>LR880970.1:10975209-11010352 GCA_904067115.1 Aegilops sharonensis | reverse complement strand
ACTTACCACCCATTGAATCTCACAGCACAGGGCAGGAAATCATCAACAAGCAGCAGATAAAAGCATCCATGGCATAAAAAACAGAATGAGCATCTATATATCGAACATGTACAGGGCACAAAAAATAGAATGAGCATCCATGGCAGTTCAGTGACGTGATTGACATGTACAAGTATTGCTTCCAGTAATAATAGTATAGCCTCGATGCATGCATGTTGCAAACAATTAACCTTTGATAAATAAATAAAGTAAGCAATTTTATTAACACCAGCGCAGAGTTACAATTCATACTATTTCATGAGAAGCAAACAAATCCCCCAAAATATGTCGTGTTAACTTATCATCACACAAATGTAATTTTGGCTGCCTTGAAAATGGAATTAGGATATTAAGCAGCAAGTTGAGTTTTTTTTCTGTAGAGAAGAATGAGAAATCTGCTCCTAAAAAAATAGCATGCCAAGTAATATGATTCACAAGTAGACAAGTGAGTTGACCAATAATGTTAGAATATAGCCCATTGGTAAAACTAAAACATAATAGAACAGTGCCCGTCAGTATCTAGAGGGAAAATGACTAGCTAGCAGGAAACCACTTGACTAGAGCATTATCTACCGATCCAATTGTGGCCAAACCCTAACCCATGGTAGCAAGGCATGACCGAGGGCTATACAGCATAGTCGTGTCTCGATGACACATGCCCAAAGAAAAAGGTAAGAAAAGAGGATGAAAAGAGTACCTTCAATGTTTTTGTAGCCTAGGCCGAAACATGTTGTCGCTGGTGACGGTGGAGACAATAGCAGGCTGAACCGACAACCGTGGATCAACTGAACTGGCAGCCTGGCAAGGAGGCATGACCACGCGAAGGACGTCGAGGAAGAGCAGAGAACACGCTTGCCGTCCCAAGCTACAACAACTGCCATTTTCAGAACATGACATGTATGCAACCAAAATGAGTTTGTTGTCAGTTAGGGAGCTCACATATAGGCTGAGGTCGTCATCGCATGCCACCACCTCGCGCTCGAAGTTGGTCACCGCCTCCTCGCTGCTGCAGTCAAGCGTTACCTTGTCGTAAGCCCTGACCATCTACTGAATCACACAACACAGGGCAGGAAGTCATCAACAAGCAGCAGATAAAAGCAACAAATGATCTCATGATTTGTCAAGTCATGGGGCAAAGAACAAACTAATCAACAACAAATGAAAGCAAACTTAAGGATGGAATGTGTTCATGATCCTTGCACGGTCTCCAGGGTTAGCACTGCTAGAGATCGCAAGGCGAGGACATGAACAAATTTGAAAGAAAATACCCCCCTGCCTAACTCACCACTACATGTGCCTGACTTTATACTTGTACGACAGGTAGTTAACTTGAAAGAATCGACATAGCCAGAAATAATGACAGCTTGCGATAGACAAGAAATAGTGCTGAACAGATGTACATAGAAGTTTATACAAAATATGACAACTTAGTAACAGGAAATGCTTAGAAATAACCACCTGTGTTTTGGAAACCGTCGAATGCTCTCAATCAAGTATTGGTATGACTGCCTATCACCAGCAACTAGCTCTCCCACATCCGGAATCGCAGAAAATGAATAGACGCCATAACTGGAGGAGAAAAAAAGGATAATAAGCTTCCAAAGGAACATCTAGCACTACTAATATGGGCCGAAAACCAGAGCACATGTCAACATCAGTCAGGTATCAGGATTTAGCGCGCAACTTATCATCACATAGAAAAAGAAGGTTCTTAAAAACTGAAGCAGAGCAGTTCCACTCAAATTGATAAAAGCTAAAGTGTCGATATTACCTTCTGACTCAAAGATCTAAGAGTGTTTCTTGAGCTCTGCTGTAGCCTGCATCTCCAAGCCTTTCTTAACTCAAATGGCGAAGAGGGCGTAGATCTCAACCAGCCTCTGGTCCGGCATGGCCACCTCCACCAGGCGCGACATCATCTCCCCGAGCTTCGACGTGGGGCTCATCTGCAGCAGACCAACCCAATCCTGATTCAATCACCACAGAACAGAAAGAGAGGGTGAATTTCAAATAGCGCATGGAGCGATTAATTAAGGACCTGCAGCAGTTGCAGAGAGGAGCTCCAGGTTGTTGCTTGTGGTCAGCAAGTCCTCCCTGAAAAAAAATTATTTTTAGTTACAACCAAATCAATCATCAAGGAGCTCATGAGGCTGTGATAAGCTCGAGAAAACAGTAGGCCCAAGAAGAAAGAAATCCAAGAGCCAAACAAACTAAAGTATAGAGAGCCATATTGAATAACCGAAGCATGGCAATGCTGGCTGCAGGAAGGGAGCTTTCAGATTAGACATTACTTGAAATTGTTACTTGCCACGCAGGAGTGGCAAATAGAAATTCCAGGTAACGACTAGCAGTAGTATGACGAAACTAATTTGAAGATGCAATCAATCAAAACAGTGCGTCATCTTGTGTCTCTGAAACGAAAAAAAATTGCTCTGTTTTGTTCCTACCTACTCTACGTTCCATCAAGACAAGTCATATTTATTGAAGCAGGTGCATACAACGGCCAAGCATCCATTCCTGAGCCTGAGCGGCACAAAAAACAATCACAAATTGCACAACTTGATGACTCACGTGTGCAGACCAAACTATATACTAGGGAAAACTAAAGGGCCGCACACACCTAGGCCGGCGATGGAGCAGAGAACAATGTGGATGACGGCTGTGTCATAGGTGACCACGTTCTTGTCCTCAACTTGGTACTTGTCCGTGTCTGCAGCACCAGGAAGCCAAATCAAGGGTTAGCTAGGTTGGCAGCCACCGTCCGGAGAGGAGTGGCAAGCTTCTAATGGCCAGGTCGGGAGCGTAAAGGCCAGGCACTGCCAAATCCATGGGCATCAAGGCGACAAGGGCACATAGAATGCAGTCCAGCACGCCTTCCACACATGAGCAATCTGTTTATTCCTAGTGGCATCTGTGGTGCTCTTTGTAGTGTAATGCTGGACAAATCAAAACAATCTACCATTACTGATCGATCTTGTTGTTTACATATCAGGTACAATATCACAAGCAAATATGGCAAACCACTTAGAGGAAGAGCATCAGCCCAGCAAGCAGGCAATAAAACTTTTCAAGGCCACAGCATTATCAATGTGCTTTTGCTCATACCATGCAAAGTTAGCATTCCAATCAGCCTCAAGTGTAGCCCCTTGGGCTCCAGTGGCTGCAACAGTCCAGGCAAAAAGAAGCGATGAGGTTGACGCTAAGATGGCTTGGCATCGTCATTCAGATAACTGAAACACATAATGAACAAACTGCGGTACACGGCCAAAAAGAAATGAGAAGTAGAACAGACAGCCTTTGGTATGTATGTGACAGCACACAACAGTATGTAGTTAAGCAAAATTCAGCCTACAAGTACATTATACTGAAACCATCCTCCCATTTGCAAAAATAAAAAAGAATAGTTGTATACAAATTGCTCTGTTTTTCCCTAGCTACGTTCCATCAAGACAAGCTATAGTATTATTCAAGCAGGTACATACAGAGGGCAACAAGCATTCATCCTTGAGCAAGGCCGTGAGCGGCACAGAAAAAATCAAAAAATGTGCAAGCTTTGCATTTAATTGGCCAGACCAGACTAGATAATGGGGAAAACTAAAGGGTCGCCGTCTTCCTATCACCGGTGTTGAACTCGACGCTGTAGTTGGCGGCGTGGTGCTACAGGGGCATGAGCTCGCCGGAGATGGCCGGCTGCACCGGGCTGTGCTAGTGCTGGAGACTCGTAGATGCAGTTAAGGTAGGGGAGAGGGACTCACCTGCGAAAATGTAGTCGAGGCCGTACACCTTGGACCTGGAGGTAGCGACCAAGCGGCCACCGTGCCAGAACCCTAGGGCTCAGGGCCGGCACAAGACCACAACCATTAGGTGGAGACACACGCGGACGCCTGAGTTGGTGAACAGCGCCACGACGGCACCGCACTGAAGCCTACACGGCTAGGGCGTCGACCAGCGAAATTGATGCCGAGCGCCAGCTCGGGCGTCACCTCTTCCACCGGCAGTGATACCTCCCTGCCCCCATCAAGGTGGCTGTATAGGCACAAATTCTCCTTATCAGCTGCATCAGGAATAAGAAATTCATTGTCAACTTGTCATGGTAAAAAAGATCAGATCTATCATGGCACCTGATTCGCTTGCATTACATAAATGCAAAGATGGCCCAATATTACAAAATTTCAAGCAGAATAGCATAAATTTGAACCACACAAACTTCAAACGGGTACTAGTGCAACCTGACTAGTTTTGTTTGAAATGAGAAACAAGTCTCCTTTTTCTTTTCTTAAATGAGAAACAAGTCTCCCTTTTGTTCTTAAATGAGAAACATGTATCCCATGCAAATAAAGCAACTTACAAAGTAAGTTGTGTAGATTTGTTGGTGCTCCGATGATAAGTGATATACACCTTGATATAATTTCATTTGCAGACTCTTTGGCCCCTCAAGTCAGGCATGAAAAAGAATGCAATCTCGTTTTTGTCAGATTTTAATTTAAAGATTCAGTCCAGTCTATTGTGCCATATGACTAATTTCCAAAACTAAAACTACGCCAAGTCAGAAACAATTCCCAGTTGCAAATTTTGAAATTAAGATAAGAAAAATCTGCTCCTCTTACTGAAATGAGGGAGAGAAACAAGCTTACCAGTGGCCAGAGGACGATGACGAACACGCGCAAGCTTGACAATATGCTCAAGTGAGCATGATGCGGGAAGGCTAGGTCTCGGGTGGCAGCGCGAACAGGTCGTCAACCCCTACTCAGGCATGAAGGCCGGCATCCCATTCTTCCCGTACAAGCCAAAGGACGTTCCTCCCCGCACATCCTGCCATTTGCAAAAAATAAACCCAGTTATATTCAGCCTATAAATACTCCACTGACCAACACAATGTTCTGTCTAGAAGGCATAGTTAGAGCATGTATTCTTGTCTAATATAAGCAGCACCCAACAAAATTCTGAGAGCCATGTACGAAAATTCTACAACTGACTTTGTAGAAGCAACCAAGCACTCAACAAAAATGAGAGAGGCATGTCACTAAATTCTGCAACTGAAACTGTAGCAGCAAGGAAGAGTCAAACAATACAGTAGCAGAATGGCTGTGTTGTAAAGGATACATAAGGTTCCATCCAATCATAACTAATCATAACTAAACAAGTTAGCGAGCTAGGGAAACCTAATTGGTCCAGGCAGACTGAACCAATCAGGTTTTGCAGCTAATTAACATTAGCATGTATGAGCCGGTGGAGTGGGTTCTTTTCAATTGAGATGAGAGAATATAGAAGCTGAACCTGAACAAATTGCTCTGTTTTTTTCCTACCTACGGTTCAATCAAGACAAGTCATATTATTCAAGCAGGTACATACAGAGGCCAAGCATCCATCCCTGATTTTGAGCGGTACGGAAAATCCAAAAATTGCACAACTTTTTTGCATTCACGTGCCCAAACCAGACTAGATGGGGAAGACTAAAGAGTCATCATGTTTCAAATTCAGACTTGTCTTTGTTAAACAACGCTTTCGGGTTGCCTAGACCAGAGAATTCAAGAAATAGAGACGCACATTGCCTCATACGATACACTCAGAGCAAAGAAAATAAGCAAAGATAGGAGCACAGCCTCCGCATGTTCACATGCACCAAGAAACAATAAGTGAAACAGCATAAGTGGGACATCATACCGGTCATACGTATCCCAACTACCAACTACCTAGCAAGCAAGCTAAAGTGCTCAACCAGAAAGGCGACATTTGATCTTCCCTAATATGTCTATCAGGAATAGATAATTTAAGAGCTAAAGCATATATTTTTCTCAGTTGTCAGGTGCACCAAGCTAAGAGAAGAACACACCCGATAATGGTGGAACAATAGCAGTATAATACCATTGGTTGGCACCGAACAGCATGCTGCAGAAAGGGGCCAAGGATAAGAGTGGGCTATGATGAGGAAGACTGATATCAAAGCCGGCTCAGGCGGAACCTCCTCCACCAGCAGCGACACCTCCCAGCTCCCGTCAGGGGCTCAGGGCGGCTATAGAAGCAGAAATTATCCTTAGCAGCTGCGTCAGGAATAAGAAATTCGTTGTCAACTTTGCACGGTCAAAAAATCAGGTCTGACATGGGACTTGCATCACATAAATGCAGAGATGGCCCAAGATTACAATATTTCAAGCAAAATATCATAAATTCGACCCACACAAACTTCAAACGCATATTTGTGCAACCTGACTAGTTTTGTTTGAAATGAGAAACAAGGCTCCCTTTTTTCTTAAATGAGAAACAAGTATCCTTACAAATAAATCAATTTACAAAGTAAGTTGTGTAGATTTGTTGGCGCACCAATGATAACTGATAACCACCTTGACATATTTCATTTGCAGCCTCACTGGTCCATCAAGTCAGGCATAAAAAAACATAATCTCAATTTTTTGTCAGGTTTTGATGTAAAGATTCAATCCAGTCTATGTGTCATCTGACTAGCTTGCAAACTGTAACTAAGACAAACGAGAAACCACTCCCAGTTGAAAATTTTGTAACTGAAACGGGGAGGGAGAGAAACGAGCTTACCATGGTTGAGAGGACGACAAACACGCACGAGCTCGACAACGTGGTCGAGCGAGGATGCCGTGGGAAGGCTAGGTCTCAGGTAGCAGGTTGAACAGGTCGTTGACCCCTCCTCAGGTGCGACGGACGGCATCCATTTCTACCCATACAGGACAAAGGACGTTCCTCCCCGCACATCCTGTCATATGCAAAAAACAACAGTTATATTCAGCCTATAAATACTGTATTGAAACATAAAGCAATGTTCTATCTAGAATTGAAAGGTGGAGCAGTTATTCTTGTCTGACATAAGTAGCACCCAGCAAAATTCTGGGCGTCATGTAAGCAAATTCCACAACTGACAGTTAGCAGCAAGCGAGCACTCAACAAAAATCAGAGAGGCATGTCACTAAATTCTGCAACTAAAATTGTAGCAACAAGAACGTGTATTACAATAAAGCAGCAACATGGCTGTGTTGCAGAGGATATATAAGGTTCCATCCATGTGTGTCCACCGCCATACTAGATGGATTAAAATGAAGTGGACTACCCCCAACCCAAACCAAACCAAACAAGCTAGCCACGGAAAACTAAAAGGATGGAAGCAGACTAAATAAATCAGGTTTTGCAGCTAATAATTAACATTAGCATGTATGGCTCGGTGGAGTGCGTTCTTTTTAATTGAGATGGGAGAATATTCCCTCAAGCTGAAACCAAACTGAAGATGCAATCAACAAAAACTGTGGGCCATCTTGTGTCTTTGAAATCAAACAAATAGCTCTGTTTTTTCCTACCTACTCTACGTTCCATCAAGACAAGTCATATTACTGAAGTAGGTACAAATAGAGGCCAAGCATCCATTCTGGAGCCTGAGCGGCACAACTTGTTGCATTCACATGCCCAGACCAAACTAGATACCAGGGAAAACTAAAGGGTCGCCAAGAGCACGCACCGCAAGAGGAGCGGCAAGCTTCTAGTGGCCGGGTCGGGGAGCCTAATGGCCAGGCACTGCCAAATCCGTTGGCAGCGAGGCGACGAGGGTGCATGGACTGCGGTCCAGCACGCCTTCCACACATGAGCAATCTGTTAATTCCTAGTGGCATCTGCTGACATCTCTGTAGAGTAATGCTGGACAAATCAAAACAATCCAGCATTACATCAGTTTTTGATCCATCTCATCGTTTACATACCAGGTAAAGTATCACAAGCAAACATGGCAAACCACTTACAGCAAGGGCATCAGCCGAGGCAGCAGGCAATAATACTTTTCAAGGTCGCGGCATCTTCTGTGTGCTGGTGCTCATACCGTGCAAACTTAGCATTCCGATCAGCCTCAAGTGCAGCACTTTGGGGCTCCAGTGGCTGCAACATTCCAAGCAAGAAGCAATGATAAGGTTGACGCCTCGCAGTCGTGGTTATTCAGATAACCAAGACACACAAGGAACAAGGCAAGTTGAAGATGCGATCAATCAAAACTGTGTGTCGGTTTGGGTCTCTGAAACAAAACAGATTGCTAAATTTTCCCAGCCTAGTACATTCCGTCAAGACAAGCCATGTCAGATTATTCANAATCACTCGCGTGGGAATGAGCGTGAGGCGTCTGCGTCCGTTGTCACGTCAGGGAAAGATGCCGCCTCCTCCCGTGGCGGCCTGGCCCACTCCTCGGCCTGCGCGCAGCAGGGGCTGTCGGCCAGGGAGCGGCAGCGCCAGGGGTGGCTGCCTCGCCCGGTGGCGGCTGGGCCCACCTGGCCCGCCCCGTTCCGTCGCGGCGCGGTGTGCAGCTGGCTTTCCCGTTCGCCTCGGTCGCCGCCTCCTGCGGTGGCGGAGCAGCCGGAGGAGGAGCTGGCCTCGACTCCTGCTCCGGGCTTCAACATGGAGGACTCGGAGGCGGAGTTTGCGGTTTCACCCAAGCGCCCGAGATGGCGGAGCGGCAGGGCATCCTGGAGTGCTTCCAGGATGAGGCCTATGTGGAGGCCAATTGGCAGTTCATCCGGCAGGAACGGGCGACGACTGGCGCATTTTTCACCGAACTTGTGGCGGAGGTGGAGGACAACGCGGAGAATCTGCATGAGCTGGAGCTGCGGCTGTCGCCCATGTATCCAGAGCCGGGTACGGAGATATAGTGGACATCTTCGACGAGGATTAGGATAGTATAGGTTACTTGATGTACGTATCACGTGGATTTGATGCTTTGGTATGGATCTAAGGTTTCTAGTATGAGGTATCCGCATGCAGTGGTGCAAACTTGAGACGTGACCGTACCGGTCACTGTCCACGTCCGCGTCTTGGGCGCATCCGCGGGCATTTGAGGGATCGGATTTGTTGTTCGCGGTTGTAGATCCTCTAAGA
Source organism: Aegilops sharonensis (assembly GCA_904067115.1). Taxonomy (NCBI): domain Eukaryota; kingdom Viridiplantae; phylum Streptophyta; class Magnoliopsida; order Poales; family Poaceae; genus Aegilops; species Aegilops sharonensis. The sequence continues at coordinate 11,001,442 of LR880970.1, read as the reverse complement.
AGGTTATGTCTGTTGAGAAATCATCCTGCCTAGTTGCCCAACCATGTGTATGTCGTCGTGCCGTCCAATCAACCACACTTGACCCTATATATATATGTATGTGAAAACATAATAAGATGACGATTATACCAAAACAAAATTAACAAGGAAAAGGCACATGAAACATGGTAGGCATTGATCGTGTCATCACATGAAACAACGATTTGTCCTTGATCATGTTGACCAGGTCGATGATGTTGAGAAATGGCATTTATCAAACATTGTTTCTTCCGTGCCTTCGATGTACACGATTATTCTTATCACATGAACATTAGACAATGGAAAAATATTTCTAAAACAATTATGGGATTTGTATCATGTTTTCTTGCCTCAAGCCGGCCGTATTTGATGATATTCTACCTAGCTCAAAATATGTCGTATATATTTGAATTCCAAGAGCAGCTGCACACCATCACTACACGGGTTAAAAACTTAAAATAATCTAAAGCTTTTGGATGATTATTTCAAAGGGAGAGGAACGACCATGGGTGGCATCATGTAATGTTAGAGCATTTTAAACAAGTTGTTGTTATGAAGGCATGACGTGGAAATCCTAAAACAACAACTCAATTATTATTTTTTGAACATCAGTACAGACACAAGCGCTCATATGCACGCGCATACACTCACCCCTATGAAGGCACACACGCACAGTTTTAGTTAAAGTTTAACCAAGATCGCTTATTCATGGTAATGATAAAAGATTAGAGCTAGCAGCAGCACTAACACATCAGCATATATACTTGGGCTTTCATCCTAGATGATTTCATCATTGTACAAAGTACAGATGACAAGATTAGATGAACAGAGTGGAAACACCACGATCAAGTACAGTACCTAGTCTGTTCTTACACAATTCTACATAGACTGGGGCAAGCAAAGAGAAGAAATACGTTGCTTTTAGACTGGGGGATTCATTCAGTTTGATTTACAAGCAGTTCAAACAAGCACGACAGCGTGGAGTCCACGGCGTAGATTGTTGAGGTGCGCTTATGTTACTGCCAGCATACCTACACAAGATTCCTCTTGGCATCAGGTCTCCTCTTTCTCCGCATATTTACCAACTCCTGGGATGTCCCAAAATGCAACTATCAGGCCATTACTGTCAACAGCTTAACGAATAATGGTGCAACAAGAAACAGGAGCCGCAATAAAGAAAAACCTATTCTGAATTCTGATTTAAATGTGAAGAGGTTCCATTTGACTCATGAAGCATGAGGTCGCTTCCTTTTACCATTTGCTAATGTGTCTTGCGCGCTTCCGTTTGGTTCTGAGGTACCTACAAGCATCCATAACATTGTATACCACACATGAATGGTCCTGCCAAAGTGGGAGATGAATGAACGAACTTGCTAACACACGTAAACGCAAACCTGGAACATCTGCTGGTAACATCACTGGCATCAAAACGCCATTTCCAAATGCCTCTCTGAAATTATAAATAGGCAAAAGTTAACTTTACAGCACGTGTTTTGAGAAATAGTGTAGTCAGGAACTATGCATCATGCAGATGAATACGGGCAAGTGCCGAGTAGTACAGGCTATGGTTTCTAATGTTGATGTAAGAAAAGCCACCCAAATATGCCGGAGATCTGCTTTTCTAGTGGTCTTGGTGCTTGCACAATGTGGCATTTTAGCCGATAAAGTCATCCATGTTTTAGACACAAAAGATTGAGGCTGAAGCACCAACCACAAGCGGCGCCACACAAACATGGACAAGTCATCCGTGTTTGTCACATGCATACATGGCCATAGTACTTTGCAGATGCCTATGAGCAAGTTAGGATAGGACCTCTCCTCTCTGAACTGAAGAAAGAAAGTTTCAGTTTTCTTGTTTCAGAGGATGCAAGTTGTGATGCAGGGTCAGTGCAGGGTCTGCTGCCGTCAGCCCCTCCGCCTCCCTCTCGTCTCTACTCCGTGACGGACGAGACGGGCCTCCATGATAATACAAGACGGGCCGCCAAACATCGCTTGTTCAATGGCCCATGCAAGATGGCCGACCAATGCCTCTGGCCCTTATGCTATGGGAATCATATTTTTCTTACAAAATAAATGCTATGGGAATCATATGTGCCGCTCATTGGGGCACATAGGCGGAGGTCCGCGCAGAGCCCACGGTTGAACGTCTCATTTGGTTTATTTGCTTCTTTTTTCAATCAGTTTCAAGTTTTTTTATTTTTAAAATGTTCAGAAATTTCAAAAAATTCACATTTTTTAAATTTATTCAAAACTTCAAAAAAGTTTCTAATTTTAAACTTTTGTTTAGAATTATAAAAACTGTTAGATTATTTTCTTTGAGCGTAATCGATAGGGGACGAGTTGGCGGGCGGAGGCGGCGCGGCTTCGACGGCAGCGTTGCATGCGCGAAACGTGGTTGGTGACGTGTTAGTTGACACGGGGATGTGCGGGAGAGCCGCGAAGGAAGATTTTTTTTCTTTTTTTTTGAGAATATGATATTGTGGTGGCGTCGAGTCATGCATGTTTTGGTTGGAGCGGCCCGGCCGGGCGTCTGAAAATACTTGTCATTAAAATAGATAAAAAAAGATGTATCTAGGACTAAAATATGTCTAGATCCATCCCCTTTTATGTATTTTGATGACAAGTATTTTTGGACGGTTCTTTTTTTTTTTTGCAGTTATTTATGGAATTATTAGTCTGTGGGGTCGTGTAATTTAATAAGTGGGCAGCTGGCGGAAAAAAAAGGGTGGGTGAGAGAGATTTTGGTAGCCCGGCCGAGGAAGGTAGTAGGACTTTTGATTTGGCGACAAAAAAGTCAATTTTGTGGAGGTGGAACGTCGTCTACTATAGTAGCTTTGCTAATGAATGTGAATTACTCCAGATTAGAGTAAGTATGCATTAATGCGGGTGTTCCCGACGCATGCATGCCTGCCTGCTCCTCGTTTGGGAGACCTGCGTACGTACGAAAACAGAGAGAGATGACGCTAAAAGAAAAAAAGAACGCCAGCCAGCTAAGCGAGTGCAGAGCCAGCATGAGAACAAGTATGAATGTTGGCGAGGCACCATCGGCGACTTACTTTCTATTCGACGGTCCATGGGCGCCAGCATGAGAACAAGTATGAATGTTGGCGAGGCACCATCGGCGACTTACTTTCTATTCGACGGTCCATGGGCGCCAGCATGAGAACAAGTATGAATGTTGGCGAGGCACCATCGGCGACTTACTTTCTATTCGACGGTCCATGGGCGCCAGCATGAGAACAAGTATGAATGTTGGCGAGGCACCATCGGCGACTTACTTTCTATTCGACGGTCCATGGGCGCCAGCATGAGAACAAGTATGAATGTTGGCGAGGCACCATCGGCGACTTACTTTCTATTCGACGGTCCATGGGCGCCAGGAGGGATTACGACCATGGGGCGTCAGAGAGCTTGAAATGATGATATTGTTCTATTTTTCGAGATGGGCGGCGACAAACACTTGAGTGATATGGTCATCCTGGTCACTTGTCGAGTCATTGCCGAGAGTGAGATCTTTGCGCTCTAGCCGCTCTGTGTTGACCGCAACGGCTGTGCGCACCAATAACTAATGGTAGGAGAAATCTCATAGAAGAGCTCTTGGTCTGACGGCGGGCGCGAAAGACGGCCATTTGGCGTTGCTCAACGCGAAGGACCGTGCATGCATGACCACATCTTGCGTGCGTATACTACGTGATAGCAGGCTAGAAGCAGCAACAACAACTCCACGCAGGCATCTTGAATTCTTGATCATGCATGTATGTATCAAGTCTGAATCGTGTGAATAAGTTCACTCAAAACTCATACATCAGGTTGGTGTACAACGTCCGGGAACGTACGTACGTACGTACGTACGTACATACCTGCTAGACAAATTCAAGATTGCTTAGTCTTGATTTACTTACTTAGTCGTCCGGTGTCATACTGCCCAAAGAATTTTGGTGCCGAGGGCAAAGAGTTGGTTTACTTAGTCTTGATTCACCTTGCAAGACGACTGGGATGCCTGCAGGCTTATCAACTTCCAGCTCCTCATTGCTATCAGCATTGGAATCACAACCCATGGGGAGTTTGCACCAACAAAATATGTCCAGAAGTAGAATGGACTGGCGCAGATGTTCATGCCGTCTAAGTAGGCGGTAATGTAGAAAATCAGCATTGAGTAGAGGTGGCTCATAGATACACTGAACTGTAGAATGTAGTTGTAGGACTTTCTGGAAGCTATAGCGTACCTGCAAGAAAAAAATTTGTGGTAAGATAAAATAAATAAAATCTACAATTAATGGTATCTATCTAGTCTAGTACTATAAATCTATAAAGCACAGTGTTAGAAAATAGAGAAGCATGATATTGTTCTTTTAAAAAAAACTAGAGAATACCTACTGCGTTGCTGCATGAATCGATTGCAATATATTTCAGTTATTTGATTATATGACACATGCATAGTTGTATTAATATATACAAACTAAAACTAAAAATGAATATTATATATTTGTGTTGATTATTGTGTAGTCGAAAAACATTTTGAATATAAGTGGCATAATATAATGGAAAATTTTTTTCCATGCATGTTGAATGGACCTTTGATGTGGTGTCAAGTGTGGTGAGGTGGTGTCATGCATGAGATCAACTAATAATGGGAACTTTTTCTCATGTATGTTGTGGTGGGCCTTTTATGAATTGGCATGTGTGCATGTTAGGATAATATAGGTAGTGAGGATGAACCACTTAAATTTATATGATATATGTTGATATAGTGAACCATCAATTTTTTTAGTAAATTACAACTGCAAGATCTACAAACAATATTTGAATATATCGTGTGTACCTGATAGAACATTGTATCTTACAAAAAAAAACAATCGATAGATTACCTTTGTTTCATGTAGACATATCTCACATGAACTTTTTCTGTACGCACATGTTGGTTACAGGTTGATCTAATATTACACCTAATTTTAACCTATTACTCCTCAGCGCATTTACCAATGCAATAATCTAACGAAATGGATCGATATGCGATTGGAAGCCGATAAGAGAACTATCATGGAGAGAAATACTCCTCTTAACATAATTAACATATTATGTTAAGAAGACAATTAGTACTATCGGTGATGTACACCATATGTTAGGGGCAATACATAAAAGAAAACGGTACAGGAGCAATTAGGCGTCAATATGAGCATCGATGGAGAAGTAAATGAGAATTGCCTACGCAAACCGAATGCTTGAGGGTGTGCTGGCCATTTATTTGTTTTTTTTTTTTTTGTTAAAGATGGACTCAACTGTATATGCAACCAAGAACCATGTGATTGCTACATCTTGGAATTTTAGGACTCCTTTGGTTTACAAGAATTTGAGAGGATAGGAATTTTGTAGGAAAATTTTCTTTGAAGCCATTTGATTTACAGGAGTAGAATATTATTCATGTACAAGATAGAACCAATCCTTTGTATTTCAAAGGAAGAATTTTTTTTGTCTAGACCCAATGAAAACAAAAATCATATATCATGAACCAAATAATATCTCTTTCTATGATCTTCCTGTTATCATGATATTCCTATACTATGAATCAAAAGGAAGCCTTAGAAACAAAACTGGATTCATTCTGGTGGTCTGACAAATTCGACGAGCTAGCTAGAAACTAACAGATCAAGCAAAATTTAATCTTTGTTGTTTTGCCGGGAATAGACAGTGTAGTGAAGCGAAAATGAGTAGTAGTAAAATGTAATAAGGTGACCTACACAGCAAGAAGTGATAAAGGGCCTTGTAGAAAAACCGCAATGACTTCGATCGCGGTGGTTGTGGTGTCCCCGGTGGCATATCTAGAGTCAGCTTTGCTGTACTCTTTCCCTGAAGATAGCATGCATGCAGTTAGTTACTCCAAAAATTAAGATCATCATTTCGAGATAACGGATACGGTGGGAGGATATAGTATTCAGCAAGAACTTACATATTTCATCAAAAAAACTGGGATTTTCCTTGGTAAGGTAATTGGGGGTGAAGAGCAAGGATGCTTCAATGATTAGGTGAGTCAACCCAGTGATTGCCCACCAGCACATGAGCAAACGGTCGGCCTTGGATAATCTGCCGGATCTTCCTGGAAGAGACCAAGATCAGGAAACCATGGGGAGTGTTAATTTGCATGGAGCAATCTCTCCATTTCTTTTTTACTTCGCATGTTAGGTTTGTCTTAAGTCAATCTTTCTATGTAGTTTGATCCAGTTCATAGAAAAGAGTAACAAAATTCACCTCATCAAATCATATCATTAAATGTTGATAATATTTGTTATGCTATGTTAAATTTTACAAAATTGTACTAAAGACAAATCTAAAAGCGGAAAAATAAATGGAGGAAGAACATACATATGTAAACATGATGGAAGGGGAGATTTGGTGATTGCAATAGTTACCAGTATTGAGTACATGGCCGGAGACAAGCCAGATCACCGCGATGACCAAGAGGGAAGTGCCTATGAGGGGCACCACGAGTTGGAGGGGTGAAAGCTGCTGCGGCACGAAGCCGGGGAGCTCCAGGTCACTTGGCCAGTAAGGGTGGCCGCCTGTCGCCATGGCTGGATGGACCAAGAGAGAGCGAGCGAGATGTAACCTCTTGTTCTGCAGGCGAAACAGCAGCTCGCCTCCTTTCGTTATAACAAGTTAAATGCACAACCTCCAAATGATGATGATGATGATGGTGATGATGAGTCCCATAGAAAAAATATACTAATTAATGTGATGATTGATGTAGATGCCCAATCACATGTACATATAAAGTCAAATATGGGGCGGCAGCTGATACACATGGCGACTAATTAATCTATGCTAGCATCAGCGTCACCTACCGGTTCCCCAACCTGTCCTCTCTATTTGTAGTCTGCGATGTGAATTAGCTCATGGCAAGCCATTCCCTCCTGTTGAGGTCTCTAGATGTTTTTTGGGCTGCTATTGGACTCACGAAAAAGGCTTTCGTCCCGTTTTATATATAAAGCAACGATCAATAACATTCTGGTACAAACGCACGCCCCCACAACACACGCATAAAACTCTGATCCTTGGATCGGGCGGTGGCGTATCCTTCCTGAAGGCGTTGCCTTGGACCCCACGGTTCGTCGTATGCGGCTTCATTCCTTGGCGGTGGCGTGTTCCCGGTTGAGCCCACGGTTGCTCTTGTAGTACTAGGGATGGTGTTGCTGCGATCAGCGCCTATATATCCTGTCTTGTGTGTGTGTGTTGCAGTTATTAGACTTTCGCTTGATAACATCCAGAATCAGCAACAGAGGACATCCTGAAGGGAAAGCATCTGTGCCTACGCCCTATCATCATATTATGCAGCTTTCGTGTCCTGCTGACCGACCCTCGCAATTTCGCAAACACCTCCCTCCCCTCGGCGACCATCTTGGCCCTCGCGCACGTGGCGAGGAACACAGTCACCGCCTTGCCCATCTCCTCCTCCCGTCCACAGAACAGGCCGATCACCTCCCAGCACCGCTCGTGCGAGGACATCCTCTTGCTGTGTGTGTGGAGACCGTCTGCTCCCGCGCGGGCAGCAGGCGGAGTATGCGTGGATGAGGGAAGGTCCGAGGACCGCGCAGAGAAGGCAGCGATGCGGCGTTTTTTTTTGAAAAGGAGGAATACCCCCGGCCTCTGCATCTGGACGATGCATACGGCAATTTATTAATTATTAACACGAGACCTTACAAAGTCGTACAACAGTAAGACCAAAGCCACCATCTTCGCAACCTATGTCGCTACTCTTATCTAACTGATGAAGGGACGCTGATGGTCTGGGCCTAATACCAAACAGACCTCGCAGCCACACCTAACATCTAAGACCTGAGGTCCTAATCAGGACGCCTGCCGGGTATGGGCACCCACCAGTCCGGCGTGCTCTTCAACCAGGACCCCTGTCGGGTATGAGGCCGCCGCAGCCACGTACCATCAATCCATCTTCAGAGTTGTACTGTTGCATGAACCGTGCCAGGCCACTCTGCCATCGACGCCACCACGACGCCACCATCCTGCGCTCGTCCATCATCACATGCCCACCGGCGATACCCCTACTGCTCCATGCCGATGAGACTCGCCGTTGTCGACGTGTCAGATGCCACACCGCTCCTCCGACGCGAACACCAAAAACAGGAAACGCCCTAAAGATACAAGGGTCACTCTGCACAACATGAAAGCCGCCGCGAGCAGCTGCAGAGATCCAGCCGGCGGCCAAAGCCCCCACCTTCATGAGCCCACACCCGAGTCCTAGCTCCCTAGGCAACGCCTCCAAGGAGGGGATGACGCCCATGGCGCCACCGCTGCCCAATCCAGGCCGGATTTTGGGTTTTCACCCGGGAGAGGACCGGAGGTGACAAGAATAAGGACCACGACACCGCCTTCAGGACGGATGCGTCGCCCGAAGCCGACGCCGCTGTCGAGCCAAACCAGCCGGCCTAGGGTTTCCCCCGGTCCCAATCTGCACCACCATCCCCAGAAGCACCGGAACCAGCAGCATCCACCGGCATCAAGCGCAAAGGGGAAGGAGCGGGAACGAGGGAGCAACAGGCCTCCAGATCTAGCGAGGACGAAGGCCCCCGTACTGCCGCCGCCAAGCGCCGACTCCCCACCACCCGAGCGGTCGAGGACACCGGGCAGAGTTCCCGCGCACACCGTCCAGGGCGCGGACGGCGGCGCCGAACCAGCAGGGGCCGCCGCCCCGTGGATCCGGATCTCCACGAAGGGACGACGAAGGCCTCGCCGCCACCTTCCTCAGCAGTCGCGCGACGCATCGGCGGCTCCTCTGGTGGCGACGAGGATGAGAGGAAGGGGAGGGGAGACCGCCGGCGGCGGCTAGGGTTAGCCGCCCGTGTCGCCCCTGTTAAAGCGACGCGGGGGCGGAGGGCGGGGGCCTTAAAAATGGGGGAGATTTTCACCATTTTAGTATGAGTATCAAGATAAACATGGTCCTCAGAATTTTTTAAATAAGTATCAAGATATTTCTTGATGAGTGGTTCCACCACACATCAAGCTTGATCCTCAATAAACGGGGAAAAACCCCTGTGCATCACCTGTCAATTCTGAAAATTGAACTCGGGTCGTTAGGCTGCACAACCGCATGCCCAACCACTGAGCCAAGGCTCTCTTTGTGGCGGAGGAAACGAGAGGCCGAAAGAAAACGCGGCCCAGACACAGGTACATAGCGCGTGCCGAAGTGTTTTACGTACAAGCATGGGCAAATCAAAATTCACATAAGTTTTATAAAATATTCCCCTTTTTCAGAAAATGATCATGTTTTACCAAATAATGACTTAAGTAAACATTCAGATTTTAAAAATGTTACTTTCAAAAATAAATAAATTTTGATGTGTTTCTAAAAAACTAAGTAAAAACCAAAAAAGGTTAGAAACGAGAATGAAAATAAAGATCGTTCCCTACAATATATTGTCCAATTCGGTATCAACTGCCGATCAGTCGACCTCTGATCCTCCTGTGCGTCAACCTCTTATTTGACGCTCCAATCCAAAGAGGTCCTCACATATTGCAAGCTGTAACCTTGAAAATCGAACCGAAAAACCATACCGAAAATAAGTCGAACCGAACCGATTTTATGGTTTTTATGGTTTATGGTTTCGGTATGGTATGAACTTTTCATACCGATTTGAACTTTGGTTTTTATGGTATATACCGAAAAACCGAACGGTTAACCGAATAAACCGAAGTAAAAAATAAATTTATATTTCTTGGGATGAACAACCATACAGGTTGTCATTTTTCTTGTACATGAGTCAAATTCACTACTAAGCACGTAAATTTTTCTCGTAACATAGTTATTTTTCTCTTTTTAAAATGCTAAGCATGTCCATAACCATCAACAGATGAATCAATGCATGCATATATACTTATATATATAGTCATATACTATTCGTGTAAAATAGTATGTGTTTTGAGTCATAAAGTTGCAAATTATTATTACGTCATTTTCAAATTCGCGTCAACTTTGGTTTTTATGGTATATACCGAAACCATACCGAAATAATTTGGTATATACGGAAACCGAACCATATTTTAATTTCATACCATATTTACCGAAGTATTAATACCGTACAAACCGAAAAATCGTATAAACCGAACCATGTAAACCGAATAAACCGAACGCACAGGGTGACCTAGTGGCTACTGGTTCAAAAAAAAGGCTAGTAGTTGTTCATTTAGAGAAAAACAGACTCCTCGGTTTTCTATGAAATAAAAAGTTATTACTTTCACAAGATGTTTGTAGATTTAAGAAAAATGCATAAACTTGAAATATGTTCATAATTTAGAAAATGTTCACGATTTAGAAAAAAGTTCCCAAATTTTAGAAAAGTTCACTAATTATAAACACTTTATGGATATGAAAATTTGTTATTGGATTTGAAAATTAATAATTTCAAAAAAAATCATGATTTTTTCACAAATTATAAAAGAGTGAATGGATTTAAAAAATATTAATGGATTAGAAAAATATTTCGGATCTTGGAACAAATCATAAGTTTAGAGAAACTAAACGAACATCATTTAAAAAATTCATNAGGCTGCACAACCGCATGCCCAACCACTGAGCCAAGGCTCTCTTTGTGGCGGAGGAAACGAGAGGCCGAAAGAAAACGCGGCCCAGACACAGGTACATAGCGCGTGCCGAAGTGTTTTACGTACAAGCATGGGCAAATCAAAATTCACATAAGTTTTATAAAATATTCCCCTTTTTCAGAAAATGATCATGTTTTACCAAATAATGACTTAAGTAAACATTCAGATTTTAAAAATGTTACTTTCAAAAATAAATAAATTTTGATGTGTTTTTAAAAAACTAAGCAAAAACCAAAAAAGGTTAGAAACGAGAATGAAAATAAAGATCGTTCCCTACAATATATTGTCCAATTCGGTATCAACTGCCGATTAGTCGACCTCTGATCCTCCTGTGCGTCAACCTCTTATTTGACGCTCCAATCCAAAGAGGTCCTCACATATTGCAAGCTGTAACCTTGAAAATTGAACCGAAAAACCATACCGAAAATAAGTCGAACCGAACCGATTTTATGGTTTTCATGGTTTATGGTTTCGGTATGGTATGAACTTCTCATACCGATTTGAACTTTGGTTTTTATGGTATATACCGAAGAACCGAACGGTTAACCGAATAAACCGAAGTAAAAAATAAATTTATATTTCTTGGGATGAACAACCATACAGGTTGTCATTTTTCTTGTACATGAGTCAAATTCACTACTAAGCACGTAAATTTTTCTCGTAACATAGTTATTTTTCTCTTTTTAAAATGCTAAGCATGTCCATAACCATCAACAGATGAATCAATGCATGCATATATACTTATATATATAGTCATATACTATTCGTGTAAAATAGTATGTGTTTTGTCATAAAGTTGCAAATTATTATTACGTCATTTTCAAATTCGCGTCAACTTTGGTTTTTATGGTATATACCGAAACCATACCGAAATAATTTGGTATATACGGAAACCGAACCATATTTTAATTTCATACCATATTTACCGAAGTATTAATACCGTACAAACCGAAAAATCGTATAAACCGAACTATGTAAACCGAATAAACCGAACGCACAGGGTGACCTACTGGCTACTGGTTCAAAAAAAAGGCTAGTAGTTGTTCATTTAGAGAAAAACAGACTCCTCGGTTTTCTATGAAATAAAAAGTTATTACTTTCACAAGATGTTTGTAGATTTAAGAAAAATGCATAAACTTGAAATATGTTCATAATTTAGAAAATGTTCACGATTTAGAAAAAAGTTCCCAAATTTTAAAAAAGTTCACTAATTATAAACACTTTATGGATATGAAAATTTGTTATTGGATTTGAAAATTAATAATTTGAAAAAAAATCATGATTTTTTCACAAATTATAAAATAGTGAATGGATTTAAAAAATTAGAAAAATATTTCGGATCTTGGAACAAATCATAAGTTTAGAGAAACTAAACGAACATCATTTAAAAAATTCATGATTTTTCCATTTTTTAAAAATGTCATGTTTTTTTTCCGGTGTGGTCTTCTCTCTCGTGGACTAGGCCGGAATCTTTCAATGTTTTGTCCGCTTTTATTTTTTGTTTATTTTTCTTTAGTTTTATTTTCTTTTCACTTTTCTCTCAGGACCATTTGTCATTTTGTATAGAAAATCAAGTTCCTAGAATTTTTACAAAATGTTCAAAATGTATTTTGAAAAGTTCATCTCATATTTTGTAAAACAATGTTTTGCATGCACTTAAAAAATGTTCAGCATGCGTTAAGAAAACAGTAGGCCTGTACTTTAATAAGGTTCGTTCTGAATTTGAAAAAACATCAATTTTAAAAAGTTGAACATTAAAAATAATTAGTGGTTGTTCGTTTAGAAAAGAAAATCATACTCCTCAATTTTCTTTGAATTAAAATATTATTACTTTTCAAACAATTTTGTAGATTTAAGAAAAAATTATAAATTTGAAACATGTTCATAAATCCAAAAAGTGTTCATTACTTAGAAAAAAGTTCCCAGATTTAAAAAAAAAATCACCAATTGTAAAATTTTATGGATATGAAAATTTAATTGTGGATTCGAAAATTGTACAATAATTTTAAAAAACTATATTTTTTCACAAATTAAAGAAGAACTTAATGAATTTTAAAAATTAATGGTTTTGAGTAAATGTTTGCATACTTAGAATGAATTCATAAATATAGAGAAACTTAACGACATTGAAAATATGTTAAAAAGTTCATAAAAAATGGATACGTAAAAGAGATCAATGAAACAAATTTAATAACAAATATAATAAATGATAAAAAGAAAATACAAAACCCTAAAACCAAAAAAATTTAAACAACTTACTGAAATTGGGCCCAGAAAACTGGAAAATATTCTAGAAGGTTCCAAAATCTGTGAGAAAAAAACCTACATGTACTGGCCCACATAGAAACTATGGTAAAGGGTTGTGACGGAAATCCGTTGATGCTCCCGGAAGCACCAACGGATTTCCGTAATGTTCCTATAGTTTTTAGAAATGTTTGGCATGTATTTCCATGCGTTAAGAAAACATTAGGCATGTACACCCTCCGTTCCTAAATATAAGTCTTTTCAGAGATTTCTATATGAACTACATACAAATGTATATATATATATATATATGTATTTTAGAGTGTAGATTCACTCATTTTTCTCCGAATGTAGTCCATATTAGAATCTCTAAAGAGACTTATATTTAGAAACGGTGGGGATACTTTAACAAGGTTCATTTTTTAACATTATTTAAAAAAGTTGAACATTTGTTTTAAATATAGGTTTATTTCTTTTTAAATTAGTTTGTTTTTATTTTTCTTTCCTCATTTATTTCATTTCATTTTTCCTTTCCCTGTTTTCTTTTCTTTCAGTTCTTTTTTCATTGTCGAACTTAAAAAATGTTCATAATGTTTTAAAACCGTCATCGTATTTTGAAAGATGTTCATCATATATATTTTTAAAAAATTTCATGCACTTCTAGAATATGTCAATCGTCCATTAAAAAATATCAGTCATGTTTAAAAAAAAAGCTTCATCATGCATTTTCAGAAATTTCATGTTTCTAAATAATTTTCATCATGCATTTCCAACATTGTATTCATGTATTTTAAAATGGCCATCATGTATACGAAAAATTGTTCACATTATCATCCCGTAACCAGACAATGTCACGATGTATTAGAAAATATTCATAGTGTATTTCAGAAATGTCTTCACGTATTTAATAATTGTCATAGTGTATTTAAAAATAATATTCATAGTATATTCCGAAGAAATGTTTGTTGCATAACTTTCTTGTTTGAAACCAAACTGAGCGCCTCCTCGGAAGGTAAAACTGAGTGATCTCACCTCATTCTAACCTTCTTGCTGGAGGCCATGCTGCTCCATGGAGGACGGATCGATTGGGATGGCGATGGTGGTCTATGAGCAAGAAAGCCTGGGGAGCCTGGGAGGAACCTGCATTATCACTTTCACTGCGGTTGATACTGTAAACAAATATAAGAGCGTTTACATCACTATTTTAGTGATCTAAACGCTCTTATATTTCTTTACGGAGGGAGTATCAAACAGGTGGTGTTACGTGGTAAGTGGTAAACTGGTAACAAATCATCTGAGACACTTCTGCACATTGGACTTGTTCCAAAATCTTCATTTGATTTCAGCAAATTCAGTCGAGGGGATCGGATATATATATATCTCATCGGCGATAGCACGAAACAATGTAGCAAATCATAGATAAATCTGCATTCCTTTTGTGCGCACCGACAGGTTACACTTGCTTATTCTATATATATATATATATCTCATCGTCGGTAGCGATGATATATTCACGTTTCGACAAACATGTGTTGAGCTCATGTACAAACCACCACAGCATGTTAAGATCCGCGGTACGATAGAGGGGTTGCTTAGCTTAAAATTTTAAGCCTAAATCATCTCATCTCATCTCCCCTTGGAAGAGATTTCTTTCACAGTAAGGAAGGCTGGCTGGCGAGTATGGGGTGGCCAGAAGAGCCAATCGATTTGATGCCCCCTCATACTTTGTCGTCGTGAAACCACCATCGGGTCTCCTTCGGCGACCTCCCGTTGCGGCAGTTCCTAACGTAGCGGTCATTGTCTGCAGGGCGTTGCTGTTGTTGACCAATAAAACGCGTAGCTAGTAAGAGAACAAGCAAAGGAACATTGTGTTTGATATGTGAAGGGAGAGATGGATGGGGGTTTATTGGGGTAACCTTTGCTGGCGAGCTAGACAGCATCGACAAGATGCTGATACAGACTGAACTTACAGTCATCGCAGGCGACCACGAGTCATACAGTATATCTGCACATAAGAGAAGCAGCAACTTTTTAACTTACATAAATAATGCAAAATCAATTGTAGCCCTATTTGTCCACAATCACAGAAAAATCGTAAGAATAATAATGAAAGGGCCAAGAAGTACATTTATATTGTGGAGAAGGAATTTCTATCAAGAAAACAAAGAATTCAAATGTTCAAAGAAGAAAGAAAAGGGTAAGTTCTTCCTTCTAGTCATAGGTCAGGAAATTTAACCTACAGGGGTCAGAAGATTATTGATCTTGCTAACTTACAGGTCTATCAATGACAAATAAAAAGATCACAAACATTTTTTCAGCTGCATTGTTTTGAATCTCAAGTCAGTGGCTTCAGACCCTCAGTTACCTGAACTAAGCAATTGACAGGGTATTATCAGTGTTACAGATCTTCATAGCCCTTCAGTTACTACTCACTTCATAATAGATGCTAAAACAGACATGAGACAAATTAATTTGAACTAAGCAATCTGGGTCTATAACAAGCTGCACATTGGACAAATTAGTTTGAAGAGCACTGCTATACGTCCGAGACATTCACCTAGAATTTTGCTAGGATGGGTCACATGAACATTCAGCCTCTTCTTTTCTTAATTTGTGTGGCAGAGATCACACTGAGAACTCCATAGTCAACAAAATCATATATTAAAATGTCATATTTGCAGCTGTTTTATAATTTAAAACCTTGACGAGAAAACCATAATTGGTTGACTCTTCAACTAGAACTAGGTACAGTTAATAAGGTAATAAAAAAGCAGAAATGTTGTGGTCTTTTGCAAAGTTGAGCAAGTGGAAGTCCAGATAAAGCAGATTAATAGATCAAGAAACGTGGCTCAGTCTCGCAACGGGAGTCCAAGGTTCAGGGTGATAATGGTTATATAACTTGAATGCATGTGAGCATGCCCCTGTTATCCTCCACTCAAAGCTTCAAATTTTAGACACCCAAAAATTGTATATCTCTTTAAGACTTTAACTCACACCCACCATCAAGTTAAACGTTACCAAAATTGATACAAACAGAATAACCCCTACTAGCTTCCTTAGCAAATAACCACATGAACCAAATGTCGAGTCAGTACGGAAGGTGCTTGTTTTATTCACATAGGGATGGTTTTAGGATTCAAACAGGGGTGGTTTAGGAGTTCTACAGAGACTCCAATTTCATGATCATAATCCTCACCAGAAGGGAGGGAAAAGGGGAAAGGCTGCAGCTTTGCTTAATTACTTGTACTGGTCACCAGTGGTGCAGGGTTCAGGGAGGGTGCCTCCAACTTATTTAGCACAAACTACTTGTCACCGACTAGCTGGGGAACCTCACTGGAATGATGAAGGGAAGCTGAGTTGCAAACTGGAACTGCTTGAACAGTTGGAATATCACTGAGTTACTGACAATTGCAGTGGTGATGCTACCACGCTGGGTTGACAATGGATTATAGCGTACATTTAAACTGGAATGATGCAAATGGACAAACAAGTTCTTTGATATTGTGATTACCAGCAAGAGAAAAAGTTACGCTAAAGCTATGCTGAAGATATCATATCATTAATATGGAAAGTGACTGGGTGTTCTCATTTGAGGTTACCACCCACCTGCCTATTTTATAACAAGATTTAGTTAGTAAGTTTTAGCTTGATATATTCACGAACAACGACAGTAAATGCCACATCCAACATTGGAAAAGCTGCAAGAGAAATCAGTTATGTCCTGCTAACATATAAACATGTGCATGGAAAGTCGTTGAAGGCAGATTATCCACTTTGACTTGATATGATTTGACATTGCGTATGCATACAGCTAGCAACCAAAAATGTCTGTTGACGTAGCTGAATGGAAGTTCCATTACATAGGCTATCTTTTTTGCATAACTAGTTTAGTTAAAGGAGAGAAAACAAATTGATTTTTAATACTTCCTCTGTTCATTTTTATAAGACCTTAAAGATATTTCAGACAATGTGCAAAACAGCCTATTTTGAGTTGTCTAAAATGACTTACAAAAGTGAACGGAGGGAGTAGCAAAAGATGAGGAATTCAACAGAACATAAGACTTTTTTTTTTGCAAGTAACAGAACATAACACTGAAGACTCGAACGATTAACCATTATACAAATGTCGATGGTAGCTGCCCAACCCCGACAAAAATGACCTGCATTTAACAAGGTCAGCGGGGGAAAAGAGACAAGCCACCACCAACGGAACAGTGAGAGAACTTAGAACGCAAAGCACAAGGCACCTCCATTTACAACTGGACAGGCAATCCCACCAAAACTTCCTTTTCTAGTAATGGAATCAAAAGGCGAGTTAAAGCACCTCAACAGTGCAGCTACTCTAAAAACTGCAAAGGCACACTTGACGACTAATACTGGAACGATTAACAATTATAGAAATGTTGATGGCAGCTGCCCAAACCCGACAAAAACGACCCGCACTGAACAGGGTCAGCGGGAAAAAGGAGACAAACTTGGAACGCAAGGCACAAAGCATCTTCTGCATCTAACAAGGTCGTGATTCTGGTAATCCCACAAAAACTTCCTTTTTCAAGTAATGGAAAGGAAAGGCGAGCTAAAGCAGCTAAACCGTGTCGCTACTCCAAAAACCGGCAAAGGCACAACTTGAGGGCCAGGGTGGTGGTGACTTTCCGCTAACGAATGGAATCTTAGGACCTAACCGACAGCTAGACGTTAGATTAGGTTAGGCAAGGAACATTCCCACACACCATATGCAAAGTTAGCTAATGAAAAATAGGCACCGGCGCGGAGGCATAAACAAATATTTTTCTCCCCAGGAGAGGAGAGGGGATGAGAGGCGCGGCACGATGGAGTTTACCTAAGCAGATGTGGCCGTTGCTGTAAATGTGCGGGTGCATCGGCGCCGGGTTGAGGAAAATGACCTGGAGATAGGGGCAGGGTTATTTTCCAATTGGTCCAGCAGAATCAAATTGAGGCAACATAATAACACTGGAGTCTAGAGCAGAAATAAGATAACTAATTAGGGTGCAAGTGCAACCTTCATCACCACCATCATCATGGGAAAAACATGAAGAGGAGGGGAATTCACCTGAGGTGCCTCCATGGGGTAATGCTCGGGGAAGTCGACCTGCAGCTGGTACGTCTCGCCGGCGTAGAGCGTGCCCTCCGCCCCGCCCACCTCGATCACCCATCTGCCCTCCGCCCCGCCGGGGAAGCACAAATCAATCAATCAATCAATCATGGCGGGGAGAACACCAGCCCCCCGCAAGAATCTAACGAATCATAGACAGGGGGCGGGAAAAGAATCGGGGGAATGATCGGCGGGGCGGGCGCACCTCTGGAGGTTGTCGGAGACCTTGTACTTGAAGCCGGCGGGCGGGCCGACCTGCCACTCGGCGAGCTCCTTCTGCAGCCGGTTGCAGGCGATCTTGCTCAGCGCCTGCCCACACCACACCACACCACACCACGCAATCAGAAAAGACGGGAGATTTGTCAGCCGAATCGCGCGCGGAGACGGCCAATCCGCCGCTCCGCCCGGCGGCGAATCGGACGGATTGGAGGGTTAGGGCTTGATACCTTGCGGGGCGGCGTGGAGGAGCTCGTCATGGCGCGTTCCGGTCCGTGGAGGAGGGGAAGGGGAAGGGGAAAGAGGAGAGAGAAGAGAGAAGAGGAAGAGGAGGAGGAGGACAAAGGGCGGCTCTTTATTCTATTTTCCTTTGGCTTTGGCTTTGGCTTGGGGTGGATGCTTCCTCTCTTGTTCTATTTTCATTAACTAACTTATTATCTTTTCAAGTTCCTTTTTTCTTATATAAGTACTACCTACATTCCTCTCTCTTTTTTAAGATCAAAACCCTAATTTATATAAAGGAAAAACTTCAAAGGTGTACTTTGGGGGTGGGGGGTAATACTTTGAAGGTATCTTTTACTTTAAAATGAGAGAGATTTCTTTTGTGGCATGGCGAAGGGGACGACGGCTCGGCGAAAACCTCACATGGCATATGGTGAAGAAGGGACGGCTGGCGACACGGCGTTACACCGTGATACACATACCGCAGTGGCCAACCCACCGTCAGGGGTGAGCTCTCCGACGACGGTGCAGGATGCTCGCCTACCCACCGACAGGCGGGGGCATCACCGTCGTCATCCGTCGCCCCGACAAACCTTGGTTTCTGGTCCGCCACTGTATACGCCGGAAGTCGGTAACGGGTTTTAGGATTGAGCTTTGGCTTGGCCTTTTTCGCGATTTCCAAATTACGGAGGCCACATATTTCCATGTGTGTTTATTTTTGCTGATTTCTAGGGACCAAAAAAAATATATTTATGAATGTGTGAGTGTGACCATGGGTATCATATCCTGCATGGGCACCACTAAACCCAGGAGGTCTTGTACCAATCAATGATCACATCACACCACCTGATAGAGAAAGAAAGGAGCATTGTGCTGAATCCAACAAGGCTTGCACTGACTGGAATTGGAATTGGAATTGACACCTGGAGCTGCAATCTTTGTGTTATCACACAAGCAACAGTTGAAACAGCATCGGTCCTAACTGAAAGTACTGTCAGCACATCAGGATGAGGCCATGGAGTCGACGTCAGGGAACAAGAAGCACCAACGACCAAATTGTATTTGTATGTATTGTGTGCAAGGGGGGCAGAATGGCATCTCCTTCCTCTCAATTATCAGTGGCCCTTTCCTACATTCCCATTGGGTGCAATACACATCATCACTGTTCCACAATGGAACCATTGGCTGGAGTACTACTCCCAAACAACAGCTATTCCTCACCCACTCCTATCTCCTAACAGTTCTCACTATTGTCACCTCACAGTCACTCGGCGCTTCCGTCGTCGGAAAGGTCGTCGTCGTCGTCGTCGCCGCTCTGCTGTTGGGCGTTCAATCTCTCGTTCTTCTTCCTGGTCTCCTCGCCGATGGCGTTCGCGATGGCGATGGGCAGCAGGAACCCGGGCCTCTCGAGGAACTTGGCCCGGTGGAGGATCATCGCGTCGCGCTGCGTCACGTCGATGCCGTCGAAAGTGTGCACGGCGACGGTGGCGTTGCCCTTCAGGCCCAGCGAGTACCAGCCTAGGCCGGAGACCGCGATGTCCGTGCTGTTCACGTCCCAGCTGACCCCGGACACGTCGATCCGCCTCTCTGTCCACTGGCCCAGCTCGGCGGCTCGCTCTGCCGCAACTGGTGGCTGCACAATTACAGTGTATCATAAATCAGTATGACGGATATAGGAATGAAAAAATGTGTGTTTTTTCATGGTTATATTATTGATGATAAACTCCAGCTACATATGCACTGAACAGTAAAAGCAGGTAGCAGGCCTCGTTGCTCTCTTTAAAATTGAAAAGATAAAGTCCGGCTGCATATGCACTGAACAGTAAAGCGGGTAGCAGGGCTCATTATTCTGTTGAAAATTGACAGCTTTCAGTGTATAATAGGAGTTCAGTGTATAATAGGAGTTCATTATTCCTTTGATTAAAGCAGACGAACAAAGTAAACAGCAGTTCGTTTATTCAAATAGCATAGCACACGCAGAGTTGTTCCATAAAGCAACCTTACTTCCAAGTAATCTTTATGGAGTCCTTTGATTAAGCAGAATCTAATTGATTTATCCTCAGGAGCAACATAACCAGGTTGGAAATTCAGGTCTCACCTGAAGTCTGATGCCAACATGCTTGTCTCGCAGTTCTTCAGCATTTTCAGTCTTTCCAAGATGAAGGGAAATATTGGCAGATGCCCAAACAGTTACATAGATAGTTTGAACTGAAGCCTCTAGTACATCCAGGCGTGTTAACCCCCCAATGTGGACAGATTGTCCAGCCTGCAACAGTTTGTGACATTTGAGTCAAACTAGCGCTGTGGATTCCGATACAACATAGAACAATATGTTTGTAATTCAGAGTCCCGGAGCTTCAGGGGTGAGATTAAATCACATAACCCTTTCAAGGGATTAGAGTTAACCAAGTGCATTCAGTGTATAAGGTTTTTCAAGAGCAAAGTCGTAACTAGGAATGCAGGGGTTCCTGGTTAAAATCATCCAAGTGCTGTTTCATTTGTGATTTATTATAACAGCAAACTATAAATCCACAATATCGTCAAATTTACCAAAGTTCGCTTCAACTTTGATTTGACAGAAGTGTTAAGACTTTTAGCATCGTCAGTATTTTACAATGTTAACAATATCTATAGATCTTGACCACATATCACTAGGTGAAGACTGCTAATTAGAACACAACTAGAATGTTGACATGAAAATGGTAGTTATGCTTTTGTATTCGTGGGCTACTACAAAGCAATAATGGTCAGCCACTCCATCTGAAATAAACAGAACTAGGACAAATTTAACAGACTATACCTTCACCCTGAAGGTCCGTGGCCGAAGTTCCTTCCTGATTTCAACCATCTTCCGTTCCTCGGTGTTTAACCTCATTGACATAATATACGGATGCAGCAAGCCAGGAGTGTCATACATCTTAGCCTTTGCAGGCAAAACTCCTGTCATCCTCAATATGCCTAATGTAGTTCCCGGAACGGCGGCTTCTGTCAGTCTTGTGATTTTAACGCCTTGCTTCTTTGCAAACGCATTGATCAATGTCGATTTCCCAGCATTCTGCGCACCGATCACCCACACGTTGCTGCGCGGCCCTGCTAAATCCTTGACGTACGAGATCAAGTTCCTCACTGACAAATCCTTATGAACACTGACCAGGTACACGGCATCGAGCTTCGGCGCCCCGAAGGCCTTCGCACGGCCTCGCACCCATTTCTCCAGCCTCACACCCATCTGCTCCCATGGCAGAAGATCCACCTTGGTGCCGACGAGGACGAGCCTCGGCGTCTCGCTCAGTTTGGAGTTCCCCCTCCCCTCGAGCGCCCTGAACAGCGACTTGGCCGCCCTCTTGGGGAAGGAGCCGTCGAAGTCGGCGCAGTCCACCACCATGACGATGACCGGCGTGCCGGCGGACCGCTTCATCAGGCGCGACGAAATGAAGCGGTCGAAGTCAAAGTCCGGGATGAGGTTGTCGGCCCTGTCGTTCTTGACGTGGCCGTGGTTCCTCAGCGAGTGGCACCGGGCGCACACCACGGCGGAGTCCTCCCTCGCCTCGGCCTGCTTGGCCTCCCTCGCCCGCCGCTTCCGCTCCGCCTTGGACAGCTTCTCCTTCCTCATCCTCTCCAGGGTCTCCTCCGTGATGCTCCCGTACCCGGCCCCCGGCGGCGTGAAGCCGTCCAGCTCCTTGCTCCATTTCTCCTCCGAGTCAGAGTCCATCCCGTCGTCCCAGCCCGAGTCCCAGCGGCTCCCGGCGTCCATGCCGGCCTCCGCCTCTCCGCCACCGTCCTCCTCCTCCAAATCCTCCTCCTCATCCTCTTCGTCTTCTTCTTCGAGGGACTCGAGAAATCCGGTGTCCAGGCCGTCCACTTCGGCGGCGAGATCGGACTCCGACGGCAAGCCGTCCTCCTCCTCATCCTCCTCGTCCCCGACGAACCCCAATTCGTCCTGCGGGGGCCGGCGGGAGGGGCTGGTGAAGAAGCCGGGGAGGTCGGGGTCGTCGTCCTGCATGAACACCCCGCACCCGGGGCACACGGCGCGGCGGGCGTCCTCGTCCCTGCCCTCGCTGATGACCTGCCCCGGGTTCAGCGGCCTGGCGGCGCGCCTGCCGGCGGTGGTGGAGGTGGATACGGCGGCGGCGACGGCCCGGAGGGGGCAAGAAAGGCCGCGGCTTTGGGGTGGTGGCGAGAGGAGGAAGGAGGGGACGCGGAGGCGGAGGCGGAGAGGCGGGGTTGTGTGGAGGAGGAGGCCGACGGGGAGGCGCGCTGGCGCCGCCGCCGCCGCCGCGGCGGCCGGGGACGGGAGCGGCATGGGTTTAGCCATTGCGACCGAGGGGATAAGCCACTGTGTTGCTTTGTTTGCTTTATTCATTTGTCTTTTTTTTTTCCTGAGCAAAACTGCATTGGATAACACTAAACTTAAAGGTAAAACGGGTCCGTCTACGTCACATCTAGATGTGAGATAATACCTCACATCTAACATAATATCTAGATGTGTTCTTATTCCAAAGGCTGTCAGCCCGGAAGTTATAACATAATTTCGGCCGATAAGTTTGTGTAACGTGGTTTATAAGGTAATTTCAAATTTTATTGGCCAATCGTCTCAAGTATCTTTTACCAGAAATCATTTCACCCATTCAAAGCGCTTTTGTCCCGGTGCACTTAATTACAGATAATTTTCTGGTGGCTTTTGAGTCTTATCATGCTATTAAGAGGAAGAGTAAAGGTAAATATGGTACTTATGCGGTAAAATTGGATATGCCTAAGGCTTATGATAGGGTCGAGTGGGTTTTTCTAGAGAGGTCCTGCTTCGACTAGGCTTCTCTGTTGATTGGGTTGCTCTAGTTATGGAGTGTGTTCAGTCTGTAAGATACTAGGTGCGGATCAATAACTCACTTACATATTATTTCCTGCCTACACGGGGTCTTCGACAGGGAGACCCGCTCTCACCATATTTGGTTTTACTATGTGCAAAAGGACTATCAAGCTTGAGGAGGAAACAGGTAATTTGGTGGGTGTTAAAGTATGCAGGGATGCACCAGCGGTATCCCATCTCCTGTTTGTTGATGATTCTCTCATCCTAATGAGAGCGGACGTCTCCAACGCTGCTAGCCTTCGCCATGCACTAGATGATTACTGTGCAGCCTCGGGACAATTGCTGAGTGAGGCAAAATCAAGTATCTTTTTCAGTCCGTGTACCTCAGTGGAGGTGAGGGCCGAAGTTTGCACAACCCTAAATATTATGGTGAAAGCAATTACAGATAAGTATTTGGGTCTACCCCCCATAGTTGGGGTGGACAGAATAGACTGTTTTGAAGGAAATATGCCCTAGAGGCAATAATAAAGTTATTATTTATTTCCTTATATCATGATAAATGTTTATTATTCATGCTAGAATTGTATTAACCGGAAACATAATACATGTGTGAATAAATAGACAAACACAGTGTCACTAGTATGCCTCTACTTGACTAGCTCGTTGAATCAAAGATGGTTAAGTTTCCTAGCCATAGACATGAGTTGTCATTTGATTAACGGGATCACATCATTAGGAGAATGATGTGATTGACATGACCCATTCTGTTAGCCTAGCACTTGATCGTTTTAGTATGTTGCTATTGCTTTCTTCATGACTTATACATGTTCCTATAACTATGAGATTATGCAACTCCCGTTTACCGGAGGAACACTTTGGGTGCTACCAAACGTCACAACGTAACTGGGTGATTATAAAGGAGTACTACAGGTGTCTCGAAAGGTACATGTTGGGTTGGCGTATTTCGAGATTAGGTTTTGTCACTCCGATTGTCGGAGAGGTATCTCTGGGCCCTCTCGGTAATGCACATCACTATAAGCCTTGCAAGCAATGTAGCTAATGAGTTAGTTACGGAATGATGCATTACGTAACGAGTAAAGAGACTTGCCGGTAACGAGATTGAACTAGGTATTGGATACCGACGATCGAATCTCGGGCAAGTAACATACCGATGACAAAGTGGAACAACGTATGTTGTTATGCGGTTTGACCGATAAAGATCTTCATAGAATATGTAGGAGCCAATATGGGCATCCAGGTTCCGCTATTGGTTATTGACCGAGAATAGTTCTAGGTCATGTCTACATAGTTCTCGAACCCGTTGGGTCCGCACGCTTAACGTTACGATGACAGTTTTATTATGAGTTTATAAGTTTTGATGTACCGAAGGAGTTCGGAGTCCCGGATGAGATCGGGGACATGACGAGGAGTCTCGAAATGGTCGAGACGTAAAGATCGATATATTGGACGACTATATTCGGAGTTCGGAAAGGTTCCGAGTGATTCGGGTATTTTTGGGAGTACCGAAGAGTTACGGGAATTCGTATTGGGCCTCTTTGGGCCATACGGGAAAGGAGAGAAAGGGCCAAAAGAGTGGCCGCACCCCTCCCCTTGGACTAGTCCGAATTGGACTAGGGAGGGGGGGCGCACCCTTCCTTCCTTTTCCTTCTCTCTTCCCTTTCCTTCTCTCCTACTTCTACTACATGGAAGGGTTCCTAGTTGGACTAGGAAAGGGGGAATCCTACTCCCGGTGGGAGTAGGACTCCCCTAGGGCGCGCCATAGAGAGGGCCGACCCTCCCCTCCTCCACTCCTTTATATACGGGGGCAGGGGGCACCCCATGGACACACAAGTTGATCTACGGATCGTTCCTTAGCCGTGTGCGGTGCCCCCCTCCACCATATTACACCTCGGTCATATCGTCGCGGAGTTTAGGCGAAGCCCTGCGCCGGTAGAGCATCATCATCGTCACCACGCCGTCGTGCTGACGGAACTCATCCCCGACACTTTGCTGGATCGGAGTCCGGGGATCGTCATCGAGCTGAACGTGTGCTGAACTCGGAGGTGCCGTACGTTCGGTACTTGGATCGGTCGGATCGTGAAGACGTACGACTACATCAACCGCGTTGTCATAACGCTTCCGCTTACGGTATACGAGGGTACGTAGACAATACTCTCCCCTCTCGTTGCTATGCCATCACCATGATCTTGCGTGTGCGTAGGAAAATTTTCAAATTACTACGTTCCCCAACAGTGGCATCCGAGCCTGGTTTTATGCGTTGATGTTATTTGCACGAGTAGAACACAAGTGAGTTGTGGGCGATACAAGTCATACTGCTTACCAGCATGTCATACTTTGGTTCGGCGGTATTGTGAGATGAAGCGGCCCGGACCGACATTACGCGTACGCTTACGCGAGACTGGTTTCACCGCTGCGAGCACTCGTTGCTTAAAGGTGACTGGCGGGTGTCTGTCTCTCTCACTTTAGTTGAACCGAGTGTGGCTACGCCCGGTCCTTGCGAAGGTTAAACCAACACCAACTTGACAAACTATCGTTATGGTTTTGATGCGTAGGTAACAACGGTTCTTGCTCAGCCCGTAGCAGCCACGTAAAATTTGCAACAACAAAGTAGAGGACGTCTAACTTGTTTTTGCAGGGCATGTTGTGATGTGATATGGTCAAGACGTGATGCTATATTTTATTGTATGAGATGATCATGTTTTGTAACCGAAGTTATCGGCAACTGGCAGGAGCCATATGGTTGTCGCTTTATTGTATGAAATGCAAACGCCCTGTAATTGCTTTACTTTATCACTAAGCGGTAGCGATAGTCGTAGAAGCAATAGATGGCGTAATGACAACGATGCTACGATGGAGATCAAGGTGTCACGCCGGTGACGATGGTGATCACGACGGTGCTTCGGAGATGGAGATCACAAGCACAAGATGATGATGGCCATATCATATCACTTATATTGATTGCATGTGATGTTTATCCTTTA
>LR880970.1:10934969-10950416 GCA_904067115.1 Aegilops sharonensis | reverse complement strand
TCCAGAGGCCGACGGGGTCATATATTTGTGAATTATTAGTTAGGTCATATATTTTTCGATTTTGTTATGAAAAACATCATATATAATTGTGTTGATCGGGTAGTTTTAAATATGCAGTTGTTTCATCGCTGCGAGGTTTGGTGTTCGACGACCTCGCCGTGCGTTTGACGAGCTCTGCCCCTTCGTTCGTGGGTGAGCACAAATGACATGTCCTCCTCCCCCATTAATTATTTGATCTATTCCGATGAAAATTGATAGCTAGCTATATATGTGTATTGAATCATCAGTATGCGTAACCAATATGTGTCTCCCGTTTGAAAGCGTCATAGTTATAAATATGCATGCATTTGCATATTTATAACCTTGATTCTTTCGAATTGTCCAACGCTATCCATGGACAACCCAAGTATGTGTAGATTGGGTTCGTTTTCCCATATGCTTTGCTCCGGATCCGACGCATAAATTTCGTCAGTGCCTCCCCTGTTGTTCTCCGGGTACACATCCTCTCTGTTTATTGCAGAGACGTGTATCAGGAGAACAGCGGGGAGGTGCTGCCGAAATTTTGCATCGGATCCGGAGCATAGCATGGGAAAATGAACCCAATCTACACATACACGGGTGGGATTAGGACCTATCATTACCTATTAGAGTGTAGGTTGCACGGACGTAATAAAATTGACAAAGTAGATCAACTGATGAATATATACATGGTGAATTACATATATAATTGTTGTGTGTCCAGTAGCTCTGAAAGTCAAGATGAGTGATCGTGCGTGGATGTATACCGGTCACACTGGTCAGAATAAATGGAGCGCTGAATGGTTCACAAAAACCAAGGGGTTTGTGCAAGCCGCATTTGCAAATGGCCAGAAGAAAACCTGGTGCCCCTGTTTATGGTGCGGCAATTGGGAAAAGAGGACAGAGGCTGAAATGGGCAAACACCTGCAGAAGAGTGGTTTTACGCCCGATTATACGGTGTGGACATTTCATGGTGAGTCTGCCCAACGTGACCGAGCTGAGGTGTATCATCGTCGCACCGACGAGCATGGTACCGGGATGGAAAACATGGTGCAAGACTATGATGATGCTCGGGATTCGGACGAGGAGATGGAGGAATCTGCAAAGGCCTTCAATGAAATGTTGGAGTCTTCAAAACGTCCGCTCCACGAGCACACTGAGCTTTTTCAGTTGGATGCCATCTCACAAGTAATGGCTCTGAAGGCTCAGTTCAACTTGGGCAGAGAATGCTATGACGCAATTATGACAATATTTGGACGCTTTCTACCCAAAGGCCATGTAATGCCTGCAATCCTGTACCTGTCGGACAAAATCCTCCGTGCACTGAAGATGCCCTATGAGAAGATACATGTCTGTGAGAAAGGATGTGCCTTATTTAGGCTTGACTATGCGGACTTGAACTATTGTCCCATTTGCAAGTCTTCCAGGTATATTGTGGTAGATAACGGTATGGGTGAGAAGACACAGACCAAAATCCCCGTTAGTGTTCTTCGGTATATGCCAATCGTACCAAGACTTCAACGTCTTTTCATGGTCGAAGAGACGGCCAGACAGATGACATGGCACAAAACCGGCAAAAGAACCGAACTAGATACATATGGGAATCTGATGATGGTACACACATCGGATGGTGTCGCGTGGAAAAAGTTTGATGAATTACATGCTGACAAAGCGGCAGATCCGAGGCATCCTCGAGTCGGCATCAACACGGATGGGTTCAGTGTGTTTGGTATGACGGCAGCCCAATACAGTTGTTGGCCCGTATTTGTCTTTCCACTCAATCTCCCCCCCGGACAGATTATGCAAAGAAAGAACATTTTCCTGACGTTGATAATTCCAGGGCCCAACTATCCGGGGAAAAATATGAATGTGTACATGCAGCCGCTTAAGGACGAATTGCAAGAAGCCTGGGATAATGGGTTCAAGACATACAACGCCTATATCAAACGGAACTTCATAATGCGTGTCTGGTACATGTGCTCGACGCATGACTTGCCGGCGTATGCGCTATTCGTTGGCTGGTGTGTGCATGGAAGGTTCCCGTGCCCCACATGCAAGGGAGCTCTTGAGTTTCGTTGGCTTCAGGCCGGTCGCAAGTTTTCTTGCTTCGACATGCATAGACAGTTCCTGGATCCTCGCCATAAGTTCAGGAAAGACAAGAAGAACTTCATCAGAGGTAGAGTTGTCAAAAACTCTGCACCACCTACATTGACAGGCCAACAGACCCTGGATCAGTTAAACGCTCTCGAGCCAGATCCACAGCGTCCAGGGTACTTCAAGGGGTATAATACTAAGCACGCGTGGACTCACAAAACATGCTTATGGGATCTTCCTTACTTCAAAGACCTCCTTTGCCCACACAACATCGACGTGATGCACACTGAGAAGAATATCGCCGAGGCAATTTTTGGTACATTGTTCGGCATAGATGGGAAGTCAAAGGATAATACTAAGGCTAGAGTCGATCTGGAGGCGCTATGTGACAGGCCATTACAAAACATGAAAGAACCGAAAGGAAAGCAGAACTGGACGAAGCCAAAGGCATGGTTCAATCTTGGAAGGCCAGCTATGAGGGAAATTATCTTGTGGGTGCAACAACAGTTGATGTTCCCTGATGGGTATGCAGCGAATCTAAAGAGGGGAGCGAATCTTGATAAATTGAAGATATTTGGTCTCAAGAGTCATGATTGGCACATATGGATTGAGCGGGTAATGCCGGTAATGTTGCGTGGCTTCATCCCTGAGGATGAATGGCTAGTACTGGCAGAACTCAGCTATTTCTTCCGTGTTCTTTGTGCGAAAGAATTATCGCCTGGCGTGCTAGAAGAAATGGAAGAGTTGGCGCCGGAGTTGATCTGCAAGTTAGAGAAGATCTTTCCACCGGGCTTCTTTAATCCAATGCAGCATTTGATTTTGCATCTCCCGACCGAGGCAAGATTGGGGGGGCCCGTGCAAAATCGTTGGTGCTACCCAACTGAGAGGATGCAGAAGACGCTTCGAGAAAAATGTAAAAATAAATGTAGAATTGAAGCATCGATGGCTGAGGCATTCATCACAGAGGAGGCGACAAACTTCGTAACAGCACACTACGAAGCCAAAAATCGTCATTTGCATAATCCGAAGCCTCGGTACAATGCTGACGACCCTAAAAAGGGTGGATCCAACCTCAGCCTATTCAAAGGGAATCTCGCACCAGCTAGTGTTTCACATCCAGTATCTTTGGATAACGAAGAATGGCGGACCATTTCGTTGTATATCTTCAACAACTTGATAGAAGTGCGGCCGTACATCGAGTAAGTTCTCGGTACATTGTTTCGCAACTTCTATTTCCTTTGAACTGCTCTTATTCCTGGATATGTCATATAGTCGATACGTCGCCATATTCTCGTATGGAGCGGAAATCCAAAAGGATTCCGTCGAAGAGTATGAGCTTCTCGCAAAGCAAGGAGGCGGCTATCCCGGTTTCATCTCTTGGTTCAAACAAACGGTAATTTCTATTAGACAATTTCATTTCATTTGCTAATTTGTGCGTAATGCAACAATCCTTTCATATTAAACTTGTAGGCTAATTCAGAGTCTATGGACGCCGAATTGAGACAAGTCGCTAATGGTTTTGACTATAAGGTCCGTTCATTTGACAAGTACGACATCAACGGGTATCGCTTTCGTACCTATGGCAAAGAGCAATCTATGGCCGACCGAAAGTCTACAAATTGTTGTGTATCTGCTATCGGCGAAGGAGGTACCGAGTATTATGGGAGAGTTGAAGCAATTTATGAACTTCTGTTCTATGGTGAAAACCCATCGAATGTCGTAGTCTTCAAATGTTATTGGTTCCAGCCGAAGGAGACTAGAAGGACTCATGAACATATAGGGCTAGTTGAAATCAACCAAAGCACCCATTTAGATGTTCCTGATGTCTATATTACGGCTCAATAGGCGACCC
The DNA here is from genome assembly GCA_904067115.1 of Aegilops sharonensis. Classification (NCBI taxonomy): domain Eukaryota; kingdom Viridiplantae; phylum Streptophyta; class Magnoliopsida; order Poales; family Poaceae; genus Aegilops; species Aegilops sharonensis. Next base: position 10,946,452 of record LR880970.1, on the reverse strand, counting down.
AAGTATTCTATCTACCGTTGGCCTTCCAAACTAATCCAAATCTGAAGGTGGCCTTGCACATGTTGCGGATGACCTGTCAATGCTTGACCGATTACGTCAAGGTGGCCTTGCACATGTTGATGCCAATGAACCCTATGAGCCCATCATTGATTATAGTGATGATGATGATTATGCATTTATTGATGATACTGATCGAGATTATTAGTAGTGTCAGGCATTCAATTTTTTTATGTTGTACTTGATGATGATACACTTAAGTGATATGCATATTATTATTCATGTCGGTACTTTTTTTATGTTGTACTAATTTCGTTTATTCTTTGTCATGGCAGGTGTTGAAAGATGGTGGGCGCTGGTCGGGAGCGCGCCGAGGCCCCTTTTTCATCGGCGCATGGTGCGAGGTCTTCCATTCCACACGCACCTCTCCGCCGAGCGTTGCTGGACAGTATGGCGACACCGCCGGGCCCTTCTTCGTCGACCGCGGTGCCCAGCAGGGGACGAGGTAAGAAGAAGAGAGGAGGTGGAGCACGTGGTCGCGTGAGAGGAGGTAGGGTGACTCTTACAGTGCCTTCCTCGCCGCCGCCCCCAGCTTTTTCACCCGAGCACGTGACTGCTAGGGTGGACTCGTCTGAGGAGGAGGCTACACGGACTCTGGTCCACGAGCCTCCGGTCCATGGTCTTTGGCCCACGAGCCTCGGGTCGACGGGCCTTCGGCCCACGAGACCCCGGAGGAGCACACGTCTGGATGGGGTACTTGGTCGGGTCAGCCTGAGGAGCCGAGTGGCCATGCTGATGATGGCGGGGAGCCGAGTGGCCATGCTGATGATGGCGGGGAGCCGACTGATTTTGAGGAGGAGGGGGAGGAGGGGGCAACGTCTACCACCGTGGTGCTACACGGCTCCCGTCCGTGCCGGCAACCCGTGAGCAGAGGTGGTTGATTTTCCCTGATGGGGAAAGGTAAGTGCATTTAATCTTTTTGTACCTTCTGCATTCACGTTGCTTCAAATAACTAATGCGTTGGCCTTGTCATGCTGCAGGGGTTGGGACCACCATGAAAGTGTCCGCCGGCCCAACTCCGTCCTTGGAGTTCTGATTCGGCAAAACTTTCCGGGGTTTGTCACGTTGCCTGGTGAGGGTCGGCTTCCAGAGGCACAATTAAAAATCTTCAACTAGCTAGTTATTAATTGTACTAATCAATATTCTCTCATTTGATTGCAGACATTCTACAGGTGTGAGGAGGGATACGAGGAGGAGGCGGCATATGTTATCCACAAGGAGTGCAAGTGCCTACTTCAGAACTTACGGCATGAGGCTCGGGTGCAGGCTGTTCGAGACTACTATGCCGGGCGTGGTATCAAGAAGCCCAAGCAGGAGTGCCGCGATAAGTTCTTGAGTAAGGAGCAGTACATGAAGGTAATTATTAAGGCCTTGTACTTACTTCCTTCATTTAGTAATTCATTGCCGTAGCGCTGAAGTTTCTATTTGCTAACTTAGGCCCCTCCGAGATGGTGTGCGGATCAGATGGATTGTTGGGAGGTGTTGGTCAATGCGTGGTGCTCAAAAGAATGGCGGGCCACCTACAACGAGGCCAAGGACAAACGCGCCCAAATGGAAGGTGTGCCACACCACCAAGGCAGCTCCAACTTATTTCAGTACGGGCGGAACTGGGTATGTGGTTTGCTTCATGATTCATGCAATTCATTCATCATGCTAGCTTTAGCCCTTTAATTACCAATTTACTTTGTTTCTCTCTTTCAGGCACACGCTACAATAAGGCGGATAAGGTGCCAGAGGTGTACGACCTGTATGCTATGGCCCATACTGGCCCTTACAAGAAAGTCAAGGCATTCTCTGCGTCTGACCTCGATGATCCAAAGAACTTCACCAACATCTCCGCCCACGACAAGCTCGTGCAATATAGAGATCAGGGGAAGGCGAGGAAAGGGGAGGACTTTAACCCGAGCCAGGGTCCCATTGATACAGAGTTGCTGATGATATCTGGTGGCGGGAGGTCCCATGGCTCCATAGCCATGGGAGATGGACTTATCCGTTGTCCTAGCACTCTCCCGGAGATCAAGGCGCGCCAGTCGAGCTCCGCTCCTGAGATAAGGCCTCGTGAATGGCCAGTCCAACTCGCCTTCAAGGTTAGTTATGCGTACTCAGCTATCTTTCTCCATTACATTGCGTGCGCTTCCATCAATGATTACAAATGGTCATGTGAGTGGTGTTGCAGGCTGCTATACAGAGTGAGAGAGATAGAACGGAGAAACTTCTGGCGGAGGCGCGGAGAGGCAGCGGGAGTTGGAGGAGAGGGCGACAAAGATGTTGGAGGAGGAGAGGGCACGGAATGACATGCAGGCAAGGGCCATGTACGAGCTCCTTGTGGTAAGTTTCTTCTGCAGATTACTTGCTAGTCTTAACATTTGAGTCTCATTACTAACTAGTATGACTCTGTTGTGAAAACCAAATGTGCAGTCTGTGTGCGAGAAGTCCGGTCAGACCGCTCCGCCGATGCCAGTGATTGCTCCTGGGAGCACGGTGAGTTTAATTTGAATGGACATTACTTGCTAGTCTTAACATTTGAGTGTCATAATATTAACGAGACATTGGAAATGATCTTTGGTGCAGCTTAACTCCAGAAACGCATCGCATGATCCTTCTCCAGCTACCGCCACGAGCCAGCCCGCTCCTACACCTCTCTGACCACGGTAAGTTTCTCTAGACTTAGACTTAGCTTTATTTCCTCCAATATGCTTACCATAATGACCTAGAGTTAGCTTCTTTTCCTTCAAAATGACTTAATAAGCTTACTTATGTCAAAAATTGCATTATTAGCTTAGTTAGCTCATAAACGATCCATTTTACCCAAGTTAGCTCTAAAATGACTCATTTTACCTTAGTTAGCTTACAAGTGATCCAATTTATCCAAGTTAGCTCTAAAATGACCCATTTTACGTAGATTAGCTCCTAAATGATCCATTTTTACCTACGTTAGCTTTAAAATGACCCATTTCACCTAGATTAGCTCCAAAATGACCCATTTCACCTAGGTTAGCTCCAAAATGACCCATTTCACCTAAGTTAGCTAAAAAACGATCCATTTCACCTTAGTTAGCTAAAAAAACGTGGCATTTCACCTTAGTTAGCTCATAAACGACCCATTTCAACTAAGTTAGCTCCAAAATGATCCATTTCACCTAGGTTAGCTCATAAATGATGCATTTGACCTAGGTTAGCTCATAAACGACCCATTTGACCTAGGTTAGCTCATAAACGACCCATTTCACCTAGGTTAGCTCATACACGACCTATTTCACCTAGGTTAGCTCATAAACGACCCATTTCACCTAGGTTAGCTCATAAACGACCCATTTCACCTAGGTTAGCTCATAAACGACCCATTTCACCTAGGTTAGCTCATAAACGATCCATTTCACCTAACTTAGCTCATAAACGATCCATTTCAACTAATTTAGCTCATAAATGATCCAGTTCACCTAAGTTAGCTAATAAATGGCATATACTTCTTCTTCTAGTCTTCTTCTTCTTCTTCTATTCTTTTTCTAACTTTCTTATTTGTCATTTTGCAGGTTTCATTCACTTCACGGAAGCCAGCATCCAATGATGGATTGCTTGTTTTTCCCTTTGATGCACTTCTTGTATTCGCCTCGCTTGCTATGATGAAACTAGATTGCTATGATGGAACTTTGCATATTGTAATATGTATGGATTGATGGGACTATGTGCAACCTACTATGTATGTATGGATGGATATATATGTGCTGGATATTTATTATGTTGGATATATATGTGCTGGATATTTATGTGATGGATATATATGTGTTGTGATAATTGTTGGATATAAGAAAAACAGAATAAAAAAGAGGCAGTACATGCTCTTTGCCGTCCGCGGCAGACGGCAAAGACCCCTTTGCCGTCGATGGCAGACGGCAAAGGGGGCACGTGGCGGCCACCTGTGCTTCCTCAGAGATGAGCCATTTGGCAAATTTGCCTACCGTGGCGGACGACAAAGTTAAGCTGATGGCAAAGACCTTGCCTTTGCCGTCCGCCATGGCTGACGGCAAAACACAGCGGGCGCTGACGCATTGCTGACGTCAACTGGCGGACGGCAAAGAGGCGCTCAAATTTGCCGTCCGCTGGCTGACGGCAAAGGCCGCCGTTAGCCGCCTAACGGACTAACGCTGACGGACGTCCAGTATTTTGCCGTCACCCCTCTTTGCCGTCCGTCGCTGTAGGCAAAGCACTCTTTGCCGTCTGCCATAGAAAGCAGACGGCAAAGGGCCTGTTTGCCGACCCTGTCTTTGCCGTCACTGTTTGCCGTCCGCCGGTGACGGCAAAGCTCTTTGCCGTCCGCCGTCCCTGGCTTTGCCGTCCGCTGTGGCAGATGGCAAAGTAGCTGATTCCTGTAGTGATAGATTGGCAAAGCGAGGATGGCCAAATTGTGATGTTTGCCCTCTCTACAAGAGGGGGCAAGTGTGCGGGCCAGGTCTCTTCTACAAGTGCCGCTACACTCGGCGCCTTTGGTCATTGGGAAATTCCCCATGCTTGGGCTCGACACTTCTGATTGGCCCTTGTTTGACACGGTTGAAGATTCGTGGGCAAGCACTTGCGCTGACGGCACACCAAATCGACAAGCCAAGGCCTCCATCACCATGCTTGTCTCTTGGACAGTCTGGAACGAGCAGAACACAAGGGTTTTTAATCATAAGAATGCCCCACTGCCAATCTTGCTTTCTTCCATCTCCACCGAGGCAAACCTTTGGGTCATTGCCGGAGCAAAGAAACTAGGGTCTTTTATTGCGCGCGAGTAATCCACATGTCGTGTAGTTTAGTGGCTTGTAACAAACTTTGTTCTCTCTTATTTAATGGATGAGGCAAACCTTTTGCCTCTGTTTCAAATCATGCTTACCTAATGGCAACTTCGGTGGTTGTGAATACCGAAGCCTTCAACCCTAGCCTGCCAGCGGTTAGGCTGTGGTGCCCTTCATTGTCACATGCTCAATTATCTACCACACAAGTGTTGACTTAATTTATATCAATATTGGTGAGTACAATCGATCTTTTCATCACTGCTATAATAATGGATGCCTAGCTCAACTCTAGCAGAGTCATCGTATGGTCCTCATCAGCATAATAATCGCTGATACATGACAATTTGGCTGAAAATGACACTCTAGCAGAGTCGTCATATAGCCCCGCATCCTCATAACCTATGAAGGGTGCTTCATATTGAGACTGCGATCCTGCATATTTTGAGCCTCCATATAGAGACGCCATTGTCGTCTCTGCATAGCTCATTCGCCTGCCTCCCACAGCCTCCACCTCCCTCATTGCTGCCCACAACCTCTACTTTCCTCCTTGTCGCCATGTTGCTTAGTCGGCAGACAGACAAGGCGTTGCTCTCCAAGGAGGAGGACTAGATCCTAGTGGAGGAGGAAGAGAAGGAGGCGGCTAGATCCATTATGATGAGGAGCATATGGATACAGCCATGGAGAGGAAGCACATCTCATGGCGCAAATTTGACATGGATATGGTGACATTAACTGAGACTTATCATGTCATATTGGGCTTCCCTAACCTCGACGATCGCCGGCGGGAATGGGATGAAGACGAGGTTGCCGGACCGTCCTACCATCAGACATAGAGGACGAGGCGTCACATATTCATGTGCCCATTGCATTGCATTCATCGTCGTTGTGTTGAGAAGCAACTAGTGCTTCTCCCAAGACGTAAAATAGCAATCAGCATATTAGTATGAAAATGTCGCTAATCGACTTTTCTACTCCTATGTTACAACTTTGTAACGTAATGTTATCTTAAATTAGTGTTTTAATGCCTTAAATTGAGTGTGTGATTACTGAGTTGATGCAATAAAATTAAAATGAAATAGGCCGCATTATGGCGAATGTGTTTGCGCATAGCTGCCGCGTCCTTTAAATGCATATGAAGTGAGCTCCATATCTCATATGGCGAACGCATATATGACCATTTTGCTAGAATTATACGGAGGTTTTGTATATTTCTGCTGCATGCAGGTCCCCGTTCCTTTTTAATTACGCCATATACCCCGCCCTCCTAGTTTATGCTGGACCAGTACTGTCACCGATGTGTACCACATGGAGCCACCCATATTCGACTTTGCACGTATGTTTGATAATCTAATCTAGCATCGCCTGATTTTCTGGTGGCCACAAGTAGGAAGTTCATGTGAGAACAATAGAGAACGAACTTGTGATTGGATGGTTACAAAAAGTGGTTGTACCTTCAACCTATTTGTCAGCGTCGCCAAGACAAGGACTGAACCACAGGTTCAGTTGAAACGAGCTATTGCCGATCAGCAGACTGTAGCGGATCCGGCAACAGGAGATGGCACGGAACAAATCGATCAAGGAGATGGGCCGGCCCGGTGGCCCAAGCGAGCGACCAACCCACCGCGTTGGCTCGACGACTACAGCCTGGCCCGTTAACTGAGCTAACGGTCACTGGTTTAAATAGAGATCGATCTCTTCCTGTAATGGTTGGCTAGGAACGGAATGACGGCTTCGGCCGGTGTAATCGGATAGCTGTGTGGGTGGTTGGGCGGATAGCTACCGAAACTTTTCCCCAATTCAAATTCGAATCCCTAATTTCTCCCCGATCTAGCGAGTTGCTCACAGTTGGTATCAGATTCGGCGGTCCTGGAGCTTCGCAGCATCGCCACGGGACGCGGTGGCGAGATCGGCGACGATTGGAGGCGATGGACAAGCTGTCCGAGGACGGGCGCGGCGTCTACGCGCTTCTGCGGGCGGATTTCGCCGCTGACTTGGACCAGCGCTTCAAGGAGCACGGCGACAACCTCCTCCAAGCCGTCGACAAGCTCATCCAAGCGAACACGACGGCGCTCGACGCTCTCCTATCGGCGCGGGTGGACGGCGTACGGGACGAGTGCGCCCTCGAGATCGAGCAAGTCCGCCGCGAGCGGCCGCGGGAACAAGCCGGGCGCGTCGAGATTCCATCGTCACGGATGGCTGGGAGTGGTCGCGGCGCCGCCTCCGACTCCATTGGCATCGATCAGGAACACCGGGGGAAGGCACATAACACTTATGTCCCTCCTCCGGTCAGAGGTGCGCGTGATTCCACTTTCCGTGCTCGTTCCCCTTCCATCGGTGATGCGGGTTACCCGGATGCTGCTGATGCGTTTTCATTTGGTGTTCGTGCGGATCTACCTCGGTTCGACGGCGCGAATCCAAGGTTGTGGCAGAACAGATGCGAATACCAGTTCAAACTCTGGAATACTCCACCGCACAGATGGATTTCACTGGTGACGTCTCAATTTGAAGGAGCAGCGGCTCGGTGGTTGGAATTAGTCCAGCGCAAGTCGCCAAACATATCGTGGTCTGAATTCTGCTATAGTTTGCAAGGTCGCTTCGGCAGAAATCAACATCAGACACTGCTTCGCCAGCTCTTCCGTATAGCCCAAACCAGTACAGTTGCGGATTATGTGGATAGATTCGCGGATCTGTATGATCAATTGTCAGCATATGAAGAAATTCCCAACACCTTACACTACACCACCCGCTTCCTCGACGGACTCAAGCCAGGGGTTCGCGTTGCAGTGGTGCTCCAGAAGCCTAAGGATCTAGATTCAGCATATGACATGGCTTTGTTGCACGAGGAGCTTGGGGAGGGGGTAACCCATATCAACTCGCCTGCAGGCGTGCGATCAGGTCCATTCCCACTTCCTCTTCCCCCAAAACCCCGTGTCAGTGAAGATCGGCGACAATCTGATACTTTGAAACCCATACCAGCTAACGACAAATGGTCTGCATTGCGTACTTACCGCAAGTCCAAAGGGCTATGTTTCATTTGTGGGGAAAAGTGGTCCCGCGATCACGTGTGCAAATCGACAGTTCAGTTGCATTTTGTCCAAGAACTAATTAATCATGTTCAGTTGGGGGAATCCATTCAGACAGATAGTTCAGAGTCTGAGACAACTTCTGTTCACAGTATGCGGTTGTCAGCTGCAGCAGTTGGAAAAGACCCCAATGCTCCGTCCTTACAATTGGAAATTCAGTTACAAGGGCACACTATGGTATTTTTAGTGGATTCAGGCAGTACTCACTCATTTATCGACAACTCTTTTGCACCTGTGTTGGTGGATATTCAGGATACTACGGCAGTCTCTGTTACAGTAGCAGGAGGAGCATCATTGCAGTGTTCTCAGATGTTGCATCATTGTAAATGGAGTTGTTGTGGTGCTGAATTCTCTTCTGATTTTAGACTATTGCAGTTGTCCACTTATGATGGCATTTTGGGTCTTGATTGGTTGCCTCAACATAGCCCTATGCAAGTGGACTGGGCTCAGAAGTGGATGTCAGTCCAGCAATCTGCCAGAACAGTTACCTTGCAAGGCCTGTTGCCTGATGATTTTGCAATTACAGTGATATCATTGTTCCTCGTTCAGTGTTCTGCAACTTCTTTAGTTTGTCCTGAAATGTAAGCGGTGTTGGACAAGTTCCCTACAGTCTTTCAACCTCCTACTGGCCTTCCTCCTCGACGAATGCAAGACCATCACATTCCTCTGATTCCTGGTGCACGACCTGTTGGGGAACGTTGTAGAAAATTAATTTTTTTCCTATGGTTTCACCAAGATCCATCTATGAGTTCATCTAGCAAAGAGTCATGGGAGAGTGATTGCATCTACATATATACCTCTTGTAGACCGCGGGAGGAAGCATTCAATGGAACGGGGATGATGGAGTCGTACTCGTCGTGATTCAGATCACCGATGACCTAGTGCTGAACGGACAGCACCTCCGCGTTCAACACACGTACGCAGCGGATGACGTCTCCTCCTTGATCCAGCAAGGGGGAAGGAGAGGTTGATGATGATCCAGCAGCACGACGGCGTGATGGTGGATGCAGCAGAACTCCGGCAGGGCTTCGCTAAGCAACTACGGGAGGAGGAGGAGGAGGTGTTGCAGGGAGGAGGGAGGCGCCAGGGCTTATGGGTGCGGCCACCCCTCCCTCCCCTTCCTTTATATAGGTGCAAGAGAGGGGGGAGGGCGCAGCCTTGCCCCTTCCTCCAAGGAAGGGGTGCGGCCAAGGGGGGGAGGAGTCCATCCTCCCCAAGGCACCTCGGAGGTGCCTTCCCCTTTTAGGACTCTCCCCTCCCCAAGTCTCCTTGGCGCATGGGCCTCTTGGGGCTGGTGCCCTTGGCCCATATAGGCCAAGGCGCACCCCCTACAGCCCATGTGGCCCCCCGGGGCAGGTGGACCCCCCCGGTGGACCCCCGGACCCCTTTCGGCACTCCCGGTACAATACCGATAAAGTGCGAAACTTTTCCGGCGACCAAAATAAGACTTCCCATATATAAATCTTTACCTACGGACCATTCCGGAACTCCTCATGACGTCCGGGATCTCATCCGGGACTCCGAACAACATTCGCTTTGCTGCATACTCATATTCATACAACCCTAGCGTCACCGAACCTTAAGTGTGTAGACCCTACGGGTTCGGGAGACATGCAGACATGACCGAGACGGCTCTCGGGCAATAACCAACAGCGGGACCTGGATACCCATGTTGGCTCCCACATGCTCCTCGATGATATCATCGGATGAACCACGATGTCGAGGATTCAATCAACCCCGTATACTATTCCCTTTGTCTATCGGTATTTTACTTGCCCGAGATTCGATCGTCGGTATCCCAATACCTCGTTCAATCTCGTTGCCGGAAAGTCACTTTACTCGTACCGTAATGCATGATCCCATGACCAAACACTTGGTCACTTTGAGCTCATTATGATGATGCACTACCGAGTGGGCCCAGTGATACCTCTCCGTCATACGGAGTGACAAATCCCAGTTTCGATCCGTGTCAACCCAACAGACACTTTTGGAGATACCTGTAATGCACCTTTATAGTCACCCAGTTACGTTGTGATGTTTGGTACACCCAAAGCACTCCTACGGTATCCGGGAGTTACACGATCTCACGGTCTAAGGAAAAGATACTTGACATTGGAAAAGCTCTAGCAAAACGAACTAACGATCTTGTGCTATGCTTAGGATTGGGTCTTGTCCATCACATCATTCTCCTAATGATGCGATCCCGTTATCAATGACATCCAATGTCCATAGTCAGGAAACCATGACTATCTGTTGATCAACGAGCTAGTCAACTAGAGGCTCACTAGGGACATTTTGTGGTCTATGTATTCACACGTGTATTACGATTTCCGGATAATACAATTATAGCATGAATAAAAGACAATTATCATGAACAAGGAAATATAATAATAATACTTTTATTATTGCCTCTAGGGCATACTTCCAACAGTCTCCCACTTGCACTAGAGTCAATAATCTAGTTACATTGTGATGAATCGAACACCCATAGAGTTTTGGTGTTGATCATGTTTTGCTCACGGAAGAGGTTTAATCAACGGATCTGCGACATTCAGATCCGTATGCACTTTGCAAATTTCTATGTCTCCATCTTGAACATTTTCACGGATGGAGTTGAAGCGACGCTTGATGTGCCTAGTCTTCTTGTGAAACCTGGGCTCCTTGGCAAGTGCAATAGCTCCAGTGTTGTCACAGAAGAGTTTGATCGGCTCCGACGAATTGGGTATGACTCCTAGGTCGGTGATGAACTCCTTCACCCAAATTGCTTCATGTGCTGCCTCCGAGGCTGCCATGTATTCCGCTTCACATGTAGATCCCGCCACGACGCTCTGCTTGCAGCTGCACCAGCTTACTGCTCCATCATTCAACATATACACGTATCTGGTTTGTGACTTTGAGTCATCCAGATCTGTGTCGAAGCTAGCGTCGACGTAACCCTTTACGACGAGCTCTTCGTCACCTCCATAAACGAGAAACATGTCCTTTGTCCTTTTCAGGTACTTCAGGATATTCTTGACCGCTGTCCAGTGTTCCTTGCTGGGATTACTTTGGTACCTTCCTACCAAACTTACGGCAAGGTTTACATCAGGTCTGGTACACAGCATGACATACATAATAGATCCTATGGCCGAGGCATACGGGATGACGCTCATCTCTTCTTTATCTTTTGCCGTTGTCGGGCATTGAGCCGAGCTCAATCTCACACCTTGCAGTACAGGCAAGAACCCTTTCTTGGACTGATCCATTTTGAACTTCTTCAAAATCTTATTAAGGTATGTGCTTTGTGAAAGACCTATGAGGCGTCTCGATCTATCTCTATAGATCTTGATGCCTAATATATAAGCAGCTTCTCCAAGGTCCTTCATTGAAAAACTTTTATTCAAGTAGGCCTTAATGCTGTCCAAGAGTTCTATATCATTTCCCATCAAAAGTATGTCATCTACATATAATATGAGAAATGCTACAGAGCTCCCACTCACTTTCTTGTAAACGCAGGCTTCTCCATAAGTCTGCATAAACCCAAACGCTTTGATCATCTCATCAAAGCGAATGTTCCAACTCCGAGATG
>LR880970.1:10862864-10881481 GCA_904067115.1 Aegilops sharonensis | reverse complement strand
AGTTGTCAAAACACCTCAAACATGGCCAAATTCATATCAGTCCAAAATTTTCATGTTTCAGAGAAGTTTACAATTTTGGTGGCCTCTTGATACAAGTTTTTTTATCAAGAACTGTCAATTTTACATCCATTTAACTCCATTGATGCTGGAACAGGAGGAGCAGCAGCAGCACAAGGAGCAACTCCTTACAGTACAATTTTGGAGTACTCTTGGTGTAAATCAACTTCACTAATTTTCAGGTACAGTACTCTGATGGAACTGCAAAGATTTCACAAAGAACAGCAAATATTTCACAAAGTACAGTGCTTACATAAGTGTGCTGATAATGCAATTCACACTGTAACTGAAACTGCAATTGACATAGGTTCAGATCAATCAGCCATAATCAGTCCATTTTTCAGGAAGTACCTGCAGCCAACAGCAGTAGCAGAGGCAGTCGCCGACAGCAGCAGCAGATGCAGTCACCAACAGCAGCAACAGGTCCGCGCGGACTCGATCGGGCGGGCTGCAGCTGCAGCAGTAGGTGGCGGGCGACGGCAGCGGCAGGTGGCGGACAGACGGCAGCGGCAGCAACAAGATCCCGCCACCGGGGAAGACCCGCGTGGCCCTGCCTGCCGAAGTCAGGGAGAGGGGAGCGGCGGCTGGGGTTGCCGCAGGCACGAGGAACCTGCGCCGGCGAGGAGAGCGACGAGGAGGAGGCGCCCGTCGAGGAGGAGGTCACCTTGGAGGAGCAGCTGCAGTCGGGGTCGGGCTCCTCGATGATGCAGGCGGCGCCGGCGCTGGAGGCGATGCTGCTGCCCCGCTCGCTGGCCGTGCTCGAGCCCCTCGATCCCCTCCTCAAGCCCCTCGATCTCCTCCCTCCTCCGGGACGCGGCTGTGCTGCTCCTGTCCCTGGACGCGGCCGTCCTCCTCGGCGATCTCGTGGCCGACGGCGGCGGCGAAGTCCGCGGGGCAGGTCAGCGGGGCGGTGGGAGAGCGCGGCCAGGGCCTCGCTGGCGGGGGCCGGACGGTGGATGGATCGGGCGAAGGAGGAAGGAGGAAGAAGCTGAGGAGGGGCTGATTTGCAACGGTTTAAAACGTAGAGGGGGGTTTTCGCAAAATTAGAGTTGAACTAAGGCGCGGACAACTTTTCTCGGACGGAGGGAGTAGTATGATCATAAAGTGCAAGTAAATAGAAGGGAGGCACTGAAATTTAAATATGTGATAAATTAGATGAAAGCGAGTCTGGAAGTAGTGGTGGTAGGTGTTGCGAAATTGTCCCTAGGCTATTGTCTACGATAGTATAACCGATAGACATACTTCAGTTTTATATGTGGGAGAGGTCTATGCTAATATGATGCAAAATCAATTGACTCACATGTACTTATGATTGAAATCCCCAGGAAACATCCACAAATACTAACAATTCATTCAGGTAAACCCAACCAGAAAATCAATATCTATTCTTTATCCCATATATTTTGACTCATACACTGTCACTCCAGCCACCCTATGCATACTCATGATTACATAATACTAGGTAATACTAGGCGTTAAGTGTGATCCAACATACATGCCTGCTCATAAATTGGCACAAGAGGATAACACCGTATCACAACAAACAATTAACATCAAACATAACAGGCTACCAAGACCACTGGACAAAAGAGAACTACTCAGACATAATGTAGTGCAAAAAATCATCGGATAATAACTCGTCACATACAACACCATGTGTATTGATTTATGGATGAGGGGAATTCCCGGGAAAATGTTCAAATGTGTGTTTAAAAATATTCACTATCTATTAAAAAGAATGTCAATTTGCACTTTGCAAATGTTCAACATGTATTTGGAAAAAGAATGTTCAACATGTATCTGCAAAATGTTCAACATGTATTTGGAAAATAGAAAACAAAAAAGTAAGAAAAAATGAATAGGAACTGATGAAAACAAATAGAGAAAACACACAAGGGAAGAAAAAAAAACTACAAAAATACAAAAAGGAACAATCGCATTGAAGGTTCTAAAACTAGTATGTAGAACCTTCCCAAAATCGGTCTATTGGGGTGTCCCATTAAGGCGAGCTCACAACCATCCTAAATCACTCTATTGGTCGGTCCATTAAGACCAGCGCACAGTTGGGCACAGGCGAAACAATGCTACATCTCACAACAAGTGAGATATAGCACCGATGCACATGCACGATTATATCTCGTTCGTAGTGAGCTCTAGCGGAGTGTTCCCCGCCTTGGGTCGTCCCACAAAACTTACGCCTACTCGCGTCCATGCGGCTAGGTGTTGAGTCTACCCGCCAAACTAGTCTGTAAAACTGGCTAGCATAGTAGATGTCTTGTCAACATAAAAAAGCACCATGGTCTTTCTTGAATAAATTACCCAGTTCATTGTAGCGGTGCCATGGAGACAGTGAGTTATATGTCCTTGCAGAGTCCACTATTCGGATCTGATGTGTCAAGTTTGTTTTTGCTAGTTTGATTTTTATGGAGTTGGAATCTTCCATGACATTATGGTGAAGTTTTTTGTTGTTTGACAGACTGCACTTCTAGGGGACCATTCCGGTCCAGGCATCTTCATCGCTCATGACTTCTCATCTTTTCGGATGGGTGACTCAAGAGGTTTTCCAAACCCTTTATTGGTAATCAAATTCGTGCAGGTGAGTGAGTAGCAATAGCGATGCTCCAGTCAATTGTAGTCTCTTTATTGAAGTCTTGTTGGTACTACATCTAGCAAAGATTTATGTTATCTCAAAAAAAAATCTAGCAAAGATTTATACCACAGAGAAGATTCTCCGAAACATTATAGACTCGAAAATCAAAATAAACAATTTTTTCGCTTGTACAAAAGATATTTAAATAAACATGTTAATCTATATGAAAATCAATGTTCACGTGTCTTAAGAAAATATTTCCCATTGCACATAAATTTTTGCGACACTGTGTGTGTGCGCGCCATACTGCATAGAAATTTATCACGGACTTGGAAAAGTTTTACATGGCTTAAACAAATGTAACCTAGATCAGAAAAATATTACGAGAAAAGCCTACGCATATGAAAATAAATGTTCTCAAACATAATTTAAAATATGCATTGAGTTTTTTCAAAGAAATACACGGTTAATAGTTTTCTTTAATATGAAAAGATATTTTTGAAATACATGATGGAAGTTTTCAAAACATGATGAACATCTTTAGTTATGCGATGAACATGTTTCTATACTTTACTGTGTATATTATTTTCAAATACATGATGGGTATTTTAAATAAGCGAGACAATTTTCTAATACACAATGAACATGCTTTAAATAGACCGTGGCACTGTCTAGTTACGATGAACATTCTTCAAAATGTACCGTGAATAATTTTCCTAAATCCATGATACCCTTTTTCAAAATGTGTGAATACATTTCGGAAATACAAAAATGAACTGTTTTTAGAAACACGATGTACTTTCTTAAAACACAATGAATATTTTCTAGTACATGATGGACATATTTTTCGAAAAGTATGATTTTTTTTTAAAAAAATTCGTGATCAACATCTTTAAATATTCAATTTCATTATTAAAAGTAAAAACACCATGCACATTTTGAAAATTCAGCGATGAAAAAACAACAAAAAAGGAAAGCAAAAATAGAAAAGAAAATATGAAAGAATAACTAAATGATTAAAGGAAATGACAAAATAAACTAAATTAAAAAAGTTTCAACTCATGTGTTTTGTTTCATTTTTTCTGTTACCAATTTTTTTATCATGAAGGTTTTTTTAAACATAATTATTAACCTATTTTCAAATTCGAGAAGTTTTTCTAAATTTCTGATTATTTTTTTGTACACAAAAAATTCGCAGGAAACACCCGTGTTCGGCCCGACCCCAACCACAGTCGGTAGCGGCGGCGCGATTGCAAGAGGGTCGGTCGACGGTTGATTCCCATCGATCGGAGAAAGAAGATGGGTGCGGGTGTGGAGAGATCCAGCAACAAAAGGACCATGGCGGCCGATCCGATCAGCCGAGACGATCCCTTGGCCAAGAAGAAGAAGGTGGTGGATCTGGGGAGCGACAGCGACGAGGACTTGCCTAATCCTTCACAGTGGGCAGGGGTTAATCCCGATTCCTTCAGCGACGACTACCTGGCCAAGATGGAAAAGGCCAGACTCGACCAAGAATCAGGTATGAATATATATGATAGCGCGATCCCCGACCAACATCGATTTTCTCAGTTTACTAGTAATGGCGCAACTAGCCTTGCGTTGGCGCCCGCTAGCTGCCGGCGGGGTTGCAGGCGTCGCGCCGCGAGCTCTGATGCGGCGTGGCTCCCCGGCGGCCTCTGGGAGCGGATCCTGGGCGGATCTGCCGTGGGGAAGGGATGGCTTGTGGCGGGAGGCGGGCTGGTGGTGCGTCGTGGTGAATTCGGGGGTCGCGACGAGGGCGCCGGTGCGGCTGGGTGCGGCTGGGAAAGGTGGCGCTTTGCCTCTTCTCGGCTGCTGGCGGTCTTTGCGCTGGTGTCCTGTACCCGGCGGGCGTGGTGGATTGGATGGCTGCTGGTGCTTCCTGGCGGTTGGTGGTGGAGGCAGCTGTGCGGCGTGATGCGTCGCCTCCCCTCGGGGTGGCCGGCCTGATTGAGCAGCTCCGGAACTTTGGGTTTACGATCTTGGGCTGGGAAAAATCCCTACTTCGTGACGCCGTCCCCCTCCCTAGAGGCATTGCTTTGGCCCGGATCCGACTCCCTCCCTCGTGCTTAAGGAAAACCCTTGGTTCGGCCTTCGGACCAGGCGGCGGCGACGGCCTGGCGTGGCGTCGTTCCCTCCTTGGAGGCGCCGTCTTGTTGCTCGAGGAGTCCCGGTGGCACGGCTCTTATCAGTGTCGGCTACTACTTTGGGCGTGGGCCTCCGAGGCGCAATGTACACCATCGTCGGAGCTCTCTCGATGACGACTCCTCTAGGTTTGCCCAGGCCCTGCCGTCCACTTGCTGACTTCCTCTTGACGCAGTGGGTGGGGTACGTTGGTCTGTCTTGTCCTTGAGTCTTGGTCTTGTTGTAGAGGTCTCCTACGTCGATCATGACATGCCTGGGTTGCTCTGTGGCTCGTCTCATCGCCATTGGCATGAGGTTGACCTAGGTGGAGCATGTACCGTAGTTCGTGTGATGGGTGTTTGGTGGATGTGGATTCTAATCCTTGTAATTGGCATTGTAATGGCCGAAAGGCCTTGTATCCGGCTTCTTTGCCGCTTCTTCTTCAATATATGATACGTATGCTTATGCGCATTCTACAAAAAAGTAATAACGCAACTGTTCAATTGAAGTACTTCTGCCTGTAGCTCCACGCCCTATGAAAATTGCCACGCTCGACTACTACAAACCTGCCACCTGGTTTCACACCGTCGAGCTTTTCCCCGTCCGTCGATCCGGAAGCAAGGCCGTGCTCCTCGCTGCGAAATTTCTTCTAGGGATTTCATCCTCTCTCGGTACTTTTATATGTATCCTTGTACCCTCTATGATTTGGATTAGTTGATCCGTCGTCTCGCAACTTAACATATATATTGTGTTTGAATCACACAGATGGTGAACCGCTCAGACGGTGCTCTGGTTTCTGGGTCGATTGGGATGAGGAGAAGAAAACTGGCCTTGTTTTGACAACTGCGCGGCTGATTCGCACAAAGGATGCTCCTTACAGTGTCTGGTCAGGCGGTGAAGAGTATGCTACAGATGCTGATGTGAGTCAATGTGCTTCTTCTATTAATTTCTGTATATGCATGTACTATCTTTTACAGCTGGTTCCATCTCAAATAAATAAAATATTCTTGGTGTATTGCAGTTCACATATTTTTTCTATGTGCTATTGGCCTTTTCTAATAACTAAATGGAAACAAAACACGCCTTCGCTTACCATTCAAAAATCGTATATAATCTGTTCTGCAACTTTGTTTAGGTCACTGTTCATTTGCTAAATGGCACCAGTGCAAAGGGCCAGCTGGTCTATCTCCAGCCCCACTACGATCTTGCTTTCCTGAGCGTTCAGGTGGATCAACCAATCAACTTACCATCTTTGAATGAAAAAGATGTAGAATTTGCTCAAGAGGTTTTTCGGCTCGGAAGAGACAATTCCTTAAATCTAAGGATAACATATGCCAGGGCAGAATATTTGAATCCAACCATGTTTGAGCGGCACCACAATGTATACTTCCGTTCTCCAGATGGCCATGGTGATGATAATGAGGTGATATATCTTATCATTAGACAGAATTATATACATTTGGTACAGTTTTGAGTTTTGTGTGATGTCATCTTTATGTTCTATATTGCAATCTATTGTTATAACATTTTTTTTGTTCTTGCAAACTTTCATATATGTTGCCAATATGAATTGTTGCAGTTTGACTATGGGGGGCCAGTTATTGACCTGTGTGGAGAAGTTGTCGGAATGGTCAACGACCCTAAGAGATTTGGGTCTTTTATACCTTCTTCCATTTTGCTCAATTGTTTGGATTCATGGAAGAAATATCAGTACGTTTTTTCTCTCAGTGCTGTGGTAGTATTAGACTAATGTGGTGTCTCCTAATTGTTCTTTTTACCTATTTTTAGGAGTCATTATTTTTAGTAGTATCTATTTTCTCACTTTTATGAAATTTAATTACCATAAGTTGTGTAAAGATTCTCAAAGAATATATATGTGTGTGTATATATATATATACTCATTTGTAAGAAAATCAAGAACTAGATCTTTGATGGGGCCTAGATAGGAAGAAACAAGTAGAACGGCGCTGAGAGTGCAAAATGTGTTACTTTACGTAATACCAAATCCCCTCTATGAGTTTTTGTCAACTACTATGAACGATTCATCCCTGTTGGGCCTTTCTGAACTCTATTTGAATCAAAATATTTGATTATTGTTGGTTTTTTTTAACACGTTAGATGGAAGCCTGGTTCCATCAAAGATATGTTAAATGATTATCTGATTTGATGTAGGCACATCGCTCGGCCTCATCTTGGAATGATGTTTAAGGACATCAAACTTCTAGAACCTGCTCATGTTGACATGTTATGGCGTAAGTTTAACATTGATGATGGTCTTATTGTTGAAGAGGTAGGTAATGACTTCCTGAAAGTGCTCAATTTCTCATTTGTATAAAGTTAATTATTGACGTTTGAACCTTAGGTGTCGGGAGGATCTCCTGCTGAGAAATTTGGAATCCAAAAAGGTGATATTATTGAATCTTTCAGTGGAAAGCCTGTTTCTTCCACAATTGAGGTGAGTGAATTAGAGATTTGTTAGGTAAACGAACTGAAAATAAATTTCATATCTGTGATTTTAGTAGCTTCACGGTCTTGACTAGAATGTTTTCGTTTCCTGCAATTATCAGCTGGAAAATACACTGATGAGCATATACAAGGGAACCTTAGATGCTGAAGTTCTTATTTCTGTAAGTTCATTTCTATATATGAGGGCGGTTTGCTTGATCCCGGCCATCCATTTATTTGTACCGAAGTATTATTAGCAAAATGCTAGCTCTAAGAGATGTGTTTGGCTAACTCCATAGGTTGGGGTGTTTCACACACTCAAAGAACAACGGAGCACTGTAGACTTGACTGCAGAATTATCAGAACTTGGAGAGGTTATTAGAAGAGGTACACATCTCCTCTTTTAACTTGCCCCATCTACAGATTATTATTTCAAATCCAGACATAATGCTATCGCTAAGTATGCAAGCTCATGTGCATTGTGCAATACACTCTTACATGACACACATGTGATGTCTAAAATATCACACCAAACCATACAGTATTCTGATATTTTGCAAGTTTACTGTTTTGGTAAGTAGGTGGTGTGTAGCAAGTAAGGCCCCGTAAGCTCACTGGCTTCCCAAACGAGACAGCTTCTCGTGGAGCCAGCGCTAGCTAGCTAGCTTCCGAACGGAGCCTAAGTTGTAGAGAACAGACTTCATCCATGTTTTTTTTACCAAAGTGTCCATCTTCCATTTGTAGACTTGGAAGTTTTGGAATTTTTGGAACAAGAGATGCATGTCTGGGTTTGTGGTGCTAACTTTGAGTTGTGTGACATTTTGCAAAGAATGTGGATTAAACATTGATTGCATGCTTTCTCTCAGTTTTCTTTTTGGATATAGATACAAAACATTCGCCTTGAGAGAGGTGTTTTGCAAGCAAAAGTAGGCTTGGTTATTTGATACTCATGTTATGTTGTTATTTGTTACAGGTCCTACAGACTCTTGAACTGGCTGCCAGGTCGAGGAGGGATGTTTCTATAGTGTGGCCACATGTAGTACTCTAGATATATTAGAAATAACATCTTTATCTGTGATTTAGCACCTAGGTCCTCCAAAGTAGCAGCTCCTTGTGGGATTTCCTATACTGCAATTGAAACCTCTCTTAGCGCCCGAGGAAGCGTTGTTTGCTGCCTTATCTCATTTGGTGGTCAACAAGGCCAAGTATCTTGGCTCTGCACATATGGCTATGCATGAGGAGCACCAAGTATCTTGGCTCATGAACTTTGTGAAAAAGCACTACTAATTTTTAACTGTTGCTGATTTGTGGAAATTCTTTTCTACGGTGATCTGACTGTAAACACATGTATTTTTTCTTTTGTTATATGTAGATGAAAATTATAAGTTGCAAGTGTAAGGTGGCCTCTCCACTATTAAACCACGTGTCACAACCCTAGCAAGTGTAAGGTCTCTTATCTCTTTGTGTCATGACTTCTAGTCATTTGGCATGGAATTTGCGGTGTTCCCTGTTGATTTTGGAACATGGACAATTCCGATGTTATGTCCTGAAGCTTTCTATCCTTACCAGTTGCTGATAACAACTGATAATGTGCAATGACTCAGCCTGATTCCATTTTCTCTTAGACTGAAAGAATGAATTTTTTGTTGCTATTTTTTTGGTATACACGGACTCTGTTTTGCAGCTATGTGCGCAAACTGTGATATGAAGTTGCTCCCTTTTTTGCTGCATTTCTTATTAGACGGCTTCACACATAAATTTCTAGATTAACATTCATTTTGCATTGGCATTACAAATAAATAAATAGCCAGATTAATTCCGCGAGAAACTGTACATAACCATGGCGACGGTGTGGAAGTGGAACAAAGTGAGTCGGGAACCAAAATCATAGATCAAATCACAAAGGGGTTGTTTTCTATCAAATGTTCGGTTTTTTTCCCTCGCCCACAATGGCGTCTAGGATTTACTAGCCTTGCTCGCGCAGCGGCACGCCGCGCACAATTGATACTTAATGTTGGGGTTCCATATGTGAACGAAAGACTCATGTTTGTTAGTTTTTGAATGTTTGATTAGTTGCTAGTTTGGTCACCATATTTTTGGCACCGGGCATTTGAGAACCGTTGATGTGTAATTGTATAGGTCGGTTATATGGAAGCATAACAATGTTGCGCCTCGCTGATTGCTTTGCAGTCTTCTATGTTTTTTGTTTTTTGTAAGGTTCTATATGTATTCGATCTTATTTTATTTGGGCTATTTTACTGGTTTTTTGTATCATTGCCTTCTTTCACACAATCCCCCACTAATCCTGTCCGCAAAGATGTAACAAATATCCAAATGCTAAAAAATTTGATTTTGGGTACTACTTGATACAAATTTAAGCCGCTCTATGATCATCTTATTTGCTCCCCATTTCTGTACATGTGTAGCAAATAGAGTACTTGCTTGACCCCCTTCCATGAACAATCTGCTTGACGCCCTTGCGAATGTTGGCCTGGCAGCATAAACTCTTTTTTGCATTACTGGACTCGTGCATCTGACGTGAAACCCATTAAGCAAAAAGGCACACCCTAGTGGTTCTAATGCTGCGATTGCTGTGAAACTTCAGTTCTATAAGAAGAAACATGTGATAACTTCCTTCCATTTGTTTCAGTATATGAAGGCACCATTAATCGAGGGAGTATGATATCAGTAGTAACGTGAGTTTGTATATGGGGCAAATAATGTGCATGTACCAGCTTTTATGTATAGAAAAAAATAGCAGTAACCATCTGTTGCAGTTTCTTTGGTCTGGTGACTAACTTGCATCCATGGCATAGCAATTGGAGAACATTTTCTCAGACAGAAACCACACAAAAGTATAACACATTTCACTGAGCTTTTAGACTACTCATTATCTTACAACGTTCAGAGGGAAAACAAAATACAACAGAGACATAGCTAGCACGATGGAAACACGCACAAAGAAAATGTACAGTGACCACAGTATAAACCCAGTAGACTGCGCATACAAAGCTTGACTCACGAACTAAGTTTGCTTCTGTCCAAAATATGCACCGGCAAAGAAAGGTAAGCTTTCCAAAACATGCACTCGGAGAAAAATGTAAGCCGTCTCTATAAAGTTGGTTTGCTGCAGAAAATAATGAATACTGAAAATGACTACTCACAACAACACCTTGGAATGTCTTGTTGACATGGTAAGCATTTTAACACAGCTAGAACATGATAGCACAATCTTCACATTTTTCATATGAATAAAATCCGGCCCAACCTGAATCTAAAATAAGTAGCATGTCAAGAGAGCCATTAAAATGCACCGTGTTGTTCAGCTTCAGTAAGCAACATGAGACAAATAGAGTGCTAATTCCTTGCCATTGCTTGCTTTTTTTTTTACCATTAAGGATCTTATTATGTAAGTTAGTAGTGTGCCATCAAAATTCATCACAACATAATCAGAAGGTAGTGGTATGCACTGTATTGAAATCAAACCCAAAGTCACTATCAAAACATAAATCTTGACAGAACCACCATGGTATGCAAATCTATATCTATATCTATATCTATACCCCTACTAATAAAGCAAGGTGCGTTTCTCCGATTTCTTCATCCGTTCACCGTCAAAAGATTATTATGTTTCTATCCAAGGTGGTACTAAACTTTCTATGTTCGTCTATTAGCAAAGGAAAAACAATTTGTGCAGAATTTCATATATGGGCCGCGCGCACTATGGCTCCGTAAAGTCAGCCCATTTTTTCCTGCCCATGTAGCAATAAAAGTCCTATTTCCCGCACATGGCGGTAAATAGTTTCAGGTACGCATAGGGCGCCCAAAACTCAGCGGCCCATTTATGCTTGTGTTCTGTTTCCATTTTTCTTTTTCTGTTTCGTTCTCTTTTTGTTTCCTATTTATTTTTTATTTTTCCCATTCTAAGTATATTTTTTTTACTTTTTTTAATTCAAAATTTTCAATAAAAATCGCAATTTCATTTTTGTTCAAAAATTCAGAAAAAGTTACGAATTAAATATATGTGTTCCTATTCTAAACATGTTTGAATTTTTTTGTTGTGCCAAAAAATTTGAAAATTTTAAAAATATTCCCATTTGTTAAAAAATTACTTTATTTTTTTAAAAAATCAATATTTCGAAAAATGCATTTTCAAAAAGTTACAAATTCGAAAAATATTTTTGTTTTCGCGATATGTTCAAAAATTGAAAATAATGTTTGCATTAAAGAAAAAATTTACTAAAACTCTTCTGAATCTTCAAAACATATTCCTATTTTTAAAAATTGTTCACAACTTAAAAAATGTTCGCAGTTTTATAAAAGGTTCATGTTTCTAAGAAATGTTTGTTTGTTTTTTTTTTGAAAGTGAACGACAGTGGGAGAGGCTCCCACTGACTTTTATATTACTCACAAAGGAACAGTTACATAGTTGTTACAACAGGGGTTGAAATGGTCCCTGGCCGTGTGGGCTAGTGTAGCTACAACACTAATGTCCCAAGTTTACAATGTAGCTAGACAGGAAAGGATGAAGTTCCTCTCTGCAGTTATGGATCAGTAGCTCTAAGAGATTTTTGAACCTAGCCAACCATGACCCGAATGAGTGTTGTATCCCTCTGAAATGTTGATTGTTTCTCTCCATCCATAAACTCCAAGCAGCCAACAGAAAAAAGTCCATGAAGAGAGGCTATCGCCAGGTCTCTCTGCCCCCATGCAACAGTGCTATTCTATTGCCTCTGATCGGCCAGGTGAATCCAGCCTTACTCCAGCACTGTTGACTAAAGGGGCATAAGAAGAACGAGTGTTCAACGGTTTCCTCAGGGGGGCTTTGACAGAACATGCAAGAATAATTGTTCCCCGTGACAGCGAAGTGTCTATATTTAAGCATATTTCTGGTATTCAGTCGATCCACCAGAAGCAACCACCCAATCATTTTAAACTTGATCGGGCTCTTGGCCTTCCAAAGCCAGCGAAAAGCCTCATCAGCCACGATCTCCTTGTAACAATGATCATAGAATTTTTTTGAAGAGAAGCGTCCGAGCGTGCATTCCCAGGTGTCATGGCGGCCATCGGCCACACACGCATGCATCGAGGCCTGCTGGATTTGTCTGACCTCCTCCCTTGCCTGGGTCGAGAGGGGTAAGCTAAAGATCGTGGCCGGATCAGTGGTAGTGAGAACCCTAGCAACAGAGTCATCCTCATTCAGACAGAAGGAGAAAGCCCGCGGGTACACTTCCATGATTGGAGCGTCATCGTTGCCTTCAAGCCAGACATCTTTCCAAAACAGAGAGCTAGAACCATCGCCTGGGATGACCCTGGTGATCCCACGAAAGACCCCATTGAGTTGCATTACATCTTTCCACCAGAAAGAACCAACGGCGTCAGTTGCATGAGGGATTTTGTTTCTGTAATACGCACTCCAAATCAGCTCCACCCAGGGGACATCTGTTGGAAATATGCCCTAGAGGCAATAATAAATTAGTTATTATTATTATATTTCCTTGTTCATGATAATCGTTTATTATCCATGCTATAATTGTATTGATAGGAAACTCAGATACATGTGTGGGTACATAGATAACACCATGTCCCTAGTAGGCCTCTAGTTGACTAGCTCGTTGATCAATAGATGGTTATGGTTTCCTGACCATGGACATTGGATGTCGTTGATAACGGGATCACATCATTAGGAGAATGATGTGATGGACAAGACCCAATCCTAAGCCTAGCACAAAGATCGTGTAGTTCGTATGCTAAAGCTTTTCTAATGTTAAGTATCATTTTCTTAGACCATGAGATTGTGCAACTCCCGGATACAGTAGGAATTCTTTGGGTGTACCAAACGTCACAACGTAACTGGGTGGCTATAAAGGTGCACTACGGGTATCTCCGAAAGTGTCTGTCGGGTTGGCACGAATCGAGACTGGGATTTGTCACTCCGTGTGACGGAGAGGTATCTCTGGGCCCACTCGGTAGGACATCATCATAATGTGCACAATGTGACCAAGGGGTTGATCACGGGATGATGTGTTATGGAACGAGTAAAGAGACTTGCCGGTAACGAGATTGAACAAGGTATCGGCATACCGACGATCGAATCTCGGGCAAGTACAATACCGCTAGACAAAGGGAATTGCATACGGGATTGCTTGAATCATTGACATCGTGGTTCATCCGATGAGATCATCGTGGAACATGTGGGAGCCAACATGGGTATCCAGATCCCGCTGTTGTTTATTGACCGGAGAACATCTCGGTCATGTCTGTATGGTTCCCGAACCCGTAGGGTCTACACACTTAAGGTTCGGTGACGCTAGAGTTGTTATGGGAAATAGTATGTGGTTACTGAAGGTTGTTCGGAGTCCCGGATGAGATCCCGGACATGACGAGGAGCTCCGGAATGGTCCGGAGGTGAAGATCGGTATATTGGACGAAGGGTATTGTAGTCCGAAATTGTTCCGGGGGTACCAGGTGATGACCAGCGTGTCCGAAAGGGGTTTCGGAGGCCCCGACAAGTTTTGAGGGGCCTTATGGGCCAAGGGGAGAAGGCACATCAGCCCACTAAGGGGCTGAGCGCCCCTCCCACCCCATCTCACGTAACCTGGAGAGGTGGAGGCGCCACCCCTAGGGCAGCCACCCCTCCCGGCTTGGGGGGCAAGTTTCCTAGGGGGTGGGGGCGCCAAAACCCATCTAGGGTTTCCCCTATGGCCGCCGCCTCTCCCCTAGGGAACCCTAGGGCGCCTCCCCCTCCTTCCTTCCCCCTATATATAGTGAGAGAGAGAGAGAGAGAGAGAGGGCAGCCGCACCCTTTCCCTGGCGCAGCCCTCTCCCTCCTCCAACACCTCCTCCTCCGTAGTGCTTGGCGAAGCCCTGCCGGAGAACCACGAGCTCCATCACCACCATGCCGTCGTGCTGTCGGAGTTCTCCCTCAACTTCTCCTCTCCCCTTGCTGGATCAAGAAGGAGGAGATGTCCCCGGGCTGTACGTGTGTTGAACGCGGAGGCACCGTTGTTCGGTGCTTAGATCGGAATCAACCGCGATCTGAATCGCTGCGAGTATGACCCCTTCATCCGCGTTCTTGTAACGCTTCCGCTTAGCGATCTTCAAGGGTATGTACATGCACTCTCCTCTCTCTCGTTGCTAGTTTCTCCATAGATAGATCTTGGTGACTCGTAGGAAAATTTTGAATTTCTGCTACGTTCCCCAACAACATCCTCATGGTTATAGAATTTGAACAGATGCTTTAAAAGCAGGGCTACATTCTGTGTCTTGATATCAATTACACCAAGGCCACCACACCGCTTTGGACGGCAGACAAGTTCCCAGGCCGCAAGGGAGTTGTTTTTTACACCATCTTCAGAATTTTTTGCCCAGAGACAATAGCGGCGCAATTTATCCAGATGTTCAACCACCTTCGGATGTAATTTTATTGTGCACATTGCGTAGATCAACATCGACATCACAACAGTATTGACCAAGGTCAGTTTTGCTCCTGACGACATCAGAGAAAGTGTTGTGGATGTCTTCCTCTCAACTGCGTGCATCATCGGCATAAGATCCAACACGCTGGGCCTCGTCGTCCCCATCGGGAGACCAAGGGTAGGTGAAGGGTAGGGATCCAACAGAGCATCCAAACACCCCCGCCAACTCACTAGCACGCTAGTGATCAATGTTAATGGGGATAAGAATTGATTTTTGAAAATTGATTTTTAGACCTACCGATGCAGCATAGTCTTCCAGAATAGATTTCATACGGGCAGCTTGGTCAGCACATGCCTGCATTACCAATATCGTGTCGTCAGCATATTGGATGACCGGGAAATCTCCAGCATTGTCCCGAGGGAGAGGAAGATCAATAAGGCCGCTAGCAAACGCATCATTAATCGCAGCTTGAAGGAGGTCCGCAGCAAGGACAAAGATAAGCGGTGAGAAAGGGTCACCCTGTCGCACGCCATATTTGCATTGGAATTTCCGACCAGGAACTCCATTAAGGAGTACCGAAGAGACCCCAGAACCAAAAATCGTTTCCATCCAACCTAGCCACTTATCATCAAAACCCATATGCTTCATGATCTCAAGCATGGGAGCATGTTCAATCGTGTCAAACGCCTTGGCGAAGTCAAGCTTGAGGAGGATCATCTCCCGCTCCGAGGCATGACATTGATGGATATATTCAAAGGTCCACGCCAAGCAATCTTGGATCGTCCTCCCCTTAATGAAACCGTACTGGTTCTTGTGGATGATTTTAAGAATGACTTTCTGCTACCGATTAGCCAAGATTTTTGTGATGATTTTCAGACAACAGTTCAGTAAAGTGATTGGTCTGTAATCATTCGTAGTTTCTAGAGAAGAGATCTTAGGGATCAGAGTGATGTAGCCCTCACTAATGCTGGTGATATCAAGCCCCCCAGCATGGAAATCATGGCACATTTTGTTGAAGTCTGTTTTGATGATCTGCCAGCAACTCTTAAGAAAACATCCATTAAAGCCGTCAGGACCAAGAGCCCTGTCACTGGGCATTTCCTTAATAACAGCGTCAATCTCATCATTGGTGAGAGGTGCCGACAATTGGTCCATCCCCTCAATCATGCGGATGATTCTAGAGAGATCAAATCGCATATTAGTGGGTTTAGAAGAACCTAAACGCTCCTTATAGGTTTTATACAACACCCCCTCTTTGCCAACATGGTCATTGATTTCCACATTATCCCGACGAAGCGTGGCAATAGAGTTGTGCCTATATCTCCCAGTGGCCAGAGATTGGAAGAGCTTGGTGTTTTCATCGGCAAACCTGAAAAACCTGATCATACATCTTTTCCTCCAATACTCATTCTGATACTTGAGCAACGTCTGCAAATGGAGTTTTAAGTGTTGGAAATATGCCCTAGAGGCAATAATAAAAGTATTATTATTATATTTCCTTGTTCATGATAATTGTATTTTATTCATGCTATAATTGTATTATCCGGAAATCGTAATACACGTGTGAATAGATAGACCACAATATGTCCCTAGTGAGCCTCTAGTTGACTAGCTCGTTGATCAACAGATAGTCATGGTTTCCTAACTATGGACATTGGATGTCATTGATAACGGGATCACATCATTAGGAGAATGATGTGATGGACAAGACCCAATCCTAAGCATAGCACAAGATCGTGTAGTTCGTTTTGCTAGAGCTTTTCCAATGTCAAGTATCTCTTCTTTAGACCATGAGATCGTGTAACTCCCGTATACCGTAGGAGTGCTTGGGTGTACCAAACGTCACAACGTAACTGGGTGACCATAAAGGTGCATTACAGGTATCTCCAAAAGTGTCTGTTGGGTTGACACGGATCGAGACTGGGATTTGTCACTCCGTATGACGGAGAGGTATCACTGGGCCCACTCGGTAGTGCATCATCATAATGAGCTCAAAGTGACCAAGTGTTTGGTCATGGGATCATGCATTACGGTACGAGTAAAGTGACTTGCCGGCAACGAGATTGAACGAGGTATTGGGATACCGACGATCGAATCTCGGGCAAGTAAAATACCGATTGACAAAGGGAATAATATACGGGGTTGACTGAATCCTCGACATCGTGGTTCATCCGATGATATCATCGAGGAGCATGTGGGAGCCAACATGGGTATCCAGATCCCGCTGTTGGTTATTGCCCGAGAGCCGTCTCGGTCATGTCTGCATGTCTCCCGAACCCGTAGGGTCTACACACTTAAGGTTCGGTGACGCTAGGGTTGTATGAATATGAGTATGCAGCAAACCGAATGTTGTTCGGAGTCCCGGATGAGATCCCGGACGTCACGAGGAGTTCCGGAATGGTCCGGAGGTAAAGATTTATATATAGGAAGTCTTATTTTGGTCGTCGGAAAAGTTTCGCGCGTTATCGGTATTGTACCGGGAGTGCCGAAAGGGGTCCGGGGGTCCACCGGGGGGGTCCACCTGCCCCGGGGGGCCACATGGGCTGTAGGGGGTGCGCCTTGGCCTATATGGGCCAAGGGCACCGGCCCCAAGAGGCCCATGCGCCAAGATATAAGAAAAAGGGGAGAGTCCTAAAGGGGGAAGGCACCTCCGAGGTGCCTTGGGGAGGATGGACTCCTCCCCCCTCTTGGCCGCATCCCTTCCTTGGAGGAAGGGGCAAGGCTGCGCCCTCCCCCCCTCTCTTGCACCTATATAAAGGGAGGAGAGGGAGGGGTGACCGCACCGATAAGCCCTGGCTCCTCCCTCCTCCCTGCAACACTTCCTCCTCCTCCCATAGTTGCTTAGCGACGCCCTGCCGGAGTTCTGCTGCATCCACCACCACGCCGTCGTGCTGCTGGATCATCATCAACCTCTCCTTCGCCCTTGCTGGATCAAGAAGGAGGAGACGTCATCCGCTCCGTACATGTGTTGAACGCGGAGGTGCTGTCCGTTCAGCACTAGGTCATCGGTGATCTGAATCACGGCGAGTACGACTCCATCATCCCCGTTCCATTGAACGCTTCCGCACGCGATCTATAAGTGGTATGTAGATGCAATCACTCTCCCATGACTCGTTGCTAGATGAACTCATAGATGGATCTTGGTGAAATCGTAGGAAATTTTTTAATTTTCTGCAACGTTCCCCAACAGTGGTATCAGAGCTAGGTCTATGCGTAGTTCTCTATTGCACGAGTAGAACACAATTTCATTGTGGGCGTAGATCTTGTCAACTTGCTTGCCACTACTAGTCTTTTCTTTCTTCAGCGGTATTGTGGGATGAAGCGGCCCGGACCGACCTTACACGTACGCTTACGTGAGACAGGTTCCACCGATTGACATGCACTAGTTGCATAAGGTGGCTAGCGGGTGTCTGTCTCTCCTACTTTAGTTGGAGCGGATTAGATGAAAAGGGTCCTTATGAAGGGTAAATAGAAGTAGATAAAATCACGTTGTGGTTATTCGTAGGTAAGAAAACGTTCTTGCTAGAACCCAATTGCAGCCACGTAAAAGATGCAACAACAATTAGAGGACGTCTAACTTGGTTTTGCAGCAATTCTCATGTGATGTGATATGGCCAGAAGTTGTGAAGAATGATGAATGATATATTGTGATGTATGAGATCATGTTCTTGTAATAGGAATCACGACTTGCATGTCGATGAGTATGACAACCGGCAGGAGCCATAGGAGTTGTCTTAATTATTGTATGACCTGCGAGTCATTGATTCAACGCCATGTAAATTACTTTACTTCATTGCTAAACGTGTTAGCCATAGTAGTAGAAGTAATAGTTGGCGAGCAACTTCATGGAGACACGATGATGGAGATCATGATGATGGAGATCATGGTGTCATGCCGGTGACAAGATGATCATGGAGCCCCGAAGATGAAGATCAAAGGAGCTATATGATATTGGCCATATCAT
>LR880970.1:10824754-10845738 GCA_904067115.1 Aegilops sharonensis | reverse complement strand
GGTAGTGCATCATCATAATGAGCTCAAAGTGACCAAGTGTTTGGTCACGGGATCATGCATTACGGTACGAGTAAAGTGACTTGCCGGCAACGAGATTGAACGAGGTATTGGGATACCGACGATCGAATCTCGGGCAAGTAAAATACCGATTGACAAAGGGAATAGTATACAGGGTTGATTGAATCCTCGACATCGTGGTTCATCCGATGATATCATCGAGGAGCATGTGGGAGCCAACATGGGTATCCAGATCCCGCTGTTGGTTATTGCCCGAGAGCCGTCTCGGTCATGTCTGCATGTCTCCCGAACCCGTAGGGTCTACACACTTAAGGTTCGGTGACGCTAGGGTTGTACGAATATGAGTATGCAGCAAACCGAATGTTGTTCGGAGTCCCGGATGAGATCCCGGACGTCACGAGGAGTTCCGGAATGGTCCGGAGGTAAAGATTTATATATAGGAAGTCTTATTTTGGTCGCCGAAAAAGTTTCCGCGTTATCGGTATTGTACCGGGAGTGCCGAAAGGGGTCCGGGGGTCCACCGGGGGGGGGGGGGGTGGGGTCCACCTGCCCCGGGGGGCCACATGGGCTGTAGGGGGTGCGCCTTGGCCTATATGGGCCAAGGGCACCAACCCCAAGAGGCCCATGCGCCAAGATATAAGAAAAAGGGGAGAGTCCTAAAGGGGGAAGGCACCTCCGAGGTGCCTTGGGGAGGATGGACTCCTCCCCCCCTCTTGGCCGCACCCCTTCCTTGGAGGAAGGGGCAAGGCTGCGCCCTCCCCCCCTCTCTTGCACCTATATAAAGGGAGGGGAGGGAGGGGTGGCCGCACCGATAAGCCCTGGCTCCTCCCTCCTCCCTGCAACACCTCCTCCTCCTTCCGTAGTTGCTTAGCGAAGCCCTGCCGGAGTTCTGCTGCATCCACCACCACGCCATCGTGCTGCTGGATCATCATCAACCTCTCCTTCCCCCTTGCTGGATCAAGAAGGAGGAGACGTCATCCGCTCCGTACGTGTGTTGAACGCGGAGGTGCTGTCCGTTCATCACTAGGTCATCGGTGATCTTAATCATGGCGAGTACGACTCCATCATCCCCGTTCCATTGAACGCTTCCGCACGCGATCTACAAGTGGTATGTAGATGCAATCACTCTCCCATGACTCGTTGCTAGATGAACTCATAGATGGATCTTGGTGAAACCGCAGGAAAAATTTTAATTTTCTGCAACGTTCCCCAACATTAAGATACGTCTAAAGTTTGACTCCTGAATAAAGAGAGGTCTTTTATCCTCAAGATTGTCCATCATAGCTAGTATCTCATTGCTGTTCTGTATCATATTTTTCAGCTTCAAGATACCTCTACTCCATCTCTTGAGATCATATCTCAGTGTTTTCAGTTTTTTACAGATGTCAGCAGCAGAATTCTGAGCATGACAAGGCTTGGACTAGGAGGCAACAACCACATCAGAGAAACCCTCGTGGTTGACCCAGAAATTCTCAAAGCAAAAAAGCTTGGACTTGGGGATTTTAGATTCAATTGCTACCACACATGGGATATGATCAGACTCCGGGTTCCCCAACGGCAGGATCATCGTATTTGGAAAGGAGGTGGTCCAGCAGGTGGATGAGAAGAACCAATCCAGCTGTTCGAGCAGAGGATCATCCTGCATGTTGCTCCAGGTGTATGTTCTGCCCTTCACAGGGAGTTCCATCAAGGATTGCGCCCGAATGATTTCATTAAAGAGCAACATATCTGCATCATCGCCACCCGGTTTGTTTCTGTTACTCGTAGAGCGAATGAAGTTGAAATCGCCCAGGATCAGCCAGTTTTCATCATTAGGTATGTTTAGATCAAACAACCAATTCGTAAAATCCATCCTACGCTGACCCGTGCAAGGCCCATAGACATTGATCAGCTTCCACGATTCACTGGATTGAGTAGCAACAAAAGAAACACCGACCGCAAATGAATCAACATACCAAGGCGTGCCCACAAACACAAAACTATTCCAGATAGTAATAAGGCAACCAGAAGCACCCACAGAAGATGAAAACACAAACTTATCAAAGCGTTTGGGACAGAAAGATTTAATAAACGCTAAATCAAAAGATTCACGCTTAGTTTCCTGGATACATAGCACAGAACAACCGCTAGTATTAATAGCATTTCTAAGAGCCAAAAGTTTTTTTATCAGAATTGATGCCTCTGATACTCCACGACAGTACATTCCATGATTTATTCATTGGCAAGGGAGCGATCAGTCGCTGGCTCCAGAGGATGAGCGCTGGCCATCCAGCAGCTTCTCAGGAGATAGAGCTTCCTGCGCAATCCCGCAACGGCTGCCCATCTGTTGGAGTTCTTCAATCGAAGTAGGAGGTGGACATGCATCAGCAACAACCTGCACAGGAGCAGCAGCCAAAGAAACTGCAGTGACAAACGAGGATTCACGGGGTTTCACCCTTGACTTGGAGCGCTTGGTGTCAGTAGCATCAGGGGCGGAGCTGGGCCCCGGGCACTCAGGGCCCAGGCCCGGGGCGTGGGAATTTTACCCAGCTAGATGTATATAGAATCTCCCTCGCAAAAAAAAGATGTATATAGAATTTGTTTTGGGCCCGGGGTACAGGCAGTGAAAGGAGGCCCGAAGTGAGCGATCCAGGCAGCAGCGCACGCACGGACTACACACGTACCAGCCACCGAGCCCACGACCGCAAACCGGCTACACGAGTGCACGACCTAACTCAGACGTACAGAGGCACATGACTCGCCCGTCTCCAGGGATCGAGCCGCCGCCTACCCGCCTCCCTGCTCGGCCCGTCGGTCGCCGTGGCGTCGTCGCCGTCCGGCATACACCGGCCACCGCCGTCCACTTCTCTAGGCAGGCCCCTGCTACCCTGGCCCCTCCCCGGCGGCCCAGCGCTGCCCCTGTGTGCGCCGTTCGTTGCGGCGCGCCGTCCCTTTCTTCTTTTGCCCTGCCTAGCCTTAGATAAATTTCTTTGATTCTTTGCAGTTTCTACTTGTACCGTGTTTTACAATTTAACATAGTAACCTCTGTGTATGAACTGCACTGAACTAATTTAATTAAAAAAAAAAGCTGTACTTGGTCATGGAGGAAGAAGGAAAGCCGATTGCAATCTCAGTATTGTACTGTGTGTTGTTGAACTCAAATTGACGTATGGTCGAACTCAAATTGATGTATTTGCAATTCAATTTATGTTGTAGAAATGGAAGATGAAGAGATATTTTTTCACAGGTGCCCGCAACAAGGGTGTCTTGAAGTTGAATTCCAAGTATTGATGATGATGATATTCTATATCGTTTTCAATCATATAGGTCTCGCGAAGGGCTTTTATCACGTCAAAGTGGTAAGTATTTTTATTTGTTTCAATGATAATTGTTTCAATTGATTTTTTAAGAAATTATATATTTTTAAATGCCTTGAAAGTGTTGGTTCTTCTACCATCGATCAAGTTATGGGATGGACTGACGAACTATTTGTTATCTTTTGGGAAAATTCTGGAATTCTCTCTTACTTGGTACAGGTATGGGTACAATATATATGTACACTAGAGTGGGCCTATGGGCCACACACACACACACACAACCCAACACTCCCCCTCAAGATGGATGATAGATATCTATCATTCCCATCTTGTTACATGCCAAATTACACTCCTTTGCTCCTAAACCCTTAGTTAGGCTATCTGCCACTTGATTCCCTGAGCTTACATGCTTTAATTCTATTATACCCTCATCTAGTTTCTCTTTAATAAAGAAGCGATCAATCTCCACATGCTTTGTTCTATCATGTTGGACTGGGTTGTTGGCTATGCTAATAGCCGATTTATTGTCGCACCACACCTTCAAAGGGCCCTTTCTCAGCACCTTTAGTTCTGATAGAAGGTTTCTTACCCACAACATTTCACTAAGGCCTAGTGACATGGCCCTGTACTCTGCTTCTGCTGTCGATCTAGATACAACTGATTGCTTCTTACTTCTCCATGACACAAGGTTGCCTCCAACAAACACACAATACCCTGAAGTAGATCTTCTGTCATCAAGACAACTCGCCCAATCGGCATCACTGTAGCCATCTACATTCAAATGGCCATTCTTCTTAAACCATAACCCCTTCCCTGGACTACCTTTTAGATAGCGTAATATATGGTGTACTGCATCTAGATGTTCACTTCTAGGATCATGCATATATCTGCTTACCACACTCACCGCATAGGCAATATCAGGCCGTGTATGGCATAAATATAGGAGTCGCCCAACAAGCCTTTGGTAGTTCTCCTTATCCACTGATTCTCCTGCCTATGCACAAAGCTTGTGGTTTTGATCAATAGGAGTTGATGCAGCCCGACATCCAAGCATACCCGTATCACCAAGTAAGTCCAGAACATACTTTCTTTGAGAGAGAACTATGCCTTTTGGAGACCTTGCAATTTCAATCCCGAGGAAGTATCTAAGTTGACCAAGATCTTTCACCTCAAACTCCTTGCTTAGGTTCTTCTTCAGTCGCAATATCTCCACATCATCATCTCCTGTGATTATAATNCCGACATCCAAGCATACCCGTATCACCAAGTAAGTCCAGAACATACTTTCTTTGAGAGAGAACTATGCCTTTTGGAGACCTTGCAATTTCAATCCCGAGGAAGTATCTAAGTTGACCAAGATCTTTCACCTCAAACTCCTTGCTTAGGTTCTTCTTCAGTCGCAATATCTCCACATCATCATCTCCTGTGATTATAATATCATCCACATATACTGCAAGAATTGTAATTCTATAGTCCGAGTGTCGATAGAATAGAGTGTGATCACCATTGCATTGCTTGTACCCCATATCACATACAACATGCCTAAACCTATCAAACCACGCTCGTGGAGACTGCTTGAGCCCATACAAGGACTTCCTCAATTTGCACACCTTTCCCACAGTTCTAGGAATAGAGAAACCAGGTGGAATCTCCATATACACCTCTTCATGTAGGTCACCATGCAAGAAAGCATTCTTAACATCTAGTTGATACAGAGGCCACCCAAAATTAGTTGCACATGAGATTAGAATCCTCACGGTGTTCATCTTTGCCACCGGTGCGAATGTCTCGTCATAGTCAATCCCATAAGTTTGGCTGTATCCTCTGGCAACTAGTCTTGCCTTGTACCTTTCGATCTTCCCTTCTGAATTTTGCTTCACCGTGAATATCCATTTACAACTAACAAGTTTTTTTCCTTCAGGAAGGTGTACAAGTTCCCAAGTTTTATTTTTTTCAAGTGCATTCAACTCCTCCATCATGGCCTCATGCCATTTTGGGTCCTGCTTTGCAGTTTTCCAATCTTTTGGAATGTCCACTGATTGTAGTGATGCAACAAAAGCTCTATATGCAGGGGACAATGATTCATAAGAAACATAGTTGCTTATGTCATGCTCAAAGCCATACCTTGATGGAGGCTTTCCAGCCTTAGCCCGAGTTCCTTTCCGTAAGGCAATTGGCAATTCACGATAGCTATCTGTCCCAGATGGAGCGGGTGTGCTACATGGTATATCAGTTGTTGGCATAGAGGGATTAATAATTTCAACTATTTCGGGGCCTCCTTGTTGTACTGTTGGTTGTACCTGCTGCTCCGAAGGCTGAATCTCAACAATCTCTAAGGGTTGTTGTTGCTCTGTGAGCACCTTCCTTGTATTTCTCCTTGTATACACTTGTAGGTTTTTTTCTTCATTTTCCCTTCTCCATGTTTTCTCACATGTTGGTTCATTCATTTGGCATGGAATAGAACCAATCACTACCTTTGACCTCCTTACTTCTTCATCGTTCTCAGTATTTGGTAAATGCTCCCCCTTTTGACCATCGCCGTCAACATGAGGGGTTTCAAGATCAAACAACGAGCTGAGGTCAGTCTTCTCACCATAAAACGGCTCAAATTCTCTAAATGTTACATCCATGCTCACAAATGTGCGTCGCTCACTAGGACTCCAACACTTGTAGCCTTTCTATCCAGAAGGGTATCCAATAAAGATGCATTTCACTGCACGTGGATCTAGCTTCCTCACCGAGGGTCTATGATCCTTAACAAAACAAGTGCATCCAAAAACTTTGGGTGGGACCACAAACTTGTTCTCACCTAGCAGCATTTCACATGGAGTCTTCATCCCAACCACTTTGGATGGCATGCGGTTGATGAGATATGTAGCTGTCATTACAGCCTCACTCCACAAAAATTTTGGCACGTTCATCGTGTACATCAATGATCGAGCCACCTCCAAGATGTGACAATTTTTCCTTTCTGCCACTCCATTCTGAGGAGGTGTATCTGGACATGAGGTTTGATGCAATATACCATGTGATGACATAAAAGAACCAAATTCCTTGTTCACATACTCTGTCCCATTATCTGTCCTAATAATCTGGATCTGTGTGTTGAATTGATTTTTCACATAAGCATAAAAATCCAGAAAACATTTGAACACCTCATCCTTGTGCCTCATAAGGTATATCCATGTCATGCGAGAGTAACAGTCAATAAATGTAACAAAGTACTTCATTCCACTAACAGAGATAACAGGACATGTCCACACATCTGAATGAATGAGTACAAAAGGAGATATACTCCTAATCCCTCTACTCACATAAGATGTCCTTGTGTGTTTGCCAAACTCACAAGCATCACACAAAAGCTTGCTCTTATCCACCCCACACATTACATCAGGAAAGACCTTAGTCATTTTATCAAAAGACATATGCCCCATTCTACAATGAAAAAGCATCACTGTAGCTTCTTTCTCTCCCATCATTACTGCCAGCACCGTACACAATGCGTTATCTGGCACCTCATGATCCATGTACCATAGCCCATTACGCCTGGTTCCAGTCCCAAGCTTCCTCCCTGTTCGCCTCTCCTGAATTAGGCATATTTTTCGGTCAACAGTTATCCGACAATCCAAGTCATCAATCAAAGCACTCATTGACATAAGGTTGATCGAAAAAGCAGGAACATGCAAAACTGAAGAAAGTTTAATAAGAGGTGTGCATTGCACTGTACCAACACCTTTAATGGGCTGTGAGGTGCCATCGGCTGTTTGTATAGTTTCTTTATGTGTGGGTGGATACTCAGTATATGACTCAAACACATTCAATGTACCTGTGACATGTTTAGATGCACCGGAGTCCAGAATCCAATCTGGTTGTGACACTAGCGATAATGTAGATGTATGAGCACAATTACCTTCATTAGCATTGGCGAAGTGAGCAAAATCACCAAATGTGGAGTCTCTTTGGTCTTTACCACCCATACTCTCCATCCTTTTTTTTAGTTTCCTCAACTCTTCTAACTCTTTTGCGGAGACCTGAACTTTGTCATACGATTGTTCGTCTTGGACCGCCACATTTGCTTTGTGACCAATCATATATCCTCGACCTCTAACTCCACCTCTAAATCCTCTTGGACGGCCTCGGTCATTTCCTCTCCCCCGCCCACGGGTTGGCTTGCGCGGGGCATCACAATCACGACTCAAGTGTCCCACCTCACCACAATTGAAACACTCTCTGGTCTCATTGTTCCTGGTTACTATGAAGGCGGGTCGAG
Organism: Aegilops sharonensis; assembly: GCA_904067115.1. Lineage (NCBI taxonomy): Eukaryota > Viridiplantae > Streptophyta > Magnoliopsida > Poales > Poaceae > Aegilops > Aegilops sharonensis. The sequence goes on along the minus strand of LR880970.1, from coordinate 10,838,154 downwards.
ATGGAGTTACTATATTGCTTTTCATCACCTTCAGCCTGACCTCCTCTTGTGCAATAGCAGCTATTGCTTCCTCCAAAGTAGGGAGAGTAGGCTGATGGAACATAGTAGCACGCCGACCCTCAAATTCAGAGTTGAGACCCTTAAGAAATTGTATCACACGTCTGCGCTCAATCCACTTCTTCATATTGGATATGCATTCTGCATGAGGTAAATCAAGGGGATCATAGTGATCTAGATCAGCCCACAAATGTTGCAACTCAGCGACATACTCCATCACACAAAGCTCCCCCTGCCTTAGATCACTCACTTTCTCCTCTGCCTCAACCATCAACATCACATTACCCTCCCCAGAGTACAATTTTGAAAGAGTTTTCCATACCTCAGTTGCACTTGTTATTGTCTCAACTGTTGTAGCGATGGTTGGAGATAGGGAATTTAATATCCATGCCACAATCAGGGAATTGGTAGCACTCCAAGTCCTCCATTCTGCACATTTCTTGTCCAATGGCTCAAGTGCTTCTCCATTAACAAAGCTCTCAAGTCCCTTTGTTTTCAAGATCAGCAATGCCCTCCTTGACCAGCTCAAATAATTTTTGACGCCCTCCAATTTGATTTCATTCGGCATCAATTCTATTTTCTGAATCGACTCCGGCTGAGCGACAATCAAATTGCCTGAAGGTGATGCGTCGCTCACCTTTGTCGTAATAAGTTGAGCTAGTTTCTCAAGCACTTTCTCAATTCCTTGGTTTTCCCCCATCGTTGCTCCGCCTTGAACTTGCAGATGAGGAGCACTAACAGCTGATTTCACTACTGCACCTCACTCTGTTCACAGGAAGTCAACTTCTCCCTTGCCAAATCTTCTCCTCACCAAGTGAAATGAAATTTTCAGATGCAGCACCACACGAGCTTCCAATCCCTGCACGTGTGTGTACACTGCTGCCAAATCTCACCTCTTCCTGAGCAGCACAACGTCCCCTGCCCTATACACAGCCAGATCCAATNACACGAGCTTCCAATCCCTGCACGTGTGTGTACACTGCTGCCAAATCTCACCTCTTCCTGAGCAGCACAACGTCCCCTGCCCTATACACAGCCAGATCCAATTCAGGGCGCCTCTCCCTCCTGGCTGCACACCACACCTGCAGCTTCTCCTTCACGAGACACACCTCACCAGCTTCTCCTCCGCAGCCGTAGCTTGCTGCACTTGCCCTTGTTGCCGACTGCTATCTCCGCACTTCCGCACACCTTGCAGCAGCACCTCCGCCTGGGCAGGGTGCCCGTCTGCCCCTGCCTGGAACTTACTCTCCGCCTGTACTCACGCCCCAGAGGCCGGAGCTCCGCCCCACGCCGCCGATTTACTGCCGGCGACCTCCAGGACCAAGCGCCTCCCCCTGATGCTCTGGCACCATGTTATCTTTTGGGAAAATTCTGGAATTCTCTCTTACTTGGTACAGGTATGGGTACAATATATATGTACACTAGAGTGGGCCTATGGGCCACACACACACACACACAACCCAACACTATTCAATTGACTTGGTATCTTTTTTTGTATTTCCATATTACTATTTGTACTTCCGTCCCGTTTTATCTATTTTCTTGGTTCATTGAGCATCAAGTTTAAATTGTAGATTTATTGATAAAATGAACTTTATTTTGTATGCTTTCACATCAGGTATTTTTTCAAAATGGTACGAGTTAGTTTTAAGGCCAAAGTTTTTCCATGTTGCCGAGAAAAAAATTAGGCCCGGGGTTTGGTTCATTCCTGGCTCCGCCACTGAGTAGCATGATTGGTCTTAAAGCCATCATATTTCGGCTTCATTCGTTTTTCTAGCCGCTCGATCTCTGTTCTGGGATTTGTGCTAATCCGTTTTTCCTCGCTTCATTGTCTTATCGGGCGCGCGAGCGAGACCCGTTTTGTTTTCCCTCGCTGGCCGAACCGTTGATCCTTTTTTTTCTTTTTTTTTCTTTTTGTCTCCCTGTAGCTGCCTTTTCCCCTCCGGCCCTCCCCTTTCTCATTCCTAGCACGCATCCCAGAGAGGGAGAGAGAGAGAGTCATGGCGATGTTGTAGATTCCCTCGCCCGCCGCATCTGCCTGCTGATGTCTGCTGCATCTCCCGCCTTGAGGTGTGCTGTATCTCCCCCTTCCCTCGCGCTCCGTCCCTCCCAATCTCCCCTCCCCTTCTTTCTTTTCTGCATTTTCGATGTGTTGCCTTGCTCCTTAGATTGATTTAGTTCAGATCGACTTTTGTTTAGGTTTTTGTTGTTGATGTTTATATCGTTAGGGCGCTCAGATTTGTTCTTTTAGATAGTTGAATGTGATAACCCCGCGCCTTTTAGTTGTATGTGGTCTGTCCTGTTCGTGCACTTGGATTAGGCTTCAGGAGTGATTAATCTGCTATCGGGGATTCATCTACTATGTATGGCCATTTGGATTAGGGCTTCTTTGCCTTGAATCGGCTGGCTCGTTTTGTTTGTATATGTATGTGCAAATTCTCAATTGGTACACAATGGGACACCGTAGAACACCCTGGAAGTGCCCTGTTGTAGGTGTTAGATCGCCTGGCCATTTTATGTTTTCTATGAAGTTGTGTTTTCAGTTTCTTTAGATTAGAGTTTTAAGTAGTGTTTTGTTTCTGTGTTTGAATAGGCAACAAACTTTCTATTCTTGCTCTGTAGTTGTATGCTCATTTAGGGTTCCAAATCACATTTAAGTTACCTGTCAATTATCATGTAGGTTATAGTTTTCAGTGTAATTTTTAGTGGATTTTATCTGTACTATGCTAGTGCAATTGCTGTGTGTTGTCAGTGCATTTTTAGTGTGTTTTACTGTAAATATTATATGTAATTGCACTGTTATTTGAGTGCAATTTGACTGTAATTCAGTGGTTTAGTCTTGCATTTGTTCCAGTGTACTTTCAATGCAATCTCATTGTAATTGCACTGCACTTCAATTTCATTGTTAATGTAATCTTTGATGTAATCACAGAGTATTCTTGCTGTAATTACTTCTTTAGCTGTAATCTTTTTGTTGTAATTTCAGATTAATCTCTCTGTAATTACAGAGTAATCTCTCTGTATTTACAGAGTATTTTGCTGTAATTACTTCTTTAGTTGTAATCTTTTTGTTGTAATTTCAGATTAATCTCTCTGTATTTACAGAGTAATCTATCTGTAATTTTTTGATGTAATCGAGTGAATATACAGTGTAATTACATAAGAATTTTAGTGGTGTTAGTAGTGGAATTTGCTCTGTTGTTCTAGGGGGTATGAGTTGGTTGTTTGTCGTCAACTTTGTGTAAATGTGTGTTTGCTCCAGAGTGTAGATTTCCGCTCTTCTTCAGCTAGATTTCCGCTCCAGTACCTTGTGATTTCGGTAGGTTGTCCTTGTCTTCTCCCTTTCCCCATTGGATTTCTTCTAGATCTAGTTGCTTGTTTCGATTCCCCTGGTATTTGTAGCGGATGCAGCGGTGGATTTGATTCCCCTTTTGATTTTCTATCACTGGCCTGGGCGTCTGCTGCTGACTATTTTTTCTATTTGGCATGCGTTTCTAGGTAGTAATTGCATCTAAGTTATAGCAGCTCCATAACTATAATTTCATTAATTACAGTGTAGTTTCCTCTGAAATTGTAGAGTAGCGGCACTGAAATTACAGTGTTGTTATAGTGTAATTTCCAGGGGTAACCAGAGTTACTGTAACTTCTGGGATTGTTAATTTTATAATCACTGCAATTACAATTACAGTGTAATTTCAGGTTAATTACAGTGCTATTGTCAGTGTATATTTAGTGTAAGTACACTAGATCAGAATGAAATTTTCATTGCAATTACAGCGTGTTTGGCAATATTTGGGAAGGGGAATGAGAGTTTAGAGGAGGGAGCTGTGTTGAGATTAGACATGGGACGTTACCAGGAAGTCTCGTACCCCTTCAATTCCCATTCCCTAACTCTAATTAACCTCAACCAAACACGCTGTTAAAGTATTTTTTTGGAGGGTTTGTCTATGTTTGATCTACAAGCATTTTAGATCTTTTTCTTTGTGGCTTGTCTTTGTTGGCTGGTATTTGCATTCATTTTAGAACCATTTATTTATATTTCTTTGTGTTTGGGTAGTATTGCATCTAAGTTACAACACTTCATGACTGTAATTTAATTTTAATTACAGTATAATTTCCTCTAAAATTACAGACTAATCACACTGTAATTATAGTGTTACGATGTAATTTCAGAGTAATCACAGTGTACACTGTGCTATTTTGTTGTAATTACTGCAATTTTGCTATAATTTACGGTGTTGTTACAATGTAATTTCCAGTGGTAATCACAATGACATTTTTACTGTTATTACATATACTAGGATATTTACTGTATTTATAGTTAGTGCAATTACAGTGTTAATTTCAGTAAAATTACAGTGGTAATTAGACTGTAAATCACAATGTCTTTGTTCGGTAGTGTTGCAGCTAGTCACACTGTCAACATATACTGAATCTACCTTTGTGTCTGAAACTTTGCCAAGTTCCTACCTAATCACCCTACAGTACTAATATACAGTGTAATTTTTTATCATTTGTACTCATACACTCTTATCTTTTTTTTAGCATTGAAGCAATGAGATGTGATAGGGCCTGTTGTTCATATCGTTCACTTGGTACTTCGTGCCCTAATGGACATCTAGGCAACTTCCTGGTAATATCTTAATGTCGTTTTCTTTGCTCTTTTAAAGGAAATCATCTTGAATAATTCCAGGCCTGAACTAATCTGAAATGCTTTTGAAGATGCTAACGGTGCATTTCCAATGTGGACGACCAACTATGCAAGTACTTTAATTTCTGCCATCTTTTTTGGTGTTTGTCTTTGCCCTTTCTTTTTTTATTTCTTATTTCCTCTATATACATTTTTCTTTATATTCTTCTTCCTTTTTGCAGCTATACTTTACTGTAACCATTCGAAAGCATTGGTTTTCTTTCATCGGTTCTTTGAAGGAAAGACCCTTTGCTTTCCTTGATTCAGCTTTCGATGAGCATTCTTAATTTCACTTGCAGATTTGTGATCCGCTAGTACATTACTAATCAATTTGTTTCTAGATTAGTTTCCTTTTTGAAGGCACTATTTTTTTAATCTTTTGAGATTTTCTCTTGTATTTTTAATTTTATTCAAAGAATTATAAACTTCATAGGATTCTGGGATGCTTTTGTTACTCCCATGATGAGGAAACAAATCGATTCCGAAAAATTTGACGGTCTCTACCTAGCTGTACCCAACCAGACCAATATGTAATTTGGTTTTTAGTATGGCTGACCTGATTCCTGATTTCCTTTTATATTTTGTTCTTGATAACATTGTTGGTATCTTTTTTTTTTCTACCTTTATTCATGTGAAAAATCAGGCACGATTGTGGCGTCTTTACATTCAAGTTTACGGAAGTGTGGACTAAAAGGACTCAAGTTACTAACCACTTTTCAAGTGCTGACACATCCAACTTAAGGATAAAGTATGCTAATGATATGTTTTTCAGCGAGTTCAACAGCGTGGATAAGTTCTAGTTATTGATTTCTTTGCAGATGTAAGCACTTCTGTTTTTTATACTTCAAATTTACAGAATAGAGGTTCATGATTTCCAGTCATTTTTTAGTTGTACGTTTGGCTGAAGGTTGCCCAATTTACTGTACACATCTACATCATTGACTGTCTATTGTATTGTACATTTTCTGCTTTTTGGCTCAGTGTCAATTGCTTCACTTTTTGTGCCGTCCCACTCGCCATTGATCTGGTTTTTGTTTCTGATTTATGTCCTCAATTGCTTCACTTTTTGCTTCTCCTAATTTATGTATGTGTCGATGAATTTCTTATGTGGATCGTCATGGTTGGTTTGTTCCTTGTCCATCGGTCGATTTCTGTTTTTTGCTTGGATCTGCTCATTTGGGTAGGATTCTACTGATGCTTGGTGGATTTTGATCTACTGGTTTGGGTAGGATGCTACTGATCTGTAGCATAGCATGCCTTCTTGTGTGCAGAATTTCTTTATTGTTTTGTTCAGCCATTTCAAATCAATCTTTGAATTTTTGTTTTGGTATTTGTTAGCAGATGCATTTTTTCAAATTAACCCATGATGTTGTGTTGTCTTCACCAGCAGTGTTCTAGTGTTAACTGTAATTTCTATTTTGATTTAATGTAATTATATATATACAATAGTTTCAGTGTTAACTCACCAAACTTACAGTGTAATTTCTATTCTCGTTTACTGTAATTATATATTTACAATAGTATCAGTGTTAACTCACAGAACTTACAGTGTACAGTATGGAAACAGAGTCTAGCTAGTGCTACTACTGTGAACATATCTCACCTGACCCGAACAGGGAGCCCGCCGGCGCCGCTGATGGATGCCGGCCATCAGCCCCGGCCCGAGCGAAACATGGACACGGTGGTCTTTTCTCCAACCACCTCCAAGTCTGACTGCTTCACCACTGCCACCATCACGGTGGTCTTCATCTCCAGCACGGCGACGGCGAGCTCCTTGCCGAGGCAAATCAAACGCGGACCCCAGCCTACAACACCGGGTACCTCCTGCACGAACGTCCCGCTGGCGCCCGTCAGACACTACTCACTACGGCCACAACTTCTCGCGCTGTCGTCGCTCCAAATGGGTGGCATGCATTCCACGGTGTATGGGTGGTACATCACGCGCGCCGGCCAGCTCCCCCACTGTCGTCGACGGCAGCCGCCCCTTGCGCTCCACCACCAGCCCCTACTCCCGGCTCCTGCTGATTTCCACCACCTCCCCGATCACGTTTCCGGCCACTACACACTCCTCGAACCGCACCGCGTCGCCCATCCTCTGACGGAACTCCGCAACGGCGGCCTTGTCAAGCTCATGCGTGCAAGCATCTGCTCCTTCATGGAACGGACGCAGCGTGACCTCCGTGTGCTCCTCGCTGTCGGCCTTCCCATCAAGGAATTGGACGACCGTGATCTGCACGCCGGGGTGCTCGCCATCCGGGCCCTCCTGCTCACCACTGCTGAAGCCGCGCACGGGGCCTCTCCTCCGATTAACGGCGCACCACTCGGGCTGAGATTCTCGACTCCGTCGACGCTGCCGTGGCCGTGGCCGTGGCCGGTGTGCTAGCGCTTGTGTAAGGGCAGCACGATGAGGGAGACGCGCTTGTCCTTGATGGCGTCGGCCAAGTCGTTGTGCATGGTGTAGAGTGCGGATCGGAGACGGCTGTCGAATTTGTACCGATCGGGCGCTCGCTCTTGGCGACGCACCACGAGTCCACCATGATGCCCGCCACACCGGCGCTCTTCAGCACCGCCAGGGACGCATGCACCGGCGCGCATTTTTTTGTCCAAAAGGACCCCTGTCGAACGCTATTGCCAAAAAGGACTACCTGCGGATAAAATTATCAAAAAAGACCCCACACTAGTGGCGGCAGGCGACACGTGGCACCTGCCGCCACGCCAGGAGGCGGCGGGACCTGCCGCCACCGCAGGAGGCGGCGACCGAGGCGAACGGGAAAGCCAGCTGCACACCGCGCCGCGACGGAACGGGGCGGGCCAGGTGGGCCCAGCCGCCACCGGGCGAGGCAGCCACCCCTGGCGCTGCCGCTCCCTGGCCGACAGCCCCTGCTGCGCGCAGGCCGAGGAGTGGGCCAGGCCGCCACGGGAGGAGGCGGCATCTTTCCCTGACGTGACAACGGACGCAGACGCCTCACGCTCATTCCCACGCGAGTGATTGCCTGTAGCTTTAACGCGCNGCTACCACCAACTAATGCTTTTCGACTTCTGGCTAGAGCTACTAACCTACCTCGAACAAGAGCTGCATCCCGGTAGCGCTTTGAATCATCATTTTACTATTCCTAGGTTCGATTCCTGCTGTCTTTACTTTCTGTCTTGCCTCTATGCCTTCCTGGTGGGTGACTGTGACCTGGAGATGGTTCGATGGTTGGTGACTCTAAGCCAGAGTGATGCTTTCTTAGTTTCATAAATGCCTTTCTAAGCCCTTTCCAATCAATGGAGAATGGTTACTAGAGCTAGCGCCTGTCCCACTTTAGAACACTAAGAACGTAATAAGCCTAGCCGGGACAAATGCACTCTGTGTTAGTCCGATCACTTAGCTTTTGCTTTCGCACTCCCTACTGATGCCTATTGCATGACTCTCATTCAGTCAAACTAGAAACTGTGTTTACAGCTGGAACGATGAATGTAATCCTACTATTCTTTAAGGAAGGGTAGGGTCGTCTGAGTACGGTACTATGGACATCAGGGCATATTGAATATAGTCATATAATTTGGTGTGCTGACACACCCAGAAAGGTTTCTACCTACGCAAGGAAAATGAAGAAAGCAAGCCAAATACTGAAATGTATTAAGCTATCGATCGGGGGACATAACACTATGAGGGTTGTTAAGGCGGGGCTAGGAGCTTGATATGCTGCCGACTCAGAATCAAATGAGCACAGGGGACCCTAGTCAACATTCATATTTCTACCCACCGGTGGATGATCGGTCACCTTAGTTCCAATTTAGCTACTGTTCATTTTGTTGAACTCCAAGAAGGACCGATTGCTACGTACTCTTGAGAAACAAGATGTTATGACGCCGCTGTGCCCGCGGTCCAATGATCCACCTATGTTTGTGTCGGATCTTATCCATGCTGCAACCAGGCCGTGGAATATGGAGGTGGTCAGAGAACATATGTATGAGATGGACGCCGAAGCAGTAGCGAACATTCCCATCAGTCATGTTGCCCAGCCGGAAAGAATGGAAGAGGATTTTTCGTATCACATTCGTACTGACTTAACAGGATCCGTCTCCCATAGTAATATTATGACAGTCTCTCTTGCCCCTTCGTACTTACTTGAAACAGGAATTTCTTGGTGCTCAACTGCTTATTCTGCTTTTCCTGGTACCGGTATAGATAGATAGAAAGCGCATTCAATCGAGAAAAGGATCAACTGATCCACCTCTTTACTTTTTGGTTTTTATTCGGCTGTTTCAGCATAGGTTGCATTTTAAAACAAAAGAAAAGAGCAAGTTCCCACAGGCGAAGAGCTGCTTCCGAGAAATCTTTTACCCCCTTTACGCCCTTCGGGGCTGCTAACAACGAGCTAATACACAGGAACGGCACGGCTCCTACACCGCTTAACTCCAATAATAGAACCTGGTCCCACATCCCTTGCATTTGATAATGAAACAATCAGAATTTGTTGAATTGAAATATGTTCAATCTCATTTCTTTTACGTGGTTTTGGCAACTATCAATTATCTCTTTCCTCGGCTTCCTACACGGATATAGCCGTAAACGGTATCTAGTAGGCAACCTGGGAACTACATTAGCTTAGGGGGATCGGGTAGCGAGCGCTCTCCTCGGCAAAGCAGACAAGAAGCAATTCCACCATTGGGAACGGCACGCCCCCTTCCCTAGGGCTAGAGGTATTTACACGCTGCATTGAACCTAACGCTAGAGCGAGTACTACGATGAAAATCACTTTTACGAGCGATACCTTTGTCTTTGGTGCTTGAGTTGTCCTCCCAGCGGTGTGGTCCTCGGTTTCGGAAATGACATATTGAACCGGTATCTTTAGCATATAAAAAATCCTTTGTTTGACGGCATCCCTCCTCTAAAGCTGCTTCCTTCCTTTCCGGTTCGTAGTGGTTACGAGCAGAAGTGCAATTCAAAGCGCATTCAATAGTTGTATTAGATAGTTTAGATATAGTGACCCACTAGTTCGAGATGCACTGACCTTGGCCATTGCCTGCTAACTACGGTCATTATATGTCAATTCGGATCGCACACCGGAAGCAAAGATCAGGGGATTGCCAACTTGAATGAATGTAATCCGGTTACGGTGTAGGGGAGATTTATTATTGAGTTGATAACGCACTCCGTTTACTAACATTGAGAACTATGCCATGGAATGGAATATTCCCATTTCCGATTGTTGAAAACAAATGCGACTTTCAAAAGGCACATCAAATGTATGGACACAACGATTTGCCCACTGATTCATTGATTCATTAGCTGCGCTGCTTTTGTGAGTTCCACTGGCGTGAAACTCCGAAGGGAGAGCCCGGAGGGAGCTTATTCATTCCTTTCGTGGCTTGCCATGGTTATTTCCTTGCCCAGGGCACAGTCTGGTTATCTGTTTTGTGCCTCATCGGGCACCCAAGGGTTTCTCTTATGAATGGTGCGATCCGGCATCCTTGAAGCTCGGAACTCCTCTCTGGAATTTTGACCATGAAAATGCCATTTACCCTTAGCAATGAAGAAATCTATTGAACAATCTGTTTCATTGCAATACCTCGCTCTAACAACTCCTATTCCCACGGCATTACCACAAGGATTTCCTGTTTCCCCGATCCACCAGCTACGTTCGCACACTTCCAAATAGTAAATGCTCCCGCGGTTGGAGTTGAGACTTTCTTATCCCTCTTGTTACGACGGATCGAGCATATGATTCTTTTCTTGATTGAAATCATTCACTTTTCCTTGAAATCGTCACAAAGTAATTGGAAGAAGAAGTGCTTGAGAAGCTCATGGATATATTCTATGGTGGCTTCTCCAATAGTTCGAGCCATAGCTTCATTTCATTGTTTCTATAATTTTCTTCACTTTATCATTGCCCTCAAGTACAAGTAATTTCTGACAAACTTTCTTTCCCATGGTTCGGGTGGGCACGGATATGGATGGCAGGACAGGAGTGAAGATCCCTCAGCTAAGGGCTAGACCGGACGTTTCACTGTCTGATGACGAGTGGCACACAAATCAACCTGAGAAGGATTCTGCTATGTCAAAAGTGTTTATATAAACGAATTGTTTAACGCCAAGATGCCAATAGCAATGATGGATAAAGCAACTCCCACGAGTAGGGCTCGAAAGCCGGGGACTCTCCTGGCAAAGAATCTGAACGATCTGAGTTCTTTTCTGAGAAAGAAGAAGATGCAAGGCATGGATCCAAGCCTGAAGGCGACGTGGAGTGTTATTATTATCGTTACTCCAGAGAATGGGAGGCACTCTCTTCTTGCAAAATGCAGTTATGAAATCTGTAATCTAGATGATTCTGGTTGAAGGGGACGATGCAGCCTAGCGGTTACGAACTTTTTGTTCGATTCAAAGGATTTCCACTTGAGTAAAGCTATGGTGGGAAATAAACTACCAATTAGGCAATGCGCGTCTCTATTTCTTGAATTCTCTGGTCTAGGCAACCCGAAAGCGTTGTTTAACAAAGACAAGTCTGAATTTGAAACATGATGACTCTTTAGTCTTCCCCATCTAGTCTGGTTTGGGCACGTGAATGCAAAAAAGTTGTGCAATTTTTGGATTTTCCGTACCGCTCAAAATCAGGGATGGATGCTTGGCCTCTGTATGTACCTGCTTGAATAATATGACTTGTCTTGATTGAACCGTAGGTAGGAAAAAAACAGAGCAATTTGTTCAGGTTCAGCTTCTATATTCTCTCATCTCAATTGAAAAGAACCCACTCCACCGGCTCATACATGCTAATGTTAATTAGCTGCAAAACCTGATTGGTTCAGTCTGCCTGGACCAATTAGGTTTCCCTAGCTCGCTAACTTGTTTAGTTATGATTAGTTATGATTGGATGGAACCTTATGTATCCTTTACAACACAGCCATTCTGCTACTGTATTGTTTGACTCTTCCTTGCTGCTACAGTTTCAGTTGCAGAATTTAGTGACATGCCTCTCTCATTTTTGTTGAGTGCTTGGTTGCTTCTACAAAGTCAGTTGTAGAATTTTCGTACATGGCTCTCAGAATTTTGTTGGGTGCTGCTTATATTAGACAAGAATACATGCTCTAACTATGCCTTCTAGACAGAACATTGTGTTGGTCAGTGGAGTATTTATAGGCTGAATATAACTGGGTTTATTTTTTGCAAATGGCAGGATGTGCGGGGAGGAACGTCCTTTGGCTTGTACGGGAAGAATGGGATGCCGGCCTTCATGCCTGAGTAGGGGTTGACGACCTGTTCGCGCTGCCACCCGAGACCTAGCCTTCCCGCATCATGCTCACTTGAGCATATTGTCAAGCTTGCGCGTGTTCGTCATCGTCCTCTGGCCACTGGTAAGCTTGTTTCTCTCCCTCATTTCAGTAAGAGGAGCAGATTTTTCTTATCTTAATTTCAAAATTTGCAACTGGGAATTGTTTCTGACTTGGCGTAGTTTTAGTTTTGGAAATTAGTCATATGGCACAATAGACTGGACTGAATCTTTAAATTAAAATCTGACAAAAACGAGATTGCATTCTTTTTCATGCCTGACTTGAGGGGCCAAAGAGTCTGCAAATGAAATTATATCAAGGTGTATATCACTTATCATCGGAGCACCAACAAATCTACACAACTTACTTTGTAAGTTGCTTTATTTGCATGGGATACATGTTTCTCATTTAAGAACAAAAGGGAGACTTGTTTCTCATTTAAGAAAAGAAAAAGGAGACTTGTTTCTCATTTCAAACAAAACTAGTCAGGTTGCACTAGTACCCGTTTGAAGTTTGTGTGGTTCAAATTTATGCTATTCTGCTTGAAATTTTGTAATATTGGGCCATCTTTGCATTTATGTAATGCAAGCGAATCAGGTGCCATGATAGATCTGATCTTTTTTACCATGACAAGTTGACAATGAATTTCTTATTCCTGATGCAGCTGATAAGGAGAATTTGTGCCTATACAGCCACCTTGATGGGGGCAGGGAGGTATCACTGCCGGTGGAAGAGGTGACGCCCGAGCTGGCGCTCGGCATCAATTTCGCTGGTCGACGCCCTAGCCGTGTAGGCTTCAGTGCGGTGCCGTCGTGGCGCTGTTCACCAACTCAGGCGTCCGCGTGTGTCTCCACCTAATGGTTGTGGTCTTGTGCCGGCCCTGAGCCCTAGGGTTCTGGCACGGTGGCCGCTTGGTCGCTACCTCCAGGTCCAAGGTGTACGGCCTCGACTACATTTTCGCAGGTGAGTCCCTCTCCCCTACCTTAACTGCATCTACGAGTCTCCAGCACTAGCACAGCCCGGTGCAGCCGGCCATCTCCGGCGAGCTCATGCCCCTGTAGCACCACGCCGCCAACTACAGCGTCGAGTTCAACACCGGTGATAGGAAGACGGCGACCCTTTAGTTTTCCCCATTATCTAGTCTGGTCTGGCCAATTAAATGCAAAGCTTGCACATTTTTTGATTTTTTCTGTGCCGCTCACGGCCTTGCTCAAGGATGAATGCTTGTTGCCCTCTGTATGTACCTGCTTGAATAATACTATAGCTTGTCTTGATGGAACGTAGCTAGGGAAAAACAGAGCAATTTGTATACAACTATTCTTTTTTATTTTTGCAAATGGGAGGATGGTTTCAGTATAATGTACTTGTAGGCTGAATTTTGCTTAACTACATACTGTTG
>LR880970.1:10741933-10809699 GCA_904067115.1 Aegilops sharonensis | reverse complement strand
ATATATACTTGATCAGCTAGCTAGCTCTGCATCCAGTTGAAACTAATCTGCAGTACTTTCACCTAATGATTTAACAACTCATTATAATGTAAAAACAATCTCTAAATTAAATTAAAAACACAAAATTAAAGGAAAAACAAAAAATAAAACCAAAACCACCCCAAACATTTAGTACCGGTTGGTATTACCAACCGGTACTAAAGGTATCCCCGCACCCGGCCTTGGCATGTGCCACGTGGTGGCACTTTAGTGACGGTTCTTGCCGAACCGGTACTAAGGGGGGGCGGGACCTTTAGTCAGTGCCAGTTACAGAACCGGCACTAAAGGCCTTTACGAACCGGTGCTAAATCCCGGTTCTGCACTAGTGATATCATCTTGCCTAATGCGTTACTATGTTCTTATGAACTTAATACTCTAGATGCATGCTGGATAGCGGTCGATGTGTGGAGTAATAGTAGTAGATGCAGAACCGTTTCGGTCTACTTGTCACGGACGTGATGCCTATATACATGATCATGTCGATATTCTCATAACTATGCGCTTTTCTATCAATTACTCGACAGTAATTCATTCACCCACCGTAAATTATGCTATCTTGAGAGAAGCCACTAGTGAGACCTATGGCCCCCGGGTCTATCTTCCATCATATTATTTTCCTATCAACTTGTTATTTCTGCCGCCTTTTATTTTGCAATCTTTACTTTTCAATCTATACAACAAAAATGCCAAAAATATTTCTCTTATTATCTTTATCAGATCTCGCTTTTGCAAGTGGCCGTGAAGGGATTAACAACCCCTTTATCACCTTGGTTGCAAGGTTCTTGATTGTTTGTGCAGGTACGAGGGACTTGCGTGTAGTCTCCTACTGGATTGATACCTTGGTTCTCAAAAACTGAGGGAAATACTTACGCTACTTTGCTGCATCACTCTTTCCTCTTCAAGGGAAAGCCAACGCATGCTCAAGAGGTAGCAATCGCCCATGCCCACTCCAACCTTTTGTTCTTCCAAGTGTCATTGTCAAATGCCTCCACACCATGGTCGGAGCTAACAACATTGTCAGGCTCAACATTTTCCTCCTCAAGCACGTGTTCATCAAAGCCCCATTGGAGGATCCAGTTGTGCAGAATGCAACAAGCAAGAACTAGCTTAACCTGAGTGTAGTATGCGTGGAATGGCTTCTGATCCAGGATCTTAAACCTATTCTTCAGAGCTCCAAATGCCCTCTCAACAGTTACTCTAAGGCTGGAGTGTCTGAGATTAAACAGCTCCTGTGCAGTCCTAGGATAGTTCCTACCAGAGAACTCATTGAGATGTTACCTGGTTTTCCTGAAGCGTGGAAAAATACCCGGCCGACATGCATAGCCAGCATCCCCAAGGTAGAACTTGTCGTCGGGGATGTTGATCCCATCAGGTCGACTCATGCTGTCAATGAGAATGTTAGCATCATGCGCTGACTCCTCCCTGCTAGCCAGCACATATGTGAACTTCAGATCAAAGTCAACAGCAGCAAGCACATTCTGGCTTGTGTAGTGCTTCCCCCCTGTATGCTGCAGACTATGACCTAGGAACTCTGGCAGTGACATGAGTACCATCTATTGCCCCAATGCAATCTTGAAAATGGCATCACAAGCCTGTGTTAGTGCTGAACTTGAACAATACAAGCATATCAAGCCATGAATAGTGTATATTGTCAATGCTCACCTTGAAGTATGGATACCATCTTGGGCTTCCGCGAATCTTGGGTGGAGTCTGACCAGATGGTCTCCTGATCATCTCTCCTCTAAGCTCCCCAATAGCAAAAAACACTTGTTTGAAGTACCTAGAGATGGTATCCATTGATCTCCTGAACGTGTTGTGAATGACCGTGAACCTCTCGTTATGGCCAATAACATGGAGGAACATGGCCACTTGCTCTTCGACACTGGTGTTGATGCTATCTTGTAGCAGCCCCCTGCTCCTGAAGGACTCGACAAACCTAACAAATGGTGCTCTTTTCATTCGAAGCATCCACAGAGTATCGGCGTCATTGCAGTTGTAGATGTAGTTTAGATTTTGGATCCTCTCCTGTTCCCAGAGAAACAATGGATCATAGCGGATCAAAGGTCTCCCAGCACGACGAACAACTCTCTGGTGCATGAACATGACCCATGCCTGAATCACACTAATCAGTGTTGCTGCCTGGATTATCAGCCTCATCCGTGCGTCCATAACCTAGTCAACATCGACGGTTAGTTCAGTGGGAAATCGATCCTACACCTAGCCTAACGGCCTAACCACTGAGCTAACAAAGGGGGGAGGTGGTGCTACTTACCGGCATCGTAGACGAGGACGGCGTATGGGGAGCCATGGCACGGACTAGGTCGACCAAACGGTGGCCAACAACAAGGGAGCACCAGATCCGCCGCAAACGCCGCCGCCTCTAGCGCAGATCTGAAATCGCAGCCGCCGCCGGTGGTGAGGCAGTAGGGAAGAAAGGGGGGCAGTGGCTATGGGTGAGCGAGTGAAAGGGGGGTGAGGATAGATTTGGCGCCGGGACGGCACGCCAGATTTCCATCTCCCGTCATTCCCCCTCGCCCTCGCCTCGCTCCCGCCCGTGCGACTTCGCGCCACACTCAGCCTGGCTCGCGAGAAACTGCCGATCCGAGCGTTTCCAGCGAGCCAGGCTCTGGGCTGCTTTGAGAGGCGTGGGATGCAGGCCCAACAGGAAAACCAGGCAACCAAACAGGCCTCTCCCTTCCCGCGCGGGCCTGGTTGGGCTCGACGCGGGCAACCAAACATGCCCATAGGCATACCATTTTTAATATGGTTCCCTTGGCGCCATGTAAATCTTTTTTTAGAAACACCTGTAACTTTGTTCATGCTCGTAACAATTATAGATATACTGATTCTGATCTAAGATTAAAAAATACAAAGTAACTGCTATGACTGAGAATTACAATGAAATCTCATAAAAAACACTTTCTTCACGGTAACAATCTCTGCTTAAAAAAATACTTAAAAAACTTTGGTAAACATGTTGCAATTGGACTAGAGCAACGATGTTATCACTCTATCACCCGCACAAACATTAGAAATAACGTTTTTTACAAAGCACATTGAGTCACCCATCCAAAAAGATGGGAAGCCTTGATCGATGAACGTACTTGTGTCGGGGATGATCTCCTAGAAGTACAGGCCGTTGAGTCACTATATCTTCATTATGGCGTTGATGAAAAATTTCACCTTCACAAAGAACCAGACAAATAAAAAAAGCTTACACAACAAGATAAACTCATCAGATTCGAATAATCGGATATGTGAGGACAGAAAACTCTCTAATCTCAAGACACCACTAGAAGAACGAGAAGAAGTTTATTCTTACAAAACTATGATGGTCACTAGACATTGATGAAGAACATAGAGGTCTTGAAGATCCGAGATCCCCCACCTCTCAACGTCAAAATGGCAGACGGAGACGAGGGGATAAAAATTTCTCAAATGGCAACGGTGGCAGCACGAGAACGGGAGACACGGCAAGTACAGTCTTAATCGCAAAGCGGCGCATGCCGTCCTCTCCATGCCGGGCTGATCCCATTTTCTTCTTTTCTAATTAAACTCCAAAAAAATAGATTGCGCTGAAGTCATTCAAACTCAAGACCTCTGCGTACAGAGAGAACAGCAGTAAACAACCTTGGACATTGTAAGGCTTGTGTAAATTAACTTCTTTCTCTCCTTTTCTTATTTCTTTAGTTTGCGGGAAGCCCCGGTTTTTCTGGTTCACTAGTCAGTTTTCGGATGGTTTTTATTCGATTTTTCCCTTTTCTTTTTTCCCTTTTCTTGTTTTTTCCTTCTTTTTCTTTTAAATGCATAGACCTTTACAGATTCAAAACTTTCTTTAAATTAGTGATTTTTTCCAAATCCGTGAACTATTTTCACGAAATGTGTGAACTTGAACTTTTTTCAAATTCGATGAAAATTTTCCAAATCCATTATTTTTGTTTTCAAAATCATGATTTTTTAAAATCGATGAAATTATTTTCAAATTGATGATTTTTTTAAAATTGATGTTTTTTTCTTTTCAAATTGATTTTTTTTTAACGATGAACTTTTCAAAACCAATGAACTTTTTTTTATATGGATGAACTTTTTTGAAGATTGATCAACTTTTATCAAAATTGATGAACCTTTTTAAATTGATGAACTTTTTCAAATTGATGTACTTTTTTCAAAATTTGTAAAGTTTCCAAATTCCTGAACTTTTCCAATTATTTGAGAAGTGAATGGTCAATGGGATCAACATGGTCAACTGTCAACAGGTTAAAGGATGAGAGGTTAAAAGCCAACTAACTTTTTAGCACAAAAATAATCGAAGTAGGAACGAGCGAATGAAGCTGGGATCGAACGAACCAATGAACGACTGAACGAGTGGGCTTTTTGATACGGCCTACAAGCCTTATACAATGCAAGGTGCTTAGGGCTTATTTGTACAAGGTAGATACTTAATTAAGCGTCTCTCTTTTACAATAAGCACCGGTGCTTCAGAAAAATCCGATTTATTTTTCTAAGCACTTCCTTAAGCATCTAGCATTGTACAAGGCCTTAGACGGATAATGGGTGCCAGCTTAAAGAATGGGCGCTTAAGGCCCCCATTAGGTAGATCGTATTAATTAAAGCATTTCTAGCACACCCCATATAATGTCGCGGCCCGCAAAATAACCGTCAAATTACGGGTCCGCACGGAAAATGCTGCCCGATCAGACCACACAAACGCGTCCGACCCGTAAAAATTTTTGCGGGGCGCGGCAAAGGTTCGTCCTCAACCTTTAGATTCACAGGGTGGAGAGGCCGACCCGAGCTCGCCCCCTATCTGCACCGAGATTTGAGACGAGGGAAATTTCCACGCGGCCGTCCCGCTCCTGCCCGGCCGTCATTGCCCCTCCACCGCCCGTTCCGGTCCATCTTCCCCAACCATTCTTCTTCGCCATGGAAGCCTCCCAGCCGTCCCCCGTCACCGTGGAGGTCGCGCACGCGCAATCCCCTCCGGCAGATCCCATCGCCGGTCATGTCGCCCCCCGCCGTCGCTCAAGGCACCACCGCACCAGCCCGCAAGCGGCAGGGCAACGTGGTCGTGCAGGGCGGAAATCCGGTTGGCCCTGCCGGGCACCGTCTCCAGTGCGCGATCTGCTCGGCCGCTGCCGGAGAAGGTGGGCAATGTTTCGGGCATGAAGTGCAAGAAGGTTCCTACGAAAAGGCCGGCGCCTTCATCCACTCCCTCCGCCCCGGCAATAGGTTCCCCGACGATGGCATTCAACGGCCTGCTCCCACCGCAGGCGAGGTGTTCGATGAAATGGTCGGAAGGTATGCATCTTCGATCCCTTCTACTTGCTTCGCTTTTCGCCATTGTGGTAGCTAGTGACTTGATGTCACTCAGTTCAAACAGTGCCACTACCGAGTTCGTCAACTTGTTGGACACCAAAGCTGTCGACATCGATCAAGCCCCGTTCGCTGATTTCGATTACAATGAAATGGAGGGTGGTGTGGATGATCACGGTGGTGAAGATGAAGTGGAGGAGGTAGATGAGGGGGTGTATGAGCAAGCGCAAGAAAAAAAAACTCGAGATCGAAGAACTATACGATGTTGGAAGACCAAATCTTGATCAAGGCTTGGAGTGCGGTGTCTCTTGATGCTTGCACCGGTACATCTCAAACCGCCAAGAGGTATTGGCAAATAATCAAAGATCAATACATCCGCATGATGGGGAAGCATCCCAATAGGACTCCACGCACCTTTCGGTCACTCCAAGGTCGTTGAGACGTGATCAAGCCGATTTGTAGCCGTTGGGCTGCTTGCTTGGAACAAGTTCGCAATGCACCTCCAAGTAGAACCGTGTAATCGGACTATGTGAGTTCGTTTTCATGTCCCATGTTGTGCAAATCATTTGTACCATTTTAAGTGATTGCATCATTTGACATTGTTTTAATTGCGTAGGAGAAAATTTCCCAACAAAGATACAAAGACATGGAAGCTTTCGAACGCAATTTTTTTAAACTAGAGCGTTGTTGGGACTTGCTCAAAGAGTGTGACAAGTGAAAGTTGATTGACAGAGAATCCCCACCGAAGAGAGGTTCACTTACGTACATGGATGAAGATGAAGATGATGATGACCCAAGAAACTTGAGCAAGCCCGATGGTGACAAGAAGACAAAGGAGAAGATCAAGAGGGAACACGAAGCATCAAGCTTGCGGGACAAGATAGATGCCATGATGCAATCAAATGAGTTGATGTTAGCGAAGACATTGGAGAGAAAGAAAGAGTTGGCCGAGAAGAAGGCACGAGAGAAGCAAGAGAAGTGGCAATTGCTCAATGGTGAGGGTTTGCGCAAGGCGGCCATTAAACCCATTAAGCTATGCGTGAAGGACGGCCAACCAGCTATGCCATGTGGCGCAAGCTGGTTAGCCCGGTGAGACATCTTTTGGAAAAAAATTAAATGAAGGTGTGGATTATTTTTTAAATGTATTTTTTTCTTTTGATGGAGGTGAGGACCTCTGGTATTTTTTAAATGGAGTGCTATGCAAAGTAGCACGCGCAGGTGAGGACTATGTATTTTTTAAAATGGAAACGGACGCACAACTTCCTCTCAAGCGGCGCCACAGGGTGGCGCCCCAACCACTAGTTGAGGAAAGAAGAGCACGTGCCGCTGAGAACAAACCTATGTCCAAGCTTCTTGCCAAAGAGAATAGGATCATGACATTGAACCGCGATGACATGGACAACATCACCAAAGAATGGCATGATATGTCAAGGAGAGATATCTTGAAAAGGAGGATGCTAGTGGCGGCCGTGTGTGTTTCAGTGCTGGCGATGTTTTCTCATCAGGATTTGAAACCAGTGCCGCTGATGCATTCAGTGCGCCCGGCGATGCTTTCGGTGCCGGAGTTGGAACAAGTGCCGACGATGGCATCAATGGAGGTGGTGTGGAGTGAAGATCATGACGACGGCTGAAAAGCGACCAAGATGGCGATGGACGTGGTCGTCGATTTAGCATGAAGTCCTTTTACGTTTGTCGTACAAAACTATGCTTTTTATTTACGCGTGAACTATGTTTTATTGTTCGAATTTGAACTCAATTGTCGGAATCGCTGTCAAACGCTTATCAGGGTTTTTCGGTTTGCGGGTCGACGCGGGCTGCGGCCGAGCAGACCCCTCGTACCAAATCCGTTTTTCAGCAAACTGTAAACGCATTTTGCGGGTCAGCATTATATGAGTCTGCTAGAGATGTTTTTTTTAACGGTATGCTAGACATGCTCTTAGGCTTGAACCCAGTAAAAAAATTAGGCTGACCCATCAAATAAATAATGCAATGTGGATAGACTAAAAAGGCCGAAAGGCCCATAAGCAAATGGCCTCGGTGCCCCAGTACGCAGGTCTCTCAATGCTGCATTGTACATGGTTTTTTGATTTCTACAGAGATCTGTACTCATCGGAAGGGGTCAATGGAATTGATCAAGTCTTGCAACATGTCCCAGTCAAAGTAACAGCCGCAATGAATGAACAACTCTTGGCACCGTACACAAATGAGGAAGTGAAAATAGCGCTTTTTCAGATGCTTCCCACAAAATCCCCGGGGCCGGATGGCTTTCCAGCATACTTCTATCAGCGGCATTGGGACTTATGTGGGGAGGAGGTTACAAAGGGCGGTTTTGCAAATCGTCCGAGGGGAGGAGAGTGCTGAATGTGTGAATGACACGGTCTTGGTGCTTATACCCAAGGTGATAAATCCAACCCTGCTCAGTCAATTCCACCCTATAAGTTTGTGTAATGTCATCTACAAAATAGCGTCAAAGGTTGTTGCGAATAGGCTGAAAGTGGTACTACCAAACATCATTTCCAAAGAGCAGTCAACTTTCGTCCCAGGTAGACTGATAACTGACAATATCATATGTGCATATGAATGTTTACACTTTATGAAACGCAGCAAGGCGAAGTCCAACAGCTATTGCGCTTTAAAACTGGATATGATGAAAGCTTACTACAGGTTGGAGTGGTCTTATCTTCAAGCAATCATGACCAAGCTGGGTTTCAATCAACACTGGGTGAGCATAGTCATGGGGATGATCAGTTCAGTATCGTTCTCGTTACAGTTTAATGGAGAAATACTTGAGAGTTTTTTACCTTCACGTGGCATCCGTCAGGGAGACCCGATCTCCCCCTACCTCTTCTTGATCGCAGCAGAGGGCCTTTCGTGCCTTTTAAAAACCAGTTCTCGATCATCAGCACTCAGTGGGATCAAGGTGGCACCCACAGCTCCGGCTGTCAACCACCTTCTCTTCGCCGATGATAGCCTGTTGTTGTTCAAGTCAAGTGTGCAGGGGGCGACAGAGGTGTCAAACTTGTTGGATATATACTGTAATGCTTCCGGACAGAGGATTAACCATAGTAAGTCATCTATTTTCTTCAGCAAGAGGACCCCCCAACTTGTCAGGGACAGCATCAAAAACACGCTCAATGTCCAGAATGAATCACTGAGTGATCGATATTTGGGTATGCCAACTGAAGTGGGCCAGTCAAAGATGGGAACTTTCAGATACCTACGAGATAGGGTTTGGGAGAAGGTGACAGGCTGGATGGAGAAACTCTTATCGACAGCAGGCAAGGAGGTACTTATTAAGGCGGTAGCCCAAGCTCTGCCGGTTTACTCTATGGCCTGCTTCAGACTCCCCCGGGGCTTCTGTGACAACATCATGAAAATTATACGCCAGTTCTGGTGGGGTAGCAAGGCAGGCAAAAGGAAACCCAACTGGGTAGCCTGGGATGTCATGACAAGGCCAAAACATTTGGGCGGCCTGGGATTTCGTGATATGGAGATTTTCAACCTTGCGTTGCTTGCGAGGCAAGCCTGGAGAGTACTTACTGAACCGGAATCCCTAAGCGCTAGAATTTTAAAGGCTGCATACTTTCCTGACACCACATTGCTCGAAGCTCAACTTGGCAACAGGCCATCTCAAGTTTGGAGGGCGGTTTTGGATGGACGGGACATGCTTAAGCTTGGGATCATACGTCGCATTGGGAATGGGAAAACCACGCGTATTTGGAGTCACAACTGGCTTCCAAGATGTGGCATGATGAGGCCGATCACATCCAGGATCCCAGCGCCTCCAATGCTTGTCTCGGACTTGATTACAGTTGCTACTGCCACTTGGAACGAAGCACTAGTCCGGGCGGTATTTCTGCCAATCGATGCTGAGGCAATACTGAGCATACCACTGTGTACAAGAAATATACCTGATTTTTGGGTATGGAGTGCAGAGAAGAAGGGTGTTTTCTCAGTCCGATCGGCCTACAGATTGATCATACGGACAAAGATCTCCAGGGAGGCATGGATAGATGAGGAGGAGGGTACCTCGGCTACTGGGCTTGATAGTACTTCCTGGTCCTCGCTTTGGGCAGCTCATCTACCCCCAAAGATCAAACAATTCCTGTGGAGACTAGCAAGAAGCTCGATCCCAACTGCAGATGTTCTGGTACACAGAAACATGAGTGTCTCCGCAGCTTGCAGACTATGCGGTTCACTGGACTCCTGGCGCCATACAATGTTAGACTGTACCAACGCACGATGCATCTGGGCACTTTCTGATGGAGACTTACTGAACAAGTTGAGCCAATACAGCGACGAGGACCCGAGGCAATGGTTGTTTGGCCTGAACGAGGCACTAGATGAGCAACAGTTTATGCTGTTGGCTTGCACACTATGGGCTATCTGGAGTGCGAAAAGGAAAGCTGTCTATAAGGATATACATCAATCTCCAATGTCTACACACATGTTTATCCAACGATTTATTGCTGAGTTTCAGACTCAGAAAAGGGCTCCTACAGAGAGAACGCCCGGCCAGGTGAATCAAAAACCCAAGCAATGGCTTAAGCCACCACAAAATATGTCAAAAATTAATGTGGATGCAGCAGTTGCAGAAAGGCGCGGCGTGGGAACCATTGCAGCTATAACAAGAGATGAGCATGGCTAGTTCTTGGGGGCGTCTACTTTGGGCTTCACGTCAATCACCAACCCGACCACCCTGGAAGCCTTGGCAGTGAGGGAAGCACTAGCATTGGCGGAAGATCTGAATTTGCAGTCAATACATGTTGCCTCCGACTGCAAGGAGGTGATAGAAAGCATCAAGGAGAAGAACAGGGCGGAATATGGAGCGATAGTGCATGAAATCATAGCCTACTCTAGTAGTGTTTATTCCTGTAATTTCGTTCATGAATCTAGGAGCTCCAATATGGAGGCTCACAATTTAGCAAAGCATGCTTTGAAACTCGGGGTCGGCCGCCGTGTGTGGTTAGGTCACCCTGGAAACCTCTCTTTCGTCCCGGCCCAACTGGTGACGACGTAATAAAGCTTTGCAAATTGTCTCAAAAAAAAAACTCATATACGATTCAGACGTATGGAGCGATTATCGCCGAAATAAACCTTAGAGCTTCTTTTTTTCAATGTATTTTTTCCTTTGAGAGTCGTGCTGTGAATTATGAAGCACATAGTTTAGCCAAGTTCTCCCTCTCGAAAGGTCCAGGATGCCATGTCTGGTTTGGTGCTCCTCATGACCAGAGATGTATCCCACTTCATGTGGACTTTACTGAATAAACTTGGTTTTCCTCCTAAAAAAAACTCATATACGATTCACATGTTTCTAAAAAAACACACACACACAGACTATTCGCAGGCAGCCGCCGCCACGCCTTTTTACATGGGAACGTTTACATACGGCCGGCCGGAGCGTTGCATCAGTCGCTCGCGCGCTCGCCACGTCACACCCATGTTTAAAATCCACTCTGTTTGCATTAATGTCGTCTGGTATGTATAAAATCCATTGTGTTTGTATGAACTCGTCCATTTTGTTACCAATGTGTTTAAAATGTATGTAGACAGTATTGAATGACGGCCTCCCGCATCCGTGTCCACGGATTGGTTTCCACTGTCCATGGACGATTGCGGGAGAAAATTTACGGGTCATTGTTGGAGATGCCCTTATCACTCTTCGCAACAATTTTGCAGGTACTACCCAAAAGATTCTGAAAAATTAATGCTAGAAAGGCACACTGGTTTGACAAGGAGTCACGCAATTTGTATTTCCCCATGCAGAATCATTGATACTTGATGTTAATTCTGACAAAAAATATTCCAATACGTATAAACTTGACAATATAAGAATACACTTGTGTACATGAAACACGAATAAACATGCTAGAAGCTGTTCGGACAAATGGCAAATATTGTTACTTGTCTTCAAAGATTCTATCATTGTACAATATGCACAACATAGAACCTTGCAAATTGCATAACAACTGTAGTTATCTGTGTTTTTTCGACGATTTGCTCATTTTATGGTTTCATGCTTTTCCAGATTTTGAATTGGCTCATAAACGCTCAAACCAATGACCGAAGACATGTACAGGGAAGAGACCGGTGATATGGAGCAAGACTCTAACTCTTCTTCCGACAGTGTGTCGACAAGATAGAACAAAGTGGTGTCTTCATAATAGAATGAAGATCTAAAGAGCGATATGGCCTGGGTTTGCGAAACTAGGCAGCTAAGCGAGTCGAGAGCTAAAATGTTGGTGGGCTGCATGTTGGCTTCCAGAACGAGTGAACGTGATGATGATCGCTGAAGTTGAGCCTGCAGCACCCTGGCATCAGCCTCTTAGTTCCGAATGCCCAGGCAAACTTCCCCGACGTCAATGATGATGACATTCGATGTCTGCATCGCATCTTCAGACTATGAATTCGTAAATCAGATGGCTAGGTGATGGTACATCAGATCCAGGACCATTGGCACATGTTTTGGTGGGGGTGATAGCATTTGTAAAACTCCTAGTGGCACAAGAATAACATGCCTTAATAGCAGGAAATGTAATATTAAAGCTCATGATGGCCATTCATTTTACCCTGCGCAGCAACCTAAAGCTTATGTGCTCGTTGGATTTCACCCGCAGCAGGCCTTACAAAAAACAAAAAACAGGTGTGCTAAATTACTGGCAAGCGAATTCACCGCCAGGAATCGGCCCAACTGTGGGCGCAAAATTAGTAGTGGCAACCAAAATATTCGCTCAGATCAGAAGTTTTGGGTGACATCCAAGGGAACAAATAGCCCATCAGTCAATGCTCATAATTTGGTAGGGCTGTTGTGGGCTATCATCCAAACAGCCCCTGTATTTTTGTTACACATACATATAAATTCTTACTGTAAAATATATTAATCTTGTGCCAAACATCTCACTCTAGCACAGTTAGAAAGTTCAATCCATCATCCAAGTCGTACAAGATACGAGTCTCACAAAACTCAAAAGAAGTACTTCCACGTTCCATGAATTACATTTGAAAAATAAACCATAATCTTAAGTTTTTGACTGAGGATACATAATCTATGAAACTTATGACTATAATTCACATCTGGTTAACTCCATTGGCTCCATGAAAGAACCAATTTACGAAATGTGTGTGTTAATTCACTCATCTCCAAAGGCCATCAAAGGCCATCGGTGATAGGGTAAGTGCCTACACAAATAAAAACATCAAGGTTCAATTAGATACACCACGTGTATTGGTGATTATCACATTATACTTTCAATGAATACAGGGGCACAAAGAATTCAAGAAATTCAAAAAACCTATAAGAAAGGCTTAGGGCAATTGGCGGACAAGACAAATTGAATCTACACAAGAGAGAAATGCAATAACTTAAATTCATCATAACAAGAAAATCAGCTACTACGTTAATAAGATAGTTACCTTCTATGATATTCTCTCCACAATCCGATACAATTACAGTCAAGTTTCTAACTCTTCGGCGAAGTTTCGTGGCACGAAATATTTGAATCTGTAAAGTCAGCAATATTATTTCCTATTTCTATGGTCGATATAATTTTAAGCATTCCATAGTTAAAACATGATACTAACTTACCCGAACATCTGTTTCGGCATTTAAGACTTTTGCTTGAACAAATTGGTCCCCGCCTATATCCAGCAACATCTTTTCCAACTAACAAGTTACAAAAATCAAGAGCATATATAAAGTGTCACATTAAAAAAATACTCCTTACCCATTTTACTTAAGACACCTTACCTCAATTGTATTAGAAATGTACTCTCCGTTGAAACGTTCAATAATATCACCCTTGCGGATTCCAAGTTTCTCAGCATTTGATTCTTTTGACACCTATAATTTTTAATTGGCCATCATTAAACCATAATATGCATATGAGGATTTTTTTTAGGAAAAGCTAATAGCAAGTGTGAAAATAAATAATGTTAAACATCAACATATATACCTGTTCAACAATAAGACCAGATGCAATGTTATGCTTACGCCTCATCCTCTCAATACAGATAGGATCTAGAAGCTTGATGGAAGCAAAGGTCATTCCAAGGTGGGCACGAGGGATGCACCTATAAGAAATATATCTGTTAAGATTGCAATCGTCTTATAGACTTGTGTTAAATATTTAAAATAAAACAACGTATTCATTAGAATCCATACCAAATGAGTATCACACAAAACTTAGATGAGACCATTATAGAATTAATACCATAAGAAGACCATTAGTTCACGCCCTTCGTAAAAGAGGATTAAGCTCAAAAAGCAAGTCACCAAGTTAAGTAGAAAAACTAAATTTTACACCAAATTAGTTTCCTATAACTTGCATAGGATTAGTTTGGAAAACACGCAAAATTTGATAAGCTGACCAACACACATGTTCTCTATTATGTTACACGTATATTTTATAACACCTAGGCCTCACATAATGATTTTTCTAAATCATATTTCAGCAGTTTCATTTAAATGCAGTAATTGTTAAGCAATCACAATCCGAACATAATTTTGTAGTTGTTCAATTGTATTGGATGAGTTAAAATATATAAGAGAATGCATTAGCTGAATTAACAACACTAAAAAGGAATTGGGAATAAGGGCCGTACTTCAACTTTCTCCATGAATCCAAGCACTTGTGCAATATAGAAGAAGGTAAAAAAGTCTCACTGATTTGATTGTTAACCATTCCCACAACCTTGCCTTCTAAGTCAATGACAGGGCCTCCATCATCACGGAACTACAACATAGTAACCATAACAAACATTGTAATTTGTACTAGGAAAATAACAACATTAAAATAGAAGACATAAAGTTAGAATTAAATCATAGTACATACATGATGTTCATCGTTGGAAAAATACATGTAGTGACATCTCTCATGACGGATTGGAATCTTGCATTCCACCCTACCGTGGGTTATCCTTAGATCAAGACTTCCATCTCTTCCAAGTCGGAAAACGTCTTGACCAGAATGCACATTGTCATTAAAAGTGGATAGTTGAACCGGTTTGTCCACCAGAACCTCATAAAGGGCAAATTCGTAGTGCTCCTGCAGGTAGAGGAGACTGGCGACTGCAGTTGTGTCATCCAGCAATTGAACAATGACCTGGAAAGACAACCGCAAAATTTATGACACATTGATAGAATTTTCATAATATTGGATGAAACCATTTTCGAAGATTAACTACTAGAAAAACCAAACGCCACACGAATCAAATCTATTATTTGAAGTACAGAGTGTACATACGTACATACATACTAGTTTCATTTTCTTATACAAAAAATGAATAGAAATCATATTTAACTGGTAACGGCTGCCCGATTGAGGCATTGCAAAAAATTAAATTTTGAGATGAAAGAAAAAAATACACTAGTGAATGAAGAAGATAGATAAAAGGAATAGTGAATTATTGTTAAGAAGCCCACCTCAGCCTCGCGATGATATTCGCCCGTCCACTCATTCTTCCACTCGTCGTATTCCTTTGCGCGAATGAGATGCGCGGACGTCAAAACCACGGCGGTATTCTTCTTGTCATCCCGTTGAATCCACAAACCAGAACACCTATTCAGCGGCTCATCATCTGCAATTAAAGCAAACCAAAAGTCAGAACACTCGGTCGATGTCTTGGAAAATGGTAAGTATATGTTTAATCACATACCGAGATAGGAGGAGAGGCTAATGATAGAGTCGGCGGCAAGAAGCACGGCATCCTTTGCAGGCTCACGGATATGAAGAAGGCTTCGGTCCTTGGACAGGCACGAAAGAAAAGAGTGGCGATTCAAAGTGAAGACAAACCGACAAGCTACATGCAAAAGATGAAATAAAATTAGCTAGGTTAGTGTCTTGTAACGAAGATGATGATGACGAGAAAAAGAGGGATCAATACATTTATCTGCTCGGTATTCGGTTTCGGCGTGCTTGAAGGCGGCACGTATGTCCGGCCTGTCAGCTAGTTCGTCGGGGATGTAGGGCCTGTGGAGCAGTGGGCTGGGTGGATAGATGGATTCCTCCGACGAGGACTCGACCGCGTCGTCGTCGTACGCACGATCTACATACAATACGTAGAGAAAAAAGTAAACACCAGTACTTGTACTACTCATGCCGTGCTGATAAAGGGGATCAAGCGGAGGGGAGGTTGGGTACCATATTTTGGTTGGGGTTGTGCTTTTTCACTCTCGAAGGCCGCGAACATCAATCTTCGATCCTCTGCTAGGCTTCTCGTCGTCGCCGTCTTCTTCTTCTTCTTCGCTTCCGGCTCCGTCTCCGGATTCCCCCTCCTGCGCCGCCTCCCGGCCTTCGGCATCTTCCAACGGTTTGGGGTTGAGGCGGCTGCGTGGAGGGGTGCTTACCCTTTTCTTTCAAATCTTTATTTTTCTTGTATATATAGACTGGCCCGGCGAGGAGCTGTGTACCGTGGCTTTGTTTCCGTCACGGAATCGACCTGGGCTGCCCATGGACCCTGGCCCGGCAATAGGCCGGCCCAGCTAGAGTGTATGCGCACTTCGCAAAGATGATGCGGTGTTCACCATGGAGTTCATAAATCGCTATCTTTTTTTTCTACTAAAAAGAACGCTATCTTTTGCTGACTTATATACATCGCTGCTGTCAATGATGCATCTATATCTATATCTATATATATTAATATAAAAAGACCCAAAAAGACAGATTCAATTAATCTCGGTCATCAAACCATGTCAATCTCATGATCTAGATTGCTTCAATGATGAGCTCTCAACATGTCGAGCGTGCAATTAATAGCATACCAAATATCAACATCTATATTAATCTCATAATTAACACGTAATTGATATCCTACCTAATATAAACGTGCAGTTGATTTTCTTCCTAATATTAACATGCATTGCACGTGCTCATTTACTAGTGGTGATAAGGCAATCCAAACCCGTCTTAACCGTTCAGGCAGGCGGGCCGATCACTGGCCGGTTAAAAAGTTAACCCATCCAAGCGCCTCAAACCAGCCTCAAACGTCCGGTCTGTCTGCCGCCAATCATATTCAGCCCAAATGTAGAACGGATATGGGGCGGCCCGGGCATGCCTGGGCCCGTCTGTCACGTCGAGCCCGACAGGCCCCCACCACCAACCCCACGATTGTTTCCACAAAAAATCTCAATCCTGCTCCTCTCTCGCTTCGTCCTCTCCTCTCCCCTCTTCGATTTCGATCCAATCCGGCGCAATATCGAGCTCGGGCAGCCACTCTGGCTTCGACCTTGGCGTCGAGGAGGAGCTGACCCCTCTCGGCCCGCGCGCAGCTCCACTAGGGCAGCGTAGTCTACCCCGCCCCCGCGATGCCCCCTTCCCCAACCAGCCACTGCTTTGTGTGGGCAATGGTGGGTGCTAGTGACCACGCCGCCAGCCCGCACGCGCACTTCGGAATAGGAGGCGTGCACTGTCCGCCGTAAGAGGCAGCGGGCAAGGGAGAGGGAAGCGGCGGAATAGTCCGTGCGCCGCCACCGCGGGATGCTAGCGGAGCCCGACGAGGACGAGTTGCTCCTCGGTTGGGTCTACCGCCGATCGCTCACGACGGCGGAGACGGATGATTGACGCCAAAGGCTGAAGAACACGAAGGCTCCGGCTTGCCATAGAGTAGTCGGAGCGTGAGGCTAAGGAGGCAGCGGGGATGCGGCTCCGGTGGCCAAGTTGAAGCGGTAGCAGGACAGGGCCGTCCGCCGGATGAACGGGCTGATCGTCCTCTCCGACTCCGACTCTGACGGCGGCGACGACCACAGTTCCACCTCCTCCGACAGCGACCAAGATCCTACACCAGCCGCAGACGCCTACAGCCATGCCGGTGACCCGACGGGGAAAGGCACGTCGAGGAAGTGGTGAAGACGCTCCTCCTCCTATGTTTAGTTTTTTAGTTGTTGAAGTTAAGAACTTGTCCTGTGATGAACTCTAATGATCTTTTGGATGATGTATAGTTCGTTTATGTGCATTGATTGTCCGTTTAATGCCGATTTCATTGTCCGTTGTTTGATCACGTAGATTAGCCCTTACATTGCATGAGTAGTATCGATATAGGATGCCGAATATGAGGCACGCGGATGTGAACCGTCAGTGCCCGCGAACGCGCCCGGGCACGTCCGCGGGTGTTTGAGGGACCAGATTTGCCAAGTCCGACTGTAGATGCTCTATGAAAGCCACCGCGGTTGTTCGCAGGGATGGCGAGGGAAACTTCCTTACTGCTTTAGCAGCAATTTTTAATGGACTTTAGGACCAGGCAGCTCTCGAGGCTCATGCTTGTAATGAGGTCGCTCCATATTTCGAAGATGATGATCGCCTCAGACTGTTTGGAGGTCATCACAAACAACAACAGTGATCATCTCGGACTGTTTGGAGGTTACCTGGTGCTCCACCTGACAGAGAAGACAACTAGAGCAGCTGACCTATGCTCTTGCTCGCGACCGCGACTGCGACTCCACCCCACCCACCACATCTCGCCGCCGATCTCCTCGCGACGGGGAGGCTCCCCGTCCTACACCCCACCCCATGCCGAGAGTCGACAGATCCACCTGCTCGCCGCCACGCCCGGGCTCGTCGATACCGTACATGCCTCCCCCTTTGTGTAACAGGCCTTCCCGGAGATGCTGCGCCCGATAGGGTTTGTGTCGCCGGAGACGCTGCGTGCAACAAGGATGCGGAGGTGGATGGAGCGAGCCTCGCGGATCCGCGACGACTCGTCCTCCTATCTCCTCTGCGTGCGGGAGTGGAAGGCGCTGCAGCAGAAGGCGGAGGCGGAACCAGATTCGGAGATGAAGGTATGGGCGTCATGGGGGATCGAGACCTATGGCCATACCGCGGATCAGGAGCTTCTCAATCTGGCAAGGCTCATCTACTTCGAAGGCACCTGGGAGGAGAAGAGGAGGATGCCGCACCCGGCCGCCTCCCTGAAGAATTTCATCAATTGGGCGCGGACGAAGGCGAAGAGCGCGGATCCACGACGGTGGGCGAGATGGGAATGTATCGAGGGGAAGCTGCCATCGGCGCCGCCTTCAGACTCGGAGGAGGTCGACCCCTGGCCATACCTCTCCCCTGCTCCGGCCATGGACTGAGGACCGAGGTATCCTGCAACAGTGACATGCTTGGACCCGAGCGTCACGAGTGGGGATTGCAAAATTGGCTGGATATAGAGATTGAAGGTTATCAGGATGAGGATCGCTGGCTGAGGGGGGCAGAGGGCATGGATAGAGCGGCTCGTGCTTACTCTGCCTACCACTCCAATCATGAGTGCGGGAGAAGCTTCCCCAACCCAAAACCAGGAAGCAGAAGAGCTGCTGATTGTGGAGCTCACCAGGATTCTGCAGAGGAAGATGCGGTTGCCCATGAGGGGCGCGGAATCAATCCAGAAGCTTGTGACTCGCATTTTGACGCACGCGGAAGAGGAGGAACTCTCTCTGATTGCACCAAATCATTCCACCCAGCCGTCAGAGGTGATTGCGTGGGCAATAGCGGCAAGATCCTCGAGAATCAGACATAGGAGAGTGCGATGGGAGGCTTTCTATCGAGCCCAGTGACAGGAGAGTCTAGATCTGATGGAGAGATTGCTGAGGTCCAACCAAGGGGAAGTTTGAATGTCTCTGACAAAACTCAAGCCATGTTGGTTATGGACCTCGCTGGGGGTTTCAGAGTGATCCAGAGAGGAAGAAGCACCAAAAGGGCTTGCAAAAATTCAGGGAAAAAGGTTTCCAGATCACCGTGCTGCTTTCCAGCTAGCCATGGTGACGAAGCGGAGATCAGGTACAGTCAGCTCTGGAGTGCTATAAAAAGCGATGAAGGGGGGAACGAGGTTAGGGTTTCCTCTTCCTCCTGAAGGAAATATGCCCTAGAGGCAATAATAAAGTTATTATTTATTTCCTTATTTCATGATAAATGTTTATTATTCATGCTAGAATTGTATTAACCGGAAACATAATACATGTGTGAATACATAGACAAACATAGTGTCACTAGTATGCCTCTACTTGACTAGCTCGTTTATCAAAGATGGTTATGTTTCCTAACCATAGACAAAAGAGTTGTCATTTGATTAACGGGATCACATCATTAGGAGAATGATGTGATTGATTTGACCCATTCCGTTAGCTTAGCACTTGATCGTTTAGTATGTTGCTATTGCTTTCTTCATGACTTATACATGTTCCTGTAACTATGAGATTATGCAACTCCCGTTTACCGCAGGAACACTTTGGGTGCTACCAAACGTCACAACGTAACTGGGTGATTATAAAGGAGTACTACAGGTGTCTCCAAAGGTACATGTTGGGTTGGCGTATTTCGAGATTAGGTTTTGTCACTCCGATTGTCGGAGAGGTATCTCTGGGCCCTCTCGGTAATGCACATCACTATAAGCCTTGCAAGCAATGTAGCTAATGAGTCAGTTACGGAATGATGCATTACGTAACGAGTAAAGAGACTTGCCAGTAACGAGATTGAACTAGGTATTGGATGCCGACGATCAAATCTCGGGCAAGTAACATACCGATGACAAAGGGAACAACGTATGTTGTTATGCGGTTTGACCGATAAAGATCTTCGTAGAATATGTAGGAGCCAATATGAGCATCCAGGTTCCGCTATTGGTTATTGACCAAGAATAGTTCTAGGTCATGTCTACATAGTTCTCGAACCCGTAGGGTCCGCACGCTTAAGGTTTCGATGACAGTTATATTATGAGTTTATGAGTTTTGATGTACCGAAGGAGTTCGGAGTCCCGGATGAGATCTGGGACATGACGAGGAGTCTCGAAATGGTCGAGACGTAAAGATCGATATATTGGACGACTATATTCGGAGTTCGGAAAGGTTCCGAGTGATTTGGGTATTTTTCGGAGTACCGGAGAGTTACGGGAATTCGCCGGGGAGTATATGGGCCTTATTGGGCCATACGGGAATAGAGGAGAGAGGCCAAAAGGAAGGAGGCCTGCGCCCCCCCTCTGGTCCGAATTGGACAAGGGGCGCAGCCCCCTTTTCCTTATTCCTCTCCCCCTCTTTTCCCTTCTCCTACTCCAACAAGGGAGGTGGAATCCTACTTGGACTAGGGAGTCCTAGTAGGACTCCACACTTGGCGCGCCCCCTCCTAGGGCCGGCCTCCTCCCCCCTTGCTCCTTTATATACGGGGGCAGGGGGGCACCCCATGACACACAAGTTGATCTACGGATCGTTCCTTAGCCGTGTGCGGTGCCCCCCTCCACCATATTCCACCTCGGTCATATCGTCGCGGAGTTTAGGCGAAGCCCTGCGCCGGTAGAGCATCATCATCGTCACCACGCCGTCATGCTGACGGAACTCATCCCCGAAGCTTTGCTGGATCGGAGCCCGGGGATCGTCATCGAGCTGAACGTGTGCTGAACTCGGAGGTGCCGTACGTTCGGTACTTGGATCGGTCGGACCGTGAAGACGTACGACTACATCAACCGCGTTGTCATAACGCTTCCGCTTACGGTCTACGAGGGTACGTGGACAACACTCTCCCCTCTCGTTGCTATGCCATCACCATGATCTTGCGTAGGAATTTTTTTGAAATTACTACGTTCCCCAACACCTCCTCCTCCCCACCCACCGCCGCTGCCGCCCCGTTCTTATCATACCTACACTACTAGGGAAAACCTTATACACAGAACTTTAGCAGTAGTGCTTGTTAAAAAAGCGCGCTACTGCAACACAGCAGTAGCGCGCGTGGAATAACCGCGTTGCAGATACATATACAGCAGTAGCGCGTCCCATTGTAAAAGCGCTACTACTAAAATTCCCACCACTATGCTGATAGGCTACACATAGTAGTAGCGCTCTTTTAGAAACAGCGCTGCCGCTAATATTGTTGTAGCAACGTGTTTATGTGTAAGGCGCTACTGCTAACGAAAAGAAAATAAAATGAAAAACAAGATAAAAGTAAATGAAAATGAAAGACCTAGAAAAAGGAGAAAGGAAAACAAATAAAATGTAAAGAAAAATAAATGAAAAAAGGGAAAAAAGGAGAAAGGCATAACAGTAGCGCGTTTCTGAAAACGCGCTGTAGCTTACTTAGCTATAGCGCGTTTTCAGAAACGCGCTACCGTTATGTTTCACTTAACCAGCGGTTTCCCTCCCCCCACCACTTCTCCCCCAAATCCCTCACCCAGTTCGCCGCCGTCTCCCCAATTCACCGTCGCCCCACTTCGCCGTCGTCTCCTGCTGGCGTGGACGCCTGCAACCTCACCGTCTCCCCCCGAGGCTGCCCTCATCCTCACCGCCGCCGCCTGAGGCCGCCCTCAGCCTCACCGCCGCCGTCCGAGGCCGCCCTCGACCTCACCCTCGCCGCCCTTGACCTCACCATGGCGGCGCTCGACCTCACCGCCGCCCGAGCCCGCCCAGGACCGCCGCTGCCCGTGCGCGAGCCCGCCCTTACCTCTATTGCTGAGCACCTCCCCGCCACCGTCTCTCCCGTCTCTGTAAGCCCCCACCCCTCCCCCCACCACTCCTCTCTCTCTGCATTTTAGAGCAAAAATAAGTAGAGCAAAAGTTAGTTTATAGCAAAAAATTTAGTTTAGAGCAAAATATGTTAAGTAGTAGATGTTAGAGGAAAAATTAGTTTAGAGAAAAAAATTTGGTTTACAGCAAAAGTTAGTTAGGGCAGTAGGTTTTAATTAGGGTTTTTGTTTTCATAGATGTTTTTTCAAAGAAAAAAATGAAGAAAATGTTGTAGCAGTGCTGCTTGTAGTATATAGTGATACTAGTAGATGTTAATTAGGTTAGGGCAGTAGTGGTAGTAGTAGATGTTAATTAGATGTTTTTTAGTTAGGGCAGTAGGGTTTTGCTAGGTTAATTAGGTTAGTAGTGCTGCTAGTAGTAGTGGTACAGTAGGTTAATTAGGTGAAGTTAAATGAATAACCTAAATGAATGAAATTAGTAGTTAACTGAATTTTTTTTCCTTTCATCATTATAGAGCACTAAAGTTAACTGAATTTTGTTGTCTTAGTAGTTAAATGAATTTTCTGCTACACTTAGTTGTTGAATTAGCTTGTGAAATTTTGACATGTGGTTGCTCGTGTATATTTGGACATGTGTTGCGGTGTCGAAGATGGATATTTCAACACTGGAATGAAGCCGAATGGCCTATGTTTTGCCGGAATGTTGATTCATTTCCGTTCCGGCAAATTTCAAGTTCTTGATTTGTCCACTTTTTAGCAAAAGTCATGCCAAAATTTTCCGTGAATTTCGGCATGACTTGTGATACAAACTAGGACATATCGAGTGCCCGGGATTTGCCGCACCGGGAAGGAGTCAATGTTCCTGCAAAGCATAGGCCTTTTTTATGTGATTATTCATTTTATTAGGTCTAGAATTAATTGACTAGATTTAATCGTAGGAAACATGGCTAGCAACGATGAAGGACAGGGTTCTGGTGACTGCGACAACGTCTACCTGGCGGCAGAAGAATTTTTGAGGGAAGCCGACGATCAAGAGTTGATGTT
The DNA here is from genome assembly GCA_904067115.1 of Aegilops sharonensis. Lineage (NCBI taxonomy): Eukaryota > Viridiplantae > Streptophyta > Magnoliopsida > Poales > Poaceae > Aegilops > Aegilops sharonensis. The sequence goes on along the minus strand of LR880970.1, from coordinate 10,786,884 downwards.
GCTGGGTCCACCTCTCACATCGGAGATTGAGACCGACATCGAGACCAGTGCTGAGACTGAGACCGGCGCTGAGACTAAGACCGGCGCCGAGACTAGCGGAGCCAGTATAGAATCGAAAGCAAAGAGGCAAGGGCTTCCTAACAAGCTCAGGACTACTAGACTGGTGGTCACGGAGGTGGACGACGGCAATTTTGAGCCAAACGCGCCTGAGCAAGCGCGCGCGTGCTACGACAATCAAATAGGCTGCATCATACGGACAACCGCCACCATCAACGATGAGAAACTAAAGAAGATAGATAATATGAGGCCCTCCCTCCTAAAGAAGCTACACTAGACATTCTTGTTCCCGGGCCGGAATGAAAAGGATTATAAAGATCCAGATAAGGACCCGACAATGAAGAGGATAAACAAACATGCCATGACCAAGTTTAGCGACGTGTTGGCCACCTGGAAATCAAGGGTGAAATATCGGATCGTCAACAAAAAGGAACCCTACTCCGAGATTGTAAAGGATAATCCGACAATCACGGCAGAGCACTTTCAAATATTCAAGGCGGCTTGCAAGGCCGAAGCTGCCAAAAAAGGTCGAAGTACATGAAGGGGCTTCAACAGAGGAACATTGGGCGCCACCACCTCGGAAGCCGTGGTTACGGCGGGAAGAGGTCCATATATGGGCCAAGCATGACGCGGAAGTTGCGAGTTTGGGCATCCCAGACCCCTTGGCAGAGTTCACTGTCCCGCAGGAGCGTGACGTCCTCAAGGCCCGGCACCGTTGGACCTAATGAAGAAGGTTTTCGAGACAAACGCGGTCACGACGGAGTTCATGAGACTGCTGTAATTTTAGTTTCTGATCAATTCGACTGCACGTTAGTCATATTTGTAAACGATCCTTGTGCCTTTTGCAGAGAGAGCAGCACAGGATTGCGGCCGAAAGCGACTCGCCATCTGAGGCGTTGGCGAGGCACAAGTGGGACACTCCATTCAACCGGGCGTTGAACATATTGAAAGGACTCCAGGTGGAGACTCGACCGTCGTATGGACGCGTGCACGGTGTCGGAGACAGCGCCACGTGGAAGAAGTACTACCGTGAGACCATGGAGGAGAGAAAGGAAAGAAGGAGGTTAATTGAAGAAAACATCGATAAGAAGGTTAAGATTGTGGTTGAGAAGAAATCATCTGAGACAGTCGCAACAGCGGTAGCTGTCGCAAAACAGGTGCTTGTAGATACGTCTACTACCTTGCACTACTAGGGAAAACCTTATACACAGAAATTTAGCAACAGCGCGGGTCAAAAAAGGGCGCTAGTGCTAGGTAGCAGTAGCGGTGCAGAAAAAACAGCGCTGCAGATACGGTCGTAGTAGTAGCGCATGTAGCTGTAAAAGCGCTACTACTAATATTCCCACTGGTAGAACGATAGGCTACGCATAGCAGTAGCGGGCTTGGAGGAAGCCCGCTACCGCTACGGCATAAGTAGCAACGTGTTTCCTAAGAAGAACACTACTGCTAATGGAAATAAAATAAAATGAAAAACAAATAGAGAAGTAAATGAAAATGAAAGAAACAGAAAAAGGAGAAAGAAAATAAAATAAAATGTAAAGCAAAATAAATGAAAAAGCGAAAAAACAGAGAAATGCATAGTTGTAGCATGTGTTCGCAAGAGGCACTATAGCTAACGTAGCTGCAGCGCGTTTCCTAGACCCCCGCTGTAGAAACAGAAAAGGAAATCAGAAAATGGGAGAAAATTACATAGCTATAGCAGTAGCGCGCGATTTGTGAAACGCGCTACCGCTAATTTTGACTTAACCAAAAAAACCATTTCCCCCCGGCCACCACTTGTCCCCCAAATCTCTCTACCCACCCCGCCGCCGTCTCCCAGATTCGTCGTCGCCCCACTTTGCCGCCGTCTCCTGCCGACGTCGACGCCCCCGGAGCCAGCAGAGCCGTGCGCCGTCGACGCCATCGAAGCCGCCCCCAACGCCACGGAGCCGCGCTGTCAGGACCCCGATTCCAAGTCACATCGATCTAGCCGGTAGCACCTCATATCACTTTGCGGCCTCACGCACGGTATTCCCACGGGTGTCACCTTACCATGGCCCGGGATCGTTTGCGCCTTTTTGCTCACGTATATGATAGTGTCGCTAGCATCCATATGACAGAGAACCCGGGCCGACATGGCTAGTCGTGAACCCAAAGCGGCACTAACCCATGGGGACAGGCATACATGAATCAACTTCGAGCATGTCGGTCAGCAGCGTGTGAAGCCGGGCTGTAGCACTGGGCTAACAGGACTCCGGGAACCCGGGCTGTAGCAGGCTAGGCAGGACTCCGGATGTCAGCGCGTGACATTTCCCCGAAGGGACAGACACAGGAATGAAGTGAATCACATGCCGGCCAGTCAAGCGTCCTGAGTAGTAGTGCTGGGCTAGCAGGACTCTGGTGAACCGGGCTGTAGCGGACTACTATGGCTCAAGGAAGCACTAGACTACATTTCCCCATAAGAGAGGCTGCCAAGGATAAACAACTAGATTGTCGGATCCCACACATACAAAGCATTTCAAACATACACACAATATGCTCGATTTGTGTAAATACAACATGGCATCACAACATAACTCTACGACTCAAGTATTTAGTCATTAGGCTCCGAGGAGCGAGATATTACAAACATGGGTCTCATGACCCAACATTCAGAGCATACAAATCAAAGCACACGCGGAAGCTTAACATGTCTGAGTACAGACATCTACAAATGAAAATGGCTGAGAAGCCTGACTATCTACCAGATCCTGCCGAGGGCACAAGATCGTAGCTGAGGTATCAAGCTAAACGTCGAAGTCCACGCGGAACTATTAGCGAGACTGAAGTCTCTCTGCAAAACATAAATCAAGCAAACGCGAGTACAAATGTACCCAGCAAGACTTACATCAGAACTAACTACATATGCATCGGTATCAACAAAGGGGGTGGTGGAGTTTGACTGCAGCAAGCCAGCTTTGACTCGGTGGCTAACCTAACTACGACTGCAAGTAACTCTTTTGAGGTGGCGCACACGAGTCCACATATTCACCATATCAATACACCACTATGGATCCGCTCCCGTCTCCCTACGAGAACGCCATCCATAGCACTCACGCTTATCTTGCGCATTTTAGAGTATCCACTTTCACTTGTCTATGAACTGTTATAGGCAACCCAGAAGTCCTTTACCGCGGACACGGCTATTCGAATAGATCATATTAACCCTGTAGGGGTGTACTTCTTCACACACGCTCTCACCACTTACCGCCGTTTACACGACATGTACTCGGCAACCTTCAAGCGGAAGCCCAACATGGGTGTCGGCCACAGCCTACCTAAACACTCAAGTCTCTAGTCCAGGTTTATCGCCTATTCAGGTTCCATCCGCAGGGAGTCCGGCCGAGGTTTCCACATACGGCCCCGAACGATGTGTGCAGGGTTCCCGAGATACCAAACGGGCATTCGGTACATCGTGCCACGTGCCTACCGCAACACAGCCCACCCCTAAGGTCAGTGCTACGTGCGGCCCCCAGCATACTACAAACACCAGAAACTACTTTGCAACTCCCGAACAGAGGACAAGAGTGGTTAAGAAAGAGGGTCCATTGGTTTCGGGCCCAATGCATGGTAGTAACTGTTTCATGGATCACAAACACAGAACTCAGTTCCTGAGGACGGCTGCAATGAGACCACCCACCATGTACTCCTACATGGCCTCTCACCGCTACCTTTACCAAATCGTGTTCACACACTTAGCTCACACACAGTAGGACATGTTCACACACCTCCAATTCATCCCCGATGAATCAGACCTGACACAACTCTAAGCAATAGCAGGCATGACAAACAAGCATGAATGAGTAGGCACAACAGGGCTCAAACAACTCCTACTCATGCTAGTGGGTTTCATCTATTTACTGTGGCAATGACAGGTCATGCAGAGGATAAAAGGGGTTCATCTACCGCAGCAAACAACAGATGAATCGTTGTTGTCCTAATGCAGTAAAAGAGAGCAGGAGCGAGAGAGTGGGATTGTATCGGAATGAACAAGGGGGTTTTGCTTGCCTGGCAGTTCTGAAGATAGTATAACTCTTCATCGGTGTCATCGATCTCATCGTCGGAATACGTCTATCGAGAGGGAACGAATACCGGCAACACAGAAGGAAACACAATCAATGCAGTGCACAATATGATGCATGATCATGACATGTCAATATGCTGTGTTTTGAGCTAATGCAACTAGCAACATGTTAAATGGAGTTGGTTTGAACCCTAGGTTCAAATTCAAACTTCATATGTGAGAGTTTAAATGCCATTTAATTGATTTGACCCGATCAGCAGGTATAAGTTGTTCTAACATGCATGAAAATGGTACAGATGGATAGATTGGATTTTTCTGATAATTTTTCATATATAAATTATTTAATTTGGAGTTACGGTTGAATTTCTATGAATTTTTGAAGTTTTGGTTATTTTCTGGAATTTCCTGTATAAGAATAAATCCAGTAAAAGATTAATTACGTCAGCACTGCGTCATGCCTGCGTCAGCAGGTCAACAGGGCGGTCCAGGTCAAACCTGACGTGTGGGGGCCACACGTTAGTGACACAGGGCTGTTCAGTGTCAATGACAGGTGGGGCCGGGTCAACATACACGTCAGCGAGGTCAACGCTGGCGCGTGGGGCCACTGTGATTAACTTAAACTAACCAGGAAATAAACTGTGGTTAAATAAGGGCGTGGGCCCGTGCGTCAGCGGGTCAGGGGGTAATTAAGTTGGTAATTAGCCCCTAATGACAGTGCCACGTCATTGCCACCGACGTGTGAACGTCTGCGACCAAATCCGCGGCGGAGGCACCGGGATTTCGCTACAGGGTCTGGTTTGGCGCGCGGGGAGCATCTACGGGGAGCTGGCGGAGTGACGCATCCAGTGGTGGGGGTGGATGGAGCTGGGGTGGCCTGCAGAGCCACCGGCGACGAGCTTCGCGGCGGCCGGCGCTCGGGTGTTGTCGGGTTCGGCGCTGCTGCTCCCAAACGAGCGAGCTAAGGTGTTGGGGGGGGGGGGGAGCTCTACGGGTCGCGGCAAGCACAATGGTGCACGCCCATGACTCAAAGGTCACCGGGGTTGCACCGGCGACGAGCCCGCGCGGCGGTGGTTCTCGGTCTCGATGAACGCGACGGCTAGAGGACGGGGAAGATGCGGGAAAGAGAGGGGAAATGCAGCGGATCTCACTGGGAGGTCGTTGAGCAGGTCAGTGGTCTCGGGGAGGCGTCGGAGAAGACGGAAGGGCGCCGGCGATCTCCGGCGGCAGAGGAGGAAGAAGACGAGGTAGCCAACGATGCTGGGCGTCCGGCGTCGCGTGGCTCCTCGCAGATGATGAAGACGACCCTGCGGTTCTCCTGGGCGGGCCGACGAGGCGAGGGGAGCTCGGTGGGCACGGCTATGGCGGGCGGCGGTGACGGTGATGCTCGGNGGCGATCAAATCGATGGCCGAGCCCATCTACGAGGAGCTGGGGCTCGTGCGCATCCAACGGTGGCAGGGGGAGGGCACGAGGTAGCCGGACTTGGGCATGGCGAGGTCATCCGCGGTGGCCGGAGTTCGGCTGGGGTCGGGCTTGGCGCTACGGTGCGGGGGCGAGCAAAAGGAGGGAGGGGAAATGCGGTGGAGCTCATAGCTAGGGCGATGAGGTGGTCAGCGAGCTCGGGGATGCGCCGGGGTCGGCGAATCGATGGTGACGATTTCGGTGGCCGAAGCTTCGAAACGAGGTCGGGGACGACGATACGGGGCTTCTGGCGTCATGTTCGTTGGGGGAGAGCTTCAGGGCAACGCGGCGGGGTCGATGGATGCGCCGGGGAGGCGAGGAGGTGGCTCAGGGCGCGGCAGCGGCGAGCGGCGGCGACGGTGGCGGTCGGGTGTGCTCAGGGGAGAGAGAGCAGTGAGTGAGGGAGAGGGGACAGGGGCTTCGGGCGTCTCCGTGGCGCTGGTAGAAGGCCCGGGGCTCCCAGGTGGAAGCAGGAGGTGGCCGGGGGGGCTCTCAGGCACGCGCCACGCCTCGCCTCTACCTTCTGGCAGAGGTGGGAGATGACTGGCAACGGGGCCAGTAGGCTGGGCTGTGCTGGGCCGAACCAAAAGGCGCCAGGTAAGGTCAGGTGAGCCTCTGTTCTTTTCCTATTTTTATTTTCTGTTATTTTGTTTTGATTTAGTTTGAGAACTAATTCATTTTAAAACTTTTTGTAAATTTTTGTGTGAGCTCAGAGAGATATTCCAAGGCCACATGCAAATTTACAAAAGTATTTGAACATTATTTCTTATATAGCAGAAATAATTCCAACCCAAATACGTTATTGATTTAAATCAAAGGCCCAAAATAAATTATTTCTGTGACTCCAAAAATATTGGTTTGAATTTTATCTCATGCCAATATTTTCACAGAATAACAGGAACATTTTCTTGGACTCATTTGATGAGATTTAAATGTTGGTTATTTTTAGAGGTTTTTCTGAGGCTTATGAAAATTCCTCAATTCAAATTTCATTTGAATTTAAACATGATGCAACAACCAAGCTAGACCAAGGCCAAGGTAAAGCTAGGGATGTGACACGCGCGGCCTCATCAACGCCACCAGAGCCGCCGTCGACGCCACCTGATCCTCCCTCGCCACAACCGCCTCCCTCGCCGTCACCGGAGACGCCCCTGCCTCCCTCGCCACCACCGGAGCCATCCTCTTTAAGCCCCCACCCCTCCTCTCTTTCTCATGCATAGGTTAGCTAGTTTAATTAGGTTAATTATCTAGGTTAGGGCAAAAATTTAGTTAGGGCTTTGACAGAGAAGTAGTTAGGCTAACTAGTTTAATTAGGTTAATTACCTAGGTTAGTGCAAAAATTTAGTTAGGGCTTTGACAGAGAACTAGTCAGGTTAACTAGTTTAATTAGGTTAATTATCTAGTTTATTTAGGCAAGTTTTATTTTAAAGATGATCGCTTCCTAGACTTTTATTGTTGATTATATCTTTTCATTGAAGTGGTCATGTTATATCTTTTCATTGAAGTGGTTCGATTGTGCCCAAGTGGCTTTGTTGTTTCCAGGGAATGAAGCTGAGTAGCCTATATATGTTTTGCCAGAATGTTGATTCATTTCCGTTCCAGCAAATTTCAGGTTCTCGATTTGTCCACTTTTTAGCAAATGTCATGCCGAAATTTTCCGTGAATTTCAGCATGACTTGTGCTACAAACTAGGACATATCGAGTGACCGAGATTTGCCGCACCAGGAAGGAGTCAACGTTCCTGCAAAACAATAGGCCTTTTTTATGTCATTATTCATTTTATTAGGTCTAGAATTAATTGACTAGATTTAATCATAGGAAACATGGCTAGCAACGATGAAGGACAGGGTTCTGGTGATTGCGACGACGTCTACCGGGCGGCAGACAAATTTTTTAGCCTTGCCGACGATCAACCGATGTTGTTGCTGAGCCCACCGGTGGCATCGGGGACTGAGACCGACACGCAGACCGGTGATGAGACTGAGACCGGCGCTGAGACTCAGACCGGCATCGAGACTGGTCCTGAGACTGAGACCGGCGCTGCCTCGGGGAGCGGAGCCGGTGTAGAACCGAAAGCAAAGAGGCAACCGCTTCCTAACAAACTCAGGACTACTAGACTAGTGGTCACGGAGGTGGACGATGGCAATTTTGAGCCAAAGGCGCCCGAGGAAGCATGCTCGTGCTACGGCAATCAAATAGGCTGTATCGTACGGACAACCGCCACCATCAACGATGAGAAACTAGAGAAGATAGATAATATGAGGCGCTCCCTCCTAAAGAAGTTTCACCAGATATTCTTGTTCCCGGGCTGGAATGAGAAGGATTATGAAGATCCAGATAACGACCCGGCAATGAAGAAGATAAACAAAGACGCCATGACCAAGTTTAGCAACGCGTGGCCGCCTGGAAAAATCGAATGAAAGCAAGGATCATCGACAAGAAGGAACCCTACTCCGAGATTGTAAAGGATAATCCGACAATCACGGGAGAGCAGTTTCAAATATTCAAGGAGGCTTGCGAGGCCGAAGCTGCCAAAAAAAATCTAAGTACATGAAGGGGCTTCAAGAGAGGAACATTCGGAGCCACCACCTCGGAAGCCGTGGTTACGGCGGAAAGAGGTCCAAATGGGCCAAGGAGGACGCGGAAGCCGCGAGTCTGGGCATCCCAGACCCCTTGGCGGAGTTCACCGTCCCGCAGGAGCGTGACGTCCTCAGGGCCCGGCACCGTTGGGACCCAGTGAAGAAGGTTTACGAGACAAAACCGGTCATTACGGAGTTCATGAGACTGCTGGTAATTTTAGTTTCTGATCAATTCGACTGCACACGTTAGTTATATTTGTAAACGATCCTTGTGCCTTTTGCAGAGAGAGCAGCACAGGATTGCGGCCGAAAGTGACTCGCCGTCTGAGGCATTGGCGAGGCCCAAGTGGGACACTCCATTCAACCAGGCGTTGAACATATTGAAACGACAACCGGTGGATACTCGACCGTCGTATGGACGCGTGCACGGTGTCGGAGACGGCGCCACGTGGAAGAAGGACTACCGTGAGACCATGGAGGAGAGAAAGGAAAGACGGAGGTTAACTGAAGAAAACATCGACAAGAAGGTTGAGATTGCGGTTGATAAGAAATAATCTCAGACAGTCGCAACAGCGGTAGCTACCGCAAAACAGGTGGTTGTAGATTTGTCTACTTCCTTGGTTCCAACCGTTTTCACTTGGACAAGGCAAAATCCAGAAAAAAATGCAGAGGACTTTCCCCTTGCTGACTTCTTGGGGAGCAGCTCGACTAGCGTTGCACCAGCACCTGCTCCCGCACCGGCTCCCACACCTTCTCCCGCACCGGCTCACGCACCTGGTCCCGCACCGGCTCCCGCACCGGACGTGCTCGGCGGAGCTTCGTCTTTGGCTGAGCTCGACGCCCTCACAGTATCTGTCACACCGGCCCCCCTCAATAAATTTATAATCTCCCATTTTCGTTGTCTTTCGGATGTCTCACGTCGCAGACTTTTCTTTGCAGGCCGACGAAACCCCGTGCACCATATTGTACACCATCGGCGACCAGAAGGTGGACGTGGGGAAGGCGACGATAATGGAGCCGAAGGAACCATTGTTCCATAGCCGGCCGATCCCCCCGAACGTCTTCAAGGTTTCCGTGGCCAGTGTCAAACCGGGCCACAAGAATTTGCCTGCTCTAATACTAGTGGGGGATGACGACGAGACCCCGCGGCATCTTGGTGATTGTTGCAATGGGTGGGTCCTGTTGTGGCCAAAGAGTCTGCTTCGTCTGGAGGCGGCCGGGAGCACACCCACGAGCACGCAGCCTCAGCAAGGTATGAACATCAACACCCCACTTACCCAATTAGCGTCGGGTGTCGGGTTGGGTGATAGCGGATGGGGTATGGAAGAGGCTCCATTAGTCGCTGATGACGTTGCCATGGATGAGGATGAGGATGACGATGGCACTCAACAGTATGTCTATACTGGCGCCAACTCAGGGTTTGAGCGTCATGAGTCGGTGCCTGAATTGCCGTCTCCGGAGGCTGAACGTCTTATGGACGACCTTCCGGTAATAAAGAAGTCTAGGAAGAGAGCGAGGAAAGGCAAAAAAGCCGATTCTATGATCCAGCCGCCTCAGCAGCCTCAGCTTCAAGACCGTATAGATATCCCCAATGCGGAAAAATGGCATATCCCCAGTCAACCAATCCTACCCGCAAGAGCGCTAGGGACCAGATCGGCGATCTAAGGAGACTTCATGACGATGTGCTGCGGATAGAGAAAGGCCTCATCGCCTCGAAAGATCCAGGATACCCACTCTACGTGGTTAACGTTCCGCGAAAATTGTCGTACGTCGACTTCTTCCCCGCGGATAAGTTCTTCCTTCGATTCAATTACATATTTGACATGTTTCAAGTGAAGAAGCTGTATTTTACGTTTGTCCGCCTTTATGCCTTCCACATGAACTACATCATCGGGGTTGAGCAGATACCTCATATCTGTGTCGCTGACCCGTACTACATGCACGAGTGCTTCTTGGGAGTCTGCGCAAAGCATCGTGAATACGCGAGGGATTACATCGTCAGTTTCATGCTCGCCAATAAGGACAAGGAGGCAATTCTCGTGCCTTATCATCCCGTGTAAGTCATCCGTGCGGCTATCCTTCCTTCGATTTCAATCATTCATTTGCAGGGTGGAGGCTAATTAATTTGAGGTGTACTTATTTTGCGCAGCGGCGTGCGCGCCGTCCTCGTCATCCTCTACCCCCGATACTCCCACGCTCTTTACTTGGACTCGTCGAAGAACATTCACAAAAAGGATTACACCCACATCAAGGATGTTCTCAACAGTGCTATGTTTTACTACCAAGCATAGGGTGGAGAGGTCAAGGACAAGAAGAGAAGGGGCGGCAAGCTCGCCTTCGGCTATAAGACCGACTTTTGCTGCATCCAGCAACCGAGCGATTCTCTTAATGATGGATTCTATGTCCTACACCACATGCTGGAGTACAGACGGGATCACCAGAACCTTGACATGTCACCTAGATCCGGCGATGCCCATATTCTGCAATGGGCAAAGGACATAGGAGATATCGAGGATCATCGACTTCGAGCTGAGTTCTATAACGTCCAGCGCGAACTTGCCCAAATCATCATGAAGGAGGTCGTCAAAAAAACAGGGATGTTCTACGGAGAAGGACAAATGTCGCGGGAAGACGTCCGAACATGGGTAGCCTCTCAGCGTCTCGACATGAAGCCTTTCACTAAGCTTGGGGACTATCTCCCTGACATGGATGGATGGCACGACATGTTGGAGTGATTGTCGATATATGACAATGTGTCCGTTTAGTCCATACTTTCTGTATGACAAAACTTTGAGTTATGCACGGTGAAACTTTATTTGTGATGTAATTAAACCGTCCTCCTCCTCGACTAGCGAAGATCACTCTAGTTAGGGCATTTTGGGTATGATGAACTTTGTTATTTATGCTTATGATATGTTGTTTCTATTTTTGCCAAGTCTGTCTCTTTTTGTTGCTCAACTATATATGTTGCATATCATCGACTCATGTGACGTTGCAGGTGCGTAGATCATCGATGGCGAAGAAGTGCTACACCATGAGTATATATACGATGAGTGGCCGGAGTGTCAGGCCCAGGTGTACCGGTTTCCGGTTTCCGAGCGACAGGTAGTAGTTAGTTTAGGTTCACGCTAATGCGAGAGAGGGATACGAACTCATGTACTGCATAGTTCCCCTCTCACTCATAGTGATAGCTCTTCTCGTGTATACCTTTGTTTAGATGGATGACGTTGTAGTTGCAAGTATTCGAGACTTGCATGTATCGCTATTTTTGAGATGATGACAAGATACCACTTTGTGTTGGATGATGATTATGATGAGACTTTTTGTATGTATATGCTATGATTACATTTGTGGTCTCGCAGGCATTTGTATGTGTATCATGATGACATTTGTATGTGCTAAAGATTCTTCTATAAAGCCTGTTCAAATACAAAACAAATATGAAGAAAAAAAACAAAAAACTATTAAAATTAGCAGTAGCGAGTGGAGAAAAGTTAGCAGCAGCGCGATAGTATCAGTAGCGCGCACAGGAGAAGCGCGCTATAGCTATTAGCTGTAGCGAGCTCCATGGAAGAACGCTGCTGCTACACTTGTATATCAGTAGCGCGGGCGCACACGCGCTGCTGCTACGGGTTAGATGTAGCGCCTTATTAGTAGCGCCGCCTCCCGCGCTACTGATATACCTAAAACCCGCGCTGCTGCTAGGCTTTTCCCTAGTAGTGTTTGTTCCAGCCGTTTTCAATTGGAGCAGGCAAAATCCATAAAAAATGTAGCGGACTTTCCCCTTGCCGACTTCTTGGGGAGCAGCTCGACTAGCATTGCACCAGCACCTGCTCCCGCACCGGCTCCTGCACCTGCTCCCCCACCTGCTCTGGCACCGGCTCCGGCACCGGACATGCTCGGCGGTGCTTCATCTTTGGCTGAGCTCGACGCCCTCACGGTATCTGCCACGCCGGCCCCCTTCAATAAATGTATAATCTCACTTTTTTGTTGCCTTTCGGATGTTTCACATCGCAGACTTTTCTTTGCAGACCGACGAAACCCTGTGCACCATATTGTACACCATCGGCGACCAGAAGGTGGACGTGGGGAAGGCGACGATAATGGAGCCGAAGGAACCATTGTTCCACAGCCGGCCGATCCCCCTCCCCCCCCAGACGTCTTCAAGGTTTCCGTGGCCAGTGTCAAACCGGGCCATGAGAATTTGGCTCCTCTGGTACTAGTGGGGGATGACGACGAGACCCCGCGGTGGCTTGGTGATTGTTGCAATGGGTGAGTCCTGTTGTGGCCAAAGAGTCTGCTTCGTCTGGAGGCGGCCGAGAGCACACCCATGAGCATGCAGTTAGGTATGAACATCAACATCTCACCTACCCAATTAGCGTTGGCTATCGTGCTGGGTGATAGCGGAGGGGGTGAGGAAAAGACTCCATTAGTCGTTGGTGACGTCGCCATAGATGAGGATGAGGATGATGATGACACTCAACAGTATGTCAATACTGGCGCCTACTTAGGGTTTGAGCATCATGGGTCGGTGCCTAAATTGCCGTCTCTGGAGGCTGAATGTATTATCAACGACCTTCCGATAGTAAATAAGTCTAGGAAGAAACCGAGGAAAGGCAAAAAAGATGCTTCTATGATCCAGCCACCTCAGCAGCCTCGGGTTCAAGACTGTATAGATATCCCTGATGCGGCAAAATGGAATATCCCTGGTCAACCAATCCTACTGGAAGCAGCGCTAGGGGCCAGATTCGGCGATCTAAGGAGACTTCATGACGATGTGCTGCGGATAGAGAAAGTCCTCATCGCCTCGAAAGATCCAGGATACCCACTCGACGTGGTTAACGTTCCGTGGCAATTGTCGTACGTCGACACATTCCCCGCGGAGAAGTTCTTCCTTCGATCCGATTACACATTCGACATGTTTCACATGAAGAAGCTGGATTTTACGTTTGTCCGCCTTTATGCCTTGCACATGAACTACCTCATCGGGTTTGAGTAGATACCTCACATCTGTGTCGCTGACCCGTACTTCATGCACGAGGGCTTCTTGGGAGTCTGCGCAAAGCACCATGAATACGCGAGGGAATACATCGTCAATTTCATGCTCGTTAATAAGGACAAGGAGGCGATTCTTGTGGCTTATCATCCCCTGTAAGTCATCCGCGCGTATATAATTCCTTCGATTTCAATCATTCATTTGCACGGTGGAGGCTAATTAATTTGAGGTGTACTTATTTTGCACAGCGGCGGGCGCGCCGTCCTCATCATCCTCTACCCCCGATACTCCCATGCTCTTTACTTGGACTCGTCGAAGAACATTAACAAAAAGGATTACACCCACATCAAGTCTGTTCTCAACAGTGCTATATTTTACTATGACGCACGGGGTGGAGAGGTCAAGGACAAGAAGAGAAGGGATGGCTGGCCCGCCTTCGGCCATAAGACCGACTTCTGCTGCATCCAGCAATCGAGTGATTCTCTTAATGATGGACACTATGTCCTACACCACATGCTGGAGTACACACGGGATCACTAGAACCTTCGCATGTCAGCTAGATCCGACGATGCCCATATTCTGTAATGGGCAAAGAACTTAGGAGATATCGAGGATCATTGACTTCAAGCTGAGTTCTATCACATCCACCGCGAACTTGCCCAAATCATCATGAAGGAGGTCGTTGAAAAAACTGGGATGTTTTACGAAGAAGGACAAACGTCGCGGGAAGACATCCGAACACGGGTAGCCGCTCAGCGTCTCGACCTGAAGCCTTTCACTGCGCTCGGGGACTATCTCCCTGACTTGGATGGATGGCACTACATGTTGGAGTGATTGCCGATATATGACAATGTGTCTGTTTAGTCCATACTATCTGTATGACGAAACTTTGAGTTATGCACAACGAAACTTTATTTGTGATGTATTTAAACCGTCCTCCTCGACTAGCGAAGATCACTCTAGTTAGGGCATTTTGGGTACGATCAACTTTGTTATTTATGTTTATGATATGTTGCTTCTATTTTTGCCTAGTCTGTCTCTTTCTGTTGCTCAACTATATATGTTGCATATCATCGACTCATGTGACGATGCAGGTGTATAGATCATCGATGACGAAGAAGTGCTACGCCATGAGTATACGACGAGTGGCCGGAATGTCAGGCCCAGGTGTACCGGTTTCCGGTTTCTGAGCGACAGCCAGTAGTTAGTTTAGGTTCATGCTAATGCGAGAGAGGGATACGAACTCATGTACTGCATAGTTTCACTCTCACTCAAAGTGATAGCTCTTCTCGCGTATATCATTGTTTAGATGGATGACGATGTAGTTGCAAGTAATCGAGACTTGTATTGCTATTTTCGAGATGATGACGAGAGACCATTTTGTGTTGGATGATGATTATGATGATGACGAGAGACCATTTTGTGTTGGATGACGATTATGATGATGACATGATTTGATGAGACTATTTGTATGTATATGCTATGATTACATTTGTATGTGTATGATATGCTAAAGATTATTGTATAAAGCCTATTCAAATACAAAACAAATATGAAAAAAACAGAAACTAATAAAACTAGCAGTAGCGAGGGGAACAAAGTTAGCAGTAGTGCTCCCTTACCAGTAGCACTTCCTGCTAAAAAGCGCTGGAGATATTAGCAGCAGCGCTCTGCACTAAAGCGCGCTACTGCTAGCCATGCATAGCAGTAGCGTGGGACGACAAGCACTACCGCTACACGTTAGCTGTAGCGCCTTATCAGTAGCGCGTCGTCCCGCGCTACTGATAGGCAAAATACCCGCGCTACTGCTAGGGTTTTCCCTAGTAGTGCTAGCTACCACCACCACAGATCCTACCATGTCAGAGGGAGGAAGAGGTCGTGGCCGTGGAAGAAGCAAGGGGGGAAGAGGAGACAACTCCAACAGCTAGCAGCAGGAGCAGACGCATACTGGGATGGGCTCCGGTGGGGGACATCCGCCATTCTTCGGCTTTGGCTTCCAGGGGCCACCCCACCATGGGCTTTCCCTGGTGAATTCCCCGGCCAATTTCCGCAGCAATCATGGGGGGGCATGTAGCAGCAGTGGTATGGCCCTCCATAGCAGCAGCTACAAGGGCAGGCAGGGGGCAGTCAATGGATCCAAGTGACTGTCAGGGAGGGAGCTCGCAGCAGAACAAGAACCAAGGGAAGAATCAGCAGAAAAAGAAGCAAGATGTCGCTCAGAAGCTGCAGGTCAACCCGGGTCTGATGTCTTACACAAGTGTGACTTGCTATAATTGTGGAGATCCTGGGCATCTACCCCCACCTCTCTCTTGAAGGCACATGCACCAGAAAATCTGCAACAGGCCAGGAGAAGTGTACTGAACTGTTTCATGGACAGCAACAATGACAGTATGGATGGTTTTAGTCTGCTAAGAGAAATGGAGGGATGGAATAATGATGACATTGACACCGAGGGTGAGTGGGATGAGCTGCAACAGGAGATGCAGATCAAGGAGTCCCTGGCGCAGGACGAAGATAGGCAAACCAATCAGTATGAGGTTGATTACCCACCCCTCCAGATCAAAGAAACTAAGAAGACTGAGAAATGGGGCCCCACTCTGGCTCCTAGGGCCAGCGCAAGGAATGCTGGAGACACCAAAACCATCTTACAAAAAGCCCAACAACTCAAGGAGACTCAAGATGCTGCAACAAAAAGAAGCAATGTAATAAATCCACACCTTTCTCCCTCTTCAATAACCCCCATTTTATTTCCGTAGCTTCCAAAATAGGAATTGATGTAGACCCCAAAGAAGTTAACACTGTCAGTTTACCTTTTTCTAGTACTTTGAATCCTGACAAGGATGTTGATCCTGATTTAGAATTCACCCCCCCCCCCAATGTAGTATGGATGGTGGGGTGGAACATAGTGATAGCTTTGATTCTGATGAAGTGTGGAACCTAGTCCGCAATCATAAATGTGGCAAGCACCCCAAGACCAAAGGTATCCCATGAATGCCGTCTTTTGGAATGTTAGGGGCATTACTGCTCCTGGGTGGAAAACCCTTATTGTAGATACAATTAGGAAATTACAAGCCTCTGTCCTTGGTTTCCAGGAAACCAAGAAAGAAGATTTCTCTGAATCCTACCTTAAGTCCTTAG
Source organism: Aegilops sharonensis (assembly GCA_904067115.1). Taxonomy (NCBI): domain Eukaryota; kingdom Viridiplantae; phylum Streptophyta; class Magnoliopsida; order Poales; family Poaceae; genus Aegilops; species Aegilops sharonensis. The sequence goes on along the minus strand of LR880970.1, from coordinate 10,770,613 downwards.
TAGGGAGCAGGAACTTCTCCTGGCACCACCTCCCATCAAAAGGCTCTGCTGGAGGCATCCTGATGGGAGTGGACGCAGATCTTTTTGAGGTCATCTCCTGGGCTCATCTTGACTTCTCAGTCAGCTGTGTCCTCAAGCTTATAAGGATGTAACTTTTAGAATCATCATTGTCTATGGGTCTCCCTATGAGGAAGGAAAAGAAGCCTTCATCTCTGAGCTTCACTCCTTGTTCATAGAGTGTCCATACCCCACTCTGATTGGGGGGGGGGGGGACTTTAACTTGGTTAGATATGCCAGAGAGAAAAGCAATGGTGCTGTCAACCATAGATGGTGTGATGATACGTCTCCATCGTATCTACTTCTCCAAACACTTTTACCCTTGTTTTGGACTCTAACTTGCATGATTTGAATGGAACTAACTCGGACTGACGCTGTTTTCAGCAGAATTGCCATGGTGTTATTTTTGTGCAGAAATAAAAGTTCTCGAAATGACCTGAAACTTCATGGATAATATTTTTGGAATAAATAAAAAATACTGGCGAAAGAATCAACACCAGGGGGGTCACACACTGTCCACGAGGGTGGAGGGCATGCCCACCCCAATGGGGCGCGCCCCCTGCCTCGTGTGCCCCCTGAGGCTCCATCGACCTCAACTCCAACTCTATATATTCCTGTTCGGGGAGAAAAAAATTAGAGAGGAGGATTCATTACGTTGTACGATATGGAGCCGCTGCCAAGTGCTAATCTCTCTCAGGAGGGCTGATCTGGAGTCCGTTCGGGGCTGCGGAGAGGGGAATCCGTCACCTCGTCATCATCAACCTTCCTCCATCACCAATTTCATGATGCTCACTGCCGTGTGTGAGTAATTCCATCGTAGGCTTGCTGGACGGTGATGGGTTGGATGAGATTTATCATGTACTCGAGTTAGTTTTGTTAGGGTGTGATCCCTAGTATCCATTATGTTCTGAGATTGATGTTGCTATGACTTTTCTATGCTTAATGCTTGTCACTAGGGCCCAAGTGCCATGAGTTCAGATCTGAACCTATTATGTTTCATGAATATATGTGAGTTCTTGATCCTATCTTGCAAGTCAATAGTCACCTGCTATGTGTTATGATCCGGCAACCCCGAACTGACAATAATCGGGACCACTCCCGGTGATGACCGTAGTTTGAGGAGTTCATGTATTCACTAAGTGTTATTGCTTTGGTACGGTACTCTATTATTAGGAGGCCTTAATATCCCTTAGTTTCTAATAGGACTCCGCTGCCATAGGAGGGTACGACAAAATATGTCGTGCAAGTTCTTTTCCTTAAGCACGTATGACTATATGCGGAATACATGCCTACATTACATTGATGAACTGGAGCTAGTTCTGTGTCATACTATGTTATAACTGTTGCATGAGGAATCGCATCCGACATAATTATCCATCACTGATCCAATGCCTATGAGCTTTTCACATATTGATCTTTGCTTAGTTACTTTTCCATTGCCAGTGTTACAATTACTATAAAACTGCTACTGTTACTTTTGCCACCGTTACCGTTACTTCCATACTACTTTGCTACTAAATACTTTGCTGTAGATATTAAGTTTTCCAGGTGTTGTTGAATTGACAACTCAACTGCTAATACTTGAGAATATTATTTGGCTCCCCTTGTGTCGAATCAATAAATTTGGGTTGAATACTCTACCCTCAAAAACTGTTGTGATCCCCTATACTTGTGGGTTATCATGTGACAACTTCAATGCCTGGATAGAAATCTGGTCTATTGGAAATCAAGCTGTCCAGCAGAAAATTCACTTGGGCTAATAACCAGGTGGACTTGATCATGTCAACAATAGATAGACTTTTTTGTAATACATAACTTGACAAAAATTTTCCATTAGCCTCCTGCATTGCTTTGCCTAGATGTGGCAGTGACCATGCCCCCATTATTTGGGAATCAGGGATGGAACAAATGAAAAAAGTAGCAGTTGTAGGATGGAAAAATGGTGGCTACTTAGAGAGGACTTCTCTAATCTAATTACTAAAATTTGGAATGAGCCTACCTTTAGGGCTAATCCCTTGGATATTTGGCAAGAGAAGATGAGAAAACTTAGAAGAGTAACCAAAGGGTGGAGCTCAAATGAAGAGGCTCATCTTAGGATATACAAGAAAATCCTTCTAGAGGAATATGACAAACTAGATATCAAATCTGAAACAGTAGTGCTCTCTGACTCTGAGTCCTCTAGACTCAAATTTACCCATAGTGAACTCCAGAAAATTTGGCCCCAAGAGGAGATTAAAGCAAAATAGAGATCTAGAGATAGAGACATTAAGGAAGGAGACAGGAATACTGAGTATTTCCATGCAGTGGCAAACCAAAGGATGATGAAAACTGCTATCCACTCCTTGGATGGCCCACACGGGTGTCGGTGTCAAAACCGGCGGATCTCGGGTAGGGGGGTCCCGAACTGTGCGTCTAAGGTCGATGGTAACAGGAGACAAGGGACACAGTGTTTACCCAGGTTCGGGCTCTGTCTATGGAGGTAATACCCTACTTCCTGCTTGATTGATCTTGATCAATATGAGTATTACAAGAGTTGATCTACCACGAGATCGTAATGGCTAAACCCTAAAAGTCTAGCCTATATGACTAAGGTAATGAATATCTCCTTTCCAGACTAAGTCCTCCGGTTTATATAGACACCGGGGAGATCTAGGGTTACACAAGGTCAGTTACAAGGAAAGGAATCTACATATTTGGTCGCCAAGCTTGCCGTCCATGCCAAGGAGAGTCCCATTCGGACACGGGTGCATTCTCCGGTCTTCATGTCTTCACAGCCCATCAGTCCGACCCATGGCTAACAGGCCGGACGCCCGAGGACCCCTTAGTCCAGGACTCGCTCAGTAGCCCCTGAACCTGGCTTCAATGACGAGGAGTCCGGCGCGCAGATTTGTCTTCGACATTGCAAGGCGGGTTCCCTTCTTTCCGAACTCCAAGATAGTCTCCGGACATGATGATTGTATCCGGACCTGTAACAGACCACACACAACCATAGAGAGAATATAATATTCCACGGGTCCAATCCGCCGTCAACTTTTTACAATGTGACATCACGCCTGCCTGGTCAAAATTTCGGATCGTTGCTTCACCTACGGCCCCACGTTCCGAAACGCGGTTGTCATTGACATGTCTTATCCAAGCAGAGATCGTGTCCCCTTATTAAGGGGTTCTTTTATCGACACGGACGTGGGTAACCCAACCGTCCTTAGGGTACAACTTCTTGGGAACAGACAAATTTTAAGGCCCGGAAGAAGGCGTTTGATATTCTCGGCCTTTCTAAAGGGGCATAGACCCGTCTTTCCTCTCCATGCTTGCTCCTTCTTCGACTCTTACTACCTCAAGTTCCAACACCCAAGTTTCACCCTCCGTAGCCTCAGTCATGTCCGGATCCAGCCGTCAAGGCCGGTGGGTGGCTTCTTCTGTTACAGAGGAGGATATCGCAAAGCTTCGAGCGGCAAGATATCTAACCGCGGAAATCCTCCATCGGCTTCCCGCGGAGGGGCAGGTTATCCCTACCCCTAGATCCGGCGTGAGGCTCGTGTTCGTTTGCCACTTCCTCCGAGGGTTAGGGTTCGGCCTCAACCCCTTCGTCCGGGGGTTCATGTTCTATTATGGGCTTGATTTTCATGATCTCTCCCCGAACTCTGTTCTTCTCATCTGGGCGTTTATCGTCACGTGCGAAGCCTTCCTCCGAACTCCTCCACACTTCGGCTTGTGGCTCAAGACCTTCAATGTGAAACCGCAAGTGATAGAAGGGGAGTAGGCGGAGTGCAGTGGTGCCTCAGTGAGCGAGCTTACCAACGCAATTTGGCTAAAAGTATCCTTCAAAGAATCTTCCGACTTATGGCAGCAGGAGTGGTTCTATATCACCGAGCCCCGTGGTTCCAAATGGGCAGCTGCGCCTGCGTTCCGATCCAGCCCCCTAATTCAGCTTGCATCGTGGATCAATAAGGGGTTGGACTGGGGATCAGTTGACGAGGTATGGACTCTGCAAAGCCGGTTCGAAGCCTCATTGAAAAGGATATCAATATCGTCAACGTTATTCAGGTAATGCTAGTCCGCCGGACCCTGCCGTGCCAGCGACGACCTCTCCTCCTATGGGAGTTTAACCCAGAAGGGCCACGGAATCTTCAGCACTACGGACGAAGGAATGTGGAAATTATTCTTTGGGAGACGAAAACAATGGACGGACACCACCGAAGATACTGGCCTAGACTGTAACCATCGGGACACCACGGTAAGTACTCATCCGTCGAACACCTCATAATCAGATATTATGTGGTAAGACGCTGAGCAAACCATCTTCTTCCAGGGCTGGATAAATAAAGCGGAACATATTATGTGTCCGGCCCCTCTTCCCGAAGACTCAGCGGACCTCTTGTTAACAAGGATGCTGGCACCGGCACCGTACCACGCGCTGGCAGGAGAGGGCAAGGTTGACAGTGAGAAGACCCGGGGTGACCTTCATTTCAGAGGCAAATTAGATACTGAGTCCGGAGAAATCGACATTTCCTCGCCCGAAGACGAAGGCGAAAGAGAAATCAGTATCCCTTCTCCATTTAGGAGGAAAAGGACTGCCTACGACGGTTGGGAGGGGCGATCTCCTAAGAGAGGCAAGATGCCACCGTCGAGCGGCTCGGGATTGGAAGGCGGTGCCAGTGAACAGCTCCGTCATGAGTACAAGTGCTCAACCTAACTGTAAGTCAATCCGGGATATTTTGATAGCGTCCCGATTCTTTCCTGTTACCGAAGAGATACATAACGTGCCTGTGTATTTTTACAGTTCGGCACAGAGTTTTGCTGGGCAATCCTCTTCTTTGGAAGATCTCCTCCCCGAGATGATGGAAAGCGAGATGCCTCCCCCGACCTCCTCGCCCAATAAGGTGGACGACTTCGAAGTGTCATCTCGAAGGGTTATTCTTGATCAACAAGCAGTGCAGGGGATGAAGGAGGCAGTACCCAAAGGTGGACCTCCAATAGTTCGGGATTTGGGGGCCGATAATGAAGGCCCCAGACTGTCTGGTTTTCAGCCAACGATGATTCTAGAGACGGGTGAACAGGTTCCTTCAAAGGATGGTCGTGCTCCCAGAGCGGCTTCCGGAGACCCGGCGATGCGGGATATATTGCGGGATATGCTGCGAAAAGCATCTGTCTCGGAGGAACAGCGTACCTTGATGGGTACGGTGGTTGAGAAGATTCTATTCGCGAAGAGCGGATTGAATGAAGCCTTCATGAGCCTGCTAAAAGGCTTCGAGGTTTGTGATGTAGTTTTTTAAACTATATTTTATTTGCAGAGATGCACCTGTGTATAGGTAGTAGCCCCTGAGACTCGGGTTGGCTTCCCATGGGAGGCGAACGGAGGATCGAGAAGAAATATTTAAGGACTAATCTGATTAACTTGAACACAGGCTGCTTTTCCCCTGGCTACTTCCCAGACTACGGATATTGCCGAGCTGCAGCGGAAGCTTGATGTGGCAGGGGATGACATTGCTTAATCAATATGCGTCTTGACGAGTCGCAAGGTATGTATTTGGGGTAGTCCCTTCACATACATTTTTGTGATATAAGCATGACGCTGAAGGTTATATACTGGAATATGCATGACTGCAGATGGTGCTGCCGCCGTTGAAATTCTTCGGGCGGAGTAGGCCCAGGCCAAGGAGCAGGCCCGGTTTAGTAATGCGGCTACCGAGAAGGTATCGACTGAGTTAAAAGCCGAACAAGCTGCTCGGCGCCAAGACGAGGAGAAGATATCCATGATGGCGCTCGAATTGAAAAATGCTGCTAGCCGCTGTGAACTTCTTGATAAGGAAAATGAAGCCAAAATGGCTGAACTTGACAAGGCCTTACGAGAGGCAAGAGAAGTGCGGTCTAAATCCAGAGCAGCCCGTGAGGAGATCCGGCAAGCTGGGGAGATTGCGACTTGTAAGCTCTTTTTGCTATGGGCTAAGTTCGGTGATCCGAACAATGCTCAGCTTAACCAAGTGTGGAGTTCTCCGGACGAGTTTTTAGACTTGCCGAAGAGTTCTTCCGATGCGGCGCAGTTTTATCAGGCGCGAGAGGGGTATGCAATGGAGAAGCTTTTCTCGTCACAACTTGGTGCGTCAAAGCGCCCTCTGTTGCTGAATGAACAAATGTCTCAATGGGCCGAGCTTCATAGGATATCCGGCTCTGCCATAAAGAACGTCATAATCAGGCTGTGGTCGACTGAGCCTGTTCCAAATAGCTACTTCGGCTTGGTGCAGCGGCTCGTTGATGCGGTGCCACGTATCGACACTGTGAAGCGGTCGACGTGCATTGAGGGTGCACGGATGGCCTTTGCCCATGTCAAGACATTCTGGGGGAAGATGAGGCCATCGATGTTACGGCGAAGAGTCCACCCAAGGGCAAGGACCGTCACGCACCGGAGCTTTATTTTGAAGACGTCCTGGAGGCCGCCCGCTTGATAGAGGGTCAATGCTCGAAAGACATAATATTTGTGTGAGGTGTATGAGAATTGTAAAAGATAATTTTATAATTAATCTATTTTCATGTTTTGCTCGAAAGCTTATGTTCCTCCTGTGCGGCTATTTTAACATAATCTGAAAGTTTTCCAGTCATCGGCTTCAGCCCCCTCATAGGAAGTACGGGGGTGTTCAGAAAAGCATTCAATCACTCTTGATCCAACGTCTTGGTCCATGAAGGAGGTGATAATGCGGCGAACCAGGCAATCAGACTATAGGGCGTTAACACTTTCACTTAGCCATAGGAGTTTTATAGGGGGACTACGATATAGCCCCTGGCATGCGTACGGCTTATTCCAATATGGTGCCTTACATGTATGACCTGAAAAAAAGGTCCTTCATGCTACACGGAAGGAATCACGATAGATTCCGATAAGTCATCGAGTGGTTGACCAGCTCTCGTAGCATCATGACAGTCGGTTTCCGGCTTTCTCTACTGAGGTTCTTGACCAGATGAACTGGATGCACAATCGCAGTAGTTCTCCCTTTACTACCCTAGCCGATAGAGCGGAACGTAAGGTAGCAAGCACAGGAGCCGGGCAACCCAATCATTGACCCAATACATGATTCGGTGCTGATGCATATAAGGCCAAACTCGCGACGCCGAAGTACGGAGGTAGCCCCTTAGGTGAGTGTACGGATCCGAACTCCGATGGAGTCGGTTTAGATGCTTGTCCTTTGCGTCACCTGTTTTTAAGAGATAATGAAGAAATAAGTAAAAAGAAAGTAGATAAAGAATGTTACTGGAATTCTTGCAGGCTTGTCCGTATTGTGCTTCCGCCAATGCCCATGGTATCTTAAGTGCGTAGTGGTGTATGCGCAGTACAAATTTTGCGTGTATATGAGGTGGGCGGCGGAAGCCGAACTGCTACTTCCGCTCCAGGGTTGATAGATCCTCGGGGGGAAATTTCTTATGACCCCCGGTGTTTGGTTGGTGAACCTCTCTGTCGTCCCTATCGCCTGGAGGCCTCCTCCCCTTGTGTTCGGCATTGAGCTTGCCGGCCTGCTTGAAGACCCAACAGTTTCTGTTGGTATGATTAGCTGGTTTATCGGGGTGGCCGTGAATCTTGGAGGGTCGGTCCAATATCCTGTCTAGGTTGGATGGTCCATCTCGGTTCGCCTTGAGTGGCTTTTTCCGTTGACCGGGTTTGGGGTTGCTGAATCCGGCGTTGACCGCTGATACGTCTCCAACGTATCTATAATTTTTGATTGTTCCATGCTATTATATTACCTGTTTTGGATGTTTATGGGCTTTATTTTATACATTTATATCATTTTTGGGACTAACCTACTAACCGGAGGCCCAACCCAAATTGCTGTTTTTTTGTCTATTTCAGTGTTTCGAAGAAAAGGAATATCAAACGGAGTCCAAACAGAATAAAACCTTCGGGAGCGTGATTTTTGGAACAAACATCATCCAGAGGACTTGGAGTAGAAGTCAAGCAACAGCCGAGGCGGCCACGAGGGTGGAGGGCGTGCCCCCTGTCTCGTGGGCCCCTCGGGCGTCCACCAACCTTCTTCTTCCTCCTATATATACCCATGTACCCCGAAAACATCATAAGCGACCACGAAAAACTATTTCCACCGCCGTAACCTTTTGTATCCGCGAGATCCCATCTTGGAGCCTTCGCCGGCGCTCCGCCAGAGGGGGAATCGACCATGGAGAGCTTCTACATCAACACCATAGCCTCTCCGATGAGTTTTGAGTAGTTTACCACAGACCTTCGGGTCCATAGTTATTAGCTAGATGGCTTCTTCTCTCTCTTTGAATCTCAATACAAAGTTCTCCTCGATCTTCTTGGAGATCTATTCGATGTAACACTTTTTGCGGTGTGTTTGTCGAGATCCGATGAATTGTGGGTTTATGATCAAGTTTATCTATGAGAAATATTCGAATCTCCTCTGAATTCTTTTATGTATGATTAAGTTATCGTTGCAAGTCTCTTCGAATTACCGGTTTGGCTTGGCCTACTAGATTGATCTTTCTTGCAATGGGAGAAGTGCTTAGCTTTGGGTTCAATCTTGCGGTGTCCTTTCCCAGTGACAGCAGGGGCAGCAAGGCACGTATTGTATTGTTGCCATCGAGGATAAAAAAGATGGGGTTTATATCATATTGCATGAGTTTATCCCTCTACATCATGTCATCTTTCTTAATGCGTTACTCTGTTCTTTATGAACTTAATACTTTAGATGCATGCTGGATAGCGGTCGATGTGTGGAGTAATAGTAGTAGATGCAGGCAGGAGTCAGTCTACTGGTCACGGACGTGATGCCTATATACATGATCATGCCTAGATAATCTCATAATTATTCGCTTTTCTATCAATTGCTCGACAGTAATTTGTTCACCCACCGTAATACTTATGCTATCTTGAGAGAAGCCACTAGTGAAACCTATGCCCCCAGGTCTATCTCTTATCATATAAGCTTTCAATCTACTTTTATTTGCATCTTTACTTTTCCAATCTATATCACAAAATACCAAAAATATATTTATCTTATAATATTATCTCTATCAGATCTTACTTTCGCAAGTGGTCTTGAAGGGATTGACAACCCCTTTATTGCGTTGGTTGCGAGTTCTTGTTTGTTTGTGTAGGTGCGTGGGACTTCTGAGGAGCCTCCTACTGGATTGATACCTTGGTTCTCAAAAACTGAGGGAAATACTTACACTACTTGTCGTGGTGGGCGCACGGCAGATGCCAAGGGATGGCTAAAGAGAGGAGGAGGCTCGAGGGTGCTGGTGGGCTTCGGAGGCGAGGTTGATAAGCGCGGGCGCGGGACACCGGACATACCCAGGTTCGTGGCTCTCCGAGGAGATAACACCCCTAGTCCTGCCGAGTTTAGTTGGATGGTCGATAGTACAATGTCGCTCCAGGAGCTGTATGGACGAGGACGGAGGCTGGCCAAGGCTCGGGCTGCTCCTTCCCTCTGGTGTGGCTATGTAGTGGCTAGTCCTATCTGGTGTAGCTTTGCGTGCTGGGGATCTTACATATCATCCCCTGCTCTCGTGGACTCCTGGGGGGTTTTATAGATCAACCCACCCAGGGTTACAATGGTAATATGCCGAGTCGGTGGGTCCGTATTGTCCGTGTCCAGGGTACCGTGCTGGGTCCCGCTTGGGGGCTTGTGGTTCGCCGGGTTCCCCTAGGTGCGGGCCCCGCATGCCTAGGGGGACTGTGCGCCGTCTTGTCGATCGTCATGGCATGGCCGAGTCGAGCCGCGCACAGTGTTCTCCGTCGGGCCGCCGCTTGCTGTCGTCAGCGGTGAGGGCGGGAACACTGTTGCCGTGCCAGCCCTGGTCATCGGGTAGGTAAGGGGCACTGTTGCCACGCTCTGGCTGACCACAAGCATGGGCGGGGGCACTGTAGTCTTGGTCATCAATGATTGAGCTCTGGTCCCATCGTACGGCCTGGATGGGACGGGAGCTGACCCGTGGCTGGGTTGCCGTGGACGCCACGGGTGGGTTGGCTTGCTGGGGAAGCCAAGGTTGCGCCGGGTTGAGTTGCCTTGCGCAGCCGCTGCGGCCGGGTCGACGTACCTTGCCGAGTCGAGGGTCTTGGCCGGGTTGCGCACCTTGCTAGGTCGAGCGACCCGGCCTGGCGCACGCCGGTTTGCGAGGTGATGCGGGCCCCGCTGTTTTTGAAATAGATCTGGGTTCCGTTGCCTGCGTGGGGTCCATCCCCCCGACAGTATTCCCCGAAGCTATGAAGGGCCGCCATCTTCGGATGAGTGGGCCTACGCAGCTTCCCCCTTGAGCAAGGCGGAATCTGCGAATGCCGGGTCCGGCAACACCCACTGTGTGCCGGTTTTTTCATAATCCGGATCGCGGCATCCCGGCCGTGGCGGGAACCGAGGAGTCCATCGAATCTTGAGGCGATCCCTCTGGTGTCCGCCTGTCGCGCGACGAGCAAAGGCCCCAACCCGAGGGGCAGGAGCGCGTCGTCTTCCTTACTCACTTCGAGCATGGGCTCGGGCTGCCGGCGAGCACCTTCTTCCGCGCCTTCCTGGAGTTATTCGGGCTTCAACCACACCATCTCGGCGCCGGCGCCATCGTCCAACTCTCCGGCTTCGTGACCCTGTGCGAGGGGTACCTGGGGGTCGAGCCGACGATCGACCTCTGGGCGCGCTTCTTCTCCTTGAAGCAGTAGGGCCCATCAGCCTGGGAGTTTGCCGACTATGGCGCCGCCGTCATCTCCAAGCGGTCGGGGGCAGATTTCCCCAAGATTCTGCTTGAGGATTATGCCAAGAAGTGGCAGAATTCCTTCTTCTCCGTCCGCAATCATGGCGCGGACCACATCAATCTTCCCCCTTTCACCATCGCGCCGCCGCGGGCGAAGAAGAACTGGGGCTAATCGCCCCGTCGCCCGTCGCAGGAGATCGTCAACCTCTGCGAGCGGGTGACGGTGATGAGGACGCAGGAGGCGCTCACCGGCACGGACCTTCTCGCCGCGTTCATCACCCGCCGGGTCCTCCCGCTTCAGAGGCGCTCCTGCCTCATCGGCGAGATGATCGGCCTGCAGGACCCCAACCGAATGCGGTCGACGCGGCTGTTTGGGGAGCAGGCCGCGCACGCCGTCAACGTCATCTCCAGGGCCAATCTTGGAGAGGATTGGCGATTCGGCAAGGCGACGTATAGCCAGGCGAACCCGGCGCCGCAGGTGAGCATCTGGTCTCCTTACTTCGCCGCCGCGCATCTTCTTGTTCATCTCGACGCGTCACGGGAGGTTCTTCTGAATGCGAGCCGACATCTTTACGCCCGGGCTCCGCTGCAGGTGGCGCCGGTGGCACCAGAGGAGCCCGCGGCCCAAGGCGGCGAGAAGGTGGCCGAGTCTGACGCCGGCGCTATGCGCCGAGCCGGTAAGCTTCGAGTTTTTCTCTTCTTCATTTTGTCTTGAATTTTTGCTCGTGCCGCGGTGAAGGCAACGCTGACGCTGGTTGATTCGTGTAGCGGCGTTGGGCGGGGGAGGCGGCGACGCGGGCGGAGCTGGATCCTCGCATGGGGCGACGCCGAGCCGCCCGCATGGCAAGGACAGCATCGCGCCGCGACCCCGCGGATCGAAGCGCGCAGCGGACCCGGCCGAGCCCGGAAGGTCGGCCAAGAAGAAGCGTGCGAAGCCGACGCCGGTCCCAGTTTTGTCGGGGTAAGTATTGTTTCTTGCCTGCGCCCCGATTTCTTATCTCTTTTGTTTATTTTGCCTTCTTCTTCAGGTCGCCGATCGCGCTGGCGAGGGCGGCGGCGAAGGCCGCGGCCACGGAGGGGACCGCGTTTCGTAGGGGCCGGTCCGATCTCGCCGGCCTGACCAGGGAGGAGGGACGGGGCGACTCGGACCTCGGCCTGGACCCGGACGACGCCGAGGCCTTGGCCTAGCATGACAGGAACCGGGCCGAGGCAGAGCTGGAGGCGGCGTCAGTCTGGGCTTGGACCGACGCGGCGGCGGCGTGGGCGCGAGGCGGCGCGGAGCCGGCCTGGCGCGAGATGCCGAAGGGCATGGTGGTGGAGGCGACGGTTCTTGAACCGTCGTCGGTGAGGGAGCGCGGCCGCGGAGGCCGGGCTGAGGTGGTGGTCCTCGACTAGGAGGTCGTGGAGGTGGGGGATGAAACCCCGCCGCAGGCCGACGTGGTCGAGCGTGCGGGGGCCGATGGCGGTGGAGGCGGCGTTGCCTTGGAGGAGGCACCGCGGGTGGCGGTGCCAGAAACACCGCCGGTCGTGGAGGAGGCACCGCAGGCGGCGGTGCCTGAGGTGGCGACGCCGGGCGTCCCGGCGTCCGAGGAGGTCCTGACGCCGGGAGGGGCGTCGAAGGAGGTGCTGGCCGCGTCGCAGGCGGCCAGCAGTGGGCGTGCCTTGGTGCTTCGTCCGGGAGCGCGCCGAGCCGCCGTGCCGCAGCCCGCGCAAGGCGGGGGCGCGGCCGTCTTTGGGCCTCAGACCCAGGAGGAGGCGGCGTTGGACGGCGTTAGCCGCCGCCTTCGTGGTCGGACGGAGCGGCTTGAGGCCTTTTCCCAGGCCGAGGTAGAGCGGACACGCGATTTGGAGCGCGCCGTCTTGGTAAGTTTTTCTTTTTTCTTGTTCTCTTGTGATTTCATCTCTGTGGGGGCGCGCCAGCGCACCCACTGGGTGTAGCCCCCGAGGTTCGGGCCAACTATGTAGTAGTTGGGTCGAACCTTAGGAACGTTGGCCTGGTGGTGACTTTGGTCTTTTCTTCAGCACCTTGACGCCTTCCGGGTTGCTGCCTACAACCGGCTCCTGGGCAAGCATTGGGAGCTTAGGGAGCAGCTTGCTGCCAAGGAGGAGGAGCTTCGCGTCACCGCAGGTACTTTGTTGTGCTCTTTCTTCTAGTGGGGGCGCGCTAGCGCACCCACTGGGTGTAGCTCCCGAGATTCGGGCCAACTGTGTAATAGTTGGGCCAAATCTTAAGTCTTGTCTTGTTCTTTCTTTCTGATGAGTTCTTCTTCTTTGCAGCTGAGGTGCTGTCTTGGCGGACCCGGCTACTCCGGGCTGGTCATCACTATGACCGGCTTGTTGCTCATTCCGGCCGTCTCGGCGTCGAGGCGGCGCAGGGGAGGGCGGCCGCGGCCGCGGCCCGGCGGTCTCTTGACGAGGCCAACCGGCTGCACGAGCAGCTGGCGGGTCACAAGAGCCGCCTTGAGGCCGAGGTGGAGCTTCTGAAGGCGGAGGCAGCCAAGGTGGTGGAGACGCAGCGGGCCCTGGTCGAAGCGGACCAGCAGGGCGGCTAGCTGGTCGATGATAAGGGCCGGCTCCAGGCCGAGGTGGAGCGGCTGCGGGAGCAGGCCACCGCGGCCGAGGAGGCCTGCCAAGCCGAGTCTCGCCGCCGTGAGGCGGCCGAAGACAAGGACGCCGAGCTGAAGGCGGCCCTTGCTAAGGCGGTCGACCTGGAGAAGGTGCTTGGTGAGCGGGACCGTGTCTTGGAGCGGGAGCGACATGGTACGTTGCTCGAGGCGCAACACCTGGAAGAGTCCTTCTCCAGTAAGTGCTGCTTCTTCGTTGTTAGCCGGGTCGCGACCCGGCCCTTTCTTCTTTGTTGCTCTTCTGACTTGCTTCTTTTTTGGCTACAGGGGCCTTTCCGGAGACGCAGCGGCTGGCGGAGGAGGCCGTCCACTATCAGCGCGACCCGACCGGCGTTGTTGGGTCCGGGACGGATCCGCTGATGGCCTGGACCTTCTCGGAGATCATTTCCGCTGCTGAGGCCTGGCTGTGAGTCTTTGGGACGCAGACGGAGCAGCTGTCCCGAGCCGGCACCGCGATGACGGCAGCCTTGTGGCCGGATTCCGTCCATCCGCGCAGCTTCTCGCGTCTGGCGCGCTGGTTGGGGATGGGCCCGGATCGCCTTAGCGACTGGAGCGTTTCTGCCGCCCGGGCCGGTGCTGAGATGAAGCTCCGGATCGCGCTGTCTTGGCATCCGGATCTTCAGCTGGACGCGCTGATGGGTCAGCGCGCTGGCTCGAGGCAGTTGCTGCAGGAGCAGGCCGGCCGGATTGCCTCTCGCGCCAGCTATATTGCTGAGTTCGCCTTCCACGACGAGTTCCATCCGAAACAGACGGAAGACGGCGCTGTCGTGGATGGCGACGACTACGGCTTGCTTCTTCGCGACCCGGAGGGCAGCTCGGAGGAGACGGGCGTCTACGGCGACGCGGAGGTCGAGGAGGACACCGGTGCTTCGCTGGACCCGGAGGCCGGCCGGGGGGAGCCGTCGGCATCGCGACGCGGCGCTGGGAATGCCTGAGAATCTTTGTAGCAAATTCTGTTAAGTAGCAGGTCCACCCACCCACTGGGGGTTTTCAGGGTGTAATGAACTCGGGCCATGGGCCTTTCCTTGGAACATTTATGTGTAGCCGGGGGGAGCCGTCGACATCGCGATGCGGCCCTGGGAATGCCTGAGAATCTTTGTAGCAAATTCTGTTAAGTAGCAGGTCCACCCACCCACTGGGGGTTTTCAGGGTGTAATGAACTCGGGCCGTGGGCCTTTGCTTGAAACATTTATGTGTAAATGTTGTGAGTGTTTATTTGCTTTTTGCCTTCTGCTTTTTTCGAACTTATTTCGTGCATTGCTCCTCTCTGAAACTTCCCCCCAGCGAGTCAGACGGCCGAGGCTCCGGTCCGTGACAAGGAGTTCGGCTCTTCGAGAGGTGGCCGTAGGAGTTGGGTCCTTAAAAACGTTGAGCGCGAGCGAAACACCCACTGGGCTGGCTGGCGGCAATCTGGCTTGGCCGGTTGGTGAGCAGCCGGTCGTGCGGCTAACTTAGTTGACGAGCGTTGGGCCGGGTTGGCCGACCCGGCGGCTTTGACTTGGTGTATGAATCGCAAGGAGCTTTGGCCCGTTGTGCTTGCCCGCCGGGAGCCAGAGCTGGATCTGCGGTTTTAGGGCGTTGTGGGGGGCCGCAGCATCCTAACATTATCAGGAATCACCAAGTAAAGCGGCGGGGTGATGATCAAGCCGACCAGCCCCCGAGCTCCCGGGTCGAGCTAGTCGAGCCGGCGGCCGGGTTCGGTAGTGAAGTGGTGTGAAATATGGACGCAATAAGTTAGTCGGCAAAAGGCAGCCCCCCAGTCTCATTCGGGGACCCCAAAGTTTCGTATGCTTAAAAAAGGCGTTGATACATACATTCGTTCGGCTAACTGTAAAATGGACGGAGGAGTTCCGCGTTCCACGGCCGGGTCGTTTCTTCGCCGGCGGTGTCCCTTTTGTGCTTCTTCGATTTGTGCGCATCGATGAGGTAGTAGGCGTTGCGGTCGCGCAAAGTCCTGCTCACGATGAACGGGCCTTCCCATGGAGAGGACAGCTTGTGCTGGCCTGCCTGCTCTTGGACGAGTCGGAGGACGAGGTCGCCTTCGCGGAATGCGAGAGGCTTGATCTTCTTGCTGTGGCAGTGCCTCAGGCCTTGCTGGTAAATAGCCGAGTGGCTAAGTGCCAGAAGGCGCGCCTCTTCGAGTAGGTCGATGCCGTCTTCGCGTGCTTGTCTTGCTTCTGCTTCGGTGTACATCGTGACGCGCGGCGAGTCGAACTCGACGTCGGTCAGGATGATGGCTTCGGATCCGTAGACGAGGAAGAATGGGGTGAACCCGGTCGACCGGTTTGGTGTTGTGCGCAGACTCCAGAGAACCGCGGGCAACTCGTCGAGCCAACTGCCGGGTGAGCGGACAAGTGGCTCGAAGAGTCGCGGCTTGATGCCGGACAGGATGAGTTAGTTGGCCCGCTCGACCTGCCCGTTGGACTGTGGAGGTGCCACGGAGGCCAGGTCGAGGCGGATGCCGGAGACGGAGCAGTATTGCTCGAGCGCGCCCTTGGCGAAGTTGGTGCCGTTGTCGGTGATGATGCTGTTCGGCATGCTGTAGCGCACCGCCATGTCCTTGATGAACCGGACGGCTGTTGGCCCGTCCAGTTTCTTGATTGGTCTTGCCTCGATCCATTTGGTGAACTTGTCCACTGCCACCAGCAAATGCGTCATGCCGCCTCGAGCGGTGTTGAAGGGTCCCACCATGTCGAGTCCCCAGACCGCGAAGGGCCAGGCAATCGGTATGGTGCGGAGTGCTGACGCCGGCTGGTGGCTGCGTTTGCTGAAGCACTGGCATCCTTCACACTTGAGGACGAGCGACTCGGCGTCTTCGAGGGCCGTTGGCCAGTAGAAGCCATGGCGGAACGCCTTGGCTACGAGGGATCGAGATGCAGCGTGGTGCCCGCACTCGCCCTGGTGAATGTCGAGGTGGATGTCGATGCCGCCGTCCTGCTCGACGCAGCGCTGGAACACGCCGGTAGAGCTGCACTTGACGAGCTCGTTGTTGATGATGCTGTAGGCGGACGCCCGGCGCTGAACTTGCCGAGCCTCGGACTCGTCCATGGGGAGGACCCCGTTCTCCAGCCATTCTGATATCGGCAGGGCCCAAGATGGGGCCGTGACGGCAGTGAAGACGGGCACCTGGGTGGGTTCCGAGTCGGCGGCTCCTGGGCCGGGTTGAGCAGCCCCCGGGTTGGTGACGGCGACGGCCGGGTCTGGGGTGATGGTGGCCGGGTTGGACTGAGCAGCCCCCGGCCGGGTTCAGCAGCCCTCGTGCCGGGTTCAGCAGTCCCCGAGCTAGGTTGAGCGGTCTCCGGGCCGGCTTGCGGCGCGGCCGGGTCTTCTGGGACGTGGATGGACTCGGAGTCTGGGGACGGCTTGATGGACGGCTTGCGCAGGTGCTCGAGGGAGACGCCGGATGGGATGGCTTGACGTGACGAGGCGATCTTGGCGAGCGTGTCAGCTGCCTCGTTCTCCGCGCGCGGGACGTAGAGGAATTCGCAGCCATCGAAGGATCCGGACAGCTTCTGGATGAGGAAGCGATAGGTTGCCATGTTGGAGTCGCGGGCGTCCCACTCGCCGGAGCACTGCTGTACCACCAAGTCCGAGTCGCCGTAGCACAGGATGCGTCGGATGCTGAGTTCCTTGGCAAGCCGGAGGCCGTGCACAAGGGCTTCGTATTCGGTGATGTTGTTGGAGGCGGCGAAGTGGATCTGGAGCGCGTAGCGGAGTCGGTCACCCTTCGGAGATGACAGTACGATGCCGGCCCCTAAGCCGAGTCGCATCTTGGACCCGTCGAAGTGCATGCGCCAATGCGTCGAGTCGGGAGGCGGCGGCAGGTACTGGGTCTCGGTCCAGTCGACGAGGAAATCGGCCAGGGCCTGAGACTTGATCGTGGTGCGGGGCTCGTAGAGGATGGTGTGGCCGGCTAGCTGGATTGCCCACTTGGTGACCCGGCCGGAGGCGTCCCGGCACCCGACGATTTCTCCGATAGGCGCCGTGCTGATGACGGTGACGACATGTTCTTGAAAGTACTGCTTTAGCTTCTTGGCGGTGAGGTACACGCCGTAACACATCTTCTGGTAGTGCGGGTAGTTCTGCTTGGAGGTGGAGAGCACTTCGCTCAGGTAGTAGACCGGACGCTGGACGGCCTGGATCTTGCCCTTCTCCGGTCGCTCGACCACCAGCACCGTGCTGACCGCCCGCGAGGTCGCGGCTATGTAGAGCAACAGCGGCTCCTTGTCGGTCGGCGCGGCCAGGACGGGTGCGGTGGAGAGCATGCACTTGAGGTCTTGGAAAGCTTCGTCCGCCTTGCCGTTCGACTCGAACGGGCTTGTTTTCTTCATTAGCTGGTACAGGGGCAATGCCTTCTCGCCCAGCCGGCTTAGGAACCGGCTGACCGAGGCCAGGCAGCCTGTGAACTTCTGGACATTACGCAGCTGGGTTGGCTTGCGCATGCGCTCGATGGCCTTGATCTTCTCCGGGTTCGCCTCGATGCCGCGTTCCGAGACGAGGAAACCGAGGAGCTTTCTGGCTAGGACGCCGAAGACGCACTTTTTCGTGTTGAGCTTGACCTTGTATTCGCGGAGGTTGGCGAATGTTTCCTTCAGATCATGGAGGAGCGTGAGGTGCTGCTTGGTCTTCAGCACGATATCGTCCATGTATACGTGGATGTTCTTGCCGAGTTGTGGGAGCAGGCATTTCTGCATGCAGCGTTGGAAGGTGGCGCAGGCGTTCTTCAACCCGAAGGACATGGTGATGTAGAAGTACGCTCCGAAGGGCGTGATGAAGGACGTCTTCAGGGCATCGGCCGGGTCCAGCTTGATCTGGTGATAGCTGGAGTAGGCGTCCAGGAAGGACAGCAGCTCGCACCCGGCGGTCGAGTTGATGACTTGGTCGATCCGCGGGAGGGCGAACGGGTCCTTGGGACATGCCTTGTTGAGGCTGGTGTAGTCGATACACATGCGCCAGGTCTTGTTCTTTTTCAGGACGAGGACTGGGTTAGCCAGCCACTCGGGGTGAAACACTTCCATTATGAAGCCGGCCGCCAAGAGCTTGGCGACCTCTTCACCAATGGTTCTTCTCTTCTCTTCGGAAAATCGACGGAGGGGTTGACGGACAGGCTTGGCGTCCTTGCAGACGTGGAGTTTGTACTCGGCGTACTTCCTCGGGATACCTGGCATGTCTTTGGGGGTCCATGCAAAGATATCCCGATTCTTACGGAGGAAGTCGACGAGCTCGCCTTCCTATTTGCTGTCGAGGCAGGCGCCTACGACAACGTACTAGCTGCAGCTGGGGTCTTCCGGGTTCAGCTTCACTTTCTTGGTTTCCTTGGAGGGCTTGAAGGCGGCCTCATCGGCCGGGTCCAGGGTCGGGATCGACGCGTCGGAGGCCTCGCCGGCCAGGGCGACGATCCGGTCGAGCTGGCGCCGCTCCTCGGCAATGACCAGCGACTCGGCCAGCTTGGCGCCGTCTCGGGCGCACTCCAGAGACTTGCGGTAGTCGCCAGTGACGGTAATGAGGCCCTTGGGACCCGGCATCTTCATCTTCGGGTATGTGTAGTGGGGAACCGCCATGAATTTGGCGAGCGCAGGCCGGCCCCAGCAGCGCATGGTACGTGCTGGACAGGTCCACCACCTCGAACCAGCTTGGTTTGCATCAGAAGTGGCTGCTGTCGCCGAACAGGACATCGAGCCGGACCCGGCCATTGGGTGAATAGGAGAGGCCGGGTACGATGCCGTGGAAGATGGTCCGGGTTGGCTCCAGGTCCTCGGCCTTGAGGCCGAGCCGGTCATCGTGTCGCGGTAGAGGATGTTGATGCTGCTGCCGCCGTCGATGAGGACTCGGGAGAACTTGCAGGTGCGCCGCGCGACGATTGTAGGGTTGAGGACGAGGGCGTATCCACCCGGACTCGGCATGACTGCCGGGTGATCCTCCCGGGTCCAGGTGATCGGGCGCTCCGACCAATGCATGAAATCCGTCTTGGCCGGGACGACGGTGTTCACCTCCTGCCGGAGGAGGCACTCGTTGCGCTTGTCGTCGCCGAGGCTGGTGAAGACGACATACGCCGCGTTATGGTCCGGGTAGGCGTCGTTCTGCATCGTGCCACCGGCGGGGGGCGGCGGTGGAGGCGGAGGCGGCTGTCCCGCGCCCGGAGCCGGAGCCGGGGCCGGGGGAGGCGGGATGTCGCCCCTCATGATGCGCTTGGTGATGGCGAACTGTCGAAGCGTGTGCGTGGAAGGTATTGCGCCGCTGTGGTGCTTGCAAGGTGCGTCGAGCATCTCTTCAAAGATCATGGCGGGTTGCCAGGCCATCTTGCCGGTCTGCCGGCACTTTGCTGCCGGGTCCGCCGCGGGCTCGGCGGCCTCGACGAGCCGGTTGTCGTGACATTGCGCCGGCTGCTCGGCCTTGCGCTTGTTGTTCTGGTGGTGCTGCTGCCGGCTGCTTTCGCCGGCCGGCTTCTATGGAAGGACCGGCTTCGCCTTGCCGGCCTCATCCAGTGCCACCTGGATCTTCATGGCGGAGTCGGCGTTGGCGTACTTGTCCGCCGTCACCATGAGCGCGGCCATGGTGGCTGGCTTGGAGCGTAGAAGCTTGTGCTTGAGGAGGGTGCCGTCTCGGCACCCGCTGACGAAGTATTGGATCGCCTGGACTTCATGGACGCCCTCGCAGCTGTTCTGGAGCTCGGTCCAGCGTGCGAGGTACTCGCGGCCGGTCTCCGTCGGCTCCTGCATGCACATGGCGAGCTGGCTGGGGCGACCGGGTCGCTTGTACGTCCCCGTGAAGTTGCAGACAAATGCTTCCTCGAAATCGACCCATGCGTTGATGCTGCCCATCAACAGGCTGTTCAACCATGTGCGAGCCGATCCTTGGAGCATGCGCGGTGCGTAGCGCACAGCGAGATGACGATTGGCACTGGTGATGCCAACGACCGTGGTGTAGTCGGTGAGCCCGTCTTCTAGCTTCATGGTCCCATTGTACTTGGGGGTGTCGCGGGGAAGCACGAACCCCTTGGGGAAGGGCTCCTCCCGGATGCGTGGGCCGAAACACGCCGGCCCGATAGTGCCGCTCTCCTCCACCTCCAGAGAGCGAGCGAGCTGATCGAGGCGGTGGCGCGCGTCGGCGTCGTCGATGGCGCGCGGGCCGAGTCGACTGGCGGCCGGGTATCCCGAGGGGCCGGGTCGGCTGGAGCCGGACGCCGGCCAGGCTGGCCGGGTCCGTGCTGGGTCTCTGGGGCGGGCTCGTTGCCAGAGCGTCGGCGGTGGTGCCGGCCGGGTTGCGCCGGGTCAGGGCTTGGCCGGAGTGCGCTTCGCCGGGCGGCGAAGAGGCCGTGTGCAGGAGTTCGCCGGGTCCGCCAAGGCGGGCGGAGCCGGACCCCGCCGGCTTGGCGAGCTGGTTGAGGCGATCCTGCTAGGTGTTGGCGGCGTGGAGGAGCTCGCGCATTCGCCCGATGCGCTCCTTGAGCTCCTCGCCCGCGAGTTGGTCGAGGCCGACCGCAGATCGCATGTTCTTGACTGGGGTCTTGTAGACGGTTCGAAAGGCGCCGAAGGCCCGGCCGATCGCTCCTCCCTGGGCGCGAGTATCGGCGACCCGGCTTGGCTCGGCCGCGGCGGGCGAGAATCCGTGGGCGGCGTCATGCTCCATCTGAGCAGCTTCCAGGCGGCGTCTGGTGGCGGCCAGCGTTTCGGACAGGTCCAGCATTTGCTGGCGCCTGTCCTCGATCTGGGTTCGGGCTTCAGCAACGTTGGTGGCGTCGACGTCGGTGCCGATGGGGATGCGGAGGCTCTGCATCGCGGCGCGCAGCGGATCGGACGGCTCCGTCCGTGCCGTGGCGGCCGTGGCTTCGGTGGCTCTTCTCGCCTTGCTCGACGAGGAAGATGCGCCATCGCCGGTGACGAAGACCTCTACGTGGGCGTCCATCGCCCCGGTGGTGAATCCACCGCTGAGAGAAAGCGGTGAGTCGGAGTAGCTGAGCACCCCACTAGGGTATTCGTCGGCCGCGAGCGCGTCGGAGATGCGTAGCGGGGTGAAGGAGGCGGCGAGCGCGCCGATGACGTCGTCCGCCAGAGCGACGGACTCGTCGGAGTAGGAGAGGGGCCCCGTCCGAAGCATGCTTCCGGCCAGCTCCTCGAGCTGCCCCACGGTGGGCGCCAACTGTCGTGGTGGGCACACGGCAGATGCCAAGGGATGGCTAAAGAGAGGAGGAGGCTCGAGGGCGCTGGTGGGCTTTGGAGGCGAGGTTGATATGCGCGGGCGCGGGACGCCGGACATACCCAGGTTCGGGGCTCTCCGGGGAGATAACACCCCTAGTCCTGCCGAGTTTAGTTGGATGGTCGATAGTACAATGTGGCTCCTGGAGCTGTATGGAGGAGGAGGGAGGCTGGCCAAGGCTCGGGCTGCTCCTTCCCTCTGGTGTGGCTATGTAGTGGCTAGTCCTATCTGGTGTGGCTTTGCGTGCAGGGGATCTTACATATCATCCCCTACTCTCGTGGACTCCTGGGGGGTTTTATAGATCAACCCACCCAGGGTTACAATGGTAATATGCCGAGTCGGTGGGTCCGTATTGTCGGTGTTCGGGGTACCTGGCTGGGTCCCGCTTGGGGGCTTGTGGTTCGCCGGGTTCCCCTAGGCGCGGGCCCCGCGTGCCTAGGGGGACTGTGCGTCATCTTGTCGATCGTCATGGCGTGGCTGAGTCGAGCCGCGCACAGTGTTCTCCGTTGGGCCGCCGCTTGCTGTCGTCAGCGGTGAGGGCGGGAACACTGTTGCAGTGCCAGCCCTGGTCAGCGGGTAGGTAAGGGGCACTCTTGCCACGCTCTGGCTGACCACGAGCATGGGCCGGGGCACTGTAGTCTTGGTCATCAGTGATTGAGGTCTTGTCCCATCGTACGGCCTGGATGGGACGGGAGCTGACCCGTGGCTGGGTTGTTGTGGACGCCACAGGTGGGTTGGCTTGCTGGGGAAGCCAAGGTTGCGCCGGGTTGAGTTGCCTTGCGCCAGCCGCTGCGGCCGGGTCGACGTACCTTGCCGAGTCGAGGGTCTTGGCTGGGTTGCGCGCCTTGCCGGGTCGAGTGACCCGGCCTGGCGGATGCCGGTTTGCGGGGCGATGTGGGCCCCGCTGTTTTTGAAATAGATCAGGGTTCCGTTGCCTGCCTGGGGTCCATCCCCCCGACACTACTATTGCTGCATCACCCTTTCCTCTTCAAGGAAAACAAACACAAGCTCAAGACGTAGCAAGAAGGATTTCTGGCGCCGTTGCCGGGGAAAATTCCACCAAGTCAAGTCAAGATTCGACCTCCCGCCAACGTGCGATTTCTGGCGCCGTTGCCGGGGAGGTCTTCGCTCAAGTCAAGACATACCAAGTACCCATCACAAACTCATATCCCTCGCACTTACATTATTTGCCATTTGCCTCTCATTTTCCTCTCCCCCACTTCACCCTTGCCGTTTTATTCACCCTCTCTTTCCCAATCTCCTCTCTCTTTCGCTTGCATTTTTTGTTTGCTTGTGTGTTGGATCACTTGTCGCGATGGTGCAAGATAATACCAAATTGTGTGATTTTTCCAATACCAATAATAATGATTTCCTTAGTACTCCGATTTTTCCTCTTAATGATGCTGATTCTTGTGAAATCAATGCTGCTTTGCTAAATCTTGTTATGAAAGATCAATTCTCCGGCCTTCCTAGTGAAGATGCCGCTACCCATCTAAACAACTTTGTTGATTTGTGTGAAATGCAAAAGAAGAAAGATACGGATAATGATATTGTTAAATTGAAGTTATTTCCGTTTTCACTTAGAGATCGTGCTAAAATTTTGTTTTCGTCTTTGCCTAAGAATAGTATTGATTCATGGAATAAGTGCATCATCTCTCTTAGGAACGATATTATGAATTTTAAACAACTTGATCATGAGCATGTTTCCCAATCTTGGGAAATAATGAAATTGATGATTCACAATTGCCCTACTCATGGTTTGAATTTATGGATGATCATACAAATTTTGTATGCCGGATTGAATTTTGCTTCTAGAAATCTTTTAGATTCAGCTGCGGGAGGTACTTTTATAGAAATCACCTTAGGAGAAGCTACTAAACTCCTTGATAATATTATGGCTAACTATTCTTAATGGCACACCGAAAGATCAACTAGTAAAATGGTGCATGCTATTGAAGAAATTAATGTTTTGAGTGGAAAGATGGATGAACTTATGAAATTGTTTGCTACTAAGAGTGCTTCTTTTGATCCCAATGATATGACTTTGTCTACCTTGATTGAGAACAATAATGAATCTATGGATGTGAATTTTGTTGGTAGGAATAATTTTAGTTACAATGCTTATAGAGGAAACTTTAATCCTAGACCGTTCCCTAGTAATTCCTCTAATAATTATGGAAATTCCTATAATAATTCTTATGGTAATTTTAATAAGATGCCCTCTGATTTTGAGAATAGTGTGAAAGAATTTATGATCTCTCAAAAGAATTTTAATGCCATACTTGAAGAAAAATTGCTTAAAGTTGATGATTTGGCTAGGAACGTTGATAGACTTTCGCTTGATGTTGATTCTTTGAAACTTAGATCCACTCCTCCTAAGCATGATATCAATGAGTCTCTCAAAGCTATGAGAATTTCCATTGATGAGTGCAAAGAAAGAACCGCTAGATTGCGTGCTAAGAAAGATTGCTTTATAAAGGCGTGTTCTTCCAGTTTCCATGAAAATAATGATGAAGATCTTAAAGTTATTGATGTGTCCCCTATTAGATCTTTGTTTTGCAATATGAACCTTAATAATGATGGGACTGGAGATGAGTCAACTTTAGTTAAAAGGTGTCCCAATGATTCGGAGGTTTTAGATCTTGATGCTAAATTTGGTAAAAGTGGAATTGGAGAGGTCAAGACTTTAAATAGCATTGAACCCACTATCTTGGATTTCAAGGAATTTAATTATGATAATTGTTCTTTAGTAGATTGTATTTCCTTGTTGCAATATGTGTTGAATTCTCCTCATGGTTATAGTCAAAATAAAGCTTTTACCAAACATATTGTTGATGCCTTGATGCAATCTTTTGATGAAAAACTTAATTTGGAAGTTTCTATACCTAGAAAACTTAATGATGAGTGGGAACCTACTATAAATATTAAAATTAAAGATCCTGAGTGTTATGCTTTATGTGATTTGGGTGCTAGTGTTTCCACAATTCTGAAAACTTTATGTGATATTCTAGGTTTCATGATCTTGATGATTGCTCTTTAAGTTTGCACCTTGCGGATTCCACCATTAAGAAACCTATGGGAGGATCAATGATGTTCTTATTATTGCACATAGAAATTATGTGCCCGTAGATTTTATTGTTCTTAACATAGATTGCAATCTTTCATGTCCTATTATTCTTGGTAGACCTTTCCTTAGAACGATTGGTGCGATTATTGATATGAAGGAAGGGAATATTAGATTCCAATTTCCATTAAGGAAAGGCATGGAGAACTTTCCATGAAAGGAAGTTAAATTACCTTATGAATCTATCATGCGAGCTACTTATGAATTGAGTGCCAAAGATGGCACTACTTAGATCTATCCTCGCTTTTATGCCTAGCTAGGGGCGTTAAACGATAGCGCTAGTTGGGAGGCAACGCAATTTTATTTTAGTTTTTTTTGCTTTTGCTTATGTTTCGTAATAAATTTATCATTTATCTTCTGTTTAGATGTGTTTTTATGTTTTAATTAGTGTTTGTGCCAAGTAGAACCTATAGGATAACCTATGGTGATAGTTAATTTAATTCTGCTGAAAACACAAAACTTTACACGCACGAAAATAATATTAGTAAATCAAAGAATCATGATTTTGCGTTGATTCTTTTTTCTGTATATCAATAGACAAATTTACCAGGACTTTCTATTTTGGTAGAATTTTTGAAGTTCCAGAAGTTTGCGTTAGTTACAGATTACTACAGATTGTTTGTTTTTGACAGATTCTATTTTTCGTGTGTTGTTCGCTGCATCTATGGCTAGTAAAATAATTTATAAACCATAGATAAGTTGGAATACAGTAGGTTTAACACCAATATAAATAAATAATGATTTAATTACAATACCTTGAAGTGGTGTTTTGTTTTCTTTCGCTAACGGAGCTTACAAGAATTTCTGTTGAGTTTTGTGTTGTGAAGCTTTCAAGTTTTGGGTAAAGATTTGATGGACTATGGAATAAGGAGTGGCAAGAGCCTAAGCTTGGGGATGCCCATGGCACCTGAATATATTCAAGGATAACCAAAATCCTAAGCTTGGGGATGCTCCGGAAGGCATCCCCTCTTTCGTCTTCGTCTATCGGTAACTTTACTTGGCGCTATATTTTTATTCGCCACATGATATGTGTTTTGGTTGGAGCGTCTTGTGTGATTTTAGTATTTGCTTTTTAGTTTACCACAATCATCCTTGCTGTACACACCTTTTGGGAGAAACCCACTTGATTGGAATTTATTAGAATATTCTATGAGCTTCACTTATATCTTTTGAGCTAGATAGTTTTTGCTCTAGTGCTTCACTTATATCTTTTAGAGCACAGCGGTGGCTTAATTTTGTAGAAATTGTTAATCTCTCATGCTTCACTTATATTATTTTGAGAGTCTCTTAGAACAGCATGGTATTTTCTATGGTTATAAAATTGGTCCTAGAATGATGGGCATCCAAGTTGGGTATAATAAAAAATATCATAGGAAGT
Source organism: Aegilops sharonensis (assembly GCA_904067115.1). Taxonomy (NCBI): domain Eukaryota; kingdom Viridiplantae; phylum Streptophyta; class Magnoliopsida; order Poales; family Poaceae; genus Aegilops; species Aegilops sharonensis. The sequence goes on along the minus strand of LR880970.1, from coordinate 10,744,551 downwards.
GAATTGGATGCTATGATCAATTTGATACTTGATAATTGTTTTGAGATATGGAGGTAGTAATATTAGAGTCATGCTAGTTGGGTGATTATGAATTTAAATAATGCTTGTGTTGAAGTTGACAAGTCCCGTGGCATGCATGTATGGTAAAGGTTGTGTGACAAATTTGAAACATGAGGTGTTCTTAGATTGTGCATCCTTATGAGTGGCGGTCGGGGACGAGCGATGGTCTTTTCCTACCAATCTACCCCCCTAGGAGCATGCGCGTAGTGCTTGGTTTTTGATGACTTATAGATTTTTGCAATAAGTATATGAGTTCTTTTGAATAATGTTGAGTCCATGGATTATACGCACTCTCACCCTTCCATCATTGCTAGTCTCTTCGGTATCGTGCATTGCCCTTTCTCACCTTGAGAGTTGGTACAAACTTCGCTGGTGCATCCAAACCCCGTGATACGATATGCTCTATCACACATAAACCTCCTTATATCTTCCTCAAAACAGCCAACATACCTACCTATTATGGCATTTCCATAGCCATTCCGAGATATATTGCCATGCAACTTTCCACCGTTCCGTTCAGTTTTTTTATGACACGCATCATTATTGTCATATTGCCTTGCATGATCATGTAGTTGACATCGTACTTGTGGCAAACCCACCATGCATAATTTTTCGTACATGTCACTCTTGATTCATTGCCCATCCCGGTACACCGCCGAAGGCATTCATATAGAGTCATATCTTGTTCTAGTATTGAGTTGTAAGTCATGAGTTGTAAATAAATAGAAGTGTGATGATCATCATTATTAGAGCATTGTACCCCTCCAAAAAAAGGAGAAAGGCCAAATAAAAAAGGGCCCAAAAAATAATATAAAAATAAAAAGGGGGGGGGGGCAATGTTACTATCCTTTTCCACACTTGTGCTTCAAAGTAGCACCATGTTATTCATATAGAGAGTCTCATATGTTGTCACTTTCATATACTAGTGGGAATTTTTCATTATAGAACTTGGCTTGTATATTCCTACGATGTGCTTCCCCAAAATGCCCTAGGTCTTCGTGAGCAAGCAAGTTGGATGCACATCCACTAGTTTCTTTTGTTGAGCTTTCATATATTTATAGCTCTAGTGCATCCGTTGCATGGCAATCCCTACTCCTCATGTTGACATAAATTGATGTGCATCTCCATAGCCCGTTCATTATCCTCGTCAATGTGAGACTTTCTTCCTTTTTTGTCTTCTCCACACAATCCCCATCATCATATTCTATTCCACCCATAGTGCTATATCCATGGCTCACGCTCATGTATTGCGTGAAAGTTGAAAAAGTTTGAGATAATTTAAGTACGAAACAATTGCTTGGCTTGTCATCGGGGTTGTACAAGATGGGAGCATTTTTGTGTGACGAAAATGAAGCATAGCCTAACTATATGATTTTGTAGGGATGAACTTTGTTTAGCCATGTTATTTTGAGAAGACATGATTGCTTTGATTAGTATGCTTGAAGTATTACTATTTCTTATGTCAATATGAACTTTTATTTTGAATCATTTAGATCTGAACATTCATGCCACAATAAAGAAAATTACATTGAGAATTATGTTAGGTAGCATTCCACATCAAACATTCTGTTTTTACCATTTACCTACTCGAGGACGAGCAGGAATTAAGCTTGGGGATGCTTGATACGTCTCCAACGTATCTATAATTTTTGGTTGTTCCATGCTATTATATTACTGTTTTGGATGTTTATGGGCTTTATTTTATATACTTATATCATTTTTGGGACTAACCTACTAACCGGAGGCCCAGCCCGAATTGCTATTTTTCTTGCCTATTTCAGTTATTCGAAGAAAAGGAATATCAAACAGAGCCCAAACGGAATAAAACCTTCGGGAGCGTGATTTTTGGAACAAACGTGATCCAGAGGACTTGGAGTAGAATTCAAGCAACAGCCGAGGCAGCCACGAGGGTGGAGGGCGTGCCCCCCTGTCTCATGGGCCCCTCGAGTGTCCACCGACATACTTCTTCCTCCTATATATACCCATGTACCCCGAAAACATCAGAAGCGACCACGAAAAACTATTTCCACCGCCGTAACCTTCTGTATCCGCAAGATCCCATCTTGGAGCCTTCGCCAGCACTCCGCCAGAGGGGAATCGACCACAGAGGGCTTCTACATCAACACCATAGCCTCTCTGATGAGTTATGAGTAGTTTACCACAGATCTTCGGGTCCATAGTTATTAGCTAGATGGCTTCTTCTCTCTCTTTGAATCTCAATACAAAGTTCTCCTCGATCTTCTTGGAGATCTATTCGATGTAACTCTTTTTGCGGTGTGTTTGTCGAGATCCGATGATTTGTGGGTTTATGATCAAGTTTATCTATGAGAAATATCCAAATCTCCTCTGAATTCTTTTATGTATGATTAAGTTATCGTTGCAAGTCTCTTTGAATTATCGGTTTGGTTCGGCCTACGAGATTGATCTTTCTTGCAATGGGAGAAGTGCTTAGCTTTGGGTTCAATCTTGCGGTGTCCTTTCCCAGTGACAGTAGGGGCAGCAAGGCACGTATTGTATTGTTGCCATCGAGGATAAAAAGATGGGGTTTATATCATATT
>LR880970.1:10727765-10741584 GCA_904067115.1 Aegilops sharonensis | reverse complement strand
AATCTCCTCTGAATTCTTTTATGTATGATTAAGTTATCGTTGCAAGTCTCTTTGAATTATCGGTTTGGTTCGGCCTACGAGATTGATCTTTCTTGCAATGGGAGAAGTGCTTAGCTTTGGGTTCAATCTTGCGGTGTCCTTTCCCAGTGACAGTAGGGGCAGCAAGGCACGTATTGTATTGTTGCCATCGAGGATAAAAAGATGGGGTTTATATCATATTGCATGATTTTATCCCTCTACATCATGTCATCTTTCTTAATGCATTACTCTGTTCTTTATGAACTTAGTACTCTAGATGCATGCTGGATAGTGGCCGATGTGTGGAGTAATAGTAGTAGATGCAGGCAGGAGTCGGTCTATTTGTCACGGACGTGATGCCTATATACATGATCATGCCTAGATAATCTCATAATTATTTGCTTTTCTATCAATTGCTCGACATTAATTTGTTCAGCCACCGTAATACTTATGCTATCTTGAGAGAAGCCACTAGTGAAACCTATGGCCCCCGGGTCTATCTCTTATCATGTAAGCTTTCAATCTACTTTTATTTGCATCTTTACTTTTCCAATCTATATCATAAAATACCAAAAATATATTTATCTTATAATATTATCTCTATCAGATCTCACTTTCGCAAGTGGCCTTGAAGGGATTGACAACCCCTTTATTGCGTTGGTTGCGAGTTCTTGTTTGTTTGTGTAGGTGCGTGGGACTTCTGAGGAGCCTCCTATTGGATTGATACCTTGGTTCTCAAAAACGGAGGGAAATACTTACGCTACTATTGCTGCATCACCCTTTCCTCTTCAAGGAAAACCAACGCAAGCTCAAGACGTAGCAACCGCTGTGTAGCGTAATCTTTCATTATCATCACGACTATTGTGTTTGCTTCGTCATGGTTTGCCATTGCCGTCTCGGACTTCGGAAGTGCCCGGGTCGCTGGCGCTGTTGCTTCTACGAGCGAGCCAGCTGTCTTCTCCCGTGCAAAAACAAGTCATTAGAGCAGTAAGGGCTCTCATGGATTTAGGTCCTTCTTGACCGAGGTGGCGTGCAAGCCATTCATCCCGAACGCTGTGTTTGAAGGCCGCGAGGGCTTCCGCGTCCGGACATTTGGCGATTTGGTTCTTTTTTTTACCAAGAACCTAGTCCAGAGCTTCCTGGCTGACTCTTCGGGCTGCTGGAAATGTGACTTAAGTCATCGGTGTCCGGTGGCAGGACATATGTTCCTTAGAAGTTGTCACGAAAGGCATCTTCCAAATCTTCCCAGCTGCCAATAGAATTTTCCGGTAGACTTTTTAACCAGTACCGAGTTGATCCTTTGAGTTTTAGTGGTAGTTATTTGATGGCATGAAGGTCATCTCCGCGGGCCATGTGGATATGGAGGAGGAAGTCCTCGATCCATACAGCGGGATCCGTTGTTCCGTCGTATGTTTCGATATTCATGGGTTTGAACCCGTCTGGGAATTTATGCTCCATTACTTCGTCTGTGAAGCAAAGAGGGTTTGCGGCGCCTCTATGCTGGGCCACACTGTGGCGTATCTCCGATGGAGTCCATTTGTGGTTTTCTGCCCGGACGTGGCTAATTTTGTCACGTCCAGATAGGTAGCCATCATTGTGTGTCGCGGCACGACCTCATGATCCGTAGACCGATCTTGCGTGTCCTGCTCTACTATCTAAGTCCTGTTGAAGGTTGTATGTACAACCCCGAGCTGCTTTATTCTTGCCTTTACAGCGAGGTGGGGCGGTCTGGTGTTCAGCTTGAGTTGCCATTTTATCCGCACCAAGTTGTGGTCGGCCTGACGCATTGTGCGATGATAGTACGGGCTCCTGCGCCTCGTCATCGAACTGGGGTAGCAATCTATGCTTCAGGTAGCTTTTGGCTGGGCCACCAAGGCCGTATTCTTCGACAGCCAGGACTTAGGTCCCTCTATCATTGAGCAGATCTTGGTCGCTTGAAGTTGCAGCTGCTTATTTTTCAGGCTTATTGCAGTTGCTATTAGCCGGCATTTGAAGCGCTCCTCCTCGAGAGGTTCCTCTTCCTTGGAGAGCGGAAGATAATTACTGTCCTCCAAGTCTTCGAGGATGGCCTGTTCATCATGTTCGGAGGTTGCTACAGCAGGGTCTTCATTATCTTCAGCATCCTCAGGGGTATTGTTTTCTCCGGTGCCGGTGTTGTTGTCTTTTGTACGATGTGACTTAGAGCAGTGCCGCTGACGACGGTGACTGGGCTTTGTCTCAGGAGGTTTGTCTTCAACAGGATCCTCTTTGTCATCATTGTTAGTTTCTTTAGGCGTATCCACCATGTATACGTTGTAGGAAGAAGTGGTCGTCCGTCGCTGTCGATGTACAAAAGTAGGGGCACGGCTTTTGTACCCCTTTACTTGTGCACGGGCCGTCAGAGCCATGTGCCATGGCCACGAGCAGCAAGGCAGGGGATGTGAACCAAGGTAAAACCAAAGTCCAAGACAAACAAGACAACGCCAAGGTCAAGACCACAGAGAGCACATGGGCGAAGCAGGTTTCCCCGGCAAGACCCTTGCCGGGGGGGGGGGGGGGCTCAGCAGCCCCGGCAAGACCTTTGCCGGGGCGGCTCGACCGCACCAATGGAGCGGCCACCCTCGAGCCCACGGTCTCCAACACCATCAACCACGTTGGGCCAGGGCTCGGGAGGCACCTCCATGGTGGCATGTAGATCTTTGTGAAGACAAAGGAGGTTCAAGATCAGTTGAGGATTGGGAAGCTACGAACCTCGGCAAGATTCTTGTCGAAGAAACCCACAAGACCGCCGGCAAGATCCTTGCCGGGGACGCCAGCGCACCATGGCAAGACCCTTGCCGGGCCACCCGGCAAGGCCCTCGCCAAGGCGACAGCGGGGCCACTGCTAGGCCCACGCCAATCAAGTCTCCACCGCCGTTCGGATGCAGCTGCCAGCCCAACCAGCTGGGCAGGCACCTGCGTGGCAACATGTAGCTTCCGGGCCAACTCAGCACACGCCTGCATGGCGGCATGCAGATCTTCGTGAAGGCTCCACCACCGCGCCAACTCAGCTGCTTGCCTGCCTACATGGCGCCGCATGCATCACCAGCCAGGGCACATGTCGAAGTGAGGAGGAGCGGCGATGGACGGGACGGGCCTCGCCCTCATCCCCGATAAAGCAAGAGGACACCTAAGCCACGCATTTAATGCGTCTTGTCCTGTAATGCGAGCGATAAGCTCATTGCACTGTAGGCCTTTCCACCTCCTGGTGCCACTGTGGCGATGCCTTTGCCTATAAAAGGAGAACCAGGGCATCCAGGAGAGGGATTCGACTCTTTTGAACTAGGCAGCCACCGCAGCTAGTTCAAGAGCTCAAGAACACTCAATACATCCACCAAAGCAGGACTAGAGTTTTACGCATCCTTGCAGCCCGAACCTGGGTAAACGACCCTCGTGCTGATTACTAATCCCGCTCTTCTCACAACCCCGCGCCCTGCAACCGTAGTAGGGATTCTTGTGATCCCATAGGTGTCGTTTCCCACTGACATCTTTGGCGCGCCAGGTAGGGGAGCGCGATTGTGAGAATCTGGTCTAGTGGTTGGCCCAGCAGTTCTTCATTGCCATGACTCTCGTGAAGGAGACGGCCAGGAGAAAACGGCGCCGCCGGCGAGCGCAAAGGACGCCAGTGCGGCGACAGAAAAGCTAAGTCATTCAGAGCCTTGAGTTATTTCTCTTCTATACGTAAGGTTATCGTCCTCGGAGATCTTGCCTATGTACGGAAAACCTGCACGCAAAGGGGCCCTCCCGCGATTGGCAACGCCTTCGTTCTGTCTCGAGTCTGCTCGACAGCTCAAATGGCCGCGTTGAGAGTGGCGGGGTAGCCTTCCGCACTTGGCAATGCTCTCGATTCTGACTCGAGTCAAGCTCGACAACTTGGGTGGCTGCGCTAAGGGCAGTAAGGTGGTTCGCCCGGCAGCACGCACACCCGACAGGCCAACGGGGATCCGTCCCCAAGACGCCGCCCTAGGTTTACGCGCCGGCAGGCCTACCCAGTTACGCGGCAGGCCTACCCAGTTACGTAGGATGGACATACAAAGGGAAATTGAACAAGAAAATAACATGCATAATAACAGAGTACCGCAGAGTTACATTACATCAAATTGCCGCCGCGGTTCTAACTAAATATAGCAATTGGCTTGGTCATGAACCTGCAGCGGCGATAAGAAACGGGGTGCCTAGTCCCAGCACTGGCCCTCCAACCTCTTGATTTTGTCGATGCGGCTGATGATGGGCTTGATACGCTCCTTGAGNCCGCTCTTCTCACAACCCCGCGCCCTGCAACCGTAGTAGGGATTCTTGTGATCCCATAGGTGTCGTTTCCCACTGACATCTTTGGCGCGCCAGGTAGGGGAGCGCGATTGTGAGAATCTGGTCTAGTGGTTGGCCCAGCAGTTCTTCATTGCCATGACTCTCGTGAAGGAGACGGCCAGGAGAAAACGGCGCCGCCGGCGAGCGCAAAGGACGCCAGTGCGGCGACAGAAAAGCTAAGTCATTCAGAGCCTTGAGTTATTTCTCTTCTATACGTAAGGTTATCGTCCTCGGAGATCTTGCCTATGTACGGAAAACCTGCACGCAAAGGGGCCCTCCCGCGATTGGCAACGCCTTCGTTCTGTCTCGAGTCTGCTCGACAGCTCAAATGGCCGCGTTGAGAGTGGCGGGGTAGCCTTCCGCACTTGGCAATGCTCTCGATTCTGACTCGAGTCAAGCTCGACAACTTGGGTGGCTGCGCTAAGGGCAGTAAGGTGGTTCGCCCGGCAGCACGCACACCCGACAGGCCAACGGGGATCCGTCCCCAAGACGCCGCCCTAGGTTTACGCGCCGGCAGGCCTACCCAGTTACGCGGCAGGCCTACCCAGTTACGTAGGATGGACATACAAAGGGAAATTGAACAAGAAAATAACATGCATAATAACAGAGTACCGCAGAGTTACATTACATCAAATTGCCGCCGCGGTTCTAACTAAATATAGCAATTGGCTTGGTCATGAACCTGCAGCGGCGATAAGAAACGGGGTGCCTAGTCCCAGCACTGGCCCTCCAACCTCTTGATTTTGTCGATGCGGCTGATGATGGGCTTGATACGCTCCTTGAGCACCGCGATGTCCGCATCCTCCGGCAAGGTCTTCAGCGCAGCTCTGAAGTCAAGGTCAGGATGCCAGTGCGCTATCTTGGCAAGAACCTTGGTCATGGTGCCCCGGCAGAGCATCCGGGACTCCTCGGCCAGGGAGACTGCCTGGTTGGCGTGAAGCTGCTCCAGGGCCCCGAGAACGCACTCGAAGAACAGGGTTAGCTTGGCGTTGATGGTCCTGCTGCGCTCTGGGGCATACCTCACATTTGGCATCCCCATGGTAGCTAGCTGCACGGTGATCCTGCCGGCGACATCCACGAGGCGGCCGACCCAGCGGTTCTGACCATCCACGAAATCCTTGTGGGTGGCGGCCTCGTCCTTCTGCAGCCGCTTCTCGGTCTCCAGCTCCTTGGCCAGAGTCCCCTCCCGGGCTTTGGCCTCCGTGAGCATCTCCTCGAGGCTCTTCAGCTTCAGCGTGAGGTCCTTGATGGACTCGTTGGCCTAGGAGAGCTCCCCGGCCTTGCTGATGGCCGCGCCCTGCGCCTCCGTCAAGGCGCCGTTGAGCGTGTCCTTCTCCCGGGACAGCTTCAGGGCTTGCTCCTTCAGCCCGTCCCACTACGCCTCCAGCTCCTTCACCTTGCCGGCGTGAACCCGAGCCTGGGCATCGAGCGCCTCCCAGTGCCTCTGCTCCAGCTCTCGGGTCCGCTGTGCGACGAGCGCATCCACCTCTTCATCCTTGCCGCGGAGCGGGGCGGCAAGCTTCTCCTCGCGCGCGGCAAGGTCCTCCTCCTGGGAATGCAGTGCGGCCTCGTGCTGGAACCGGGCGGCTTCGGCGGCAGCGGCCAAGTTCTTCGCTGCCTCTTGGGCATTCTCAACGTCGGCAGCTTCATGGCGAGCTCCACATCACGCTCGGCCAGCTCACCCTGGGCGGCCTTCAGCTCGTCGCGAGCCTGGCGGAGCCAGTCCTGTGCCTCGGTGACGCTCTCCTGGAGGTCCGCCTCCTCCTTTCTCCACCACCGCCGTTCTGGACTTGGCCTTTTCCAAACGAGCGCGATGGAGCGCCTGGAGCTTCCGAAAGCTGGCGCCTATGGCCCGGAGCAGCCGCTCCTCCTGGGAGCCGTCCCCACCAGCGCTCGGCTCGTCCACGACCTCGAGCTCGGCGGCGGCAAGCACTTCGTCATCAAACACCTCTCCCTCGATGGGAGCCCTGGGCATGACGTGCCCAGAAGGTGGACGAACAAGTCATCGCCCATACTCAGGTACCTGCCGGAGCCGGGGGCAGCGGTGGAGGAGGGCTGGTCATCAACCACCTCCTAAAGCGGCCTTGCCGGCCTCCCCGGCAGGTCCCTTGCCGGGCTCCTCAGCGGGCCCTTCGGCGGCGTCCTCAGCAGCGCCCTTGGCGCTCTCCTGGGCGGCGATCTTCTCGGCCTGCGCCGCGGCGTCCTCGGCGACGTCCTTGATGATGGTGTCGACGTCCTCTGGGTCCACCGAGGAGAAGTCTGAACGCCAAGAAGGGGACAGGGCAGAGCCAAGATCAAAAGCCAGTAAAGAAGGAAGAAAGGATGCAAGCAGAAATGGAAGGCGAGTAGCTTACCCGTGCCAAGCCAAGAAGCGGAAGTCCCCTCACCGCCAAGGTTCGACGACGAGGCGAAGCCACCGGCGCCTGTGTTCTCCTCCTCCTCCTCCGTGTGCATGGGCTCGGTGCTTGGTGCCCTTGCCGGGGACGCCCCTCGGGGCGCCGTGGTCGATGGGGGCGGCGCGTTGGGAGAGGCCCTCTATGGCTGCCCTTGCTGCTGCTCCCCTCCTACATCCACAGCATGGTCAGTACCAAAGTATCGTACCCCTAGCGCACGTCGATGAAGGACGGGTGATGGACTCACGCTGGGGGCTGGGCCGTGGGCTGCTGTCCGGACTGCTCAGCACCACCAGTGGCATGCCGGAGGTGCCTGCCGGGGGCTGGCCGCTCACCGAAGTCCTGTCCCTCTTCACCCTTTGGGCCAGCGTCTCCATGTCCCTGCAAAGACGAAGACAAGTCAAAACAAGTGGCACAGAGTGAGGAAGCAGAGATGGCGAGAAGAAGCAGAATGCTTACTCATCGTCCGCCTCCTCCTCTGTTGCTTTCCTCTTCCTCTCCGGGCTGAGGGGTCCAAAATCAAAAGCGATCCCCGCGCCAACACCTGCCGGTGAAGGGGGAGGCGGTGGCGTCTGGGCGCGCTTGGACGGCGAAGGAGGAGATGCCTTCTTCTTCGCCACCACGGCCTTCACCGCCTTCTTCGTCGTCGCGGCCCTCGTCTGGCACACAGACCTCTCCTTGGCCTGCTGCGGCTGCGTGGCCCGGCCAGGACGGACCGGCTCGGCGGAGGTGGCCCGCTGCAGGACTCGCCCCCTTCCAGTAACTGAGGGGTCAGCGGTCGCGGTCTCCTCCCCCTCGCCCTCCTCCTCTGACTACTCGCCGACCACGTCCTCAACGAGGAGAGCCCCGACGCAGGCGCCGCTGGTCTCCCCAGCGGCCGCCGCCCACCGGGTGAGCTCCTCTTCCTCCGCCTCCGCCGCGGCCTTGTCCTCAACTCCGCCGGCGCTGCCGGCCTCCTCGACGAGCTTCACCTCCTCCTTGGCGAGCTCCACCTCCGCCGCCCTGGCGGTGATGTAGTCCAGCTCCGCCTGGGAGGTGTCCTGGATGAGCCGCGGCTCGGTGGTGGCATACCTCTCATGCAAGGTATCGAAGAACTCCTGCACCTGGAGCTCGTCCGGCTCGGCTGAGCTCGGGTCAAGGCCGTGCACATTGAAGACCGGCATCATGGCGATGATCTCAGACCGGCGAGAGTTGTTGTACAGCGGGACCACTCCTGCCGGCAGCTTGAAAAGGGGCCCTTTGGCAACCTTGCCGGCCTTTGTGGTAGCCCTCGCAGCCCTGCCGGACTGCTCGACCTCGCCATCGTCATTGACCTCAAGCTGGAAGATCCGTTGGTAGAGATGGGCGTGCCTCATCACCGTCAGGTTGTGGTCGAGGCCGGGGCGGAGCCTCATGATATTAGCAGCGTTGGTGAAGAGCCAGGCCGGCCTCCCCTTGTTGTGCAGAGGAGCGATTCGGTGGCGGATGAAGTCTGCCCCGATCATCTCAAGGGTGAGCCCGGCCTCAGTGAGCCGGAGGATCCTGGTGGTGGCGAACGTGAGCTTTTTGTCGTCGGCGTCGATGTCGCTTGAGTCATTTCCACGGTCCGGCGGCGCCTAGCGGACCTCGCAGAATGCTGGCGGGTCCTTGCCCTCAATCCAGCACCACCGGCCCCGCCACTCTTCCCACCTCTCCTTCGTGGCACCCTCCGGGTATGCCCCCTTGGCCCTCGGGATCCAGGTGACGCAACCGGAGATGGCGCCCCCTGGTTGGATCTGAGGGGAGAAGTAGTGGTGGAAGAGCGCCCTGTTGGGGTGCACCCCGGTGAAGCCTTCGCAGAGGTGCGCAAAGAGAGCCATGCACGCCACGGCATTCGTAGTGAAGTGCAGAAGACAGAAGCCGTAGGTGTGCATGACGTCGTTGAATAAATCAGAGAAGGGGGGACAGAGCCCGTAGGAGAAGTAATCGACGAAGAAGGGGTACCGATTTGGGGTGGCCCCAGTGCTGGCAGGGACGACGTGCGTGGCTAGATGCCCCATCGTCTCTCCCCCCATCTTCACCCCCACAGAGGTTTGAAGAACTCCCGGAGCTCGGACACGCCGACCGTCGAGAGGAAGTAGGCGAACTGCGCCCGTCGCGCCGCCTTCTCGCTCTCCGGCCGCTCTGTCGTCCCAACATCTTTGGCCACCCCCTTGCCCTTGGTGGACTTTGGCGCCATGGCGGCTGGGGAAGGGGGGCAGGGATCAGAGGACGGCGAGAATGCAACGGCGGAGAGCGATATCGAAGCTTGGAGGAGAAGAGGAAGGCAAACAGAGGATTCCGAGATTGGGATTGCGCGGATGGTAAAAGGAACAGTGCGCTCGCGGTTATCCCTTTTTATGGGGAAGGTGCGGGTCATGCTGCCCATTTACTTTGATGTGACGCATGCGTGCGCGAACCGCCCCACGCATACCGCCCACGTCACGCGCTCAACGTGGGTCGTGGGAAGCGCAGCGTGCGAAAAGTTACCGGTAAAAACCGCCCCGCCTGCCCGCGCATTGTTTTGGGCCAGGCCCGGGGGCTCCTGTCGGTGTACAAAAGTAGGAGCACGGCTTTTGTACCCCTTCACTTGTGCACGAGGCAGTCAGAGCCACGCGCCACGACCACGAGCAGCAAGGCATGGGAGGTGAACCAAGGTAAAACCGAAGTCAAAGACAAACAAGACAACGCCAAGGTCAACACCACAGAGAGCAGATGGGCGAAGCAGGTTTCCCCCCAGCAAGACCCTTGCCAGGGGGGGGGGGGGGGCTCAGCAGCCCCGGCAAGACCCTTGCCGGGGAGGCTCGCCCGCACCAACAGAGCGGGCCACCCTCGAGCCCACGGTCTCCAACACCATCAACCACGTTGGGCCAGGGCTCGGGAGGCACCTCCATGGTGGCATGCAGATCTTTTTGAAGACAAAGGTGGTTCAAGATCAGTTGAGGATTGGGAAGCTACGAACCTCGGCAAGATTCTTGTCGAAGAAACACACAAGATCCCCGGTAAGATCCTTGCCGGGGATGCCAGCGCACCACGGCAAGACCCTTGCCAGGCCACCCGGCAAGACCATTGCCGGGCCACCCGGCAAGGCCCTCGCCAATGGCGACAGCGGGGCCACTGCTAGGCCCATGCCAATCAAGTCTCCACGGCCGTCCGCATGCAGCTGCCAGCCCAACCAGCTGCGCAGGCACATGCGTGGTGACATGCAGCTTCCGGGCCAACTCAGCACACGCCTGCGTGGCGGCATGCAGATCTTCGTGAAGGCTCCACCACCACGCCACCTCAGCTGCTTGCCTGCCTACATGGTGCCGCATGCATCGCACTGTAGGCCTTTCCACCTCCTGGTGCCACTATGGCGATCCCTTTGCCTAAAAAAGGAGACCCAGGGCATCTAGGAGAGGGATTCGGCTCTTTTGAACCACGCACCCACCGCAGCTAGTTCAATAGCTCAAGAACACTCAATACATCCACCAAAGCAGGACTAGGGTTTTACGCATCCTTGCGGCCCGAACCTGGGTAAACAACCCTCATGCTGATTACTATTCCCGCTCTTCTCACAACCCCGCACCCCGCAAACGTAGTAGGGATTCTTGTGATCTCATAGGTGTCGTTTCCCACCGACAGTTGCCCAATGAATGGCGGGTTTTGGCCCTGCTCCTCGTCGGCATCGTCGTCCGTACTGACGTTGTCTTCGGAGCCGTAATCACGCATGTCGGTTAAGTCCTCGACAGTGGCTATGGAGTGGGTGGTGGGTGGGAAGCGAAATTCCCCATCATCAGCCCCTGGTTCGAACCGTACATAGTTCGGCTGTGAGTCCCCCGCCAAGGACAAGTTCTTTAATGAATTTAGCACATCGCCCAAGGGCGAGTGTTGGAAGATGTCTGCGGCGCTGAGCTCGAAGATCGATGAACGATCAAGTTCGGTATTCGCGGACTCACATGGCTCGGAACTTATACCCGGAGAAGATTCTGGAATACCGATGACACATATATTGTGTGAGGTTAAGTCCATGTGCGGCTACAACGCCGTGGAATCTGTGGCCTCCGTGGTGTGGTCAAGCCTCCGATCCTGGGATGCCGCAGTGTGCTCTGGATCTAACGCAAGAGGGGTCACAGGAGCTATCTCCTGGATGTGGTCTGACGACAGATATAGGTCATGTTCATCAAGGTGACCAGGAGCGGTTGCCGTGGTCTTGAATCCGGCGAAGATCAAATCTCCACGGATATCCGCAACGTAATTCAAGCTCCCAAATCTGACTTGATGGCCAGGGGCGTAGCTATCAATCTGCTCCAGATGGCCAGGGGCAGTGCGAAGCCGCCGAACACGAAGATATATCCGGGGAGGAAGGTTTCTCCTTGGACAACGTCATTGTTAACGATTGAAGGGGCCATCAAACCTTTTGGGGACGACATAGTGGAACTCTCAATAAAAGCACCAATGTTGGTGTCAAAACCGGCGGATCTCGGGTAGGGGGTCCCGAACTGTGTGTCTAAGGTCGATGGTAACAAGAGACAAGGGACACGATGTTTACCCAGGTTAGGGCCCTCTCTATGGAGGTAATACCTTACTTCTTGCTTGATTGATCTTGATGAATATGAGTATTACAAGAGTTGATCTACCACGAGATCGTAAAGGCTAAACCCTAAAAGTCTAGCCTGTATGACTAAGGTAATGAATATCTCCTTTTTGGACTAAGTCCTCCGGTTTATATAAACACTGGGGAGATCTAGGGTTACACAAGGTCGGTTACAAGGAAAGGAATCTACATATTTGGTCGCCAAGCTTGCCGTCCACGCCAAGGAGAGTTCCATCCGGACACGGGTGCAGTCTCCGGTCTTCATGTCTTCACAACCCATCAGTCCGGCCCATGGCTAACAGGCCGGACGCCCGAGGACCCCTTAGTCCAGGACTCCCTCAACGGGCCAGTCACTGATACTAAGGAAATGCTTGGAATTACATGTAGCTTCTATAAGGATCTTTTCAAGAAAGAGGAAAGGAGTGGATACCAGCTGGATCCATCCTTCTTCTCTGATGTAGAGAAAGTTAATAATGCTGAAAATGAAGCCCTTGAGGCCCTCTTCTTGGAGGAGGAGATTAAAAGGGCTGTCTTTGAATCATATTCTGATGGTGCCCCTGGCCCAGATGGTATTCCCTTCTTTTTTTACCAGCACATCTGGGAGCTGATTAAAAAAGACCTGATAGCCATGTTTGAAGTTTTCCACCAGGGGGAACTGGCTATCCATAGGCTCAATTTTGCTATGCTGACATTGATTCCAAAAGAGGCAGATGCCTCCAACATGAAAAAAAATTAGACCCATTAGTTTACTTAATTGCAGCTTTAAAATCTTCACTAAGGTCCTTACTAATAGACTAGCTGGGATCTTGGAAAGGCTCATAGCAAGTAACCAATCTGCCTTCCTAAAAGGTAGATATATCTTGGAGAGTGTAGTCACAGCTCATGAAATCCAGCATTCCATCCACTCTACCAAGAGGCTGTAGGGTTCTATGGTAGGGTGCGTCGACTGCAAATTAAAATTTTCCTACTCGCAAACCATCCAGGAACATGCTATGGGAGATGGATCACAGTTCGTTACCACTAGACGCGCAGTGCCGTGCAGCGGAAGAAGAGTTGGGGCAGCGCGTCCGCGTGGATCGTCTCGTCCTCGTCCGATCTCCCTCGAGCGGCCGATCCTCCGATCCGACGTACGACTTCGCCGGAGCGGCGCAAGTGCACGCCTCTAATGGTATCCGCGCATGCAGGAGGAGCACCGTGCGGCGGAGTGCTAGGTCCGATCACACAGTCGGCGGCGAGTGGAGGTGGCTATTCGCAACACATGCAAACCCTAGTCGCAGCGCCGAAGCGATCAACCTCCTGAGGCCGAAGCGATCTACCTCCTGAGGCCGAAGTGTTCTGCCTACTGAGTGTGCCGCACCTCCACTTTATATAGGCGTCCGTCGCGAGCTCAACACTTGGGCCTCGCACGGACCCTAAAGCCCAAAGTCTACTCGGTCACGTTCCTAGTCCAGTTCGGATCACATCCGACCAGTGTCCTACGAACCGACCTCGTAGGTTCCTTCCCTTAAGCGTGCGACCCCTTAGGTTCAAGTCAGCTTGGTCACAGTTCGGATCACCTCCGACCTGCACGGTTGGTAGCGGCCTCTAGCAAGGCGTGCCGACTACCAAGCAGACTATGAAGCTGGTTAGGCGAACCTGTACATCACACTTATGTTCCTTTTGCCACACGATATATGTTGTCGGGCTCAAGGCGAGACTGTCATCCTTGTGCTAACCCGACCTCTTTCTCGTTCCAGTGATACCGACCACTATCCGGATTATCTCATAATCCTTGTCGCATGGCCATGCTGTTCCTGGTCGGATCACACGAGGGGCCCAGAGTATATCTCTCCTGATCGGAGGGGCAAATGCCATCTTGCTCGACCATGTCTCGCAGCATGGGACTAGACAAACCCGAAACCTACCTTTGTAACTACCCAGTCACGGAGTAGCGTTTGGTCGGCCCAAAGCAAGTCTGTCACCATCTCGAATACATGCGTCAGCTCAGGTCTTAGGACATAGAACGTATGTTGTACTAGAGACTCACAGATGACATATCGCTGCTTCTCATAGTTGGGTCTGTCCGACTCGGACCTTATCTTGACTCGGATCCGACTACATCGAATCCGACCAGACCTTTCCAAGTCCATATTATCCGGTTAGCATCCAATGCTCCATGGTTAGTGAGACCGAGCCATCGACCGTGTCATATGCTAGTCTAGTCAGCTGCGCGTCCACACAGCCCTTTCGACTAGGGACCTTTTAGGACAGTCATCATACAATGCATAGTCCCACAAACAAGTCACGTACTTGCTGATACACGTCATTGATAATGTCCAAGGACTATCTTTATTCATAAACACATAGGAAATATCATCATACATGATTGCCTCTAGGGCATATCTCCAACAGTCTCCCACTTGCACTAGAGTCAATCAAATAGACATCGAATGCCCATAGCTCTAACGTGCCCCTCATGCTTGGGTTGTGGAAGCGGCTTAGTCAACGGATCTGCAACATTTGCATCCGT
>LR880970.1:10710047-10727467 GCA_904067115.1 Aegilops sharonensis | reverse complement strand
GCTGCGCGTCCACACAGCCCTTTCGACTAGGGACCTTTTAGGACAGTCATCATACAATGCATAGTCCCACAAACAAGTCACGTACTTGCTGATACACGTCATTGATAATGTCCAAGGACTATCTTTATTCATAAACACATAGGAAATATCATCATACATGATTGCCTCTAGGGCATATCTCCAACAGTCTCCCACTTGCACTAGAGTCAATCAAATAGACATCGAATGCCCATAGCTCTAACGTGCCCCTCATGCTTGGGTTGTGGAAGCGGCTTAGTCAACGGATCTGCAACATTTGCATCCGTGTGAATCTTGCATAACTCTACATCACCATTCTTTACGATCTTTCATATCAGGTGATATTTCCGGTCTATGTGTCTGACCTTGTGGTGATTCCTCGGCTCCTTAGCTTGTGCGATGGCACCAGAATTATCACAATAAAGGTCCAATGGTTTCACCGAGGCTGGGAAAATACCAAGATCATCCAGAAAATGCCGGATCCAAACACCTTCCTTTGGAGCTTCACGAGCCGCAATGTATTCGGCTTCTGTGGTAGAATCGACCACCGTATCCTGCTTGGAACTCATCCAGTGCACTGCTCCTCCGTTCAGGACGTACACGAATCCGGACTATGATCGACAATCATCTCTGTCGGTTTGGAAACTAGCATCGACATAACCCCTTACGACGAGCTCTTCCTCACCTCCATAAACTAGGAACATCTCTTTAGTCCTTTTTAGGTACTTCAAAATAGTCTTTACCGCTGCCTAGTGACTCTCACCTGGGTTGGCCTGGTATCTACTTGTTAGGCTTATTGCAAAAGCAACATCAGGCCTTGTAAATATCATGGCATACATGATGGATCCGATTGCCGAGGCATAAGGAATTCTACTCATCCTACTTTGCTCATCAGATGTCGAAGGACTCTGAGTCTCGCTTAGCCTTATACCATGTGAGAGGGGCAAGAACCCTTTCTTCGCCTCACTCATGTTGAACCGCTTCAACACTTTATCTATGTACGTGCTCTGGCTTAAGCCGAGCAGCCTCCTCGATCTATCTCTATAGATCTTAATGCCTAAAATATAGACTGCCTCACCAAGGTCCTTCATCGAAAACTTGCCATTCAATGATTCCTTGACCGAGTTTAGCATCGAAACATTATTTCCGATCAGCAGTATGTCATCCACATACAAGATCAGAAACACTATCGAGCTCCCACTTAACTTCTTGTATAAACAAGAATCTTCTTTGCTTTTGATGAAACCGAGACCAGTGACGACCTCATCAAAAGGAATGTTCCAACTCCGAGATGCTTGCTTCAACCCATAAATGGATCTCTTGAGCTTGCATACCATAATAGTGCTAGTCGGATCAACAAAACCCTCGGGCTGTATCATATACACGTCCTCGGTTAAATTTCCGTGAAGGAAAGCCGTTTTGACATCCATCTGCCATATCTCGTAATCGAAATATGCAGCTATAGCTACTATGATCCTCACCGATTTCAGCACCGCTGCCGGCGAGTAAGTCTCGTCGTAGTCAATTCCTTGAACTTGTCCATAACCTTTAGCGACAAGCTGAGCTTTGTGGATCTGAACATTTCCATCCACATCGGTTTTCTTCTTAAAGACCCATTTGCAACCAATGGCAGTTATGCCAGGTGGCGGATCAACCAAGTCCCAGACTTGATTCTCATCCATGGACTTTAACTCGGATCTCATGGCCTCTAGCCATGCCTCGGAATCTGGGCTCACCATTGCTTCCGCATACGTGGCCGGCTCGTCGCTTTCTAGCAACAATACATCACGCACTCTGCGCAATCTTTCCGACCTCCGTGGTTCCGGTGCCGCTTCCACTACAGGTTCCCTGACTGACTCTGGTATGATCTCATCACCAGCCGAGCCGTCCCCGAGTGGTCCTCGAACTTCTTCGAGTCGTACCGTCCTCCCACTGGCCTCCCGACTGAGAAACTCTTTCTCAAGGAAAACCCCGTTCCGAGCAACAAACACTTTGTTCTCTTCCCGGTTGTAGAAGCTATATCCCAAGGTTTCCCTCGGATATCCCACGAATATGCATTTATCCGACTTAGGTGTAAGCTTGTCTGACATAAGTCACTTGACAAATGCTTCACAACCCCAAATCTTTAGAAAAGACAAATTGGGAGTCTTCCCGGTCCACATCTCATGTGGTGTCTTGTCTACGGATTTTGATGGTACCCTATTAAGTGTGAAAGCTGCAGTTTCTAGAGCGTATCCCCAAAATGACAAGGGTAAATCCGATTTGCTCATCATGGACCGGACCATGTCCAACAAGGTCCTATTCCTCCGTTCTGACACGCCGTTTCTTCGTGGCGTACCCGGAGGTGTGAGATGAGGTACTATACCTCGACTTTTCAGATGATCATCGAACTCCTGGCTCATGTACTCACCTCCACGATCAGATCGCAGAAGCTTTATAGTCTTGCCGAGCTGATTCTCAACCTCGTTCTGAAAGTCTTTGAATTTTTCAAAAGTCTCCGACTTGTGCCTCATCAAATAGATATATCCATATCTACTCAAGTCGTCGGTAAAAGTCTCGAAGTACTGATAGCCACCTCTGGCAGTTGTGCTCATTGGACCACACACATCACTATGTATAAGTTCCAATAGCTCGGACGCCCTTTCGCAACTCTTTGCGAAAGGAGACTTAGTCATCTTGCCGAGCAAGCATGATTCACATGTCTCGAACGACCCAAAGTCGGACAAAGTTAGGAGCCAATCATCATGGAGCTTCTTCATGCGTTTCAGACTAATGTGTCCAAGCCGGCAATGCCAGAAGTATGTCGGATTTATCTCATTAGGCTTATGCCTCTTGACATTCACGTTATAGACCGGTTCCTGTTCTAGATTCAATATAAATAGCCCATCAACAATGGGTGCATAGCCGTGGAACATACCATTCAAAAATATCGAACAACCATTGTCCTTTAAATTGAATTCATAACCTTGACTCATCAAACATGAGGCAGAAATAATGTTCCGACTAAGTGCAGGAATGTAATAACAATTATTCAGTTCCATTATGAATCCGGAAGGAAGGTGGAGCTGCATCATGCCGACCTCCAACGCAGCAACTCTTGCTTTGTTGCCGACCCTGATGTCAATCTCCCCTTGTGCCACACGCCTAGTTCTTACCAGCCCCTGCATCGAGTTGCAAATATGAACAACCGATCCGGTATCAAATACCCAAGAGCTACTAGGTATGTCAGCAAGGTAAATGTCTATAACATATGCAACAAGTGTACCTTTGCCTGAAGCAGCATTCCCGGCCTTCTTGCCATGCTCTGCAAGCCACTTGCTACAGTTCCTCTTCCAGTGACGGTTTCCTTGCAGTGATAGCAAACGGTCTTCGAGTCCGGTCCAGACTTCGGTGCAGCGGCAGAGGTTACCGTCTCCGTGCCCTTTGCCTTAGCCTTTTTCTTGGACCAACTCTTCTTGAACTTAGCCGATTTCTGCACCATCAACACTTGATGCGTGCCTTTCTTAATATCCTGCTCTGCCACCTTGAGCATCCCATGCAATTCAATGAGCTTCTTATCCATGCCATGCATATGATAGTTTGAAATGAACGTCCCATAGCTGGGCGGAAGAGAACCCAGAACAGCATCAGTAGCCAGCTCATCCAAGAGCGGGAAGCCCAAATGATCCAAAGCTTGCACATATCCGATCATCTTGATCACATGTGGGCTCAGTGGCTCACCTTCCTTCAGCTTGCAATCCATCAAGGATCGCCAGATGTTGAACCTTTCGGTCCTAGCCTGTGTCTGAAACATGCTCTTGAGACTCTCGATCATATCGTAAGCCTCAACATTTTCGAAATGCTGTTGCAAATCGGGCTCCATACAAGCCAGCATCAGACAGCTGATCTCCGTTGATTCATCAATGAGTTTCTGGTAGGCATTCTTAGCTGTGGCACTAGCATTATCGGCAGGTTCCTGTGGAAGTGGATCCTCTAGAACATGTTCCTTTTTATCGTGCTTGAGAAGAATTCTCAGATTTCTATACCAGGTGGTAAAGTTTGTTCCATTCAGTTTATCCTTTTCCAGAATTGATTTCTATGCAAAGTTGGGTTGAGCAGGTGGTGCCATTGATCTACAACAGAAAATATGCAATCACTAAGCAATGTGTTTATGTAGAGTAATTCTAGCCTAAACAGAAATACTCCCACTGAAGTCAGAATCCCTCCGCAAACTCTCAGTGATTCAAGATCCGACTAGCGCATGCGACTAGTGAGCTTTAGCATCGCTGCTAGCCAACATACCTATTCGGTAAGCAACTCCTTGCTAATCGTATCTCTATACGACTCCTGTCGGTCGGGAAGGTATCTCATACCCCGGCTCCCAACCTTTGCCACAAGGCCCAAAACCGTTTTGATAGCCTTGTCAAGTTAACCTGATGCAGTGCATGTCCGTGTCCGACACGAACCCTTCAGTTCAAGGACACCTAGCAGCACCCCAATTTTATGAGCCCACTACTAGACGTACTTGACGTGCGAAGGTGCAACATCGGGGATGGCAATTCGCTTGATATTCATGAGGGATTATTCTATCATTCTAACATGCATAGAAACAAAGAAGCATAACAATCACAAATAAACATATATTGTGAAATAGTATGGCTCCTTTCATGGACGTTCTTCTGGGCCGACTCCGACTCCGATGACCATCTAGGAACTCCATCTTGTTTGTCACGCCGGGACGCTAAGCCACCAACCCGATCTCTATTATCCAACTACTACAACTAGTAATGAATTTACATAGAGTCACAAGTCGACACGCAGGTCGTTATACAATATAATGACAACACCTTGGCTCCTGCCGGCTGACAAACATGACACGCAGGCCACGTATAAATTAGACACAAGCATCACATACACATGAGCCATACTATTCACATCAAACCTGCAAAAGAAAGTTATGCATAGAATCGCATTCTACCGGTTTGTGTGTCGGGTACGAAATACACGGCGCTACGCATACGCATACGTTTTCAGAAATCACAGATCACATATGAACTCCGATCACGCCGAATTCTCTGATCTGACCGATCTTATCAATCATCACGAATCCGATTCGGATTTACGTTTCACTGTTAACCCCGATGGCGGATGACCAACCGGTAGGGGTAGATCGTGTCACGACCTCATCGATCCCGATTGACAGAAAACATAGCCTCAACGATCCCCATGTGCAGTTGATCACATCAACCGTGCACAATGCCGATCTCTTCAAGGACAACAGATCTCATCTGCCGCCTCCGCATATCTAATATGCATACGATCTGAATCCAAATCCTATAGCAGAGGCTCTGATACCACTGTAGGGTTCTACGGTAGGGTGCGTCGACTGCAAATTAAAATTTTCCTACTCGCAGACCATCCAGGAACATGCTATGGGAGATGGATCACAGTTCGTTACCACTAGACGCGCAGTGCCGTGCAGCGGAAGAAGAGTTGGGGCAGCGCATCCGCGTGGATCGTCTCGTCCTCGTCTGATCTCCCTCGAGCGGCCGATCCTCCGATCCCACGTACGAGTTCGCCGGAGCAGCGCAAGTGCACCGCCTCTAACGGTATCCGCGCGTGCAGGAGGAACACCGTGCGGCGGACTGCTAGGTCCGATCACACAGTCGGCGGCGAGTGGAGGTGGCTATTCGCAACACATGCAAACCCTAGTCACAGCGCCGAAGCGATCAACCTCCTGAGGCCGAAGCGATCACCCTCCTGAGGCCGAAGCGATCTACCTCCTGAGGCCAAAGCGTTCTGCCTACTGAGTGTGCCGCACCTCCACTTTATATAGGCGTCCGTCGCGAGCTCAACACTTGGGCCTCGCACGGACCCTAAAGCCCAAAGTCTACTCGGTCACGTTCCTAGTCCAGTTCGGATCACATCCAACCAGTGTCCTACGAACCGACCTCATAGGTTCCTTCCCTTAAGCGCGCGACCCCTTAGGTTCAAGTCAGCTTGGTCACAGTTCGGATCACCTCCGACCTGCACGGTTGGTAGCGTCCTCTAGCAAGGCGTGCCGACCACCAAGCAGACTATGAAGCTGGTTAGGCGAACCTGTACATCACACTTATGTTCCTTTTGCCACACGATATATGTTGTCGGGCTCAAGGCGAGACTGTCATCCTTGTGCTAACCCGACCTCTTTCTCGTTCCAGTGATACCGACCACTATCCGGATTATCTCATAATCCTTGTCGCATGGCCATGCTGTTCCTGGTCGGATCACACGAGGGGCCCAGAGTATATCTCTCCTGATCGGAGGGGCAAATCCCATCTTGCTCGACCATGTCTCGCAGCATGGGACTGGACAAACCCGAAACCTACCTTTGTAACTACCCAATCACGGAGTAGCATTTGGTCGGCCCAAAGCAAGTCTTTCACCATCTCGAATACATGCGTCAGCTCAGGTCTTAGGACATAGAACGTATGTTGTACTAGAGACTCACAGATGACATATCGCTGCGTCTCATAGTTGGGTCTGTCCGACTCGGACCTTATCTTGACTCGGATCCGACTACGTCGAATCCGACCATACCTTTCCAAGTCCATATTATCGGGTTAGCATCCAATGCTCCATGGCTAGTGAGACCGAGCCATGGACCGTGTCATATGCTAGTCTAGTCATCTGCGCGTCCACACAACCCTTTCGACTAGGGACCTTTTAGGACAGTCATCATACAATGCATAGTCCCACAAACAAGTCACGTACTTGCTGATACACGTCATTGATAATGTCCAAGGACTATCTTTATTCATAAACACATAGGAAATATCATCATACATGATTGCCTCTAGGGCATATCTCCAACAGAGGCAAGGCCAAGTACTTAAACTATACTATGAGATGGCCTTTGATAAGGTAGATTTGGAATTCCTTGAAGAGATGCTAAGGAAGATAGGCTTTGGGGAAAAATGGATCCATTGGATCCTGCAAATCACTAGAGGAGGCTCTGTGGGTGTGAAGTTGAACAACACTGAGAGTGATTTCTTTCTCACTAGCAAGGGATTGAGGTAGGGGGACCCCATCTCCCCCCTAATTTTCAACCTAGTAGTTGATATACTTACTAGAATGTTAATAAAAGCTACAAATCATCAGTTGATAGAAGGGATTTGTGCTGAAATCTGCCCTGGAGGGATTATGTGCCTTCAATATGCTGGTGACACTATTCTTTTTTTAGATAAAAATCTGGAGCATATCAGAATCCTTAAAATGGTGCTTTCCTGTTTTGAGTTGATCTCTGGCATGAGAATCAACTACAGTAAAAGTGAGCTCATCCTAGTTAACATAGATGTAGCCGAGGTAGGAGAGTTCCTAGACATACTGGAGTGTGCAAAAGGATCCTTCCCCATTAAGTACCTTGGGATACCACTGCACTATGATAAACTTAGAAGAGAAGATATTCAACCTCTTATTGATAAAATTATGAAAAGGATTGCTGGGTGGAGAGGAAAACTTCTTTCTTATAAAGGAAGGATTATCCTCATCCAAGCATGTTTGGCCAGCATCCCTGTGTATCTGCTTTCTTTCTTTAAATTCCCTAAATGGGCAATAAATCTTATAAATACTCAGATGGCAAATTGTCTGTGGAATGACTTTGAAGGACATAGGAAATTGCATTTAGCTAATTGGAAATTGGTCTGTATAAAGAAAGAGTTTGGGGGGGCTTGGCATCCCAAACCTCCAGGAGGTTAATCTCTGCCTGCTAGGATCTTGGGTTAAAAGATATTATGAAGGGCAAGGGAAACCCTGGAAGATGATGATAGATCATAAGTACATGAGGGGCAAGACTAATGTTTTTGCTCCTAGTACCTCCACCAGTACCTCTAGGTTCTGGAAAGGAGTGAAATCCATCATCCAAACTTTGAAATTTGGATATAGGTGGAAGATAGGAATAGGAGATAAGATTAGATTTTGGGAGGATACTTGGTTTGGTACCTCCCCCCTAGTAGTGCAATTCTGGCATATCTACATGTTCTGTAATGAGCAAAATAAAAGTGTCAGAGATGTTTGGGATGGTGACTCCCTGAAGCTAACCTTTAGGAGGAATTTTGATAGTAAGATGATGGAACAATGGTATCAGTTGGTAGAGATTGCTAAAGAGATCAACTTCAATAGTGACTCTGATGCTCTGATCCGGCAACTTGAGAACAAGGGGGTGTATTCTTCGAGTTCCTTGTACCATGTGATTAACTTTAGAGGGGTGCAACCCCTATTCCTACCAGCTGTTTGGAAACTTGTAGTGCCACCAAAGATTCATGTGTTCCTTTGGTTGTTCTCCCAAAATAATCTAATGATTAGAGATAATCTAAGGAAAAGACATATAATCTGTCGGGGGAAATCTGTCCCACCACGGACACCTATGGGGCCGGAGCCCCTTCTCGGTTCGACAGGGGGCGGAGGATGCACAAAGAGCAGATCGAGACGATCACACGAGCGATTTACCCAGCTTCGGAGCTCTCCGGAGAGATAATACTCCTACTGCTGCTTGTATGGTTGTATTGTGTTCTTGCTAGGGAGCGATGAAAGCTACAAAACCTAGCCTGAGAGTCTGTGGTTTCGTACGAACTGAATCGAACGAGCCAAACCCTTTCTACGTCGCACTCGGGCCTCCTTTTATAGGCACAAGGGGTCACCACAGGTGGCAAGTAGACAAGGGTAAAATAGGAAAAACAGAGGTTGGTACACCGCTTTGTACAGTGTATAGTGATCTATACCTAACTCTGACGGCAAGGGACAAAAGCCATAAATGTCCGTCCTTGTCGCCTGAACAGTGCAACAGGGACCGTCAAGTGCGCCTCCGTTTGCCATGATGGTAGCTTGTCAGCGCTGCTTGTCGCCGCTCCCCGCTGGCTGCACAGCCCATTGACACGCGCGCCTAGAAAAGCCCCATGGCGACACGTTGGCGGATGAGCTGGAGCGGAGATGAAGAGAGGTTACCTGCCGCGGCAAGCGCCTTGCCGCGGCTGAATCCTTGTCGCGTCAGGAGGCTTGTCGCGCTCCCGACCTTCCCGGCAAGCTCCTCTTGCCGGGGCCTTCTGCGTGCCTAGAGTGGCCTTCCCGGCAAGCTCCTCTTGCCGGGGCCTTGATTATTTTGTTCTTGAATGGCTCTAAAGGAGCCGCTGAGGACTTTGGCGGTCACCAGGCCAGCCCTGCCGCGGGGTGTTGCGACTGTCCGTGCACGAGTTCGGGATACTAGGGTACCCCTACTCTAGTACACCGACAGGAGACCCCGGGCCTGAGCCACACACGGCGCCAAGCTCTGTTGGGCCAGGCCCAAAACAGTGCACGGGCACGCGCGGCCCGGATCGCGCAGTTATTCGCTTCGGACCCACCACGTCCCCCACGAATGGCACGTTCCGGACGTGGCGTCGTGGGAGAGATCGTGGGGGTTTTCTTTAATGGGAAAACCGGAACGCCCGTCCCCTCTCCCCCTTTATAAGCAGGGGGAACAGGGGCGGTTCGGCCACTTGCCATTGCTGTCACATCAGAAACCACCGCCGCTCCTCCCCTTCTTCTCGAGCCCAAAGAGAGCGACGCTCCGCCCCCTCCCCATTGCCACCGGTGCCACCAACGCCGTCGGATTCCTCCACCACCTCCGCCATGGCTCCGAAAGCCGACAAGGGCAAAGGGGTGAAATCGGCCGAGGCGCAGCGGCTCGCGGCGCTGCGGAAGGAGCGGGCCCTCTTCGATCCCTTGCTTGACCGGAAGGAGCTGCGAGAGCTGTACTACCTCTTCTGGTCGACGGAGACGCGGGCACACCCGCGCACGAGGGTGATCTCCGCCGCCACATCCGAGAAAGTTTCCATCGGGTATCCTTTCTTCGCGCTTTTCTTCTACTGAGGGCTCTACCCACCCTTTTCCGAATTCTTTTGCGATGTCATGAACACATATGGCCTCCGCCTCCTTGATTTCACCCCCAACGCCGTCCTCATCCTGGCCGTTTTCGCACACCTCTGCGAGAACTTTGTCGGGGTTCTCCCAAATGTAGCACTTTTCCGCCATTACTTCATGCCCCGCGTAGAGAGAGGAGAGCCGCTTGCCGGAGGGATTGCATGGGTCTCCAGGATCGGCAAGAAGGACGCGTATCTTGACGGAGAGCTGCGTAGCAAGTGGGAGGAGTGGAGAGCTGACTGGTGTTGGATCTTAGAGGAGGAGCCACAGCCTTTTACTGCCCTGCGCCAAACTCCCATAGTGCGCGGCAATGATTGGAGCAACTTGGCGCCGGAAGACGACAAGTTGAAGATTGCCGTGACCCGAATCTTGCGCCTCCGGCAAGCATGGCTCACCATAGGAGCTGTTGGCGCAGACTTCCTTCGCCGCCGCATTGCGCCCTTGCAGGAGAGGGGGAGGCCTGCTTGGGAATTCCAAAACGCGGCGGACATCATGAGGCTGCGCCCGGGTTTGAACTGGAGCTTTACTGTCTTGGAGCTGGACGGCATGCTGCGGGAGCTATTTGAGCCTGATGCAGATCACCCTGAGTGGTTCATGTTGCCGAGGGGAGTCGTGCCTTTGTGCAACAACTCGTCGCTTGACCGCATCCGTGCGATGATGCCGTTGTGCGATTCCCATGGAATCGTTCCAACTTGGCAGGAGCCCGCCGACGACGTCGTGCAGCAGTTCTTCGACGACTTGGAAGAAGTGTCGATCCGTGCCGACGAGCAGAAGCGGCTCACACGCGACACCACTGATCAAGAGATGGCGCGCATCGCCACAAGGTTGGAGGAGGCGGCAGAAGCTGCTGCCGCCGGCGTGTTTGGGTTCACCGTCGAGGAGGCGGAAACAGCCGAGGCGGCAAGCCTTGCCGACCGAGAAGAGCTCGCCGGTGAGGAGGAGCAGGTCGAGCCCAGCGAGCCAGCCGAGGACGCTTCTGCTCCGTCATCCAGCAGCTTGCCGCAACCGGAGCCCCCGGCTCTGCCAAGGAGGCGTCTTCGGAGGGTCGGAGACGAGTCGAGACGGCAGACGGGCCAACAGCCGCAACGTCGTGCGACAAGCTCTACCGCGGCAAGTACGGTTGCCGTGGGAGCGTCCCACACGGCTGCGGCAACTGAGGCGGGATCCTCCCGGGCCGCTGCTGCCACTCCCGCCAAGCGATCAAGAGGACCCACCCCTCCGCCTCTTCGCACCGGAGGCGAGCCAGAGTTTGATCTCTCCGTGCTCAGCTCCGACGAGGAGGAAGAAGAAGAGTAAGTTTCCATGCTGCGCTTGTATTTCTTCAATTTCATTGCTTCATCTTGAATCTGATTTGCTTCATTCTGAACTCTTTCTGTTTCAGGACGCTAGCTCAGAGAGCGTCGAAAAGGGCTAAGACTCCGGTGGTCGTCGTCGAAGACGATTCCCCTGTGGCGACAGGAGGCACGTCTGAGACTCCCTTGCCGGATCCGGCAACCCTTCAACAGAGCAGCCCCCAGCACAGCCCCCAGCGTAAGTGTTTGGATTATCTCTTACGGTTCGGTGTGCTTAGGTGCTCCTTCTTTACTGATATCTGACTTGTTGATTTGTGTAGGAGCAGAGCAGCCTCATCAGGAGGTCCCGGAAGTCACTCCTGAAGTCCTGCCTGCTTCAACTACGCCACCAAGGGAGAAATCTCCGGCAAGGGGGCACTCTCCGGCAAAGGAGGCCTCTCCGACAAGGGGAGCTTTTCCGACAAGGGGCAACGCCGACGACCCTCCGGTGGTGGAGACCGCGGCAACAAATCCTATTGCAGGTAATCTTCTTGACTGAAAATTTCCCTTAGGTTCTTTTCTCTTCTGTTCTTCTCTTCGAACAGTTGCTTGACTTGTTCTTTTCTTTTTCTTTCTCTGATCTTCAGATCCATCTGCCGGAGAGCCGATGGAGACTGAGGTCGCCGGCGAGGAGGACGCTCGCGGCAACAATGACGACGCCACCACCATGGAGGAGGGGGCCGGCGCCGACGTGTCCGCCGGCGAAGAGGCCGCCAAGACTGCTAGCGCAGAGGCTGGGGAGGGGTCTGGTGATCGTACTGACGGCCCTGAGGCCGCAGAAGCGCCAGGCGCTACGCCGACCGCAGATCCCTCTGCCCCCGATGCAGCACCAGGCTCCGAAGAGCCCCAGTCCGGCGCCTATCTGAAGGCCGGCGACGGTGTCTTCATCAAGCTTCCATGGGCGTCGAGCTCCAGGGCTCCGGTCGAAGGGGAGATCTTCGACGGAGAACTGCTCGCCTCTGCTGGGCTGTCATTGGTTGACGCGCCAAGCAGCAGTGGCGATTCTGAGGAGGAGCAGCTGTTGAAGAAGCTGGTATCGCTCTACCGCGCCCGACAAGCTAAGCTGGAGTCCAGGGAAGCACTTGTCGCGAGGGCAGGAGCTGACATGGAGAAACGCGCAGAAGAGCTCCGGCGCGCCAACAAGGAAACTCTCCGGGACGTAGCAGAGGCGCGGGAGCAGCTTGCTGAGGAGCGCACGGCCTTCATCTTGGAGAAGGCCGAGGTCGAAGAGCAGCAAAGGCTTGCCGGCGAGAAGCTCTTTGCACAAGAAGGTGAGCTGGCGCAGCGGAAGATCAACCTCGACAGCTATGAGGAAGATCTTGCCGCGCGCGAGCGATCAATTGGCGGGGCACTCCAGGAGGCAAAGGACGCCGCCGCGGCTGCCGAGGCCGCCAAGAAGGAATTGGAAGCGAGGGTGGCGCAGCTGGAGGCCACCCTCCAGAAGAGCGGCGAGGAGGTCACCGCGCTGAAGCACGAGCGCGAGAAGCACGCCTACACTCTTGGCGAGTTGCAGGGCCGCCTCGCTGAAAGGATCAAAGAGATCGACGCCGCCAAGGATGTCAAAGCGGATCTTGAGCTGAAGCTGTCCACTCTGATAGAGACGTTAGACGGCGCCAAGGAGCGAGAAGTGGGTTTGCTGGAGAAGATCAAGGCCAACGAGGAGCTGCTGACGAGTGCCACAACTACCCATAACATCTTCAGAGAAAATGTGATGCACTGGACAGAGGGCCTTGTGAACACTGCCGCCACCATCGACAAGGAGCTGACGGAGATGGGGATGGAAGACCTCGGATACTCCTCCGACGAGGATCTCCAGCCCAGCGCCAAGCTTAGTCTATTCTTCAAGGGCGTGTTGATGGCTCTCCGGCGACTCCGGGCGGCGATCCCGAAGCGACTGGCCGAGGAGTCGC
Organism: Aegilops sharonensis; assembly: GCA_904067115.1. Classification (NCBI taxonomy): domain Eukaryota; kingdom Viridiplantae; phylum Streptophyta; class Magnoliopsida; order Poales; family Poaceae; genus Aegilops; species Aegilops sharonensis. The sequence continues at coordinate 10,714,293 of LR880970.1, read as the reverse complement.
GCCAAATCTGCTCGGAAGTTCTCCAAAAGGTGCTGGTGAAGGTGACCTACCGCAACCCGGGCCTCGACCTCACCAACGTCCTCAAGTCCTTGCCGCCGGATGCCGACGTAGAGGCGCTCAAGGCCTTTGTCGCCCCCATCATGGACAGGGTGAACAAGGTCAAGAGGGTTGAGGGCGACCGTGTAGACTAGGCCGCCAAGTTTATCTTTCCCTTGTCGCTGCAGACCATGTTCAGGAGGACAATTCATTAGATCTGCGACAAGTTATTTTGTAATATACACTATCTTAGGCAATGGTTGCACTGTTATTTCCTCTACTTGACTCCTTCCTTTGTATGCTTTACCCTACGCTTTTAGGGAACTTGTCGGAGCAAACACCTTTACCCGCGAGCGCTGAGTGCGGAACGTCAGCAGTCTGCTGGCAGTGTTGCTCGCGACAAGAAACCTTGTCGCGGCTAGCCGCAACTCACTTAAATTGTTGAGCGGACTTGAAACAAAGTAAGGGCGTGACTAGCTACGAGTTGGTTCCTCCGCGCACAGGTTTTCCATACAAGGCATGGTCGTTTGAGGAAGATAACTCAATTTTTTTTAAAAAAAACTGATTGCTCAAACTTTGGCAACTTAGCTTTTCTGTCGTTTGCTTCCCGGCAAAGTGATATTTCCTTGAGCGAAGATGAAACTTCCTCGAGCGGCACTTGGTCCACACCATTATCTTCTCCTTCCCTTCCCCCCCGGTTAACTTGTGCGCGAGGGAACCTTCCTTTCTTTGAAAAGAAAGAAGAGAAAATAAAGTTATGGAGCCTTGTGGCTCGTTATCGCTTACCGGTTGTTGGTGCTGCACAAAGTGTCAGATAACATATGCAATATAATGAAAAGAGCATAAAATTGACAAAATGTGTGCAACACATAAACTTTACTGATGCACGGGGTCTGCGCCCGGCTTTGTACAAAGGATTACATGCAACAACGGCAAGACTTGTACAAAAGGTGGTTGCCGGAACAGGTTCCGGCAACCGCGCCTTATGGGTAAAACTTACGAAGATGCTCTATGTTCCAGGAGTTGCTCACCGGAACGCCATCTTCGGTCTCAAGGCGGACAGCGCCAGGCCTAGTGACTCGTTTCACCCGATAAGGGCCTTCCCACTTTGGCGTCAACTTGTTGGAATTCTTGGCGGACTGAACGCGCCGAAGAACAAGGTCGCCTTCCTCGAGACTTCTGGCATTAACTTTGCGGCTATGGTAGCGGCGCAAAGCTTGCTGGTATCGAGTAGCTCGTACAGCAGCCTGAAGACGGTCTTCCTCAAGGAGTAGCGCGTCATCTTGTCGCAGCTGCTCTTGCTCGAGCTCATCATAAGCGAGCACTCGAGGTGACCCGTATACGAGGTCCGTGGGGAGAACTGCCTCTGCTCCATAGACTAGAGCAAAGGGTGTCTGGCTAGTGGCTCGATTTGGCGTCGTCCTGATCGACCAAAGAACCACCGGCAGCTCCTCGATCCAGTTTCTTCCGCACTTGTGCAGCCTGTCGAAAGTTCTGGTCTTGAGTCCACGCAGCACTTCAGCATTCGCCCTCTCCGCTTGACCGTTGCTTCTCGGGTGAGCAACAGAAGCGAAGCAGACCTTGGCGCCAAGGTCTTGGACGTACTGCATGAAGGTGCGGCTCGTGAATTGAGTGCCGTTGTCGGTGATGATCCTGTTAGGGATCCCGAAGCGACAAACAATCGACCTGAAGAACTTGACTGCTGACTGTGCTGTCACCTTTCTCACTGGTTCCACTTCCGGCCACTTTGTGAACTTGTCGATTGCGACGTACAAGTACTCAAAGCCCCCGACAGCTCGGGGGAAGGGGCCGAGGATGTCGAGCCCCCAGACCGAAAATGGCCAGGATAAAGGGATTGTCTGGAGAGCTTGAGCTGGCTGATGTATCTGCTTGGAATGGAACTGGCACGCTTCACACTTGGTTACTTGTGCAGTTGCATCCTGGAGGGCTGTCGGCCAGAAGAAACCTTGCCAAAAAGCTTTGCCGGCAAGTGCTCTTGCGCCAATGTGGTGACCACATATGCCTCCATGTATCTCTGCCAACAGCTTCTGTCCATCTTCCCGGCAAATACACTTCAATTTCACACCGTTGAGTCTTCTTCTGTACAGTATGTTGTCAACAAACTGGTACATACTTGACTGCCGGGCTACTCTTTCCGCTTCTTCTTGCTCTTCGGGAAGTTCTCCTGTCTGAAGGAAATGAACAATCTGCTGTGCCCATGCTGGAGCTTGTGGCTCGACAACAAGGACTAAAGGCATATCTGCTGCTGCGGGAACATCTGCTTCTACGGCAAGAACCTGAGGTTCTGCCGGAGCTTGACATTCCCCGGCAAGCTTGCCGGAGCGAAGCTTGTCGGGAGCGTTTGCTTCAACGAAACAAACCGTAAGGCTTGTCGGAGCAGACTGCTCCTCAGCACTCTTGCCGTTGACTTTAGGGACTTTCTTGGTGGCGGCTTCAGGGAGCTCTGCCGGCAAGTTCTCACCGGAAACCAACTTCCTTTTCTTGCTTTGTCCAGTTGATGGTGCTATAGTTGGTTGAGTCAGCTTGAGCACAAAGGTCCCTGGTTCCACAGGTAACTTAAGCGCAGCACACTTCGACAGGCCGTCAGCAATGTCATTCTGAGCTCTTGGAACGTATTCCATTTGCAAGCCGTCAAAGTGTTCTTCTAGCTTTCTCACTTCATCAACATAAGCTTCCATCAATGGACTCTGATAACTCTTGTTTACTTGGCGGATAACAAGCTGTGAGTCACCCCTGACAATGAGCCTCTTGATCCCAAGTTCTACCGCGATCCTGAGACCGGCAAGCAATCCTTCATACTCTGCAGTATTGTTTGTTGCTTGTTCCTTGGGAAAGTGCATCTGGACCACGTACTTGAGGTGCTCTCCGGTGGGTGCGATAGCAGCACGCCGGCTCCGGCGCCTTGCAGCGAGAAGGCACCATCAAAGTACATTATCCACTCTTTGCTCGCTTCTTTGTCGGGAATGCTCTTCTCTGGGATTTCTTCATCTTGTGTTGGCGTCCATTCTGCTATGAACTCCGCCAATGCTCTGCTTTGGATAGTTGAAGTGCTTTCAAACTTGAGGCCAAAGCTTGACAGTTCCAGTGCCCATTCGACGATCCTGCCTGTCGCTTCTGGATTTTGCAGTATCCTTTTCAGCGGAAAACGAGTGACAACCGTGATCTCGTGTGCTTGGAAGTAATGGCGCAGCTTTCTCGAGGCCATGAGGAGGCCGAAAAGCAATTTCTGCACACCAGAGTATCTTGACCTAGCTCCCTGTAGGAGGGAACTGACAAAGTAGACTGGGCGCTGCACCATCTTTTTCTGAATCTTCTCGTAATCCTGCGCAGATCCGTCCTTGTCGGGACTAGAGCTTGTCGGAGAAGTGCCTTGCTTGTCGCTGGATGCACCTGCCTCGGTTGCCGGCTCATCATCCGCCTCTCTCTCCGCTACTAACGCAGCACTAACCACCTGATTGGATGCCGCTATATATAGCAACAACTTCTCTTGTGGCTTAGGTGCGACAAGTATTGGAGTAGAGGACAGGTACCTCTTCAAGTCTTGCAGCGCAGCCTCCGCTTCGGGAGTCCATTTCATTGGACCTGCCTTTTTCAAAATCTTGAAAAATGGCAGGGCGCGCTCAACAGACTTAGAGATAAACCTGCTGAGAGCAGCCACGCAACCGGCAAGTCTACGTACATCCTTGACGCGCTTTGGTGCTTCAATCTGCTCAATAGCCTTAATCTTGTCGGGATTGGCTTCAATTCCCCGCTGAGACACAAAGAATCCGAGAAGCTTGCCAGAAGGGACTCCAAACACGCACTTCTCGGGGTTGAGCTTGAGGTTGATCTTGCGCAGATTTGCAAAGGTCTCATCTAAATCTTGAACCAGAGTTGCCCTATCTTTGCTTTTGACCACTATGTCATCCATGTAGGCTTCTACATTTCTGTGCATCTGTGGCTCAAAAGCTTCATGGACTACTCTTGCAAATGTTGACCCAGTATTCTTTAATCCGAAAGGCATCCGTATGAAACAGTATGTGCCACATGGAGTTATGAATGCAGTCTTCTCTTCATCCTCTTCTGCCATGAAGATCTGATGATATCCTGAGTATGCATCAAGAAATGAAAGCAAATCACATCCGGCTGTGGAATCGACAATCTGGTCGATGCGTGGCAAGGGAAATGGGTCTTTGGGGCAAGCTTTATT
>LR880970.1:10664718-10696660 GCA_904067115.1 Aegilops sharonensis | reverse complement strand
GGCCCAACCGCGCCCTCTACTTTCCCCCTGGGCGCCCGAAACCCTAGCCCCACTCGCCCACTCCCCCGTCCCCCGCACGACGCCCACTCCCCTCGCTCCTCTCCTCCCCCCGATTCGGGATCTGGATCGGGCGACGCCCCGACCCCGCCACTCGCCCCGATCCCCTCCTCCCGCTCCCTCGCTTGGTCTGGCGCGCGCCCGCAGCCAAGGTGCCCGACCCCGCTGCCTCTCCCCGGCGACTGGCCTTCCCACCACACGACGCCGGCGCCCACCCCGGCGACGCCGGACTCCGTCAACGCCAACGCCTCCTCGCCCTCGCACTGAACTGCCCCGACGTCGCGCCGTTTCCGCTCGCCGTCACCTTGTCGGCGTCGCCTTCCTGCCTCTCCCCCGACCGGCTGCCCCGAGCACGCCTTTGCACCTCTACAGGGCCCTGTGAGCCCTCATCCCCTTCCTCTCCCCCTCCCGTCGCCGTAGGACGCCACCACCTATGCGCCTGAAACTCTCCGTCCGCTCCCGCGCGTGTGGCCTCGCCTGTCGTCCTCACCCCGCTCGCGCTGTTCGCCACCGCGGCCCGCGCCTGCGCCCCAGGCCTCGTCTTCGGCCACCTCCCCGCCCGCGCTACCCAACGCGCCCCGCCGCGCCGGCTTTCGTCGCCGAAAACGGCCGGCCGGCGAGCCCCGCCGTGGCCACTGCCTCGCCCCCTGCGTGATGTGCGCCTGGGTGCGCCCCGCCCCAGCGCCCGTTAGCGCACCCGCTCCAGTGGCTAGATGGGCCACTAACAGCGGGCCCCACAGCCCCTTCTTAAAAAAAAAAATAGGTGTTAAAAAAGAATTAAAAAAATAATAAATAATTAATCAATATAATTAATTAAACTAGTCATACACCCGTGCATCTGCACGGCCTAGCTACTATAGGGATACATAAGTATTATTAGTGTATTAACATCTATAATATTGGAGTTTAAATTTGAAATATCGCACATTGAACAAATGCTAAGTTATACATATTGATAAGAAAATAATTGATATCCCTTCAACCGATGTTTATTAACAGGTTTATGTTCATATATGGTTTTGAATGCACCACAATGTATGCATATTTTTTTCTACTTGCCTTGCAATTAGGTGATTTTACATATAATATTAATGACCTTGTTAGCGGTGATATATGTGATCCACTGGGGATATTACAGTATGTGGGATGGGAATTTATGTTTCCAACATTAATAGGCTAATTTTCCTCAACGAAAGGCTAGGACTCCTTATTTGTACGTTTATATTTTCTTACTTCAAGCTGACAGGTACATAGTTTATGTTTTCATGCGAATTGGGATGTGTAATCCTTTTTTATATGGAAATTCAGAATGTATCTATCTAGAATGAAATCAAACGATATAGTATCTCATAAAACTTGGGGATTTTTTAGCTCAGTTTAACTGGGTCTGGTTGTGAAGTGTCACTATTTGAAATACTGGATGTTCTGCTTTTCCAACCAAAAACATTGATATTCCAACCCCTAGAAAAAAAGCAATGGTGTTTCTTTAATTATTTTTAATATCTTGATTAATTTTATATATATTACATGCCACAATTTATGCATATTTCCTTCTTATTTAAGGATTAGCTGATTTCGCATATTAAATCAATGACATTTCTACCGATAATATCTGGGAGGCACATGGAGCGATTTATGTATGTTTGTGTTTAATTTATTTTATTTTGACTGGATCCAGTTTTTGTGTGTGGGTACTGAAATTTCTTTCAATTATTAGGCATAATCGTTTTCGTAATTTCTGGACTCCTTATTTGTACGTGTCCTTTTTTATTTCTTCAAGAGTACACGGACGTGTTTTTGTTTTGCTAGGAATTAGGATATACGCACATTTTTGTAGTGTGAGCAGAATATTTTTTATTTTGTACATATTTTTTTCTTTTTTCAGAAAGGAGAAGGCACGTGTTTTTTTGAAGTTGGACTATATCTCCTTTTTTTCCCACGTGACATCACCCTTTTATAATTAGAAGTGTCTCATCTGTGTACGTGTGGGTTCAAATGACATTTTTTTATCACGGTGGCTCTATTTGATAGCGTGAGGACTCCTTTTTTCCACGTGATGTCTTATTTTTTTAATAGGAAGTGTCTCTTATCTTTGCATGTGTGTGCTTTTTATAAGGAAAAGTTTTCTAATAGATCTTGACCATTAAATTTTCAATCTAATGGCTAAATTAATCTTGATGATGTGGATTAACGTGGAAGCTCGTATGGTGCCTCCAATTAGTAAATATAAGATACTTAATTAATTTGGTTAGTTAAACTAAATAAAGTTAATTAGCTTAATTGCCTAATTAGACCAAATTAACTAGTTAGTTAACGAAATAGTCAATGACAGGAGGACCCCACCCCCTGTTGACCAGTCAAACATTGACTGGTCAACTAGGACCCCCCGGGACCCATTGGTCAGCCCCTGGGTGCTCTATGGGTGCACTACACCAGGTGCACTTAGCAGTTTTGCTATTTTAATTCGAATTAATAATAAATCCAGAATATTGTTTAAACTTTGAAAAATCATAGTAAATTAACCGTAGCTCGGATGGAAAAACTTTGTACATGAAAGTTGCTCAGAACGACGAGACGAATCCGGATACGCAGTCCGTTCGTCCGCCACACACCCCTAACCTACCGAACCCGCAACTTCCCCCTCCGGCTCCTCTGCCCGAAAACACGAAACACCGGGGATATTTTCCCGGATGTTTCCCCCCTTAACCGGTACCACCTCATACCACGCTAGGGCACGCCTAGCATCGTTACTTGTCTTGTCATGCATCGATATGCATCTGTTTACATGGTATTCATTGTTTCTTCCCCCTCTTCTCTCCGGTAGACTACGAGACCGACGCTGCTGCTGCCCAGTTCGACTACGGAGTTGACGACTCCTCTCTCTTGCCAGAGCAACCAGGCAAGCCCCCCCTTTGATCACCAGATATCGCCTACTCTCCTCTATACTGCTTGCATTAGAGTAGTGTAGCATGTTACTGCTTTCAGTTAATCCTATACTGCTGCATAGCCTGTCCTTGCTACTACTGTTGTTACCTTTACCTGCTATCCTACTGCTTAGTATAGGATGCTAGTGTTCCATCAGTGGACCTACACTCTTGTCCGTCTGCCATGCTATACTACTGGGCTGTGATCACTTCGGGAGGTGATCACGGGTATATACTATATACTTTACACTATTACATTACCTGTGATACTGTTCGGAGATGGGGGCTGAAAGGACAGGTGGCTCCATCCCGGTAGAGGTGGGCCTGGGTTCCCGACGGTCCCCAACTGTTACTTTGTGGCGGAGCGACAGGGCAGGTTGAGACCGCCTAGGAGAGAGGTGGGCCTGGCCCTGTTCGGCGTCCGCGGATACTTAACACGCTTAACGAGATCTTGGTATTTGATCTGAGTTGGCTACGAGCCTATACGCACTAACCATCTACGTGGGAGTAGTTATGGGTATCCCAACGTCGTGGTATCAGCCGAAGCACTTCGTGACGCCAGCGACTGAGTGGCGCGCGCCGGATTGGACTGGAACGCCTGTAGGCTAGGACTGCTTCCGGCCGCGTACGCAACATGCAGGTGTGCTATGGGCGATGGGCCCAGACCCCTGTGCGCTTAGGTTTAGACCGGCGTGCTGGCCTCTCTGTTGAGCCTAGGTGGGGCTGCGACGTGTTGATCTTCCGCGGCCGGGCATGACCCAGGAAAGTGTGTCCGGCCAAATGGGATCAAGCGTGTTGGGTAAGTTGGTGCACCCCTGCAGGGAAGTTAATCTATTCGAATAGCCGTGATCTTCGGTAACAGGACGACTTGGAGTTGTAACTTGACCTTATGACAACTAGAACCGGATACTTAATAAAACACACCCTTCCAAGTGCCAGATACAACCAGTGATCGCTCTCTCTCAGGGCAATGAGGAGGGGATCGCCGGGTAGGATTATTGCTATGTGATGTTACTTGGAGGACTTCAGACTGCCCTCTTCTGCCTGTTACAAGACAGGTGACCAGAAGCGTAGTCTTCGATAAGACTAGCTATCCCCCTCTTATTCTGGCATTCTGCAGTTCAGTCCACTGATATGGCCCTTTACACATATATCCATGCATATGTAGTGTAGCTCCTTGCTTGCGAGTACTTTGGATGAGTACTCACGGTTGCATTGTTCTCCCCTTTTCCCCTATCTATACTCGATTGCTGCAACCAGACGATGGAGCCCAGGAGCCAGACGCCACCGTCGATGACGACTACTACACTGGAGGTGCCTACTACTACGTGCAGCCCGCTGACGACGACCAGGAGTAGTTTAGGAGGATCCCAGGCAGGAGGCCTGCGCCTCTTTCGATCTGTATCCCAGTTTGTGCTAGCCTTCTTAAGGCAAACTTGTTTAACTTATGTCTGTACTCAGATATTGTTGCTTCCGCTGACTCGTCTATGATCGAGCACTTGTATTCGAGCCCTCGAGGCCCCTGGCTTGTATGACTTATTTATGTTTTAGAGTTGTGGTGTGATATCTTCCCGTGAGTCCCTGATCTTGATCGTACACATTTGCGTGCATGATTAGTGTACGATTGAATCGGGTGCGTCACAGGTGCGCTGTACACGGCTGAACCTCTGGATGTACTTGCGTAGGGACTCTCCTTCCTTCTGGGCGAGCAAATGGAGGTCGCTCTCTTGGCCATGCGGCTTGTGGCCGCCGGTAAAGGCGCCAACAAACTGATGGCACAGGTCAGCCCAAGAGGATATGGAGTTGTCCGTCAAGTGCATGAGCCAAGATCTGACGTTGGGCTTGAGTACCAGCGGGAAGTAGTTGGCTAGGATCTTGTCGTCTCGTCCCCCGGCAGCTTGCACCGCGATGGTGTAGACACTAAGGAATTCTGACGGATGCGTCTGGCCATCGTACTTCTCTGGTACGTCCGGTTTGAAGTTCTTGGTGCTGGGCCACTGGACTTGCCGCAGCTCACGGGTAAACGCAGGACAACCTACTGCATACGGCAAGCCGCCTGGTTCCCCTGGCGCATGCATATCAACAGAGGGCCCAGCGCGCTGGTCTGATTGACGTCGCGCTTCTCTTCGACGTTCGATGCGAGTTCGAGCATCTTCTTACTGTCGTTCTTGGAGAACTTGGCGCTGATCGCGACGCGCTTGCGGATCCGACGACGCAGTGGAGTCGCTGTCGATGTTGATCCGACGAGCCGGCGATCTTGGCCTTCGGGGTGGAGAGTGCATGGTGGTTGCACCCCCACAGGTTTCGTCGCCACCGGCTCGTGCCTTGTCGTGTTGCCGCGGCAGCGATGCGGTTGGTTGCCGCGGAACGTCGCCGTTGGCGAAGCCGATCAGACTCTGGATGGTGGCCCTCCATTCGTCGACCATGTCGGACGCCGGAGGGTAATCCAGGAGCAGCTGAGCTCGCGCTAGAGCTTCTTCTCGAGTGGTGGGCGGCAGTGGCGAACGGTGCGAGGAGCGAGATATGCTCGGACTTCTGTTTACGTTAGAAGGAGCAGTCCCCCGTCCAGGCGACCGTGCCTCGCTTGGGCCAACATGCTGGCGTGCATGCTGGTCTTGAGCGTTGCGCGATACACCATCCCGGTCTGGGCCCAACGAGCGTATGGCGCTGTGAACACCATGACGCTGTCGGTCCCGCGCTTCCGGAGATGGTCGCGGTGAGTGTCTTGACGCCGAGGTTTGTGCGGCCTTGTCCTTGGACCTGGCAGCGTCGTGCGCTCCCTCGTCCACGTCCATCCTTTCGCCGGCATCTACCCCACCACCCGTTTGCTCCGGGGGTGGTGGGTTCGACGCGGACGGCTCTCCTGCTGCCGAAGTCTTCTTCTTCGGCTCCATGTCGATGAAGATGATGAAGATGCAGCTCGTGTGAACGCCGGATCAGGTTCACACAAACTCGACGCACCCCTACCTGGCGCGCCAAAGATGTCGGGGGAAATCTGTCCCACCACGGACACCTATGGGATCGGAGCCCCTTCTCGGTTCGGCAGGGGGCGGAGGATGCACAAAGAGCAGATCGAGACGATCACACGAGCGATTTACCCAGCTTCGGAGCTCTCCGGAGAGATAATACTCCTACTGCTGCTTGTCTGGTTGTATTGTGTTCTTGCTAGGGAGCGATGAAAGCTACAAAACCTAGCCTGAGAGTCTGTGGTTTCGTACGAACTGAATCGAACGAGCCGAACCCTTTCTACGTCGCACTCGGGCCTCCTTTTATAGGCACAAGGGGTCACCACAGGTGGCAAGTAGACAAGGGTAAAGTAGGAAAAACAGAGGTTGGTACACCGCTTTGTACAGTGTACAGTGATCTATACCTAACTCTGACGGCAAGGGACAAAAGCCATAAATGTCCGTCCCTGTCGCCTGAACAGTGCAACAGGGACCGTCAAGTGCGCCTCCGTTTGCCACGATGGTAGCTTGTCAGCGCTGCTTGTCGCCGCTCCCCGCTGGCTGCACAGCCCATTTACACGCGCGCCTGGAAAAGCCCCATGGCGACACGTTGGCGGATGAGCTGGAGCGGAGATGAAGAGAGGTTACCTGCCGCGGCAAGCGCCTTGTCGCGGCTGAATCCTTGTCGCGTCAGGAGGCTTGTCGCGCTCCCGACCTTCCCGGCAAGCTCCTCTTGCCGGGGCCTTCTGCGTGCCTAGAGTGGCCTTCCCGGCAAGCACCTCTTGCCGGGGCCTTGATTATTTTGTTCTTGAATGGCTCTAAAGGAGCCGCTGAGGACTTTGGCGGTCACCAGGCCAGCCCTGCCGCGGGGTGTTGCGACTGTCCGTGCACGAGTTCGGGATACTAGGGTACCCCTACTCTAGTACACCGACATAATCAAACCGCTGGAATGTGTTTTCTGTGCCGAACAAGAAACAAACCACCATCTATTTTTTGACTGTGTGGTAGCCAGGAATATTTGGTCGTTTGTCAATCGCTTCTTCCAATAGAATTTGGGCACAAACTTTGAATCGGTGGCCCTCTTTCGAATCTCTAATAAAAAGAATTTAGCTTTAAATGTAGTTAGTTCTGTTGTTCTATGGTGTTTATGGAAATATAGGAACTCTATGATTTTTAATAACACCATCTGGACATCTATTAATCAGGTGTGGAGACTGATTCACAGAATGCTCAAATTCTGGGTGATTTTGACCCCAGAAACAAGCAAATGCCAGGTGGAGGATTTCTTGAGTGCGCTGGCAAAACTACTGCAACAAACCTTGATGATCTCGTGTGGCTGAAGGCAAATAACACATGATTGGGTGTGGGTGCAAGTTGGGCCAAACTCAAAATCTCTGAAGACGATGGCTTCGTTTCTCCTGCCAAGAAGTGAGACACTGATGACAAGACCATGGTGCGCAGCCCCGTGTCCACCCTTGCAATCTGCTGGTCGCCCCAGGCGGCCTTGGCACCACCATTCAAGCTCAGAAGAGGAGGAAGCGAGATCGTGTGATTTCGTGCGAGTGCGTTTGTGTACCTGGTCTAGTAGGCTGGTGTCTTTAGCTTACTGGTGTTTTCGTTCTGTCCTTTGGCTCCTTGTTGAGCAAGGCTTGTAATAACTGTTAGGTCTTGGAATCTCTGAACTTTAGCTCTGTAAGAGTAAGACTCTGTATGGTTTCATTCTTGATAATGGAACCGGGGAGAGGCCTCCCTGTTCTTCTAAAAAAAATAATACAACTAAAACTGATACGCAGGTAAGAATACAACGGGCTAGGACGGGGTGCAGTTGCAAGAAAGCGTGCAGGGATAAGTATATTGAGTTGGAACTGCCGGGGCATGGGGCAACCCCGGACTGTTCAGGAACTGGTGTCTGTCGTGCGCATATCTCCCAAGTATTGTCTTTCTTTCCGAGACTACGAAGTGTGAAGAGAGCGTCAACAATGTTAGGTGGAGAACACGTCTTTGGAACTAGATAAGCTACTGTTGAGGGAGGAGCTGATGTGGAGACAACGTTCGAGGGTTACAAAACTACAAGCAGGAGACTAAAATACAAAATGGTTTCACCATAAGGCCACATGGAGACGGAAGAAAAATAAAATAAGTTTGTTAAAGAGAGATGATGGGAGCTGGAGCTGGGCTGAGAGCAAAGAGGAGCTACAAGGTGCTGCAAATGAGTTCATTGAAAAGGTTGTATGAGTCTGACCTGTGAGTTAAACCAAGCGAGTTGTTGGGCTTGCTTCAGGAGAAGATAACGGAAGACATGGATGATTTGCTGATCCGTGAGTTCTTAGATAAAGAAATTAGTGATGCCCTTTTTCAGATCGGTCTCCTAAAGGCCCCAGGTCCGGAATATTTCCCTATGAGATATTTTCAGCAAAATCGGGCTACGTTCAAGGATGATGCACTCAAGGAAGTTTGGAAGTTCTTTAATACTGGTATCATGCCTGAAGGTGTAATGACACGATGATAGTGTTAGGGCCGGTTCTTTTCGGCAATTCTCCCAAAATTGACCTGATAACCCACAAGTATAGGGGATCGCAACAGTTTTCGAGGGTAGAGTATTCAACCCAAATTTATTGATTCGATACAAGGGGAGCCAAAGAATATTCTCAAGTATTGACAGCTGAGTTTTCAATTCAACCACACCTGGATAACTTAATATCTGCAGCAAAGTATTTAGTAGCAAAGTAGTATGGAAGTAGCGGTAACAGTGGCAAAAGTAACAACAGCAGTTTTGTAGTAATTGTAATGGTGGCAATGGTAAAGTAACGAAGCAAAGATCAATATGTGAAAAGCTCGTAGGCACATAGGGTGACACAGAACTAGCTCCAGTTCATCAATGTAATGTAGGGATGTATTCCGAATATAGTCATACGTGCTTATGGAAAAGAACTTGCACAAAATCTTTTGTCCTACCCTCCCGTGGCAGCGGGGTCCTATTGGAAACTAAGGAATATCAAGGCCTCCTTTTAATAGAGTACCGGACCAAAGCATTAACACTTAGTGATACATGAACTCCTCAAACTACGGTCATCACCGGGAATGGTCCCGATTATTGTCACTTCGGGGTTGCCGGATCATAACACATAGTAGGTGACTAATGACTTGCAAGATAGGATCAAGAAGTCACATATATTCATGAAAACATAATAGGTTCAGATCTGAACTCATGGCACTCGGGCCCTAGTGACAAGCATTAAGCATAGCAAAGTCATAGCAACATCAATCTTAGAACATAATGGATACTAGGGATCAACCCTAACAAAACTACCTCGATTACATGATAAATCTCATCCAACCCATCACCGTCCAGCAAGCCTACGATGGAATTACTCACGCACGGCGGTGAGCATCATGGAATTGGTGATGGAGGAAGGTTGATGATGACGACGGCGATGGATTCCCCTTCCGGAGCCCCGAACGGACTCCAGATCAGCCCTCCCGAGAGAGATTAGGGCTTGGCGGCGGCTCCCTATCGTAAAATGCAATGAATCCTTCTCTCCGAATTTTTTCTCCCCGAACTTGAATATATGGAGTTGGAGTTGAGGTCGGTGGAGCCTCAGGGGGCCCACGAGACAAGGGGGCGCGCCCAGGGGGGTAGCCGCGCCCCCACCCTCGTGGACAGGGTGTGGGCCCCTGGTCTTGATTCTTTCGCCAGTATTTTTTGATAAGTTCCAAAAATATTCTCCGTGAAGTTTCAGGTCATTCCGAGAACTTTTATTTCTGCACAAAATTAACACCATGGCAATTCTGCTGAAAACAGCGTCTGTCCGGGTTAGTTCCATTCGAATCATGCAAGTTAGAGTCCAAAACAAGGGCAAAAGTGTTTGGAAAATTAGATACGATGGAGACGTACGAACTCCCCCAAGCATAAACCTTTGCTTGTCCTCAAGCAATTCAGTTGACAAACTGAAAGTGATAAAGAAAAACTTTTACAAACTATGTTTGCTCTTGTTGTTGCAAATATGTAAGCTAGCATTCAAGTTTTCAGCATAGATTATGAACTAACCATATTCACAGTAACATTTAGGTCTCATGTTTACTCATATCAATGGCATAATCAACTAGCGAGCAATAATAATAAATCTCGGATGACAACACTTTCTCAAAACAATCATAATATGATATAACAAGATGGTATCTTGCTAGCCCTTTTTGAGACTGCAAAACATAAATACAGAGCACCTCTGAAGATCAAGGACTGACTAAACATTGTAATTCATGGTAAAAGAGATCCAACCATAGTCATACTCAATATAAATTAATAGTAATGGATGCAAATGACAGCAGTGCTCTCTAACTGGTGCTCTTTAATAAGAGGATGATGACTCAACATAAAAGTAAATAGATAGGCCCTTCGCATAGGGAAGCAGGGATTTGTAGAGGTTCCAGAGATCGATTTTTGAAATAGAGATAAATAATATTTTGAGTGGTATACTTTCGTTGTCAACATAACAACCGAGAGATCTCGATATCTTCCATGCTACACACATTATAAGCAGTTTTCAAACAGAATGGTAAAGTTTATACTCCCCCTCACCAACAAGCATCAATCCATGGCTTGCCCGAAACAATGGGTGCCTCCAACTAACAACAATCCTGGGGGAGTTTTGTTTGCAATTATTTTGATTTGGTTTGAGCATGGGACTGGACATCCCGGTGACCAGCCATTTTCTCGTGAGTGAGGAGCGGAGTCCACCCCTCTTGAGAATAACCCGTCTAGAATGGAAGATACAGACAACCCTAGTTGATACATGAGCTATTCGAGCACACAAAACAGAATTTCATTTGAAGGTTTAGAGTTTGGCACATACAAATTTACTTGGAACGGCAGGNTGATGACTCAACATAAAAGTAAATAGATAGGCCCTTCGCATAGGGAAGCAGGGATTTGTAGAGGTTCCAGAGATCGATTTTTGAAATAGAGATAAATAATATTTTGAGTGGTATACTTTCGTTGTCAACATAACAACCGAGAGATCTCGATATCTTCCATGCTACACACATTATAAGCAGTTTTCAAACAGAATGGTAAAGTTTATACTCCCCCTCACCAACAAGCATCAATCCATGGCTTGCCCGAAACAATGGGTGCCTCCAACTAACAACAATCCTGGGGGAGTTTTGTTTGCAATTATTTTGATTTGGTTTGAGCATGGGACTGGACATCCCGGTGACCAGCCATTTTCTCGTGAGTGAGGAGCGGAGTCCACCCCTCTTGAGAATAACCCGTCTAGAATGGAAGATACAGACAACCCTAGTTGATACATGAGCTATTCGAGCACACAAAACAGAATTTCATTTGAAGGTTTAGAGTTTGGCACATACAAATTTACTTGGAACGGCAGGTAGATACCGCATATAGGAAGATATGGTGGACTCATATGGAATAACTTTGGGGTTTATGGAAGTGGATGCACAAGCAGTATTCCCGCTTAGTACAAGTGAAGGCTAGAAAAAGACTGGGAAGCGACCAACTAGAGAGCGACAACAGTCATGAACATGCATTAAAATTAATCAACACTGAATGCAAGCATGAGTAGGATATAATTCACCATGAACATAAATATTGTGGAGGCTATGTTGGTTTTGTTTCAACTACATGTGTGAACATGTGCCAACTCAAGCCACTCGAATCGTTCAAAGGAGGATACCACCCTATCATACCACATCACAACCGTTTTAATAGCATGTTGGCACGCAAGGTAAACCATTATAAACTCCTAGCTAATTAAGCATGGCATAAGCAACTATAATCTCTAATTGTCATTGCAAACATGTTTATTCATAATAGGCTGAATCAGGAACGATGAACTAATCATATTTACAGAAACAAGAGAGGTCGAGTTCGTACCAGCTTCTCTCATCTCAATCAATCCATCATATATCGTCATTATTGCCTTTCACTTGCATGACTGAATGTTGTGGATAATAATATAATAGTGCACGTGCATTGGACTAAGCTGGAATCTGCAAGAATTTAATTCAAAGGA
Source organism: Aegilops sharonensis (assembly GCA_904067115.1). Classification (NCBI taxonomy): domain Eukaryota; kingdom Viridiplantae; phylum Streptophyta; class Magnoliopsida; order Poales; family Poaceae; genus Aegilops; species Aegilops sharonensis. The sequence continues at coordinate 10,684,702 of LR880970.1, read as the reverse complement.
GAAGACAAGGTAATTGTTAAATCAACAATAATGCATATAAGAGCCACTTCAATATTTTCATTATGGTCTTCTCCTCTCGACCCCCAAAGAAGAGAAATAAAACTATTTACACGGGACAGCTCCCAAAAAGCAAAAGAAGAACGAGAAATCTTTTTGGGTTTTCTTTTAATTACTACTACTACATGCATGAAAAGTAAACTAGCTAAAAGCTACAACTAAATTTTTTTGGTTTTTCTTAAGGGTTTTCAAGCACACAAGAAGAAGCGAGAAAAAGGAAAATAAACTAGCATGGATAGTACAATGAAAAAGTATGAGCACCAAAACTTGCATGAGTGTGTGAACATGGATGTAATGTCGGTCAGAAATACGTACTCCCCCAAGCTTAGGCTTTTGGCCTAAGTTGGTCTATGCCCACGGATGGCCTGGCGGATATCCGAAGTTGTAACTAGGGTCGTACTGAGATGCAGCCGCTACTGCCTCACGAGCCGCAGCTTGGAGGCGAGATGCCTCGGTCCTCCTCTCGTATTCATTCGCGTCCTCCCTGGTTATAACATATCTCCTTTTTCCTGAAAGTCAAAGAAAGTAGGAGCAGGGAGAGTGATATGGACAGCGCGACGTCTGTCAAAGATTAGTTGGTACTGGAGAGACTGTTCATTCCTCTCAACAAACTAATGACGAACCATAGCATTAAAATCTAGATAAGAAGGAGGTAGCAACATTTCTTCTTCCTCATAATGCCTAATAGGTATCTCAAAGTGTGCAGCAAGGCGTGATGCAAAGATGCCACCGAAGATGGGGCTTTTTGTACGGTTCAGACTTAACCGTTTAGCAATAATAAACAAAGCATGGCGCAAAATAACAATATCAGGAGCACTAAGATTTCCACTGTTCCCGGGACCAATTAAACATGTACTAGCAAATATTGCAAAGTAATGTAGACCAGGAAAATGTATGCTAGTAATTCTTGCATCAGAAACTTTCCTTGTTTCCCCTACAGCAATTTCATCAATGAATCCCTCCACATCACTACGATGTGGTTCCTCGATGCTGCCCTCAAAGGGTATCTTGCATACCCGACAAAAATCATATAGGGACATCTCGTTAACTTCATCATATAAATGAAACTCCACTGAAGGTGGTGATTTCTTAGCATGAAAGTAAAAAATTTGCACGAAAATATTAGTGAGTAGGAGATACTGTACGCACTAGTCGCGGAGGAAGCCGGTGAGGCCTGCATTCCCAGCCAAATAATAAAAGTCATCATGAATCCCGGCTACTCTCCAGAACTCATCATAAGGCCATTCACACGGACGAACTTCCGCGGTGCAAGGGAGATTATGTTTGGGCTTCTTATTCTCCTCACTTTGCCTATCCTTCGAGCTTCGGCTCAATGAGCCCCTCAACAATCTCTTCATCATTTTCTCTCTCTAAGAATTTCTAAAATGTTTAGTGACTTAAAATAAAAGTGAACCAAACTCAACAAAATTGATAGCAACTACTCCCACAAGTGCGTAGAGACTATATCATGCATTAGAACTACTTGGGACCAAATAAATTTGTCATGCAAGCTCAAGAGCAGGGTCACCTAAGCAATAAAAATTTGCAATGAATAAAGCACTAGAACAAAAACTAATTGGACCATTGGAGGAGTCACATACCGAAGAACAATCCCCCAAAGCAGTTTTGTGAGTGGAGCTTTGAGCAAGGAGATCGAAAATCATAGCAAAACAAGCTAGAACAAGAGTTTGAGCTGTGTGGTGATTTTTTCTGGAGGAAGATGAAGTGTGTGGGTGCAGGAATAAGTGGAGGGGGGCCACGTGGGGCCCATGAGGCAGATGGGCGTGCCCAGGGGATGGGCGCACCCTGGACCCTCGTGACCAAGTGGTGGCTCCCCCTGATGTGTTCTCAGTGCCAGATATTCTTAAATATTCTACAAAAAATCATATTTCAGTTTCAAGGTATTTGGAGAACTTTTATTTTCGGGGTATTTTTTTATTGCACGGATAATTCAGAAAACAGAGAGAAAATACTATTTTTGCTTTATTTAATCTAAATAATAGAATGTAAAAGGAGGGTACAGAGAGTTGTGCTTTCTAACTTTATCCATCTCATGCTCATCAAAAGGAATCCACTAACAAGGTTGATCAAGTCTTATTAACAAACTCATTTCGAATCGCATGAAACCGGAGAATTTTCGAATAACACTAGGTTACGTCAACGGGGATATGCACATCCCCAATAATAAGAATATCATATTTCTTCTTGACAGTAGGAAGAGGAAATTCAGAACCTCCAATAATAATCGATGGAATTTTTCCAATAGAATTGATATTGTGGACTTGAGGTTGTTTCCTCGGAAAGTGTACCGTATGCTCATTACCATTAACATAAAAAGTGACATTGCCTTTGTTGCTATCAATAACAGCCCCTGTAGTATTCAAAAAGGGTCTACCAAGGATAATCGACATACTATCATCCTCGGGAATATCAAGAATAACAAAGTCCGTTAAAATAGTAACGTTTGCAACCACAACAGGCACATCCTCACAAATACCGACAGGTATAGCGGTTGATTTATCGGCCATTTGCAAACATATTTCAGTAGGTGTCAACTTATTCAAATCAAGTCTACGATATAAAGAGAGAGGCATAACACTAACACCGGCTCCAAGATCACATAAAGTAGTTTTAACATAGTTTCTTTTAATGGAGCATGGTATAGTTGGTACTCCAGGGTCTCCAAGTTGCTTAGGTATTCTACCTTTAAAAGTATAATTAGAAAGCATGGTGGAAATTTCAGCTTCCGGTATCTTTCTTTTATTAGTAACAATATCCTTCATGTATTTAGCATAAGATTTCATTTTAAGCATATCAGTCAAACACATACGCAAAAAGATAGGTCTAATCATTTCAGCAAGGCGCTCAAAATCCTCATCATCCTTTTTCTTGGATGGTTTAGGAGGAAAAGGCATGGGTTTCTGAACCCATGGTTCTCTTTCTTTACCATGCTTCCTAGCAATGAAGTCTCCCTTGTCATAACGTTGATTCTTTGATTGTGGGTTATCAAGATAAACAGTAGGTTCAATCTCTACATCATTATCATTGCTAGGTTGAGCATCAACATGAACATCATCATTAATATTATCCCTACGTTCATGTTCATCACCAGATTGTGTTTCAGCCTCAGAAATAGAAATATCATTGGGATTCTCAGGTGTGTCAACAGCAGGTAAACTAGAAGCGTGCAAAGTCCTATCATTTTTCTTTTTCTTCCTCTTAGAAGGACTAGGTGCATCAACGTTAGCTCTCTGAGAGTCTTGCTCAATTCTCTTAGGGTGGCCTTCAGGATACAAAGGTTCCTGAGTCATTTTACCCCCTCTAGTCATAACTCTAGCAACATTATCAATTTTCTTATTATTTAATTCATTGAGCAAATCATTTTGAGCTTTAAGAACTTGTTCTACTTGAGTGCTAACCATAGAAGCATGTTTACTAATAAGTTTAAGTTCACCCTTAACTCTAGACATATAATCACTCAAGTGTTCAATCATGTAAGCATTACATTTCAATTTTCTACCAACATAAGCATTGAAGTTTGCTTGTTTAACAATAAATTATCAAACTCGTCCAAGCATTGGCTAGCAAACTTAGTAGACGGGATTTCAGCTTTATCATATCTATAAAGAGAATTTACCTTTACTACCTGTGTCGGGTTATCAAGACCATGTATTTCTTCAATAGGTGGTAAATTCTGAACATCTTCAGCTTTAATACCTTTTTCTTCCATAGATTTATTTGCCTCTTGCATATCTTCAGGACTGAGAAATAGAATACCCCTTTTCTTCGGAGTTGGCTTAGGAGTTGGTTCAGGAAGTGTCCAATTATTTTCATTACTCAACATATTATTCAATAGTAATTCAGCTTGATCAACAGTTCTTTCCCTGAAAACACAACCAGCACAACTATCCAGGTGGTTTCTGGAAGCATCGGTTAGTCCATTATAAAAGATATCAAGTATTTCATTTTTCTTCAGAGGATGATCAGGCAAAGCATTAAGTAATTGGAGAAGCCCCCCAAGCTTGTGGGAGACTCTCGTCTTAAATTTGCACAAAATGATATATTTCCCTTAAAGCAGCTTGTTTCTTATGAGCAGGGAAATATTTAGCATAGAAGTAATAAATCATATCCTGGGGACTACGCACACAACCAGGATCAAGAGAATTAAACCATGTCTTAGCATCACCATTTAACGACAACGGAAATAGCTTAAGGATATAGTAGTAACAAACTTTTTCCTCATGAGTGAATAGGGTGGCTAGATCATTTAATTTAGTAATATGTGCACAATATTTTTAGATTCATAGCCATGAAAAGGATCAGATTCAACCAAAGTAATTATCTCAGGATCGACAGAGAAATCATAATCTTTATCAGTAATACAGATAGGTGAAGTAGCAAAAGCAGGGTCATATTTCATTCTAGCATTCAAAGACTTTTCTTTCAGCTTAGCTAATAATTTCTTAAGATCATATCTATCATTGCAAGCAAGAAAATCTCTAGCAGTTTCTTCATCCATAACATAACCCTCAGGCACAACATGCAGTTCATATCTAGAGGGAGAATCTTCATCATCACTTTCATCAATATTATCAGTTTCAATTATTTCATTCTCTCTAGCCCTAGCAAGTTGTTCATCTAGAAATTCACCTAGTGGCACAGTATTATCAAGCATAGAAGTAGTTTCATCATAAGTATCATGCATAGCAGAAGTGGCATCATCAATAAAATGCGACATATCATAATTAATAGCAGAAGCAGGTTTAGGGGTCGCAAGTTTACTCAAAACAGAAGGAGAATCAAGTGCAGAGCTAGATGGCAGTTCCTTACCTCCCCTCGTGGTTGAGGGATGAATCTTGGTTTTCTCGTCTTTCAAGTTCCTAAGAGTGATCAGCAGATATAAATCCCAAGTGACTCAAAGAATAGAGCTATGCTCCCCGGCAACGGCGCCAGAAAATAGTCTTCAAACCCAAAAATATAGGGGATCGCAACAGTTTTCGAGGGTAGAGTATTCAACCCAAATTTATTGATTCGGCACAACGGGAGCCAAAGAATATTCTCAAGTATTAGCAGCTGAGTTGTCAATTCAACCACACCTGGATAACTTAATATCTGCAGCAAAGTATTTAGTAGCAAAGTAGTATGGAAGTAACGGTAATAGTGGCAAAAGTAACAATAGCAGTTTTGTAGTAATTGTAACTGTGGCAATGGTAAAGTAACGAAGCAAAGATGAATATGTGGAAAGCTCGTAGGCATTGGATGAGTGATGGATAATTATGTCGGATGCGATTCTTCATGCAACAGTTATTACATAGGGTGACACAGAACTAGCTCCAGTTCATCAATGTAATGTAGGCATGTATTTCGAATATAGTCATACGTGCTTATGGAAAAGAACTTGCATGCCATCTTTTGTCCTACCCTCCCGAGGCAGCGGGGTCCTATTGGAAACTAAGGGATATTAAAGCCTCCTTTTAATAGAGTACCGGACCAAAGCATTAACACTTAGTGAATACATGAACTCCTCAAACTACGGTCATCACCGGGAGTGGTCCCGATTATTGTCACTACGGGGTTGCCGGATCATAACACATAGTAGGTTACTAATGACTTGCAAGATAGGATCAAGAACTCACATATATTCATGAGAGCATAATAGGTTCAGATCTGAACTCATGGCACTCGGGCCCTAGTGACAAGCATTAAGCATAGCAAAGTCAGAGCAACATCAATCTCAGAACATAATGGATACTAGGGATCAAACCCTAACAAAACTAACTCGATTACATGATAAATCTCATGCAACCCATCACCGTCTAGCAAGCCTATGATGGAATTACTCACGCACGGCGGTGAGCATCATAGAATTGGTGATGGAGGAAGGTTGATGATGACGACGGTGCCAGATTCCCCTCTCCAGAGCCCCGAACGGACTCCAGATCAGCCCTCCGGAGAGAGTTTAGGGCTTGGCGGCGGCTCCGTATCATAAAACGCGATGAATCCTTCTCTCTGATTTTTTTTCTCCCCGAACGTGAAAATATGGAGTTGGAGTTGAGGTCGGTGGAGCCTCAGGGGGCCCACGAGACATGGGGCGCGCCCCCACCCTCGTGGACCGGGTGTGGGCCCCCTGGTCTTGATTCATTTGCCAGTATTTTCTATAAATTCCAAAAATATTATCCGTGAAGTTTCAAGTCATTCTGAGAACTTTTATTTATGCACAAAAATAACACCATGGCAATTCTGCTGAAAACAGCGTCAGTCCGGGTTAGTTCCATTCAAATCATGCAAGTTAGAGTCCAAAACAAGGGAAAAAGTGTTTGGAAAAGTAGATACAATGGAGACGTATCATGACCCCCTCCCCATCTTCTCATAGAACTGCCACCCCATGTTTTACAATTCCTAGCTAATTAGACCTTAACTAGCTAGGAATTGTAAAAAAATGAAGTGACAATTCTGGGAGAAGCTGGGGAGGGGGTCAATTCTGGGAGAATTGCCCAAAAGAACTGGCCCTTAATCCCCAAAGGTAAAGATCCACAATCTATGAAGGATTATAGACCCAATAGCATGTGCAATGTCATATAGAAAATTGGCTTCAAATGCATGCTGAACCACCTCCGCCCTTTCCTGGATGATATTATAATGGGAACCCAGAGTGCATTTATTCTAGGGTAATTGCTAACTAACAATGCCTCTATTGCTTTTGAATGCTTCAACAAGCTAAATCATAGCAGGAATGACCAGAATACCCACTGTGCATATAAACTGGACTTGGCCAAGGCCTAAGGCCTATGATAGAGTTGACTCAGATTTTCTCTAAGGAGTACTAGCCAAAGTTGGTTTTCATCACAGATGGATAAAGTGGGTCATGAGTTGTGTTACAATATTTCCCAAGATCCTTTTGTGAGACATTTCCCTAGGAAAAAGAAAATGAAGACATATACCTGAGAAGGAATCATTATGAATTCCAGAAGCTATGATTTTGGTGTGTTTGAGCCACCTTGATCACCACTACTATCGAGCTAACCGACCAAAAAAAGCACTTATTGGGAGGCAACCCACGCGAATAAAGTAGATAAGAAAGCTCTATATTTGTTTTAGTAAAAGAATGATTGAAGTTCTAGATAAAGAAGTAAGTTTGGAAGAGTCATTCTAACGAAGGCCATGCTATGTGCAAGTTAAATTATATGTTGTATTGACGTTTGAACGCCTAGAAATATATCTATGTATTGTGTTGGTACTAACCCCATGGGAAAACAAAGAATTTTTTTCCGAAGGAAAGATATCAAAAGACGATCTTTCAAACGACTGCAGCGGTCGTTTGGGTGGTCCCATGGATTCCTGGAGATTCAAATGCGGAACGGCCGGAGACAACAGGGTGTTCGACGACATTACATACGAGCGCACACGCTCGTTCGAGCAGTCATTTGAGATCTTTGCATAAACAAGAAAGAGGACCAGAACATTTGACGATGTTCCATATGGGCGCCCGCGCCCATTCGCGTGCGATCGACGGTGTTCCGTACGGGAGCCGCCGCCCGTTTCAGTGGTTATATGAGGTATGCATAGATGCAGGTAAGTTACCAGGGTAAATGATTGCCTTTCATNGATAAGAAAGCTCTATATTTGTTTTAGTAAAAGAATGATTGAAGTTCTAGATAAAGAAGTAAGTTTGGAAGAGTCATTCTAACGAAGGCCATGCTATGTGCAAGTTAAATTATATGTTGTATTGACGTTTGAACGCCTAGAAATATATCTATGTATTGTGTTGGTACTAACCCCATGGGAAAACAAAGAATTTTTTTCCGAAGGAAAGATATCAAAAGACGATCTTTCAAACGACTGCAGCGGTCGTTTGGGTGGTCCCATGGATTCCTGGAGATTCAAATGCGGAACGGCCGGAGACAACAGGGTGTTCGACGACATTACATACGAGCGCACACGCTCGTTCGAGCAGTCATTTGAGATCTTTGCATAAACAAGAAAGAGGACCAGAACATTTGACGATGTTCCATATGGGCGCCCGCGCCCATTCGCGTGCGATCGACGGTGTTCCGTACGGGAGCCGCCGCCCGTTTCAGTGGTTATATGAGGTATGCATAGATGCAGGTAAGTTACCAGGGTAAATGATTGCCTTTCATTCAGATGCTTGCGCTCGTATGGGCAATCGTATAATCCGCTGGCGGCCACAATAAGCCCGAGGAAGGAGGTAAATCACCCCCATCTCTCTCTCTCTCTCTCTCTCTCTCTCTCTCTCTCTCTCTCTCTCTATCTCTCTCTCTCTCTCTCTCTCTCTCTTCTTCCTCCAAACCTCTCCAAACCCTAGCAAAACTTCCCTCGGTCTCACTACTTGTTCGGTGTCAGTTCAAATCCTTCTGTGTGATCAATCTACTATACGTTTCTCCTTCGGTCCCCAGTTTATTTTTCGCGAATCCGTGTTCTACATGCCTAGCATTGCCATGTCTGGGAAATGCATATTTTTATCCAAATTTGAGTTTGGCTTGGATTCGTTGATGTTTTTAGAGGATTATGGTGTTGTGACTACCATAGGATCAATATTGTTTAACTGTATTGGACTGGAAAGTTGTTTTTTAGATATTTGCAAGGAGGTCCACTCGCGTACGTGGTGCTTTGAGTTCATCGACCACACTGCCACAACAAGTTTTCACTAAGGAGATTGTCTTCACCGACCGTGAAGGAAGAAAGAAGTTTCAGAAGCTCAGTACAAGGAAGATCAAAGCATCCAAGTCGGCTTGCGAGTCAACCCTGGCTATGCTAGGTATTACCAATGATTTCAATTTTCTTCGTAATAATGCTGAGTTGCATCATCTTGTTTATCAGGGATGTGAGACATATGAATGCATGAAGCTTGAGTTTTTTAGTACTCTCTCGCATAGTGTTGGTTTGCAGCCAAATACATATGAGGAGGAGCAGATCACTTTTCGTATCTTGGACCAAGACTTCGACATCACTTTTTATGAGTGGTGTAACCACTTTGGCTTCCCCAACGATCATGATGGCATCCGTTATGTTTATGAGTTCATTGACCCACACCTGAGGCAATCCTTCAATGAGATGAGCATTCGTTGCTGAAGAGCCAGTAGTATTGAAAGTCTTGTTATACGTTATTTTTATTATGTTATCACTAACTCGTTGCAGGCACCAGGAGAAGTTTCTGAGGTGAATGAATATAATATGCTAATTCTCTGGAAAGCAACAAATCTTGATGTCAGTTATTCGCCCAACTTAGGGGCAATATGCATCAAGCAAATCATGCACAAGGAGATATCGTGTGTGGAGGAGTAATCACCATGTTGGCCAACTCCCTTGGTCTCAACTACAATCACCTTTGCCCCATTGTCGGTAACAACCTTGTTAATATCCGTGTTCTTACTAGCGCTGGAATGGTAGTAGTTAGCCGTGGTCGTCATTGTGTCAGAATTCCTGATGTGGAACACTTGTTGCCCACTACTATCCTTAACCATTTCTCCATAGAACATGGACAATTGCATTATGTTGCATAGGCAAGAGATACAACTTTCGACCAAGAAGGCCCATTACCTAAACAAGTAGATGAAGAAGATCTCACCACCGACGGAGAAGAGGAGCAGACCCAAGAGCAGTTACAATAAGAAGCCTACACCATCTACGCGGACCTCAGCAGCCTCCAGGGTTCTATTGATGATATGAGCAACCTCGCACATCCGCATACATGAACATGAACTTCACCAACCGGAGCCAAGGATGGGCTCTTGACTAACCGCCACAATGATCCTGCCAATTTGGCTTGCAAAATCTTAAGCTTGGGGATGTCCTCACCACTTCTACATCAAGATGTGGGCGTATTATTTCATTAAATTGTAATGATGTTGTACTTAAGCTCGTGAAGCTTCAAAACACTCGTGCTGGTTTGGTCCAACACATTATTTTTTATTTGCTTTCTTTTTTTTCTTCGTGATTTTTTGTTTCCAAGTTAGCTCTCAAAAATCCAAAAATAAAAAATATAGAATAAGCTTTGCTTTGCTCTTACTCCTTTTTTCCCTTGAAGTTCATTTGCATTTTTGTTTTCAGAGGAGTTGATCTAAGCTGGACAACGAGGAATGCAGGAGTAAGGAAGAGAAGTGTGTAAATTCACAACCGTGAAGGTATGTCCTACGACTCCTGTGTTTTGTAGTAGTATGTGTGATATGTGCAAATGGGAGTAAGTCTTGATAATTAAGACAAAGATTTTGTTCTAGTAGCTGAAATAATTTTGTAGCCTTTGTTCTGTTTAATCTAGATAACCATGACTTGTCGTGGGACTATTTTTAAATGAAATGGTCTTAACTAAGAATAATCATGCACAAGAGAAAGTCTTCAAAGACTTGGGTGTTGGGAAAAATTGTAGAGAAGATGATGTTTGAAATGCTCAACTCCATATTGTTAATTTTAATAGACTTGATGGCACTTGTAGTTTAAATTGTCTAGAGGAACTTAGTAGAAGGGTGAACGAGATTATGCCAAAAATCTATGTTCACTAGAAGAAAACAGGGCTTTGGTTTAGGACTGGCCAGCCCATTAGTCCCGATTCAGTCATGAACCGGAACCAATGGAGGCATACGTCCCGGTTCATGAGCCCAGGGGGCCGGCCGGGCCTCATGGGGCATTGGTCCCGGTCCGTCTGGACCCTTTTGTCCCGGTTCCAGGCACGAACCGGGACTAATGGGCCTCGCTCCTGGCCCACATCCATTGGTCCAGGTTCATGGCTGGAACCGGGACCAAAGGGTGGACTTTAGTCCCGGTTCCAGCCACAAACTGGGACCAATGAGGTGGCTATATATACCCCTCGCCCGCGAGCAGAGCACTCCACTGCTCTGTTTTTCTGGCCGGCGAGGGGAGAGCTTTGTGCTACTCTAGCTCACCTCCTATGCACATGAGGTGTTCGATGAAATGCCCCAGGCACACTACTTAAGCTTTCTCCTCTCCAAGCTTGATCTGCAACACTACTAGGAAAACCCTTACTAGTAGCGCTGGTTTTTTGGCTATTAGTAGCGCGGGCAGGCGCACTACTGCTACAGCGCTACAGTTATTTTTTAGCAGTAGCGCTTGTTTGAACCAGCGCTACTGCTATCTATATCTAGTAGTAGCGCGCCTCTGACCATCGCTACGGCTAATACTAGTAGCGTGCCCCTACAACCAACGCTACTGGTTTTATGTTGTTGTATTCATATTTTTACAGGTTTTATACAATTACAACATACACATATACTGAAACTATTTGAAAAAGGAATGTCTCATCATCATCATCGAAGTGGTACAACATAGTCTCATCATATCAACATAGTCTCAACACAATTGATGTCGATCTCATCATCATCTCGAAATAGCGATACAAGTTAATGATCACATGTCTCTTACATTGTCACTGTAGACACATGTTTCATCATCTACCTAAACTATGACATACGAGATAAGAGCGATCACGATGATCAAAAGCGGTATTATGTAGTAGTTTTTGCAGCGGCGCTGGTTCTGAATCCCCTGTTGTGCTATGAATCTCAAGTAACTAGCTTCGGCTTCCGCTCTGCTATCAAACCCTTTCCGGCTTCCGTCGGAGAAGCCAGAGACTTGGGCCTGATACTCTAGCCACTCATCATACACACCCAGAACATGCCCTACATACACGGCATACCACTTCCTCGCCATCGTTGATCTATATACCTGTCAGAGATGCATATATATATATATATTAAAAGCGAATTCAACGAAACAGTTATGAGATAGAAGCCACATATATAGTAAACATAGTTAACAAATTTCATCGTACCGAAAGTAATTAACTAGAGCGCGGCACCATACATCTAATAGTTTTTGTCGTACTGAGAGATTCAAAGTTTCATCGTACAGAAAGTAACAAGTAACTAAACAGACACATTGTTTTTAAGCAGTGCACTCTTCCCATCTGTCCATATCCGGAAGGGTGTCACCAAGCTTAGTGAAAGGCGTCATGTCCTGACGCTGTAGGGGAATGCGGGGTTCGGACGCCAGCTCGCGATATTGGGCCGCCGTAGAACATCCCATTCTCTTCGAGGACATCTTTTGTGGTGATGGACACAATTTCCTGCTGGATCTGGTAGAAATCATTTCGAAGTTGATTATCTGGCATGGCTCCAAAGGCTTCGGCCCATCTCTGGATATGGGTATCGGATGAAGATTTCATGCAAAGTGATTGCACATCCCTTTTGTACTCCATCATTAGATGGATGACGTAGAATCCATCATTGTCACTTCTTGCCGGTTGCTGGATGCAACAGAAGTCAGTCTTGTGGCCGAAACAAAGACCGGCCTTATTTGTTTTTTTGCATTGGATGTAGCCACCCCGCATGCTGAAGCCCAGCATAGCTCTGTCCAGAACATGCTTTATGTGTGTGTAATTTTTCTTCTATATGTTCTTCGATGGGTCCAAATATAGAGCGCGGGGGTAATGCGGGTAAAGAACGATGAGAACGGCACGACACCCCCCGCTGCGCAAAATACACGATCAAGTTAGCCTCCATGCGTGCAAATTAACTAATGAAATGCACGTATGTGTTATAGTGCTATCCGTGGATGACTTACCTAGGATGATAAGGTAGGAGAATCATTTCTTTGTCCTTATTGCTAACCAAGAATTCTTCGATATACTGACTCGCATATTGACGGTTGGCGTCGTTGATTGACAAGAAGCCCTCATGCATGTAGTATGGGTCCGCGGCCGCAAGACCGGTGACTTGCTCTCTCCTGACGATGTAGTTCATGTGCAGCGCATACAGGAGGACAAATGTAAAATCGAGTGTCCTCATTTGAAACATCTGGAAGATGTAATCAAACCTCAGGAAGAAGAGGTCCGTGGGGCATGTCTGGACATACATCTTGCAACTGCTCGGCACATGAACCGTATAAAGTGGGTATCCTGGATCATCCGAGGCGAGGAGGCTTCTCTCTGTCGAAAGCACATGGTCATGGAGTCTCCTGAGATCCCCTGCTATGGCAGCTAGTGCATTCGCCGGTACCATTGGCTCTCCCGTGACATGGATTAATGGCGCATGTTTCATCGGTACACGGTCAACCTTGGTCGAAGGCGGCTGGCTTCTAGAACCAACATTGCCAGCTTTATTGGATTTTCTCGCCGTCGGTCTCTTCCTCTGCTTCTTCTTGGTGGGCTCAGGTGCTGGTGGGTCCGTCAGACCCTCCCTGAGCACCACCCCTAGTGTTGTCGGGCTCAACATCGGACGACTCTGGCTAGTTAGTTGAGCTTGGGTGGAGCCGGAATTTGGAGGCGTGTCCTGTGAGGATTGCATGAACAAAGACTTCTTGCACTCCCGAGGACGTCCCGGCTCTGGTACATGCATCTCATATTCATATGGTTGACTCATTGTTATTGCGTTGTCAAAGGCAGTATTGAGATACTGGAGAGGGTCATCGGCCTCCTCCATGTCATGATCCATATCCTCTTCCATGGGGCAGATGGCATCATCTGCCGGAAAGGTTGGCCCTCCTTCCTCATGTCTCTTGATCTCAGCAAGCAGCACAGACGATGGTTGTACTTGTGTAGGTGGTGTTGTGGTCATACCTTCCTGAGGTCCCGTTGGTGTGCTCTCGGCCACCTCGACACGAAGAAGATTTTTTGGCCACAGGATCGACCAATTTTTGCATTGGCCAAGCTGCGTGGGGGTCTCATCATCCTCTCCATCGGTTTGTATCGGACGAAGGAAACCCTCGTAGCCCGCTTTCACACTCGCCACGGAGACCCTTAAGGCGTTATCAGGCATCTGCCGGTGGTGAAACAATCGATCCTTAGGCTTCACTATAGTACCCTTCCCCACATCCACCAACCCGCCCTTCATGTGGTAAAGGAGGGTGCACGGAGTGGAGTTGGCCTACAAAGACATATACATGCAGTGTCAGAGATCCAAAAAGAACGACAACTGAAGATTAATTAATTAGTTGAGTTTACGAAGGTGCGACGCGTATTTACCGTGAGGGCTCGAGCTCAGCCTATGTCGACAGCTCGACATTCAAGCCAGAGACGGAGCTGGGGCTGTTGTGAGAGCTGGGTGCCTGAGCAGGTGCTGGAGGAGGTGCGGGTGCGGTTGCCATACTAGGTACGAGTATGGGTGTGGTGTTCATTGATTTGCTCCCGGTGAAGCTGGGCATGGGAAAATCACTTGGTGGCGCGTTTGGATTTTGTTGCACCCATGTGACCACTGTTGGAATCAAGCTTGTAAAGGCAGCCACCATATCATGTCTACAGGCAGCGATTATCTCAGCTTTTGCTTTCTCCATCGCCCGCGCCACCTTCTCGTCAATAGTCACTTGACTGAACTTCTTTCTCTGTCTTTTGGCCTCGGGGTCCTCATTATAATAGTACTTCCACGTGGCGCCATCCCCGGCCCGTGCACATGTCCGTATTGCAGCCGCTAGCCGGGCCGGTGTCCCATCATTATGTTCATGGCCCGGTTGAAAGGAGTGTCCCACTTGTACTTCACCGACGACTGAGTCGACGAATCGCTTTCGGCCGCAAGCTTGTGTTGCTCTCTCTGCAAAATGGACCGGGAATCATTTATGAATGTGACTAGAATGTAGTAGACTTCATTGATTAGAAGCTAATATGTAAGGTGGTAAAAGGATAATTACCAGTAATCTCATGAATTTCCTAGTTGGCCCGTCGGTGAAAAAAATCTTTTTTTTGGGTCCCACGAGAATCGGGCCCTGATAAAGTCGTGCTCCTGCTGGTCGGTGAACTCAGCCAATGGGCCTGGGATCCCCTGACGATCACGTTCCGCGTCCTCCTTAGCCCACACATGCCTCTTTCCCGTGTAACCATGACTTCCAAGGCGGTGGTTCCCCATGTTCTTTGCCTGCAGCTGCTTGCCTCTCTCCGACCTAGCCTTGGCAGCTTCTTCATTGCAAGTCTCCTTAAACTTTTCAAAGTCCTCTATCATAATTTTTGGATTGTATGCAACAATCTCGGCGTAGGTTTCATGGTCTACTTCAATCGCCCTTTTCACCCTAGTTTTCCAAGCGCTCAATGCGTTGCTGAACTTCCCTAGGGCTTTGTTGTTGATTTTTTCATGGCATCATCATCCCATGGTCAACATCGTCATTCCGATCGGGGAACAGGAATCTTGCGTGCAACCTAGTTAGGAGCAGCTTCTTCAAATTTTCATTCTTCCATATTTTTGTGGTGTTGGTGTTAGCTGTATCCCGTAGGATGCATGCTAGTTGGTTGTCGTAACACGCTGCCACTTCCCGTGGCTCTATTGGCTCGAATTCGCCAGGGTGCACCGCCGTGACCACGAGTCTTCTTGTCTCGAGCTCATTTGGGCGTCGCGTCCTCTTTTCCTTCTTTCCCTCACTGGCTTGGGAGGTCCCACCTTCGATGCTGTAGTTAGCAACATCATCAGCGCCAGTCTCAGTGTTGGTGTCGTTGGTGGCATCAGTGTCGGCGCCTGCGCTACCACCATCGTCATCAGCGCCAGTCTCAGACCCAGCTTGCTGTCTCTCCTGATCCGCCAGAAAGTCGAGGTAGGCGTGTGCTCCACCTAATTGGGACTGAGAACCTCCGGCCTCATCGGTGTCGGTCATGTTTCCTAGGGTTCAATGTCGTAGTCGTTTAATTATCGAGCTTTATATAATAATGTGAATACTGAAAAAAAGTGACCTTTGTTTGGCCGGAAATGTCGTTTCATTCCCGCCGCCAGAAATCTCGAGCACTCAATATGTCCAACTTTCTAGCACAAGTCATGCCAAAATTCACGGAAAAATTCGGCATGACCTTTGCTAGAAAGTGCACATATAGAGCGCCTGAAATTTTCCGGAATGGAAATGAATCAACATTTCCGGCGAAGCATAGGTCACTTGCAATCGATTTCCCTGCAAATGACAATTAGCACTATGCGCTGAAGTAGCATTTATCTAACAATCACGGAGATGCAGCCATCAAAGTGGTTGCTGTCACATGCACTTCAGTAATGGATAAGACACATCAATACAAGTTCAGAACCAAAATACATATACAAAGAAACAAGATAATTTTCATTTTCTGTTTAGAAATAAGCTATTTTTCAATTTCAAAATGGGCAGCAACATAAGCTAATTTTCATTTTCATTTATCATCATTTTCAAAATGGACATCAACTACAAATTAATGGAGCAATCCGTAGTCAGTTACTGAACTATAGCTAAGGTGTGTGTTCAGAGTTCAGACATGGGTAAATTTCAGCTATATGTGGCAGAAAATTCCCGTTGATATGCATGTCATCAACAACCCTATATTTGGACACCCTACATGTTAATTTAAGAACAGCAGGAAAGGAAGGAGGTGGCTCAACGCGCGTCGGGGTCGGGGTCTCCGCGGCTGAGGGGCCGACATTGGGGTTGAGGAAATCAGCGTCGTGGTAGGGGTCGCCGAGACTGAGGGGGTCGGGTTTGATCTGCAGAGACCAAATTTGTTCAGAGAGAGAGAGCGGGAGGTAGCGAGGAAGGGAGGGAGACCTGCGTCGGGGGAGCAGTGCCAGGGAGGGGGTGACAGGCGGCGTCAGGGTCGGGGCTGAGGTCGAGTCCGGCGTCGGCGGCGGCGTGGGTGGTGCGGCGTCGAGGTCGGGGCTGAGGTCGAGTCCGGAGGTGGCGTGGGTGGTGCAACGTCGAGGTCGGGGCTGAGGTCGTGTCCGGCGCGGCGTGGGTGGTGTGGCATCGGCGGTGGCGTGGGAGAAAAGGGGATCGATCGACGAGCGAGAGTACAGAGAGGAAAGAGATAGGAGCTCTCGGACCCGGTGCTATAGGCGACTTAGCTATAGCGCGGTATGGCAAAACGCGCTATAGCTATGTTAGCTATAGCGCGGCCCAAGCCAAAACGCGCTACTGCTAATTTTTTATTTTTATTTTTTTATTTTTTGTTTCTCTTAGCTATAGCGCTGCCTGACGGTGTCCTGGACTAGGGGGTACTCACCACGTCGTCTCCCGATCAGTTGGATTGGGCCGAGGACCCCCATGGCCGTATACTCATGGGCCAGTTCGGATAGCTGCCGCATACAAGGAAGATTCCACAAGACTTGGTGATCAAGACAAGGACTCCTCCCCCACTGGCGTATTCGGCTAGGACTCATGTTATCCTAGGTCTCTGGTGCATTATATAAACCAGGGCCAGGCTAGTCGGTAGATACACACAATCATAATCATAGGCTAGCTTCTAGGGTTTAACCTCTACGATCTCGTGGTATATCAACTCTTGTAGTACTCATATCATCAAGATCAATCAAGCAGGAAGTAGGGTATTACCTCCATCGAGAGGGCCCAAACCTGGGTAAACATTGTGTCCCCCGCCTCCTGTTACCATTAGCCTTAGACGCACAGTTCGGGACCCCCTACCCGAGATCTGCCGGTTTTGACACCGGCATTGGTGCTTTCATTGAGAGTTCCGTTGTGTGATCGGCAAAAGGATCAACGGCTTGACTGCAGACCAACTGCGACATCGACTTCTTCTTCACCGACTCGACTGGTCACCTTGGCTTAACCAAGACTATTCCCTGCCTCCGATCGTCATGTTCGGACGAGGGCCTTCATCAACACCAACTCCGATCTCTATCAAGATCATGGAGGAATCATCCATGGAGTTTCGGGGCTCAATGTGAACATTGCCCTCGGGCGACCGTGTTGTTTTTCTGGACAGCGAACGCATATCCGCCGCCACCACCTCATCGAGTGTCGCTTTAACGATCGCTTTGGTTGAATTGTGTGGAATCGAGTCTACAACAACCCTGGAAAATTTCGTCGAGTTCCGATGGAGGAATCTCTGACAATCTACGTTATACCAGAGCCCTCTCAAATCCAGATGGGTATCTGGACGAGTTTAGGGCGTGGTATCCAGAACCCATCTCGGAAGTCCTTTGGAAGATCCAACTGTTCATTTGCTGCGGAATTCCCATATCTACCACCCCTCAGAATTTCAGCTCGATCCGACCATCCAAACTCCGGGAACCTTCCGATTAGTGCATTACTTTTCAGATCTGTTTCCTGGGTGAATACGGATCCGACCCGAATTCATGTTTCTTTATGAACGTGATATTTGACAACCTTTTTAAAAGGAATTTTCTTCTAAGGTATTTTGCGTTGTTTTTAACACGCGCCCATAAAATTTTAATCCTCCTCTGAGGTAATCTTCGCGATCACGCTGGTGTCAAACCAGTCCGGCAATATAGCTCCACGACTGCCGACCTGCACTAGACATGTCATCGCTTTTTGAGCCGAGTTCAACCTCTTCGGATCCTCACCTCGGCGAGCCAAATAAGAGTTCGGAATCTCCAACATCGCCGCCCCACGGATTACACGGAGCAGGCATACCGACATCGTCGCATGGTCAATTCATCAAACCGGCATTGGCCGCGTCACAAGTTACGACCTGGGTCGGCATGGCCGCACTATTGCTTCTTCGAGCCAATGTCCATCACGCCGAACTACTTCAACACCTCGGCTGACATGGAAGCTACAACAACTCCTCATCGGCCTGCTCCCTCACCTCCGCTAGACCGGGGACTTGGCTATTTCTTCATCAACATACTCCGGTGACTTCGGCGTCACCAGCCGACCAGCTTCGTCACGTTAGCTGGACCGAGGGCTTCGCCTCGGCAAGCCAACCTTTGCCATCATCACCAGGCCATCGCTTTATCGCCCATCAGGCAATGGGTGTGCGGATCGATTCTCGATTTTGGGAGTCGCTTTTCTTCGGAATGCTACAACAAATAAACCAGGTG
The DNA here is from genome assembly GCA_904067115.1 of Aegilops sharonensis. Taxonomy (NCBI): domain Eukaryota; kingdom Viridiplantae; phylum Streptophyta; class Magnoliopsida; order Poales; family Poaceae; genus Aegilops; species Aegilops sharonensis. The sequence goes on along the minus strand of LR880970.1, from coordinate 10,665,878 downwards.
CTATTAACCCTAACAATTTTTGCTTGTTGGGTTTATTTTTCTTAAGGAATCATTACTCTGGTTTGTTCCACCATCTGTACATAGGTCTATCAAATGGCGGCCACATCAAAAACGGTCGCGTGGTGGTTCGGTCAGTTTCCGTACATAATTCGGCGAACGCTGCATCCGGAGCCCGGACCGCCCTGCAAATTTAGGCTTTGTCACGCCTTCACTGCGTCACCTGACGCCCTGCATCGACATTGGCTTCAGCGCTAGGCCACATCTCTTTAAATAAATTATTTTTGCGTAAAGCAATTATGCAAGGATTTTCACTGTGTTACGCGGTCACTACTTTGGAGTCACTACAAGAAATATGTCAACTTATGACCACCACTATTGGTCACTGAAAGGTCACAAATTTCCATTTATGACCTTTTTGTGACCAAAAACAGAAGGTCAAAAGCTGGCCGTCGTAAACTGACTATAGCGACCTTTCTTCTGGAATGGTCAAAGACGTTTACGACCAAAATATTCCTACTGTGGCGTTTTGGTCACTAGCAACCTCCCCCAGGCCACGTAGGCATCCAGCGTGGCAAGCTGACGTGGCACAAGATTCAGCCCAGTCCAATTCGGCGTTTTACATGGGCCGAGCCCATTAATTCAACCTTTTAGGATTTTTTTTCCTTGTTAATTTTGGTCCGCTTCATGGGCCAAGCCCAACGTTTTAGCCTTTTTTATTGTTGGCCCGTGGCCTTTTATTATTTGTTGCTTTTCTATTTTCAGCCATTATATATTCAAGTTGGTCCCACTAGTCAGATGGGTCCCACTTGTCATGATCATCTCTCAAATTGGTCCCACATATCAGAAATGTACAAATTTGACATATTACTTTCATAAGTGGACCCATTGGTCAAGTTTCCACTTCACAAGTTTTCAGATCACACATACATAATAAAAAAGAACACATAAATTTCATCAAATATACCACTAAATAAATTTATTACAATCTTTACAACACAGATATTCTACAATATGCTACTCTTTACTGAGTTGGACTTCACGCCTCCACACTTGGCTTCACACTACACGGCTTCACACTTCACACTTGAGCTTCTGTAAAAGAGGAACCACCACAATTTTAAGTCTACAATACAACAATTAATACTAATCAAGGATAAAAA
>LR880970.1:10630806-10648061 GCA_904067115.1 Aegilops sharonensis | reverse complement strand
CTCGAAAGGTGCCATCTTCAAGCTGGTTTGGTAACTGTTGTTATAAGAAAACTCTGCATACGGCAAGTTATCATCCCAACTAGATCCATAATCTAGTGCACAAGCTCTCAGCATATCCTCCAAAATCTGAATGACTCTCTCGGTCTGTCCATCGGTCTGTGGGTGGAAAGCTGTACTGAATTCTAGCCTGGTTCCTAACGTTTCATGCAACTGATTCCAAAACTTTGAGGTAAATTGAGTTCCTCTATCTGATACGATACTCCTCGGAACTCCGTGCAAACACACAATTTTGGTCATGTATATCTTTGCCAACTTAGCACTGCTATAGGTAGTCTTAACTGGAATGAAATGCGCTACCTTCGTCAAGCGTTCGACTACAACCCAAATTGAATCATAGCCTGAACGAGTCCTTGGCAATCCCGTGATGAAATCCATGCCTAGTTTATCCCACTTCCATTCGGGTATCTGCAATGGCTGCAACAATCCTGCTGGCTTCTGATGTTCTGCCTTCACTCTCTGACATACATCACAAACTGCTACATACTCCGCGATATCCTTCTTCATTCCGGTCCACCAGAATGTTTCCTTCAAATCCAAATACATCTTGGTATTTCCTGGGTGAATCGAATAGGGTGAATCATGTGCCTCTTGCAGAATCAACTTCCTGATCTTCGGGTCATTTGGCACGTAAATACGGTCCTCAAACCATAGGGTATCGTGCTCATCCTCACGAAATCCCTTTGCTTTTCCTTCGCTCATTTTCTTCTTTATATCCGCAATCTCTTTGTCCTTTTTCTGAGCTTCCCTGATTTTGTCCATCAAGGTAGACTGAATCTCCAATGCTGCTACGTAGCCTCTCAGAACTATTTCCAAACATAGCTCACGAAGATCTTCTGCTAGCTCCTTTGGTATCTCTCCCGTCATCAGCGTATTGACATGGCTCTTGCGGCTTAATACGTCAGCTACTACATTAGCCTTTCCCGGATGATAATGCAATCTCATATCATAGTCCTTGATGAGTTCCAACCATCTCCTCTGTCTAAGGTTTAACTCTTTCTGCGTGAAAATGTACTTCAAACTCTTGTGATCCGTGTACACCTCACAATGATTTCCAATGAGGAAATGTCTCCATGTCTTCAATGCATGCACTACGGCTGCTAACTCCAAATCATGTGTGGCATAATTTAATTCATGAGGTTTCAGTTGTCGTGAAGCAAACGAAACAACTCTTCCTTCCTGCATAAGCACTGCTCCAAGTCCTCGACGTGAAGCGTCGCAATACACCTCATAATCCTTGGTCTGATCTGGCAAAATTAACACTGGTGAGGTAACCAATCTTTTCTTCAACTCCTGAAAACTTGCCTCACAATCCTCAGTCCATATGAACTTGGTATCCTTTTTCAGCAATTCCGTCATAGGTTTTGCAATCCTTGAGAAATTCTCAATGAATCTTTGGTAGTATCCTGCGAGTCCAAGGAAACTCTGGATCTCTCCAACTGTCGTTGGTGCTTCCCATTTGGTTACGGTCTCAACCTTTGTGGGGTCAACTGCTATCCCTTCTCCGGATATAACGTGTCCAAGAAATCCAACTTCCTTTAGCCAAAACTCACATTTGCTGAACTTGGCATATAACTGATGTTCCCTTAGCTTCTCCAAAACCAATCGCAAATGTTCCTTATGTTCTTCTTCATTCTTTGAGAAAACCAAAATATCATCTATGAACACCACGACGAACTTATCCAAAAACTCCATAAACACTTTGTTCATCAGGTTCATGAAATAGGCTGGCGCATTAGTTAGTCCAAATGACATAACGGTGTACTCATACAGTCCATATCTTGTGGTGAACGCTGTCTTAGGTATGTCCTGCTCCCGAATCTTCAACTGATGGTACCCTGATCGCAAATCGACCTTGGAAAACACTTTAGCTCCTTGCAAACGATCAAACAGATCATTTATCATTGGTAGTGGGTACTTGTTCTTGATTGTTACTGCATTCAATCCACGATAATCAACAACCATCCTTAACGATCCATCCTTCTTCTCCACTAACAGTACGGGTGATCCCCAAGGCGAAGAACTTGGGCGTATATAACCTTTATCCAACAGCTCCTTAATCTGCTTCTTGATTTCCGCCAAATCCTGTGCGGGCATCCTGTATGGTCGCTTCGATATCGGGCCTGTTCCTGGCAACAGCTCAATCAAAAAGTCAATGTCTCTATCCGGTGGCATTCCTGGCAATTTCTCAGGAAATACATCAGGGTAATCCTTCACCACTGGCACCTCTTCCTGCACCACTCCTGATAAGGAATTTACTTGATTCCTATTTGGTCCATGTCGCGATACATACCTAATCCTTCTTCCCTCTGGTGTCGTGAGCAAAATCGTCTTACTTGCGCAATCGAGGTTTCCCCCATACATCGATAGCCAATCCATACCAAGAATCACATCCAACCCTTGGGATTCCAAAATGATCAAATCCGTCGGGAACACACGCCTTCCTATACTTAATGGCACTTGAAAACATCCTTGTCTGGCCATATACTCCGCTCCTGGTGAGCTTACTAGCATAGGGGTTTTAAGAATCTGAGTAGGCAGGCCATACTTTTCTACAAATCCCCTTGATATGTATGAATGCGATGCACCAGTATCGAAAAGAACAAGTGCAGTAAATGACTTAACCAAAAACTTACCGATTACTGCATCGGGCTAAGCTTCAACCTCCTCCACATCAATGTGGTTCACCTGTCCCCTGTTGAAAGGGTTTGGCTTTTTTCCAGAGCTTCCATTTCCACCTTGGCCTTCGGGACAGTCACTTGCATAATGTCCGGTCTTTGAACACTTGTAACAGGTGACATGGCTCAAGTCTTTCTTGGCTGGGGTTGTTGGTGGGGTCCGGTTCTGGCCGTTGCTTCCTCCATTCCCATTACCATTCTTGTGGCCATTATGGTTGTGCGAACTACCTCCTCCATGGGTATGCTCAAACTGCACTCCCTGTTTAGGGGTATAACGGGGCTTCTGCTGGGCTCCAGAGTTAAACTTCCCCTGCCCATACTTCCTCTTGCGATTCTCAATCTGCTGCTGCTTTCCTTCAATCATGAGGGCGCGGTCTACCAACTCCTGGTAGTTATTGAATCTTGCTACCATCAACTGCAGGCTTAACTCATCATTTAGTCCTGCCAGAAACTTCTCCTGCTTAGCTACGTCTGTAGCAACGTCATCTGGGGCATAACGTGCTAACTTACTAAAATCATCCACATACTGGCCAACAGTCCTTCCTCCTTGGCGTAAGTTGCGAAACTCATGCTTCTTCATGGGCATAGCTCCTGCTGAAACATGGGCAGTGCAGAAAGCTTGCTGAAACTGATCCCATGTGACAGTGTCTACAGGGTAAGTGGCTGTGAAATTCTCCCATCATGCTGCTGCGGGTCCGTCAAGCTGATGTGCAGCAAACTTCACCTTCTCACCATCTGTGCATCCTGCAGTGGTCAACTCCCTTCCTATCTTGCGGAGCCAATCATCTTCTACAATCGGCTCGGTGCTACTAGAATACACCGGCGGTTGCAGCCTAAGGAAACGAGTCAAGTGATCCCCACGTGGTGGTGGTGGGTTGTTGTTGTTGTTGCCTTGGTTCTGTACCAATGTCTGAATCAAAGTGTTCTGCTGCTGAATCAACTGGGTGATCTCTGGCGGGAAAACAAACTCGGGGTCGCGTCTCGGAGGCATCTGAAGGGTTTAGAAAAGACGAGAAATTAAGAAAAGAGTGGGGTCTAGGGAGAAAACACTACCCGAATGCTCATGAGACAAATGCACACAAAATCACTTCATTCATCAAATGGCATACAACGGTCTAACTATCGCAAAGGTGCGTGTACTATAATGTTTACATGGAGGGAATACTATTAATATGTGGGGGTCATCTATTAATTTGAACCAGTGGAAGACTCCATGATGTCTGCTCCAGCTTCGTCTTCAAAGTCGGGCTCGCTTGGATTCCGAATCGGTGTCGTCGATGATGATGTAGTTGCTCGGACAGTCGACGTACTTGTCTTCATTCTTGAGCTCCAATTTCTTCTTGAGTTCTTCAATCTCATACTTAAGATCGTTATTGTGCCTTACGACAGCTACGATCTCGTCCATGTAGTCCTTGCGTAGAGTCTTCATTTCTCCTTCAAGTTCGATGATCCTTCCCTTTGCATTCTTCAACTCTATCATATCATTGCACATCTGGTTCTCCTGGCGTCGAATGTGCTGGTTTAACTCTTGGATGAAAGCTGCAATGGATCTATCCTTCTTGGTGCTGACTATCTCCCATTGTTCATCTCGGCGTCCGCAAATCTGGTAGATAGTGTCCTTGAGGTCTTCTTGATAAACTTCTCCAATGCGTCCCATGGTGATATGAGCTGCCATGCTCTTTCCCAGACTCCAGGTTGGTGCACTGAAAACACTATCTATAGGCTTGGTGATTGGGGCGAATGTCCTTCCCGGAACGTGAGCTTGAATCTTCTAGCGCTCCTCTTCAGGAAGAGTGGCGTTGAAAGTCCCGGTGAAGCTTGGTAATCCAATGTTCAGGTACTTGGTGACTTCCTTCAAGTGAAATCCAAAAGGTGTGCCTTCATTTGGTTGGGCGTACTTGATCTTCGCGTCCTTCATCCTAAAAGAGTAGAAAAGATGAGGAGTTAGAAAATGAGAAGAGAGTAGTGACCTATGGCTTTAACTTAGTGGTCGTGTCCTACAGTCAGCGTGTGCTCTGATACCATCTCTGTAGCGACCCGACCCGAAAGGATCAAGTCTCTGTGCTCCGGTGTCATCCCTGGATCAGTAATGCTGACGCCACACAGTACTTCGAAGGATTTATAGCAGAGTAGCAATCACACACTTATTACATCGTTTGTCCAGAAGAGGACTTATTACAATAATCATGGCTTAAGGCCATCTAATAATGATAACAGCGGAAGACTTGGAAGATAAGTGAGTCCATCAACTCCAACGGCATCACTGAGTATAGAACCACGACCTAAAAGCACCTTATTCGTCGTCTGAAAAGTCTGCAACATGAAAAGTTGCAGCCCGAAAACGGGTCAGCACATGGAATATGCTGGCAATGTAACACATATAGAGAGGTAATGAGTATTGGCTATACTACATGCATATTTGGCTGGTGGAAAAGGTCTATGGTTACAGTTTTTGCATAAAGCCAGGTTTTCCCTACTACAAAGGAATAAATTTATTTAACTATCATGGTGGTTGTTAAACATTGAGAATGGTTGACAACATTCTCAATCCCAATTAAAAGTACTCATTAAAAACCCAACAATATTAATTAGAAGTAACATGTTGAGATTCAACAGGATAATCCAAGTACTAGATACTCAAGACGTCCATAACCGGGGACACGGCTAATCATGATTAGTTTGTACACTCTGCAGAGGTTTGCGCACTTTTCCCCACAAGACTCGATCGCCTCCGCTTGGTTTCTCGCACTACATGGTGTTTAAGAAACGGATGACCGAGACATAGTCTTTCAGAAGCGCTAGCACCTTACGATGGGTGGGCCGGTACACCTACATCCCCTACATCTGCTAGTCCACCACTATAAGAGTTCGCACGACTTAGTCAACTATGCCAGAGCCCATAATGGCTTGTGGCTGCACACGTAAGTTACTAGTATGAATTATCTTATGGTCCCTTTGAGCCTGGGTGGCGGTCCATAGGAAAATCACACGGTACCCCGGGATTTCCAAAAAAACAGGCAAGTCCTGGTAACTCCAGGTGCCTCAATCCACCCAGATGTGTATTTAAGTTGCCACCTTAGATAAACCATTAATAACAATCTCACATCTGTCATGGATATTCACTCACCCAATCCACGTCTACTAGCATATCATGGCATATTAAGAAAACGTAGAAGTAACTCCCAAAGGTTTCTGAAGTAAAACAGGTAATAGGTACTACCTCAATCTACTTCCCATCCCACACTTTAATTAGATCCTAATCATGCAAGTGTTTGAGGATTGATCTAATGCAAAAAAACTGGGTGGTAGTAAAGGTATGATCAAGTGTTACTTGCCTTGCTGATGATCCGTGAAACCTAGAGATTCGAAGTAACAAGCGGCGCACTCCGGGTGATCTATCGCAGATAAACAACAAGCATACATTAAGTACTCATCTAATGCACGGGTAAATCCCGAATAAAAGATCTAACCAGAAAGTCCAACTTAAGAACCCTGGTTGCAAAAAGAATCGAATCTAATAAGACAACGAAAGTCAAACGACGAAAGAAAACAACTCGGTTCTAGCAAGTTGAAACTAAGTCAAATTTTACAGTAGCAAAACTTTGTTTAAGTTGATTAGTCAGAACGGCGGTTTCGAGATGAAACTCCAGGTGTTTGAATCACCTGATTCCGATAAAGGAGCTAGAAGATAGACTAGAAAGAAAATCGGATCTGAAATCGCTACCAGAAAAATAGCGGAATAAATCCGATGAGAAAGAAAACGACGAACGGTTCAACGAATGGACATTCATTAACCGAAGCAAACCGGTGATCACGTTCGTTAGGACGAACGGTCCGACGAATGCTTGCTAAACAAAACCGGAAAGAAAAACCGGCGAGAAAAACCGATCTAGCGTTTCGGAAAGAAAACCGAAACGAAAAACCGATCTAGAAAACCGGAACGGAAACCGGAACGGTTTACGAAAAAAACGAACCGAGGAAAAGAAAAGGTGACGCGGCGCGGGGCTAGTACCTCGAAGAAGCGAGGGGCTCCGGCGGCGGCGGCTTTGGGTGGCGGCGGCGGCACTTGGCGGCGGCGGCGTTGGGGGGGGGGGGGCGGGGGGGGGGGGGGGGCGGGGGGGGGGGGGGGCGACATGGGAGGGGCGGGGGGGGGGGGGGGCGACATGGGAGGGGCGGGGGGGGGGGGGGGCGACATGGGAGGGGCGGGGGGGGGGGGGGGCGACATGGGAGGGGCGGGGGGGGGGGGGGGCGACATGGGAGGGGCGGGGGGGGGGGGGGGCGACATGGGAGGGGCGGGGGGGGGGGGGGGCGACATGGGAGGGGCGGGGGGGGGGGGGGGCGACATGGGAGGGGCGGGGGGGGGGGGGGGCGACATGGGAGGGGCGGGGGGGGGGGGGGGCGACATGGGAGGGGCGGGGGGGGGGGGGGGCGACATGGGAGGGGCGGGGGGGGGGGGGGGCGACATGGGAGGGGCGGGGGGGGGGGGGGGCGACATGGGAGGGGCGGGGGGGGGGGGGGGCGACATGGGAGGGGCGGGGGGGGGGGGGGGCGACATGGGAGGGGCGGGGGGGGGGGGGGGCGACATGGGAGGGGCGGGGGGGGGGGGGGGCGACATGGGAGGGGCGGGGGGGGGGGGGGGCGACATGGGAGGGGCGGGGGGGGGGGGGGGCGACATGGGAGGGGCGGGGGGGGGGGGGGGCGGCTAGTGAGGGGCGGCGGGCGGTGTAGGGCGGCGGCGCTGCTGCTGCTGCGGAGGAGAGGAGAGGAGAGGTGTTGGTTTGATGTGTTAGAGGGGGGGGGGGTGCTTGGGTATTTATATTGGGGAGGGAAGGGTTTTTGCTTGGGGTAGGGGACAAGAAATAGACTAGGATTAGGAAACAAAGAGGGAAAAGATCTAGAAACAAACACGGAATAAACGGAAGTAGGACAAAAGTCCTACTAGGATTTGGAAAATGAAGCGGCGGCTCCCTCCTGGCGCCTGGCGCGCGCGGGCGATGGCCTTGGCCTCCTGGCCGGCCGGTGGCTTGGCGGCTTGGGCCTTTGGCCCAAGGCGCTGAGGTTTTTTTTAAATCGGTTTCGCGCGCAGAAAAAAATACAGAAAAAAAATCTAAACGAACTCCAAAATAAAAAAAAAAGTAAACTTTCCCCGACTCCTAAAAATGAGTCGAACAAAAAGAACTTTAACACGGGGCCTAAAATGCAATTTTTTGAAATCACGCATTTTTCCCTAAGGCAAATAAACTCCGAGAAAAAAATCCAAAATTTGATTAATTTATTAAATCTTCATTTTTCCTAAATTTTGGGAAAGTCATATTATTCCCTCTCTTATTTTTGATATTGGAAAAATATTTGAAGATAAAATAAAAAAATCCAATGATCCTCTTTTCATAGTTTTGAGAGAACTCAAATACGAAAATTTCGAAATCTCCAACTCTCCCCGAGGGTCCTTGAGTTGCGTGAAATTTCTAGGATCAACAAAATGCAAGAAAATATGATGTGCTTGATGATCTAATGTATAACATTCCAAATTGAAAATTTGGGATGTTACAGAGATTCTCGACAGGTGGAGTACATAACACTTTCTGGCCTTTAGCCGAAGAGGGAGAAGCCGACGGTCGGTTAAGACGCGTTTAAAGTTCGGGTGAACACAGATATGATATAAGTACTTCGGTACATACAATCATTATACATAAAATTATTTTACCAAAGTCACTTGGGGGCTCTCAAAATTTATATATGAGCTGTAAATGTGTTCTCTTCTTGGTCATTGTCAAAACACGAGAGAAGCACAATTTTTTATTCAAATTTTCGGATTGGCACCGAACACTTTATCTTGTTCGGACGTCAAGTTTTCACTGATGTTTTTTTTGTTTTCCAAGCTTATGGCACTTTTAAACTATTTGTGTGTTTCCAGCATAAGTCTCGTAGTGCAACGCCGGACATCTTTAGAGATTCGGCTAAAACATTTTGGGATGTTGCTATATAAGCATCGGTTTTGAATTGTGTCTTCGGTCAATAGTTGGGTTGCCCGGCTCCTGTGCTTACCTCCTATGTTCCGCTTTGTTCGGCTAGGTGTGCAACGGGAGAACCACTGCGATTTTGCTTCCAGATCACATGGTTAAGCACCTCAGTGGAGAAAGCCGAAAACTGACTGTCACAATAAGCGCAAACTGGTCAGCGATCCGATGGCCATGTTAAATGATGAGCCGTTCATAACATTGGCCGAAGTGTTTACGGCTTGACATCTGCTGTCGCCGAACACTAACCGGGGGCTCGTAGCCAGCTTCCCCAGTTTAAAGCTCCTATGACGAAGTCAAAGTTATAAAGCCAAGATATCTGATTGCCTTGTTTCCGCTAACACAACCGCCTCCGGGCACCGAGACGTCGGCTAAGGGTTGTCTGGTTATTGCAGAAACACCCTGCGTAGTATCTATAAAGGGGTGGAAGCCGACGATGGGCCACTTTCAACTGATAAACGGTCGCACTGGAGTCAAAATAAGTATATATCATCAACATTTGTATTCATTATACAAGTGTTGCCTTTCGTAATTATCGTTATATACACTACAGGAAACAGGTAATTTGCCGTCTGTGGATAACAGACGGCAAAGACCGAAATCCAGACGGCAAAGATTTTGCCGTCAGGAAGCAGACGGCAAACTCAGACGGCAAAGATAAGTCGGCAAAGAATACTTTGCCGTCAGCTTTTTATCGGGAAGACGGCAAAGACTTTGCCGTCAGCCAAATCAACTTTGCCGTCAGCCTTATAAATAACAGACGGCAAAGAATGCGATCTTTGCCGTTAGTCAAAACATTTTCTTTGCCGTCATCCAGAGTAAACTAAAGACGGCAAAGATTATTTTAAAAATCATTTTTTTGTTGAAAATAACGTCATTCCAAGGGCAGCTGCTGCTTCAGTGGTCGTATCGGCGTCGTGTGTACAGCATGGTTAGAGCACAAGAGGACGATGGCGTCACTACAAAGATTTGCAATACAGATCCAATAAAAATGAATGTATATTTCTTTAACAAAAAGAAAACGGATCTACAAGCTAGCCATTCTTCACGTGTACACATACGAGCAAGAATATCCTACGAGTAGCAACTTCTAAGTGTTCTGCACATCCGATTTACACACGGACAAGTGCCAGGATACATCAAATTAAGATCCACTTAAAACCCATCAAGAAAGCAACAAACACATTGCTAGCCTGGGCAGCCTAGATCCACCGGGAAGTAGCAGCGCTGCAACCGAACCAAGTATGTACAGGGCTCTGGTCGCAGCCAGCAAGCATAATGGAGGGCAGCACCAGTGTGACGAGGACGGGCATGGCAGGTCGCCGGTTGCGGGGTCAGAAAGCGGAGGCCGGCTTGGGCAGGAGCAATGGAGCGACAGGGCCGAGAGTCATTGCCGAACCTGTTGCTGCTGCGGCACACACCGGCGGATGGATCTAGCGCACGTGCGGCTCAACACGGCCACGCGCACGGATCCCTTGGGGCGGCGATGCGGTTGACGTCGGGTGGCACGAAGCTCCTCAGCCGTCCATGGCGTCGGCTGCCTGAGAGGGAGAGGGCAAGGGGTGAGGTATGGGGGAGAGATAGAGAACGAGGAAGATAGGCAGGAGGAAGGAGAAGGAGGTAGGGGCGGCGGAGCTTGACCTGGTGCTCATCAGCGGCTTGGGGAACGGCGGTAGGTGGAGGTGGATCTTGGCTGGGAACAAGGAGAGGCGTGGGGACGGGAGAGAGAGAAGAGGATAAGGGAGAGAGAGAGGGAAGAGGCTGGGAACAAGGAGAGGCGTGGGGGACGGGAGAGAGAGAAGAGGATAAGGGAGAGGGAGAGAAGAGGATAAGGGAGAGAGAGAGAAGAGGATAAGAGGTGGAGGTGGAGTTGGATCGTGCACAGGAGCAGCGCGCGGTGGTGGATTGCTGCCACGTCATCGATCCGCGTGATGGATCTGCGTGCTGTGTTTTCTCTTTGCCGTCTGCGGTTTCTCTACAGACGGCAAAGAGCTCACTTTGCCGTCTGTAACAAAATACACAGACGGCAAAGTCTTTGCCGTCTGTGTATTTTTTTACAGACGGCAAAGTGAACTCTTTGCCATCAGTAAAAAAAATTGCAGACCGCAAGGACTCTTTGCCGTCTGTGGTTTTTGTTACAGACGGCAAAGTATGGATTTGCCTTCATCTATTCTTTGCCGTCTGCTGATGGCGGCAAACCCTTTCTTTGCCGTATGCCCCGACAAAATGCTGACGGCAAAGAAATTACTGACGGCAAATCTCCTGTTTCCCGTAGTGATAAAGCCATAAATATGCATCAATTTGACTTAAGATTTTGGCCAAGATAGGTTACCTATATCCTGTGCTTACCCTTACGTTCCCGATTGTTCGGCTAGGCGGTAAAGGGAGCACCTCTGTGATTGTTACTACCGGGTCATCCGAGTTAGTACCTCAGACTGGGTGAAGCCGAAAGATAATAATCTTAAAGGATCACATTGGTCGGCAATGACGGGAGTAAATTTTTTGGTTTATTAATACCATAGAAATCGGGAACTTTCCCCGAACTAAATCCTCAATATTTTCCTCCCACATTGATCGGAGCTGAGGTTTCATCATCATGCTTAGCATGACAACCCAAAGAAAGGAACCGATAGTGGGACTATCTTCTTTGGAAGATGTTTCTTATGTTAAAAAGTAATATAACATATCTCTCTGCGTACCTTTGATTATAAAATCATATGGCCGGATTGCCTTGTTTTCCGTAAATGTTTGCCCTCATAAAGGCTTTATAAAGTAGGACAAACACTCCTCGGCTGCTGGCCAAGGAGGTGGAAGCCGATGGTCGGTCAACAAAGTATTTTACAATGCGGATCCGAGCATTAATGATGTAAAGTACTTGGATACATAGAATGATTACACATAATTTATGATTTTATTATGGATATCGATCCTTAATTCGGACACCCGTGCCCACATTAAGGCTCGGGGGAAACTGGGCTTCGTGCTTATCATTTACAAATATTAAAGGGGTACATCGATCCCCTAATCTGGTGTTGCCACCAGACCAGTGGCTCGGGGGCTACTGCATTAACAATCCAATGCAGAAAATTTAAAGTGCAATATAGTTTTCAAGGAGATTATTATCCTAAGGTTGGTCGGTCGCACCCAACCTGAGTCTCGAGGACTTCACACACTGCGTTTTTATTCCTAAGTATGTTGCCGAGCTGGGAATTGGTCCTCAGGCTGATTTTACGAATCGACTGAGTCTCAGGGCTACTAGGGTCAGCGGTTTGATTTTTTCCTTCAGGTGCATCCCGGATATTAGGCCAACACGCACCTTGAGGGCTACTGGCTATACATCTCGGACGAGATTACATTGCACAATTCAGAATTAAATTCATAAAAATCAGCCCATGGCCAAGGTGGTGCACCAGTGGCTGGCTCCATAGCGAGCATTTCCGACCTTAAGCTCGGCTAAACTCCTTCAAACTTTTTTAAGCCAAGGTGACCTATGACACCTGGATATAGTCTGACATTGAAGCTCGGATACATTCCTGCGTTAGAACCCGGATGCAGTTTGGTGTGGAGCTCGGCTGTAACAATACTCTAATACAGTACGGCGTTGGAGCTCGGATACATTCCGGCATTGGAGCTCGGAAGCAATCTGGTGTTGGTGCTCGGCTGCAAAAGATACCTCGAATGTAGTCTGGCGTTGGGGGTCGGATGAAAGAGGACACCGCCCCACGGGAACAACTTCAAACCCGAGGTGTGGCATAAAAATAACAAGGCATTGATAAAGGCCGGAAACTTAAAGGGGCTCCTCGGATACCCGACGTGTAAACTCTTCGGATGCACTTCGGCGATCCTCAAGATTGAAGATGAGAAGATTTGTTAAACCAGTTTTCAAGATCGAAGACCGAAGATGGAGAACAGTTCGGAAGAATCGAGGAGCGTCCCCAACTTGAAGACCGGTTCAGGGGGCTACTGATAGTGTCCTGGACTAGGGGGTACTCACCACGTCATCTCCCGATCAGTTGGATTGGGCTGAGGACCCCCATGGCCGTATACTCATGGGCCAGTTCGGACAGTTGCCGCATACAAGGAAGATTTCACAAGACTTGGTGATCAAGACAAGGACTCCTCCCCCACCGGCGTATTAAACACACAGTTCGGTACCCCCTACCCGAGATCCGTCGGTTTTGACGCCGACACTGCCCAAGACAAAACACGCTTCTGCTAACTTTTTTTTACTTTTTAATTTTTAATTTTTATTTTTATTTTTATTTTTAATTTCTTTTTCTCTTTCTTTTTCATATTCCACTAACTTCCTTCCTTTCTTTTTTTAGTTTTCTTTCATTTCATTTTCCACAACTTATTAGTTCCTTTTTCTTTTTCTTTCATTTCATTTTGCAAAACTTCCTTTCTTTTTCTTTTTATTTTTCTTTCATTTGCACTTCTCTTTTTCTTATCTTTCTTTTGCACTTTCCTTCCTTTAATTTGGTCTGTCGTTGGAGCAATACCACTGTTACGCTCGGATAATAATTAGTATAATATATATTACATCATTTGACTGCTATCGGCGGTATACAAAATAGCTAGACACACACAAACTTTGTGGATTAGCTTGTTAGCTTGGGCGACGACGACGCTTCAGACTGATCTTCTTCCCTCTTTTGTCCGTTGTCGAATAATTGAGCCCATGGTTTCCATATCTCTTCGACCCTTCCATAATATATTTCAATTACATTCCCGGTCATGGCTTCCATCGTCACCCCTGAGTTTTAGTCATCACTGTTTACATCTTTATCCTTCATGTAGAACGTGTATTCGTTGATATCGTATGCTTGATAAGTCGCGAGGTTGGTCGAGGGGCCATGTTTTAAGTCGTATATGAGCGTTCCATTCGTACAACCCTCTTCCGAGGGATTAGCCACAACTCGCTCTTTGAACCAACGCAAGAAAGTGGAGTTGTGCTCTCTAGTAACTTCAGCGTCCGTCCTGTGCACCCCACCGTCAAGGTACTTCTTTGCAATGGTCTCTTTGTGCAGTGTCACAAAATCTTCTAGCACATCCAGGTGTTGTAGCACTACTAAGTTTGCCCTGTCAAGGTCGTTTTGTCGGCCCGAGCATAACGCATTCACATTCCTATGACCGTTGGTGTGACCTTCGCCTTCGAGCCTTCCACAGTGCTTGTTGATGGGCAAACCAACAACAGGGTCTCCGGTGCCTACTAGATAACTCTCACAGAAAGAGATGCAATCTTTGGTCAGATATCCCTGGGCTATGCTTCCATCTGGACGGGACATGTTACGAACGAATCCTTTGATGACGCCATTTCATCCTCTCGAACGGCATCATGCGTGCAGGAATGTCGGCCCTTGGTCGATGATGTCGTCCACGATGTGGACACATAGATGGACCATGACATCAAAGAACGCGGGCGAGAAGTACATTTCTAGCTCATTCAGTATGACAACGATCTCTTCCTGTAGCCTATGGAGTTGCTTCACACTGATCGACTTTCGAGAGATAACATCAAAAAAGTGGCATAGGTCAGTAAGCATCTCACACACATGTGTGTCCATAATCCCACTAAGTGCAACCGGGAGTAACTGCATCATCATCACATGACAGTCGTGAGACTTCATCCCACTGAACCTTTTTTTCTTAGTGTCCAGATATCTGCTTATCTTCCCACAGTATCCGGAACTAACTTTGATTCTGGCAAGGCACTTGAACAATTGATCGACCTCCTTCGGATCTAAGGTGAAGCAAGAGGGGGGGGGGGCAATATTGTTCTTCCTTCTTGTTTACTTTTTTGCCCCTACCTTCCGTCTCCGTTTCCTTCTCGGTCTCCTCAGACGACATTTTACCGGGCATTTGGAGATCTTTCCTGATATTAAAAAAACCCAAGTCTTTTCTTGCCTTCGGCCCATCCTTGGTCCTCTCCGGCATGTTCATCAATGTTCCAAGCAAACTCTCAAGGATATTTTTTGTGATATGCATTTGATCAAGGCTATGAGGCGTGTCGAGTATGGGCCAGTATTCCAAGTCCCAGAAAACAGATCTCGTCTTCCATACCTTCAGTAGGGGCTCCGGCGCCTTTTTCTTCGTCTTTCTCGGCGAGGGGCACTCTTCCCAGTTCTTCAATAACTCATATATTTCGGCACTGCTACGCTTACGTGAAGGACCTCGATGGTCAGCCTTACCATTGAATAGATCTCCACGCTTTCTCCACGGGTCATCCTTCTCGAGCCATCTTCGATGCCCCATGTACACGATTTTCAAAGAGCCGCTATCTTTCGATAGCTGCAGAGAAGTTGTATCATCCATGCACCTCGTGCATCCGCAATATCCGTGGCACATCTAGTCGGAGATATAGTCGTAACTGAGATAGTCCTGCACCGTCGTGATCAGCACGACTCTCATGTAGAAATACTCTCCTTTTCTTGCATCCCATGCCTTGGCTGGCATTGTCCATAAGGTCTGTAGCTCCTCTTTCAGTAACCCGAGATACAAATTTATATCATTTCCCGGTTGTCTAGGCCCTTGAATAAGCATAGCCATGTGTATGTATTTTTCCTTCATGCACAACTAGGGGGGAGGTTGTACATCCATACAAACACGGGCCATGTGCTATGATTGGTGTTATGGTTGCCAAATGGATTCATGCCATCACTAATAGCGCCAAGCACGATGTTCCTTGGATCATTTGCGAAAACATCAAATTCATCATTTAATGCTCTCCATTGGCTAGCATGTGCGAGGTGTCTCAGCTTTGGCTCATCTCCGTCATCTGGCTTTGCCCTCTCTGTGTGCCAGCGCATAAGCTTTGCTTCCTTAGGATCTACGAAATACCGCTGTAGACGTGGAGTGATCGGAAAGTACCATACAACTTTCTGTGGAGCTTTCTTTCCGGCCTTTTTATATCGTGAAGCATTGCACTTTGGACAGATGGTTTTTTCCGCATGCTCGTTCCGATATATGATGCAATCATTGATGCATGTGTGATATCTAATGTGTGGCAGATCAAGAGGGCACACGATTATCTTTGCCTCCTCGACACTAGTAGGACACAGGCTTCCCGCAGGAAGAACCTTCTTTAGATACTTCAGAAGCTCATCCAGGCTTGTATCTGTCCATTTGTTTTTTGCCTACATCTTTAGAAGTTCTAGTGTGAAACTCAAGTGGGTCACCTTGGGATTGTAACCATCATACAAAGGAGTCATCGAGTCTACCTCCAGTTGCGCAAGTTTGGCCTCCTCTCTAGAAGCATCTCTCTCGCTAGTCGTCTTTTTGCGAAGCAGGTCTCAAACATGCAGGTCCCGAATGGCTGAACTTAGTAGCGATGAAGACGGCGGTGTGTCCGCGTCTTCTCTGCCTTGAACTGCCTCTTCGCCATCGACATTTCCAAGGCCGTCTTCCTCCTCGGGCACATAATTGGTCATCTCTTCGTCTGGTGGCCCCATGTCGTTATTTCCTGCCCCGTCGATATCCTCCTCCTCCTCCTCATCATCATCATCATCACTTATCCACCGAGTATGGCCATGCATGAAACCATGC
Organism: Aegilops sharonensis; assembly: GCA_904067115.1. Classification (NCBI taxonomy): domain Eukaryota; kingdom Viridiplantae; phylum Streptophyta; class Magnoliopsida; order Poales; family Poaceae; genus Aegilops; species Aegilops sharonensis. The sequence continues at coordinate 10,631,767 of LR880970.1, read as the reverse complement.
ATGAGCAGGTGCGCCTTGAATGTGTCACCCTCAAAGGGGTCGAGCCTGACTATTCCTTTGCATTTTCTACACGGACATAAAACATCCTTCAGTCTTTTTTCATACATGTCGTCCACAGCGGATTGCTAGTATCTTTCCACCATCCTTCCATTGACCTTCATGATCACCTGTGCACGGAGCAAATATTATAACCACGTATATATGCATGTATGGATCAAATTCATACAAAAATTTGGCATGACCTTCCCTAAACATAGGACATATTGAGTTTCCCCGAAATTCGCCGAAACGGAATTGAATCGACATTTCGGCAAAACATAGGCAACTCATTGTCAGGACCCCGATTCCAAGTCACATCGATCCAGCCGGTAACACCTCATATTACTTTGCGGCCTCACGCACGGTATTCCCACGGGTGTCGCCTTACCATGGCCTGGGACCGTTTGCGCCTTTTGGCTCATGTATATGACAGTGTCGCTAGCATCCATATGACAGAGAACCCGGGCCGACATGGCTAGTCGTGAACCGAAAGCGGCACTAACCCATGGGGACAGGCATACATGAATCAACTTCAAGCATGTCGGTCAGCAGCGTGTGAATCCGGGCTGTAGCACTGGGCTAACAGGACTCCGGGAACCCGGGCTTTAGCAGGCTAGGCAGGACTCCGGATGTCACCGCGTGACATTTCCCCGAAGGGACAGACACAGGAACGAAGTGAAACACATGCCGGCCAGTCAATTGTCCTGAGCAGTAGTGCTGGGCTAGTAGGACTCCGATGAACCGGGCTGTAGCGGACTACTATGGCTCAGGGAAGCACTAGACTACATTTCCCCATAAGAGAGGCTGCCAAGGATAACCAACTAGATTGTCGGATCCCGCACATACCAAGCATTTCAATCATACACACAATATGCTCGATATGTGTAAATACAACATGGCATCACAACATAACTCTACGACT
>LR880970.1:10532369-10586892 GCA_904067115.1 Aegilops sharonensis | reverse complement strand
CCCCCGTAGAAGGGGCTGCATGCATGTACAACAAGAGACAATAAGGCTCAATTTTATTCGCTTTTCGTATCATACTCCATTCATTTAATATCAAGTACATTTTTCGCACAATCTTTCTTCAACTAAGTTCTTCTCTTTTACAGATGAACACCGTGCTACACCCGTCCAGGATACGGCACAACGGAGACACAGGCGCAGACGTGCAGTAGGGACCCGTTGCAAGGATTCTTTTCAGATTAAGACCCTGCGTAAACCTTTTTTACTGTCTCTTGTTGATACACATCCCCCGGTTTCTTGCTATAACCGAGGAGGAGGCTGGCGTTTTGGCATCGGCCGCGTCAGACTTTTTGCGTGTAACTGGACACCAGGGGCTTAGGGCATTGTTCTGCCCGTTTTCATAAAGACCGAATACCTTAGGGAGTGTTCGGCGTCTCTAGTTAGGCCTTATATGCATCAGCTCCGAATCATGTCTTTGGTCAAATGTTGGGTTTGCCCGGCTCCCGTGTTTTGCTGCCTTACGTTCCATTTTATCGGCTAACGCGGCACCAGGAGAACTACTGCGATTGTGCCCCGGTTCGGCCTGGTGAGCACCTCAGTAGAGAAAGCCGAAAACTGACTGTCATGATGTAGCGTGAGACTTGTCAACCACTTGATGACCCACAGGAATGTTTAGAATTCCTCCGCATTAACGAAGGACCGTTTCCCGGTCAGGCACATACGCGCCTCGAACTCGGGAGAGCGCGGTGCCCCTAGGGGCTATATAGTAGCCCCACCATCGAACTCCTATGGCTAAGTGAAAGTGATAAAGCATTATAGTCCGGTTGCCTAGTTTGGTACGCTATCACCTCCTTTACAGGACCAAGACGTTGGATTAAGTGCGAAAATGCGCCTTTTTGCAAACACCCCCGCACTATGTGCGTGGGGGCTGAAGCCAAGGACTGCCATCTTTCAGGTTATATACACATATACATTAACGGCCGCACAGGAGGTAGTTTGCTACTTGAGGGCACAAGTATAAAAAGTTCTTACATTAAATCAAAACGTTGTTTCATAAAATTACACATGTCATTCAAACATAACATCCTTCGAGCACTGCGTCTCTATTAAACGAGCGCCCGGAAGAACTTCCTCAAAATAGCGCTCGACTGGTACACGGCTTCCGTCCGAATCTGGGGACGCGATATTGGTGGCCTTAGTATGCCTTGACACGGGCAAGAGCCATCCGCGCCCCCTCAATACACGCCAACCGCTTCATTGCGTCGATACGCGGTACCGCACCAAGGAACTGCTGCACTAAGCCAAAATAACTCTTCGGCTGGGGTCCGCCTGGCCACAAATGAGTCATGACATGCTTCATGGCAAGTCCGGATAATCGATTCAGCTCTGCCCATTCGGCCAACCGATCGGCCAACGGAAGAGGACGCTCCGGACTATGGAATTGCGACCAAAATAGCTCTTCCCTTCTGTGCCCCTTTTGGCCTCGGAACTGCTCAATCGCGTCCGCAGCGCTCGCCGCTAAGTCCAGATAAGCATCCTCTGAACTCCACAGCTTATCCAACTGAGCATACTTCGGATCCGTATATTTCCTCCGCAGCAGAAACGGTTTTCCAGCCGCAATATCCCCGGCCTGACTCAGCTCCTCGTTGGCAGCTCTCGCAGCGGAACGGGCATCCTTGGCTTCGGCGGTGGCCTTTTTCAGGCCCTCTTGTTCCGCTTGACATTGTTTTTCAAGAACCCCGCAGCGGTCGGTAGCATCCTTCAGCTTCAGGGCCATATTGGCCATTTCCTCTTTGCTTCGGCGGTGAGCAGCCCGTTCGGCTTTCAGCTCTTCGGCCGCCTTTAAAGCGGCCGCATTACTATTTCGGGCTTGCTCTTTAGCTCGGGCGAGTTCCGCCCGCAGCCTCTCCACGGCAGCAGCGCCATCTGCATCAAAGCATACAAGTAGTATGGGCGTCAAGCTCCCTTACCAGGTGCCCGCGGAGAAGTCGCATCCTTGTGACTCGTCAAACCGTTTATTGACCAGCGCGATGTCCGCATCCGCCTCGTCAAGTTGCCAATTTAGTTCGGCAAATTCGTCAGTCCGACTGGCCACCGGACGCCCCGCCACCTACATAGGAACGGTGACATGTTAGTACTGAGATTATGATCCTCGGCACGCTGTCAATTTTGACAACATACCGAGTCTCAGGGGCTACTATCTATACAGGGCGCATTCTATATGCATAACTGTCAGAAGATACATCATATTTTTTCTCTTGTACCTCAAACCCCGTCAGTAAACTTCTGGCGGCTTCGTGCAATCCGCTCTCAACGGATGCAATTCTTTCAATCACCGTAGCCATTAGCGCACGGTGATCTTCTGAGATAGACACTCGCCCGAGCAGGTCCTTCAGCTCCTCCGACCGCGCGCCAGTTGGCGCCGGACCTTCCGGCCCTGCCGGACTCGGGGAAACTCTCCGTGACGACACCTCAGGATCCCCCGCCTCGCATGAAGGCGCGATAGGTGGAGGCGTTTCGCTCTCTATCATCTCCGGACGAAGATCCCTTGAAGACGACCTCTGCTGAGAAGGGCTGAGATCCGAACTACAAGGTAAAATTTCGGTTATCTTCAGAAATAAATACAGGGATATCATTTATTCACAAGACCCCTTCTTTTTACTTACGGCTCGCTGGAGGGCTGATCCCCTCGGGGAAATAGTGCGGCTGGGGTATTTCCCAGCGCCGGACTGTCTGACGAAGACTTCTTTCCCCGCTTTGAGGCCTTGGCTTTAGGGTCTTCGGAGGCGGTCCTCTTCTCCCCTTGGAAGGTAGGATCCTTGATTCCTCCTTCCTTGAAAACCTCCTTCGCGGAGGCAGTTGTTTCCCTGCTCCCCCCTTCGCCTTCTTCAAAAGGCGCGGCCTTCAACATCTTGGTCAGCATAGGATCCGGCGTGGTCTCTGGGAGGGGAGCCGGACACCTTATCAACTTTGCCTTGGCTATCCACTCCTGTTCAAGAAACGACTCCCTTAAAGGGCATATATATGATAAATGAATGAGCAGCCTGTCCGGTTACAGGACTACTTAATTGAGTATCTGGGCGATTGCAGCTTAGTCCTGCGTCCTCAGTCAAGTCCGGACACTTCTCTTGTGATCCGAAGAACAGTTTATACATCTCCACGGGCGTCGCGCCCATAAAATGTTGGAGAGCTCGTGGTCCCTCCGGATTAAACTTCCATAGACGGAGGGGGCGAAGTTTGTAGGGCAGAAGGCGCCGAATTAGCATAACCTGCGGTGCCATGACCAGATTGATCTCTCCTTTCTAGAGGTCTCGAATACGGCCCTGCAACAGAGGAACGTCCTTGGACGGCCCCCAGTCGAGCCCCCGGTTAACCCATGATGCCAGCCGCTGTGGTGGACCTGAGCGGAAGGCAGGTGGCGCCACCCATTTGGTGCCCCTGGGAGCGGTGATATAAAACCACTCCCGTTGCCACAAACCAAGCTCCTCTTGAAAAGAGCCCTCGGGCCATGGAGCATCAGCACACTTGCTTATGACCGCCCCTCCGCACTCTGCTTGTTGCCCCTCGATCATCTTCGGCTCCACCTTGAAGGTCTTGAGCCACAATCCAAAGTGAGGGGTAATATGGAGGAAGGCTTCACATATGACAGTGAATGACGAGATGTGGAGGATGGACTCCGGATTCAAGTCATGGAATTCCAGCCCATAATAAAACATGAGCCCCCGCACAAAGGGATCCGTCGGGAAACCTAAACCCCGAAGGAAGTGAGACACGAACACCACGCTCTCGCCGGGCTCGGGAGTGGGAATGACCTGCCCTGGAGCAGGCAGCCTATGCGAAATCTCGCCAGTTAGATACCTGGCGTCTCGCAACTTTAGCACGTCTTCTTCCGTAACAGAGGAAGGCATCCACCGGCCTTGCAGGTCGGAGCCGGACATCCTCGGAGGTCCGAAGCGCCTGAATCTGGAGCTTTGGGTGTTGGAACTCGAAGCGAGGGGCGGATTCGATTGAGATTGAAAAAAAGAAGAGGGCCTTGGTCTCATTATAAAGAGGTTGAATACCAAGAGCCCTCCCCGTGACCGATCGGGACTCGCCTTCGATAGAGGAGGCGTGCCAATGGGCACGACTGGGTTACCCACGTCCGTATTGATGAGAATCCCGGAATAAGGGGGACACGATGTCTGCTTTGACAAGACATGCCAAGGAAACCGCCTCGCTAAACGCGTTGAGGTGGTACAGTAAAAACGATTCGAACGAAGACTTGGCCGTGGCGTGATGGCACACTGCGGAATACGTCAGCAGATTGATTTTGTGTAAATATTATTCTCTCTACGGTGTTATGTGGAAATTATTTTGCAGAGCCGGACACTGTCCTTGTGTTCAAAATCTTCTATGAAGTATTCGGAGGAGGAACCTGCCTTGCAATGCCGAAGACAATATGCGCGCCGGACTTTTCGTCATTGAAGCCTGGTTTAGGGGCTACCGAGGGAGTCCTGGACTAGGGGGTGTCCGGATAGCCGAACTATCATCTTTGGCCGGACTCCTGGACTATGAAGATACAAGATGGAAGACTCCGCCCGTGTCCGGATAGGACTTTCCTTGGCGTGGAAGGCAAGCTTGGCGATACGGATATGTAGATTTCCTACCATTGTAACCGACTCTGTGTAACCCTAACCCTATTCGGTGTCTATATAAACCGAAGGGTTTTAGTCCGTAGGACGAACAAACAATCATACCATAGGCTAGCTTCTAGGGTTTAGCCTCTCTGATCTCGTGGTAGATCTACTCTTGTACTACCCATATCATCAATATTAATCAAGTAGGAGTAGGGTATTACCTCCATAGAGAGGGCCCGAACCTGGGTAAAAACATCGTGTCCCTTGTCTCCTGTTACCATCCGCCTAGACGCACAGTTCGGGACCGCCTACCCGAGATCCGCCGGTTTTGACACTTATAGCTGGTTTTTCAGGATGTAAAGCCAGCATTCAAGTTTTCAACAAAGATTATGAACTAACCGCATTCACAATAACATTTAGGTCTCATGTTTACTCATATCAATGGCATAATCAACTAGCGAGCAATAATAATAAATCTCGGATGACAACACTTTCTCAAAACAATCATAATATGATTTAACAAGATGGTATCTCGCTAGCCCTTTCTGAGACCGCAAAACATAAATGCAGAGCACCTCTGAAGATCAAGGACTGACTAGACATTGTAATTCATGGTAAAAGAGATCCAGTCACAGTCGTACCCAATATAAATTAATAGTAATGGATACAAATGACAGCAGTGCTCTCTAACTGATGCTTTTTAATAAGAGGATGATGACTCAACATAAAAGTAAATAGATAGGCCCTTCGCAGAGGGAAGCAGGGATTTGTAGAGGTGCGAGAGCTCGATTTTGAAATAGAGATAAATAATATTTTGGGCGGCATACTTTCATTGTCAACATAACAACCAAGAGTTCCCGATATCTTCCATGCTACACACATTATAGGAGGTTCCCAAAAAGAATGGTAAAGTTTATACTCCCCCACCACCAACAAGCATCAATCCATGGCTTGCTCGAAACAATGAGTGCCTCCAACTAGCAACAGCCCCGGGGGAGTTTTGTTTGCAATTAGTTCGATTTGATTTGCTTAGAGCATGGGACTGGGCATGCCGGTTACCAGCCATGTTCTCGTGAATGATGAGCGGAGTCAACTCATCTTGAGAATAACCCACCTAGCATGGAAGATATAGATAGCCCTAGTTGATACATGAGCTATTCGAGCATACAAAACAGAATTTCATTTGAAGGTTTAGAGTTTGGCACATACAAATTTACTTGGAACGGCAGGTAGATACCGTGTATAGGAAGGTATGGTGGACTCATATGGCATAACTTTGGGGTTTAAGGGATTGGATGTACAAGCAGTATTTCCGATTAGTACAAGTGAAGGATAGAAAGAGACTGGGAAGCGACCAACTAGAGAGCGACAACAGTCATGAACATGCATTAAAATTAATTTACACCGAACTCAAGCATGAGTAGGATATAATCCACCATGAACATAAATAGCGTGGAGGCTATGCTGATTTTGTTTCAACTACATGCGTGAACATGTGCCAAGTCAAGCCACTCGAATGATTCAAAGGAGGATACCACCCTACTATACCACATCACAATCATTTTAATAGCATGTTGGCATGCAAGGTAAACCATTATAAACTCCTAGCTAATTAAGCATGGCATAAGCAACTATAATCTCTAATTGCCATTGCAAACATGTTTATTCATAATAGGCTGAATCAGGAATGATGAACTAATCATATTTACAAAAATAAGAGAGGTCGAGTTCATACCAGCTTCTCCCATCTCAATCAGTCCATCACATATCATCATTATTGCCTTTCACTTGCACGACCGAACGGTGTGGAAAATAATAATAGTGCACGTGCATTGGACTAAGCTGGAATCTGCAAGCATTTAATACAGAGGAGAAGACAAGGTAGTATGGGCTCTTGGTTAAATAAACGATAATGCATATATCATCATGGTCTTCTCCTCTCGACCCCCAAGGAAAAGAAAAGAAATAAAACTATTTACATGGGAAAGCTCCCAACAAGCAAAAAGAAGGACAAGAAATATTTTTGGGTTTTCTTTCAATTATTACTACTACAGGCATGAAAAGTAAACTAGCTAAAAGCTACAACTAATTATTTTGGTTTTTCTTAAGGTTTTTCAAACACACAAGAGAAAAAACTAGAAAAGAAAATAAACTAGCATGGATAGACAATGAAAAAGTATGAGCACCGACAACTAGAATGAGTGTGTGAACATAAATGTAATGTCGGTGAGAAATACGTACTCCCGCAAGCTTAGGATTTTGGCCTAAGTTGGTCTATGCCCATGGATCAAAGTTGTAGCTGGGGTCGTACTGAGATGCAGCGGCTATTGCCTGATGAGCTACAGCTTGGAGGCGAGCTGCTTCCGTCCTCCTCTCGTACTCGTTCGCCTCCTCCCTGGTTATAACATATCTCCTTTTTGCCTGAAAGTCAAAGAAAGCAGGAGCAGGGAGAGCAATATGGAAAGCGCGATGTCTGTCAAAGATTAGTCGGTACTGGAGAGACTGTTCATTCCTCTCAACAAACTGATAACGAACCATAGCATCATAATCTAGATAAGCGGGAGGCAACTCCATATCATTTTCATGTATGGGTATCTCAAGAAAATTAGCTACGCGAGTTGCATAAATTCCTCCGAACAAATCCCCATTAATATAGTTGTTATGCAACCTTCTCACAAAGGAGTTAGTTAGGTGATAATACTGAGGGCATTGGTCTTGCATGAAGCCCTCGAGTTCAGCATTACGCACATATGCATCAAACTCCTCCTTAATTCCTGCCCGGACCATGAAATCTTCTGACGGCCATTCACAAGGCCGCACTTGAGCTTCTCGTGGTGGTTCAAGGTCTGCATCGCGTATTGCGGGCCTGAGTCCTTGCTTCCTTGAATAACCACCTTGGTACATTTTCCCAAACATATTTCTTCCTCTGAAAAATTTCTGAAATTTTTAGTAACTCAAGATAAAAGTGAGCCAAACTCAAGAAGATTGATAGCAACTACTCCCACAAGTGCCTAGAGACTATATCATGCATTAAAATACTTGGGACCAAATAAATTTGACATGCAAGCTCAAGAACAGGGTCACCTTAGCAGCACAAATTTGCAATGAATAAAGGACTAGAACAAAAACTAATTGGACCATTGGAGGAGTCACATACCGAAGAACAATCCCCCAAAGCAGTTTTGTAAATGGAGCTTTGAGCAAGGAGATCGAAAATCGTAGCAAAATGAGCTAGAACTCGTGCTTGAACTGGTTGGTGATTTTTTTGGGAGGAAGAAGGAGTGTGTGGGTCCAGGAATAAGTGGTGGGGAGCCACCAGGGGCCCACGAGGCAGGGGCACGCCCAGGGGGGTGGGCGCGCCCTAGACCCTCGTGGCAAGGTGCTGGCTCCCCCTGATGTGTTCTCAGTGCCAGATATTCTCAAATATTCTAGAAAAAATCATATTTCAATTTCGGGGCATTTGGAAAACTTTTATTTTTGGGGTATTTTTTTATTGCACGGTTAATTCAGAAAACAGACAGAAAATACTATTTTGCTTTATTTATTCTAAATAACAGAAAGTAAAAGGAGGGACAGAAAGTTGTGCTTTCTAACTTCATCCATCTCATGCTCATCAAAAGGAATCCATTAACAAGGTTGATCAAGTCTTGTTAACAAACTCATTCTGAATCGCATGAAACCGGAGAATTTTCGAATAGCAATAGGTTACCTCAACGGGGATATGTATGTCCCCAACAATAAGAATGTCATATTTCTTCTTGACAGTAGGAAGTGGAAATTCAAAACCTCCAATAGTAATAGTTGGAATGTTTCCAATAGAATTTATACTATGGACTTGAGGTTGTTTCCTCGGAAAGTGTACGCTATGCTCATTACCATTAAAATGAAAAGTGACATTGCCTTTGTTGCAATCAATAACAGCCCCTGTAGTATTCAAAAAGGGTCTACCAAGGATAATCGACATACTATCGTCCTCGGGAATATCAAGAATAACAAAGTCCGTTAAAATAGTAACATTTGCAACCACAACAGGCACATCCTCACAAATGCCGACATGTATAGTAGTTGATTTATCGGCCATTTGAAAAGATATTTCAGTAGGTGTCCACTTATTCAAATCAAGTCTACGATATAAAGAGAGACGCATAACACTAACACCGGCTCCAAGATCACGTAAAGCAGTTTTAACATAGTTTCTTTTAATGGAGCATGGTATAGTTGGTACTCCTGGATCTCCTAGTTTCTTAGGTATTCCACCCTTAAAAGTATAATTAGAAAGCATGGTGGAAATTTCAGCATCAGGTATCTTTCTTTTATTTGTAACAATTTCCTTCATATACTTAGCATAAGGATTCATTTTGAGCATATCAGTCAAACACATACGCAAGAAGATAGGTCTAATCATTTCAGCAAAGTGCTCAAAATCCTCATCATCCTTTTTCTTGGATGGTTTAGGAGGAAAGGGCATGGGTTTCTGAACCCATGGCTCTCTTTCTTTACCGTGCTTCCTAGCAACGAAATCTCTCTTATCATAACGTTGATTCTTTGATTGTGGGTTATCAAGATCAACAACAGTTTCAATTTCTACATCATTGTTATTGCTAGGTTGAGGATCAACATGAACATCATCATTAACATTGTCACTAGGTTCATGTTCATTACCAGATTGTGTTTCAGCATTAGAAATAGAAATATCATTGAGATTCTCAGGTGTGTCAGCAACAGGTTCACTAGAAGCATGCAAAGTCCTATCATTTTTCTTTTTCTTACTCTTAGAAGGACTAGGTGCATCAACATTAGTTCTCTGGGAATCTTGCTCAATTCTCTTAGGGTGGCCCTCAGGATACAGAGGTTCCTGAGTCCTTTTACCCGTTCTAGTCTCAACTCTAATGGCATTATCGTTTCCCTTATTATTTAATTCATTGAGCAAATCATTTTGAGCTTGAAGTACTTGTTCTACTTGAGTGGTAAACATAGAAGAATGTTTAATAATGAGTTTAAGTTCACCTTTAACTCTAGACATATAATCACTCAAGTGTTCAATCATATAAGCATTGCGTTGCAATTGTCTACCAAAATAAGGATGGAAATCTTCTTGCTTAGCCATAAAATTATCATACTCATCTAAGCATTGGCTAGCAAACTTAGTAGGCCGGATTTCAGCTTTATCATATCTATAGAGGGAATTTACCTTTACTACCTGTGTCGGGTTATCAAGACCATGTATTTCTTCGATAGGTGGTAAATTAAGGCCATGTATTTCTTCAACAGGAGGTAAATTCTTAACATCTTCAGCTTTAATACCTTTTTCTTTCATAGATTTCTTTGCCTCTTGCATATCTTAAGGACTGAGAAATAGAATACGCCTTTTCTTCGGAGTTGGCTTAGAAGTTGGTTCAGGGAGTGTCCAATTGTTTTCATTCGTCAACATATTATTCAATAGAATTTCAGCTTCATCAATTGTTCTTTCCCTGAAAACACAACCAGCACAACTATCCAGGTGGTCTCTGGAAGCACCGGTTAGTCCATTATAGGAGATATCAAGTATTTCATTTTTCTTTAGAGGATGATCAGGCAAAGCATGAAGTAATTGGAGAAGCCTCCCCCAGGCTTGTGGGAGACTCTCTTCTTCAATTTGCACAAAATTATATATTTCCCTTGAAGCAGCTTGTTTCTTATGAGCGGGGAAATATTTAGCAGAGAAGTAATAAATCATATCCTAGGGACTACACACACAACCAGGATCAAGAGAATTAAACCATGTCTTAGCATCACCATTTAATGAGAACGGAAATAATTTAAGGATAAAATAGTAGCGAGTTTTCTCATCATTAGTGAATAGGGTGGCTATATCATTCAATTTAGTAAGATGTGCCACAACAGTTTCAGATTCATAACCATAAAAAGGATCAGATTCAACCAAAGTAATTATCTCAGGATCGACAGGGAAATCATAATCCTTATCAGTAACAAAGATAGGTGAAGTAGCATAAGCAGGATCATATTTCATTCTAGCATTCAGAGATTTTTCTTTCAGCTTAACTAATAATTTCTGAAGATCACTCCTATCATTGCAAGCAAGAAAGTGTCTAGCAGTTTCTTCATCCATAACATAACCCTCAGGCACAACAGGCCATTCATATCTAGGGGGAGAATCTTCATCATCACTTTCATCAATATTATCAGTTTCAATTATTTCATTCTCTCTAGCCTAGCAAGTTGTTCATCCAGAAATTCACCTAGTGGCACAGTATTATCAAGCATAGAAGTAGTTTCATCATAAGTATCATGCACAGCACAAGTGGCATCATCAATAACATTCGACATATCAGAATTAATAGCAGAAGCAGGTTTAGTTGTCGAAGCTTACTTAAAACAGAAGGTGAATCAAGTGCAGAGCTAGATGGCAGTTCCTTACCTCCCCTCGTAGTTGAGGGATAAATTTTAGTTATTTCATCCTTCAAGTTCCTCACAGTGACCAGCAGATATAAATCCCAAGTGACTCAAAGAATAGAGCTATGCTCCCCGGCAACAGCGCCAGAAAATAGTCTTGATAACCCACAAATATAGGGGATCACAATAGTTTTGGAGGGTAGAGTATTCAACCCAAATTTATTGATGCGACACAAGGGGAGCCGAAGAATATTCTCAAGTATTAGCAGTTGAGTTGCCAATTCAACCACACCTGGATAACTTAATATCTGCAGCAAAGTATTTAGTAGCAAAGTAATATGATAATTGTGGTAGCAGTGGCAAAAGTAACAGTAGCAGTTTTGGTTTTGTAGTGATTGTAACAGTAGCAACGGAAAAGTAAATAAGCGAAGAGCAATATGTGAAAAGCTCGTAGGAATTGGATCGGTGATGGAGAATTATGTTCATGCAACGGTTATAACATAGGGTGACACAGAATTATCTCCAATTCATCAATGTAATGTAGGCATGTATTCCGAATATAGTCATACGTGCTGATGGAAAAGAACTTGCATGACATCTTTTGTCCTACCCTCCCATGGCAGCGGGGTCCTATTGCTAACTAAGGGATATTAATGCCTCCTTTTAATAGAGTACCGTACCAAAGCATTAACACATAGTGAATACATGAACTCCTCAAACTACGGTCATCACCGGGAGTGGTCCCGATTATTGTCACTTCGGGGTTGCCAGATCATAACACATAGTAGGTGACTATAGACTTGCAAGATAGGATCAACAAATCACATATATTCATGAAAACATAATAGGTTCAGATCTGAAATCATGGCAGTCGGGCCCTAATGACAAGCATTGAGCATAGCAAAGTCATAGCAACATCAATCTCAGAACATAGTGGATACTAGGGATCAAACCCTAACAAAACTAACTCGATTAGATGATAAATCTCATCCAACCGATCACCGTCCAGCAAGCCTTTGATGGAATTACTCACGCACGCCAGTGAGCATCATGAAATTGGTGATGGAGGATGGTTGATGATGACGACGGCGACAGATTCCCCTCTCCGGAGCCCCGAACGGACTCCAAATCAGCCTTCCCGAGAGAGATTAGGGCTTGGCGGCAGCTCCGTATCGTAAAACGCGATGAATCCTTCTCTTTGGTTTTTTTTCTCCCCGAACGTGAATATATAGAGTTGGAGTTGAGGTCGGTGGAGCTCCAATGGGCCCACGAGGCAGGGGGCGCGCCCAGGGGGGGGGGGCAGGCGCGCCTCCCACCCTCGTGGACAGGGTGTGGGCTCTGTGGTCTTGATTCTTTCGCCAGTGTTTTTTATTATTTCCAAAAATATTCTCCGTGAAGTTTCAGGTCATTCCGAGAACTTTTATTTCTGCACAAAAATAACACCATGGCAATTCTGCTGAAAACAACGTCAGTCCGGGTTAGTTCTATTCAAATCATGCAAGCTAGAGTAAAAAATAACGGCAAAAGTGTTTGGAAAAGTAGATACAACGGAGACGTATCATGTCACCACAAGTATCCGCGGGTTTGATCATACGATATGCATCACACAATCTCAGATTCATCTATTAAAACCAACACAAAGAAATTCAAAGAGTGCCCCAAAGTTTCTACCGGAGAGTCAAGAGGAAAACGTGTGCCAACACCTATGCATAAGTTCACAAGGTCACAGAACCCGCAAGTTGATCACCAAAACATACATCAAGTGGATCACATGAATATCCCATTGTCACCACAGATAAGCACATGCAAGACATACATCAAGTGTTCTCAAATCCTTAAAGACTCAATCCGATAAGATAACTTCAAAGGGAAAACTCAATCCAGTACAAGAAGGTAGAGGGGGAGAAACATCATAAGATCCAACTATCTTAGCTAAGCACGCGGTACATCAAGATCGTGCCAAATCAAGAACACGAGAGAGAGAGAGAGAGAGAGAGAGAGAGAGAGAGAGAGAGAGATCAAACACATAGCTCAGCCCCAAGGGTGAACTACTCCCTCCTCTTCATGGAGAGCGCCGGGATGATGAAGATGGCCACCGGTGATGATTTCCCCCTTCTGCAGGGTGCCGGAACAGGGCCCCAATTGGTTTTTCACTAGTAGAAAAAGCCACATTCGTTCTGGTTCGTGAGGGCCTTCTGTCCCGGTTTAGGAACCGGGATTAAAAGGTCGTTACTAATGCCCTTTGCCTTTAGTTCTGGTTCTTACACGAACCAGGACAGATGGGCCTCCACGTGGCCACTGCGGCCAGCCCAGGCGGGGTAGGGGGGGGGGGTTTGGTCCCGGTTGGTGACACCAACCAAGCCACATTCGTTCTGGTTCGTGAGGGCCTTCTGTCCCGGTTTAGGAACCGGGATTAAAAGGTCGTTACTAATGCCCTTTGCCTTTAGTTCCGGTTCTTACACGAACCAGGACAGATGGGCCTCCACGTGGCCACCGCGGCCAGCCCAGGCGGGGTAGGGGGGGGGGTTTGGTCCCGGTTGGTGACACCAACCGGGACCAATAAGCATCCACACATCAGCAGCTGGCTGGAGCTGAGGTTTTTTTTTGAAAGGGGCTGGTTTAGGGGTTTTGGGCGTTAATTTAGGTTGTTATTAGGTAGCTAATATAGAGAAGTGTCCTCTCTTATATCTCTGTGCTTGGTTTACCAACGCTACTGCTATGCCTAAACATGGCTTAGATTGAAGTGAAGGCAACATGTGGTGCATGTCGAAAGTAATACTAATCCTAACTTGATCAAGTTTGGATTGTACTACTTTCGACATGAACCACATGCATGTTGCCTTCACTTCAATCCAATCCATGTTCATTTTACCCGCTGATATATAATAACTCTTCATGCTCGGATCATGCATCATCATATATAATAACAAGTCCTACTAATCATCATCATACAACTTCTACTCGTTATTAATAACAAGTCACACGATCAACATCCTCATAGTCATCGAACCAACCCTACTTAATTGTTCTTAGCACATGATCATCAATATTAGGTAGGACCTAAATACCCTCTTTAAGGTAAAATAGCATAAAACAATATACACCCTGACTCTCCATTATTGTCGGGGATATACCCGCGGCGTAAACCGGCCGGAAGTATAACCCGGCCGGACTTGGCGGTTTATTTGAGACCCCGCTGACACTTGGCGGTTAACCGGCGACCCGTTTGGACCTGGCGGTTCACGACTCATTGGTAATCCGGCAGGCGGGTGCAAGGAGCGACAAGACCTGGTGGCCCAACGGGCGGTTCATGAAGGCCGGTTCATACTATGGTGTGCCGGTTTAAGAGGAAAGGCATAAGGAATATTTGTAGTTAAGACCTGGACTTGTATCCTGTTTGCTTTAGAGATAGACTAGTCCTAATCCTAATAGGACTCCACATGTAACCCGCCCCTTCAAGATATATATGGAGGGGCAGGGCTCCCCAAAGGGGGACAAGCTACAAGCAAGAAGAAACAATCTTAGGGCTGGACACAAAGAGGAGAGCCGGTTTACGGCGACTCCCTCGTGATCATAATGAGACCTAGCCTCAAACAGCATGTAGGGCTATTACCGGATGATGTTTCCCGGGGTCCGAAGCTGTCTAAATCCTTGTCTTGTGTTGCGTCTCTTGATTCCGCTCAACCCCTCTCAAGCTACCACATAGATGCGTTGGCCTCGCGACTAAGTCCTGACACTAAGGACATCTGCCGTGACAAAACCACGACAATTATGGAGAATGGAGATCATCCTATCTCCAATTCTTGCGCTTCGCTTCCTTTTGCTTCCAAGAACCTCCTTACGACTGTCCATATATTTTTTCCATTCCTTGATTTTCATGCCTCCACTTCTTTTATAAATCCGGTATGGACAGTTGAGATTCGTAGGATGACCTGGACGTATGTTCAAAACATCAAGGCGACCACTCTGATACATAAAATGAGGCACACAATCCTCTGGGATTATCTGTCAAAAAACATAGTTAGAAATGATGTACTAGTTTTAGAAGTATGCAAAAGATGCACGGATGTCGTAATAGTAAAAAATCTTACCAGGGTATCTCCATAGTAGTTACCGTAGTTCAACACGTGCACTAGTGGCACGTATTGACCATAATGTGGAGGAGTTTTACAATATATATTGTAATTCTCAAGATCAGTACAAAATCCGACCAGATGATTTTTCTCCTTATAAGTTAACTCAGAGCCATCGGTGTAGTGGGTTTTGTCTACCATCTTCCGCACATTGTTTGAACAATCAAAATAAGTTGTCAACGGAAATAAGCTATCAACTATTTTGAAATAAACAATATAAATTACTTAATAACTATGTTTGAGAAGCTCACATAGGGGAAGAATTGGAAGCGTATCAACAAGGACCCAAATGTCCATATTGTCTTGCTCGATTTTAGGATCACCAAGATCCATGGTGACAAGCATACCCTCATCAAAACCATACATCTTGCAAAGTGCTTCCCAATTTTCGCAACCAAAATGGGTTACACTCTCAAAATTGTACAGCTTTAGTTCAAAATCCACACCATGATGGGTCCTTAGGTGAATTTTCTTTGTTTCCATACTTTCATGGTCTTCAAAACCCATCCTCTCCAAGACATAGCATCTTGCATAGCATGGGATAAGCTAGTCGAATTGGAAAAGATGAAAATTACACGTTAAAATAGTTGAAGTCGTGCTTAATTACGAAAGAAACTCTTATCGTCGTTGCGTACCATTTCAACATCGAAGGTCTCCTCGAGCTTAATGTTGAAGCGCCAATCTTCGTCCAGCTCAAGGAACCTGTCGCACATACCTCGGTCGTCATGGCACCAGTTGCACTCCCTCGGGCGGTTTTCGTCGTCCGAGTACGACATTTCCTATGTTCATAATTCAAAAATTAAACTTGTACAATTAAATATATGTACTAAAAAACCTAAATTAGATCATAATTATTCATCACGGGTTGACTATCGGTCTGTCAAGCCTTTTCTTGAAAACTCTCAGCTCACGTGGTGTACATATTGGACCGTCGGTGATGGTAGCTCCTTCTTTCATTCCCGAGTGCATTACACCAAATTGTCTAGCACACGGGAATGAAGGAGAAGCTACCCCCACGACAACAGTCGAGATTCTTCGTCCTCTCATATATATATATATGGTTGGAGACTCTCCCTCACTGATTCCTCTCTGACATTTGCGACCGTCGGTGATGGTAGCTCCTCCTTTCGTTCCCGAGTGCATTACACCAAATTGTGTATAGCACACGGGAACGAAGGAGAAGCTACCCCCACGACAACAGTCGGGATTCTTCGTCCTCTCATATATGGTGGAGACTCGACAGACTTAAATTCAACCCGAGGACTCATATTATAGGAATCATATTTACATGGAGATTTGGCTGGTCTCACCTTGAGGTCGGAGGGGGTCGGTGACGGGGACGACGGCGCAGATGATGGAGGGGGCTCCAAGATTTCTGAAAAACAAAAACTATATAAGCTATCAAGTAATCAAATGCATACGCCTTGCATAGTGCTCTCCAATTTTAGCATTCAAAGTAGGAGTACTTTTCCAAATTGAGCATTCAATAAGCAAAACCAAATCGTAAAATAAAGTAGTATTCAAATTAGCATGCATTCAATTATAAGCAAAACTACATCATCTCTTGTGTCCGTACATCGTCGAATATTATCACTAATACTCCTCGAATACTATCATACATATAGCATCGCTAATACAGCTGAAACCGTAGCGCCTGATGGGTATCGTCGCGGGCGGTGGACACCCAAAGAGAAGGAGCCATAACAGGATCATAGCTCCAGTGAGATCCCTGAAGAACCTGCCAGGTATTGTCGAACCTGCCCTCCAACGCAACCATGTAGCGACGGACGTGCTCGTCCTCCTCGCTGACACGGTGACGTACCACCTCCGCGGTGTCCGGAAGCCTCGGCTCCATCACTGGCCCACACGACCGCCACCAAACAAGGATCGGGTCAACGACGGGATGGCTCCTCACCAACCTACGCCCCCCGGAAGGTAGCACGTCCCAATACTAGCCCAGTGGAGCCTAGTCCCGGACATGGCCCCTCTGATCAAGCCGGCCTCCTCCGCCGAGTCGACGACGAGGATGCGGGATAGGCATCATCGACGTTGATGCGGGAATAATTGCTTGAACCGAAAAAATAAACTATTTCTATTAATTTTCTTGCTAAAAATAAACTACTTCTATAGTAAAATAAAGTAGTTTTACTAAATCAACTAGTTCAACTACTTAGCACTTATTATAAATAAAATAAAGTAGTACTTACTAAAAATAAACTACGTACTTGTATATATAGTAAAATAAACTAGTTTTATTTAATCAACTAGTTCAACTACTAAGCACTTACTATAAATAAAATAAAGTAGTACTTACTAAAAATAAACTAGTTTAACTAGTTCTATTATTTTTCTAACTAATTATATTAAACACTTTCTCTTCTTATTTTCCTTTTTCCTCTCCTGCATTTTCTTCTAAATACGAACATATACATAAATGACTTTGATCATACACAATTTTCCTATACATACACAATATGAACATATACATAAATTGACAAAGAAAATTCCATGAACAAAAAAATCATTAAAATTCTATGAACAAAAGTACAACAGAAAAAATCATAAAAATTCTCTGAACAGAAAAAAATCATAAAAAATTGATACATTCTTTGCATATATATGAACATACAAACATTTGCATATTCAACAATAATATAACCAAAAAAATCTATGAACAGAAAAAAATTATAACACAATATGAACAAATTACAACAACTCAATTAACTACACATCTAAATTAGGAAAATTCATATTATGAGCTCACTGCGTAAGGGGGCGGCGACGAGGAGGCAGGGCACGGGGATGGCGATGGTGAGGGGCGCGGCGGCGGCGACGATGAGGGGCGCGGCGACGAGCGACGAGGAGGCAGGGCCGACGGTGTCGGGGCAGGGGGCGCGGGGCGGCGACAGCGTCTGGGCGGGGCCAGCAGCGTCGGGGCAGGTGGGCGCCCGGCGACGACGGCGACAACGAGGCACAGAGGGGCAGCCTAGCGGCATCGTTGGGGCGGGGAAGACGAACTGAATGAAAATTTTCACAAGTGCTAGTTATATAGAAGAAGCATTGGTCCCGGTTCGTGACAGCAACCGGGATGAACTCCTCCTTTAGCCTCGGTTGGTGCCACCAACCGGGACCAAAGGCCTCTTTTCAGCAGCCCAAAGGGCGGGAAGTAGAGGCCTTTGGTATCGGTTGGTGGCACCAACCGGGACTAAAGGTGGTCATTGGTACTGGGTGGTGCCACCAACCGGTACCAAAGCTCCCCTTTAGTCCCAGTTGGTGCCACCAACCGGGACCAAAGGCCTTGCACAATGGCGTGGTGGTGGGAGTTTAGTCTCACCTCGCTAGCTGAGAGAGAGCCACACCTGTATATAAGGTGCGATGCGCCTGAGCTGTCGAGCTCCTCTCTAAAGTAGGCTTACGGGCCTAACCTCTCTGTACATACCTGTGGGCCTACTGGGCCTTATGCGGGCCTGAATCCTGGCCCATGGATGGGTTTCTAGTCGTATTCAGGCCGTGGTGGCCCATTAGGTGGCATAATTTTTATTTTTCCCCTATTTTTTTGTTTTCTTTTTTGCTTTATTTTTTTTTGTTTCTACTTACAACAAAAAACTTATTTATTTTATTTTATTTTGTTTCTAATTACTTATGCATTTTACTTTATGATAATTCTTTGTGCTATTAAAGTTTCTAACAAAAAAAGTTCTTTATGAAAATTCTTTTTGCTTTTAATGAATTTGAACAGAAAATACTTTGATAATTTTAGTTGCATCGATTTTAGATAATTTTAGTTTCAATAATACTAGAGGTTGCTTATAATGTTTTGAACAGAAAATACTTTGATAATTTTAGTTTCATAAATTTTATTTATGTTATTAAAGTTTATTCTATTTAATTTTATTTTGTTTCTACTTATATATTTTATTAAAGTTTATATTATTCTGTTTCTAATTACTTATTTATTTTCTTTTATGATAATTCTTTTTGCTATTAAAGTTTGTAACAAAAAAGTTCTTTATGAAAATCTTTTTGCTTTAATGATTTTGAACAGAAAATGAACTCTCAAAAGGTTGAAAGTTGGCATGGTATCATCATTTCATCCATATAGCATGTGCAAGAAAGTTGAGAGGGTTACGGCAAAAACTGGATGCACTTCGTGTACAAAACGGACAATCTCTTTCGAAGTATCAGGACTTCATACGGAAACTTGTCTGTTACAACAGGCATTTCACATGAACTACGAAAAGGTTGAAAGTTGGCATGGTATCATCATATTAGTTGTGGAGAAAGTCTTCACTTTTTCTTCGCTTGTGTCCTTTCCTTATTGCGCCGTAACCATGGATAATCTTCAACATTTATCAGGATGCTTGGGTCAGCCTTGACTTTGAAGGAGGAATTTCATGAAACTTTTCATAATCTTCGGACATGTCTGTCTTGCCCTCCACTCCCACGATGTCGTTTTTTCCTGAAAGAACTATGTGGCGCTTTGGCTCATCGTATGATGTATTTGCTTCCTTATCTTTTCTTTTTCTCAGTTTGGTAGACATGTCCTTCACATAGATAACATGTGCCACATCATTGGCTAGGAAGAACGGTTCGTCAGTGTACCCAAGATTTTTCAGATCCACTGTTGTCATTCCGTACTGTGGGTCTACCTGTACCCCGCCTCCTGACAGATTGACCCATTTGCACTTAAACAAAGGGACCTTAAAATCATGTCCATAGTCAAGTTCCCGTATGTCCACTATGTAACCATAATATGTGTCCTTTCCCCTCTCGGTTGCTGCATCAAAGCGGACACCGCTGTTTTGGTTGGTGCTCTTTTGATCTTGGGCGATCGTGTAAAATGTATTCGCATTTATCTCGTATCCTTTGTAAGTCAATACGGTCGAGGATGATCCCCTGGACAATGAGTACAGCTCACCACAAACAGTGTTGTCACCTCTGAGACGTGTTTCCAACCAACTGCTGAAAGTCCTGATGTGTTGACATGTAATCCAGTCGTCGCACTGCTCCGGGTGTTTGGAGCGTAGACTGTTCTTGTGTTCATCGACATACGGGGTCACCAAGGTAGAGTTCTGTAGAACTGTGTAGTGTGCTTGAGACCAAGAATATCCGTCCCTGCATATTATTGAGTCCCCTCCAAGCGTGCCTTTTCAAGTTAGTCTCCCCTCATACCGCGATTTAGGGAGACCTATCTTCTTAAGGCCAGGAATGAAGTCAACACAAAACCCAATGACATCCTCTGTTTGATGGCCCATGGAGATGCTTCCTTCTGGCCTAGCGCGGTTACGGATATATTTCTTTAGGACTCCCATGAACCTCTCAAAGGGGTACATATTATGTAGAAATTCAGGGCCCAGAATGACAATCTCGTCAACTAGATGAACTAGGACGTGCGTCATGATATTGAAGAAGGATGGTGGGAACACCAGCTCGAAATTGACAAGACATTGGACCACATCACGCCTTAGCCTTGGTATGATTTCCGGATCGATCACCTTCTGAGAGATTGCATTAAGGAATGCACATAGCTTCACAATGGCTAATCGGACGTTTTCCGGTAAAAGCCCCCTCAATGCAACCGGAAGCATTTGCGTCATAATCACGTGGCAGTCATGAGACTTTAGGTTCTGGAACTTTTTCTCTAGCATATTTATTATTCCCTTTATATTCGACGAGAAGCCAGTCGGGACCTTCATACTAAGCAGGCATTCAAAGAAGATTTCCTTCTCTTCTTTGGTAATAGCGTAGCTGGCAGGACCTTCATACTGCTTTGGAGGCATGCCATCTTTTTGGTGCAAACGTTGCAGGTCCTCCCGTGCCTCAGCTGTATCTTTTGTCTTCCCATACACGCCCAAGAAGCCTAACAGGTTCACACAAAGGTTCTTCGTCACGTGCATCACATCGATCAAAGAGCGGACCTCTAGGTCTTTCCAGTAGGGTAGGTCCCAAAATATAGATTTCTTCTTCCACATGGGTGCGTGTCCCTTAGCTTCACTCGGAACAGCTAGTCCGCCGGGACCCTTTGCAAAGATTACATGTAAATCATTGACCATAGCAAGTACGTGATCACCGGTACGCATGGCGGAATTCTTCCGGTGATCTGCCTCGCCTTTGAAATGCTTGCCTTTCTTTCGATATTTATGGTTGGTCGGAAGAAATCGACGATGGCCCAGGTACACATTCTTCCTGCATTTCTCCAGGTATATACTTTCGGTGTCAGCTAAACAGTGCGTGCATGCGTGGTATCCCTTGTTTGTCTGTCCTGAAAGGTTACTGAGAGCGGGCCAACCATTGATGGTTACAAACAGCAACGCGTGCAGGTTAAATTCCTCCTGTCTGTGCTCATCCCACGCACGTACACTATTTTCATTCCACAGCTATAAAAGTTCTTCAACTAATGGCCTTAGGTACACATCAATGTCTTTGCCGGGTTGCTTAGGGCCTTGGATGAGAATTGGCATCATAATGAACTTCCGCTTCATGCACATCCAAGGAGGAAGGTTATACATACATAGAGTCACGGGCTAGGTGCTGTGATTGCTGCTCTGCTCCCGGAAAGGATTAATGCCATCCACGCTTAAAGCAAACCATACGTTCCTTGGGTCACCTGCAAACTCAGCCCAGTACTTTCTCTTGATTTTTCTCCACTGCGACCCGTCAGCGGGTGCTCTCAACTTCCCGTCTTTCTTACGGTCCTCTCTGTGCCATCGCATCAACTTGGCATGCTCTTTGTTTCTGAACAGTCATTTCAACCGTGGTATTATAGGAGAATACCACATCACCTTCGCAGGAACCCTCTTCCTGCGGGGCTCGCCATCAACATCACCAGGGTCATCTCGTCTGATCTTATACCGCAATGCACTTCATACCGGGCATGCGTTCAAATCCTTGTACGCATAGTGGTAGAGGATGCAGTCATTAGGGCATGCATGTATCTTCTGCACCTCCAATCCTAGAGAGCATACGACCTTCTTTGCTGCGTACGTACTGTCGTGCAATTCGTTATCCTTTGGAAGCTTCTTCTTCAATATTTTTAGTAACTTCTCAAATCCTTTGTCAGGCACAGCACTCTCTGCCTTCCACTGCAGCAATTCCAGTATGGTACCGAGCTTTGTGTTGCCCTCTTCGCAATTGGGGTACAACCCTTTTTTGTGATCCTCTAACATGCGATCGAACTTCAGATTCTCCTTTTGACTTTCGCATTGCGTCCTTGCATCGACAATGACCCGGCGGAGATAATCATCATCGGGCACATCGTCTGGTTCCTCTTGATCTTCAGCAGCTTCCCCCGTTGCAGCATCATCAGGCACATCGTCTGGTTCCTCTTGATCTTCAGCAGCATCGCCGTATTCAGGGGGCACATAGTTGTCATCATCCTCTTCTTCTTCGCCGTCTTCCATCATAACCCCTATTTCTCCATGCCTCGTCCAAACGTTATAGTGTGGCATGAAACCCTTGTAAAGCAGGTGGGTGTGAAGGATTTTCCGGTCGGAGTAAGACTCCGTATTCCCACATTTAGGGCATGGACAACACATAAAATCATTCTGCTTGTTTGCCTCAGCCAGTTCGAGAAAATCATGCATGCCCTTAATGTACTCGGAGGTGTGTCTGTCATCGTACATCCATTATCGGTTCATCTGCGTGCATTATATATAATTATGTGTGTCAAAAGTAAGAAAATTAGACAACTATCTATGTAAAGTAAGAATTTTTTTTCTTTCAGAAAGAAGATAAGACCAAGTGGCTCACCACGGTGGTGTCGGTGACGAGATCGGCGCGGGCGATCGACGGCGGTGAAGATGGGGACGGGGCGTGACAGACTGCTAATATAAACCTAGACAAATCTTGGGAAAAATGGAGCTCGGAGGTCGAGCTTCGAGAGGAGAAAGCTTAACTAGTGTGGCTCGGGCATTTCATCGAACACCTCATGTGCATAGGAGGTGAGCTAGAGCACCCAATGCCCTCCCCCTCGCCGGCCAGCAAAAAACAGAGCACTCTGGAGTGCTCTGCTGCGGCGATGGGGCATATATAGGCAACTCATTTGTCCCGGTTCGAGGCTGGAACCGGTACTAAATCTCCCCCTTCTGTACGGGTTCTAGGCACAAACCAGGACCAATGTATGTGGGCCAGGAGCGAGGACCATTGGTCCCGGTTCATGCCTAGGACAAATGGGTCGAAACGAACCGGGACCAATGCCCACGAGGCCCCGGCCGCCCCCCTGGGCTCACGAACCGGGACTAATGCACCCCATGGGTCCCGGTTTGTGCGGAACCGGGACTAATGGGCTGGCCAGGCCCGAACGAAAGCCATGTTTGCTACTAGTGTTTGGTGGCTACAGAGGCTTGCGGCGGCAGAACTCCCGACCTAGGTTCTGTTCTGGAGGTCTGGGGATATATAAGAGGGGTTGGCGTCGAGAACAAGTTAGGGGAGTCCCCGAGGGGCCCACAAGCGGTCGGAGGGCGCGCCGGGGGGGGGGGGGTAGGGCGTGCCCTCCACCCTTGTGGAGGCCTCGTGGCTCTTTTGGCCCAACTCTTTTGCTTCGGGGGCTTCTTCTGTTCCAAAAAACAACCGTCGTGAAGTTTCAGGTCAATTGGACTCTGTTTGATATTCCTTTTCTGCAAAACTCAAAAACAAAGAAAAAGGCAGAAACTGGCACTGGGCTCTAGGTTAATAGGTTAGTCCCAAAAATCATGTAAAATAGCATATAAATGCATATAAAACATCCAAGATAGATAATATAATAGCATGGAACGATCAAAAATTATAGATACGTTGGAGACGTATCAAGCATCCCCAAGCTAAATTCCTACTCATCCTCGAGTAGGTAAATGATAAAAACAGAATTTTGGATGTGGAATGCTACCTAACATATTCATCAATTTAATCTTCTTTATTTGTGGCAAGAATATTCAGATACATAAGATTCAAAACAAAATTTTAATATTGACATAAAAACTATAATATTTCAAGCATAATAACAAGGCAATTATGTCTTCTCAAAATAACATGGCCAAAGAAAGCTTATCCCTACAAAATCATAGTCTGGCCATGCTCAATCTTCATCACACAAAAAATTCAAATCATGCACAACCCTGATGACAAGCCAAGAAATTGTTTCATACTTTTGATGTTCTCAAACGTTTTCAACTTTCACGCAATACATGAGCGTGAGCCATAGCACTATAGTTGGAATAGAAGGTGGTTGTGGAGAAGACAAAAGGAAGGAGATAGTCTCACATCAACTAGGCGTATCAACGGGCTATGGAGATGCCCACCAATAGATATCAATGTGAGTGAGTAGGGATTGCCATGCAACGGATGCACTAGAGCTATAAGTGTATGAAAGATCAAAAAGAAACTAAGTGGGTGTGCATCCAACTTGCTTGCTCATGAAGACCTAGGGCAATTTGAGGAAGCCCATCATTGGAATATACAAGCCAAGTTCTATAATGAAAAATTCCCACTAGTATATGGAAGTGACAACATAGGAGACTCTCTCTCATGAAGATCATGGTGCTACTTTGAAGCACAAGTGTGGTAAGAGGATATTAGCATTCCCACTAGTATATGAAAGTGACAACATAGGAGACTCTCTCTCATGAAGATCATGGTGCTACTTTGAAGCACAAGTGTGGTAAAGTTACAACTCGATACTTAGAACAAAATATGATAATATATGAATGCCTCTGGCGGTGTACCGGGATTTGCAATGACTCAAGAGTGACATGTATGAAAGAATTATGAACGGTGGCTTTGCCACAAATACGATGTCAACTACAAGATCATGCAAAGCAATATGACAATGATGAAGCATGTCATAACAAACGGAACGGCGGAAAGTTGCATGGCAATATATCTCAGAATGGCTATCACTACAAAAAATACACTTTCGTGATGATACGTGTTTGTCACAGTAGGTCACGTTTTCTGTCAGGCATGTACATCCATGACAATTTTATGACAGAATCAAGATAGTCATACATGTGCTGTCATAGAAGTGTTTCATGACATTACCAAAATTATCATCACGGAAGTGTCCACTTCCATGACGATAAATCGCATGTCACAGAAGTGCTTTCGTCAAGGGTAACCAACACGTGGCATCCACCGTAACGGGACACCGTTAAGCTATCAGGTCTGGTTTTGGATCCGATAACCCGTTAACAGCCCGGACCAATGGGGATTTTCCACGTGTAAAATACTCATTGGCCGGACGAAACACGTGTTTGCTCACCGTTGGGACAGGTCTCACTCATCCAATGGGCGAGATGCGCCTATGATACGTTGACACGTGGACCGGCCCAAAACTGGCCCATAAAGATTAAATGGGCCGGCCAACTAAAGGCCCACAAAATTTAGCGGGCCATAATGGGCCAGCCCAACTAATGGCCCACGAGATTTAGCGGGCCATAATGGGCCAGCCCAGCTAAAGGCCCACAAGATTTTGCAGACCATAAAGGGCCGGCCCAGCTAAAGGCCCAACATTCTCAGTTAAGGCCCGTACGGCTAGTGTCAAATCGGCCCGTCAACGGCCAGTCCTAAACTTGTCATCATCGCGGCCCATGGTCACTTCTGGCCCGTTAACAGTCCGCTAAGAATTTGGGCCGAATTACGGCCCGGTGTGTTTCCGGCCTGTTAAAGGTCCTGCTTCATTTGGGCCCATTTGTAGGCCATTGAAACTTTCGGCCCAAAATGACCATGAAGGATATGGGTCATATTCGACCATGTCTGACATTTGGCCTGTTAGAGGCCCGCTACAGATTTGGGCCACTTTCAGCCTGTTGTGACTTTTGGCCTGTTAACGTTGGACGAAATCCATGGGCCATATGTGGCCCAACGCCACATCGGGCCTACTAACGGCCCATATAAAAATGACACTAATCAAGCCCGACCGAACTTCCGGCCTGTTAAGGCCCGTCTGAATTTCGGCTTATGGACGATCCGCATTGTAAATGGGCCACCATTTCAGCCTGCTGAGACCAGTGGGTTATTTGGCACAATCAGGGCCCAATCTTACTTTCGGCCTATTAAAGGCCCATGTTTTTTATGGGCTCGAGATTTTTACACATGTAAACGGCCTATTATTGTTGAGGGCCCAAATTATATTTAGGCCTGTTAAAGGCCCACTATGGGCACAGGCCTACCAGAAAAATATGAAAGCTTATGCTGATTTAGGACCAGATATTTTTAGTTGGTTACATGCAAATTTTGGCCCAGAATCGTTTTTAGCCCAATTGGAATGGGCTCGACGAATATTGGCATGTTGGGCTCCTACGAAGCTTTTGGCCGAATAAATTACTAAGATAAACCTACACTATACAAAAATAGCTTGTAATTACTGCAGCCTTTGGCAGCATCACAAATGATGTATCACAACAAAATAAATTCCAACCATACAACAAAAGGCCTATTGGCATAAATTTTACAGTCCTTGCAGATAAAAGCACCATCAGATGTATAGAAGCACAGATCATTTGACCTGAGTACTTATGTTTCTGGCTGTAGAATCTGATGGAGCAGCACGATCTTCCCCTTTTTTCCGCCATTGCTCTTGAACAACGAAGCAAATGTCTGATAGTCTGGTTTCAAAACCGTTCATATCTTCACGACATTTGTCAACCACTATTTTTGTTTCGGACACAACGTCCATTAGGGATTGGACTTGTGTCTGGAGCACGGATATATCACTCTATCTAGCCGGAAGATTTTGTTCAGTAGGAAATTCGGACAAGGTTACCTTGACAACCAACCCAGAATTACGCAGGAAGGTGCTTTTTGCAATGTTAGTGGAGAGATATTGACGCACTGCAGCAAGAGGTCACATTGTGCCTGTGGTAGCCTCGTCACCTTCATGTGGTTGTGGCTGTTCAACCATTTGTTCCACAGCTTGCTGAAAGTTTGAACTTGTAGATTAGTGTACCAGATAAGTTACTAATGAGATAAAAACAAACAAAGTAGGTTTGATGTTTATACATAACTTATCTTGGTGAACTATTGTAATACATTAGTGTCGGTGTACAAGGGTAGGGGTACCCTTGCATCCCGAACTTGTGCACGGGCAGTTGCAGCGCCCCGTGGCAAGGCTTGCCGGGTGACCGCCAAGATCCTCCATGGTTCCTTTGGAGCCATTCAAGAACAAAGTGTTGAAGACAAGGAGACAAGACCCCGGCAAGAGGAGCTTGCCGGGAAGGCCAACCAAGGCATCTCAAGGAACTTGCGGCGACACGCCACGCGTCCCGGCAAGGCCCGGTGAGCGACAAGCTTCCGGGCGTGACAAGACAACAACTGCGACAAGACAACAACCGCGACAAGACCACGAACGCGGCAAGGCGCTTGCCGCGACAAGCAACCACTCCGTACCCGCGCTCCAGCACATCCAACAACGTGTCGCCCTGGGACCCTTCTAGGTGCACGTGGCGAGAGGCTGTGCAGCCAGGGGTGCGTGTTGGCAAGCGGCGCTGACAAGATAGCCATCGTGGCAAGCGGTGGCGTCCCTGACGGTCCCTTTTTGCACTGTTTGGACGACGTAGATGGGCATTTAATGCCTTTGTCCCCTGCCGTCAGGGTTAGGTATGATACACTGTACAAGTAGCTGTACCAACCGCAAGCTCCTTTTCCATTTTTGCCCTTGTATACGTTGCCACCTGTCGGTGACCCCTTGAGCATATAAAAGGAGGCCCATGCGCAACGTAGGTAGGGGTTCGAGCCATTCAAAGGGTTCGAACATTCCGAAACACTCTCGCTCGGTCTCGTTAGTAGCTAGGGTGTACTGTAGCACTCAACGCTCCTGAGCAAGAACTCAATACATCCAGACATGCAGCAGTAGGAGTGTTATCTCTCCGGAGAGCTCCGAAGCTGGGTAAAATCGCTCGTGTGCTTCGCCTCGATCTGCTCTTTGCACAGTCTCCGCCCCCTGCCGAACCGAAAGGGGCTCCGGTCCCATAGGTGTCCGTGGTGGGTCAGATTCCCCCGACATCTTTGGTACCCTTGTATCCCGAAATTGTGCACGGGCAGTTGCAGCGCCCCGCGGCAAGGCTTGCCGGGTGACCGCCAAGATCCTCCATGGTTCCTTTGGAGCCATTCAAGAACAAAGTGTTCAAGACAAGGAGACAAGACCCCGGCAAGAGGAGCTTGCCGGGAAGGCCAACCAAGGCATCTCAAGGAACTTGCCGCGAGGCGCCACGCGTCCCGGCAAGGCCCGGTGAGCGACAAGCTTCCGGGCGCGACAAGACAACAACCGCGACAAGACAACAACCGCGACAAGACCACGACCGCGGCAAGGCGCTTGCCGCGACAAGCAACCACTCCGTACCCGTGCTCCAGCACATCCAACAACGTGTCGCCCTAGGACCCTTCTAGGTGCACGTGGTGAGAGGCTGTGCAGCCAGGGGTGCGTGGTGGCAAGCGGCCCTGACAAGATAGCCATCGTGGCAAGCGGTGGCGTCCCTGACGGTCCCTTTTTGCACTGTTTGGATGACATAGACGGGCATTTAATGCCTTTGTCCCCTGCCATTAGGGTTAGGTATGATACACTATACAAGTAGCTGTACCAACCGCAAGCTCCTTTTCCATTTTTGCCCTTGTATACGTTGCCACCTGTCGGTGACCCCTTGAGCATATAAAAGGAGGCCCATGCGCAACGTAGGTAGGGGTTCGAGCCATTCAAAGGGTTCGAACATTCCGAAACACTCTCGCTCGGTCTCGTTAGCAGCTAGGGTGTACTGTAGCACTCAGCGCTCCCGAGCAAGAACTCAATACATCCAGACATGCAGCAGTAGGAGTGTTATCTCTCCGGAGAGCTCCGAAGCTGGGTAAAATCGCTCGTGTGCTTCGCCTCGATCTACTCTTTGTGCAGTCTCCGCCCCCTGCCGAACCGAAAGGGGCTCCGGTCCCATAGGTGTCTGTGGTGGGTCAGATTCCCCCGACATCTTTGGCGCACCAGGTAGGGGGTGCGTCGAGGTTGTATGAACCTGATCCAACGTTCACACGAGCAAGATCTTCATCATCTTCATGGACATGCCACCGAAGAAGAAGGCTTCGGCGGCAGCTGATCCGTCCGCGTCGATCCCACCGCCCCCGGAGCAAACGGGTGGTGGGGTAGACGCCGGCGGAAGAACGGACGTCGACGAGGGAGCCCATGGTGCTGCCAGGTCCAAGGACAAGGCTGTGCAGACCTGGGCGTCCAGACATTCACCGCACCCATCTCAGGAGGCGCGGGACCGACAGCGTCATGGTATTCACAGTGCCATATGTTCGTTGGGCCAAGATCGAGCTGGTGGATCTCGCAGTGCTCAAGACCAGCATGCACGCCAACATGCTGGCACGAGCGAGGCACGGTCGCCCGGACGGGGGACTACTCCTTCTAACATAGATAGAAGTCCGATCATATCCCGCTCCTCGCACCGTTCGCCACTGCCGCCCACCACTCGAGCAGAAGCTTTGGCGCGAGCTCAACTGCTCCTGGATTACCCTCCAACGTCAGACAAGATCGACGAATGGAGGGCCACCATTCAGAGTCTCATCGGCTTCGCCAACGGCGACACTCCACGGCAGACGAGTACATCGCTGCCGCGGCAACACCGCCAGGCACGAGCCGGTGGCGACGAAACTGGTGGAGGTGCAACCACCATGCACTCTCCACCCCGAAGGCCAAGATCGCCGACTCGCCGGATCAACATCGACAGCGACTCCACTGCATCGTCAAATCCACGAGCTCGTCGCGATCAGCGCCAAGTTCTTCACGAACGACAGCAAGAAGACGCTCGAACTCGCATCGAGCGCCGAAGAGAACCGCGGCGTCAATCAGACCAGCGCGCTGGGCCCTCTGTCGACATGCATGCGCCAGGGGAACCAGGCGACTTGCCGTACGCGGTAGGTTGCCCTGCGTTCACTCGTGAGTTGCGGCTAGTCCAGTGGCCCAGCACAAAGAATTTCAAGCCAGATGTACCAGAGAAGTACGACGGCAAGTTGCATCCGTCGGAGTTCCTCAGCATCTACACCATCGCGGTGCAAGCTGCCGGGGGACGAGACGACAAGATCCTAGCCAACTACTTCCCGCTGGTGCTCAAGCCCAATGTCAGATCCTGGCTCATGCACTTGCCGGACAACTCCATATCTTCCTGGGCTGACCTATGCCATCAGTTTGTCGGCGCCTTTACAGGCGGCCACAAGCCGCATGGCCAAGAGAGCGACCTTCATCTGCTCGCCCAGAAGGAAGGAGAGTCCCTGCGCAAGTACATTCAGAGATTCAGCAACGTGCAGCACAACATCCCAGATATCCACCCTGCCGTGGTGATCAGCGCGTTCCATCAGAACGTGCGAAACCGTAGGATGCAGGAGGAGATGGCGATGTGCAAGATCAGAGACGTCAGTGAGCTATATGCCCTGGCCGACAAGTGTGCACGTGCTGAGGAAGGGAGGAAACTCCCCGGAGAGAATGCACAAGCAGGAGGATCTGATAGCGAGGAAACTGCCCCGGCAAGGAAAAACCGGCGGCGGAACAACAGGAACAGGAAAGGCAAGCAAGTGCTAGTTGTTGAGCAGTCCGGCAACGGAGGTGGCACCAAGAAAGCCAAAGATGGAAGCTCTGGCGAGGAGGCTGTGGCAGTCACCGACAAGCAGGACAGCACCAACAAGCAGTACTGCAAGATCCACCGCACCAAGGGCCATGACCTCCAGAGCTGCAAGAAGGTCGAGCAGCTTGTCGAGCAGCAAAAGGCTGAGTACGAGCGGCGAGACAAGGAGAAGGCCCGGGAATGTGCTGGAGGAGCTGGCAAGAAACGTCCCGGCCGAGGAGGATGCCGCGGCAAGCCAAGCAGCGGCAAGGAGACAGACCTCCCCGCGGCCGCGACATGGATGAAGACGACGACGACAACGAAGATATGGAGGACGACGAGGCCAACGAGCAGGAGTTCCAGAAAGCCACAGAGGTCCTGTGCATTGACGGCGGTGCTTCTCTCCATACTTCACACCGCCAGCTCAAGCAATGGGTGCGTGAAGTCAATGCAGCAGAACCACCTATCGAGTCACGCAGGCCTCTGAAATGGTCCAGCACGCCTATCATTTTTTATATTGAAGACCACCCTGATCGCATAACTGCGGTCGGGTGCTTGCCGATGTTGGTTTCACCAACTATCCGCAACCTCAAGGTCACTAAGATGCTAGTTGATGGCGGGGCCGGCTTGAACCTGATCTCCTCCGCGGTACTCCAGAAACTCCAGATCCCTGATGGCGAGCTCGAAGAGACCGGCACATTCCAAGGAATCAATCCGGGAAGGAGCAAGCCGAAGGGAAAGATCACGTTGCCGGTAACATTTGGCAGCGAGTTGAACTTCAGGACTGAGAGGGTCACTTTTGACGTTGCTGACTTTCCATTGCCATACAATGGGATACTTGGCTGTCCAGCACTCGCCAAATTCATGGCAGCATCTCACTACGCATACAACGTGCTGAAGATGCCAGGCCCGATAAGTGTCATCTCTGTCCCTGGCCATAAGAAGGATGCTCTTATCTGCGCCGACAAGATCTACCGGGAAGGAGCAGTCGCAGCAGATCACAAGTCACTTGCCACTGAAGCTCCCGAGGGGAAGAAGAAGTCCAAGTCCGGCAAGAGCTCTGATGCCCACTCCGGCAAGCGCACCTCTTCGGAGTGCTGCGCTACCGTCGAGGACGCACCATCGAGCTCCACCGGCAAGTGTAAGAAGACGATGGCAGCTCCACCAGCGACCAAGAAGGTGTCCGCCAAGGAGGACGGCACTAGTGGTACCTTCACCATCAGTGCCACTGTCGACCCTAAATAGGAAAGCGCGCTCGTTGCTTTCCTGCGGGCGAACGTCGACGTGTTTGCATGGCAACCGTCTGACATCCCCGGTGTTCCCAGGAAAGTAACCGAGCACCATCTTGCCGTCAGTCCTCATGCGCGGCCCGTCAAGCAGAAAGTCAGGAAGCAAGCAGTGGAGCGCCAAGAATTCATCGCAGAAGAAATCAAGAAGTTGGAAGCAGCAGGCCTTGTCAGAGGAGTGCTCCATCCTACGTGGTTGGCCAATCCTGTAGTCGTGCGCAAAGCAAACGGGAAATGGAGGCTTTGTATCGACTTTACCGATGTCAATAAAGCTTGTCCCAAAGACCCATTTCCCTTGTCGCGCATCGACCAGATTGTTGACTCCACGGCCGGATGTGATTTGCTTTCATTTCTTGATGCATACTCAGGATATCATCAGATCTTCATGGCAGAAGAGGATGAGGAGAAGACCGCATTCATCACTCCATGTGGCACCTACTGTTTCGTACGGATGCCTTTCGGTTTGAAGAATGCTGGTTCAACATTTGCAAGAGTAGTCCATGACGCTTTTGAGCCGCAAATGCACAGAAATGTGGAAGCCTACATGGATGACATAGTGGTCAAGAGCAAGGACAAAGCAACTCTGATCCAAGATTTGGACGAGACCTTTGCAAATCTGCGCAAGATCAACCTCAAGCTCAACCCCGAGAAGTGTGTGTTTGGAGTCCCCTCCGGCAAGCTTCTCGGGTTCTTCGTGTCTCAGCGGGGAATTGAAGCGAACCCCGACAAGATCAAGGCCATTGAGCAGATTGAAGCACCAAAGCGCGTCAAGGATGTACGAAGACTTGCCGGTTGCGTAGCTGCTCTCAGCAGGTTTATCTCTAGCTCTGCTGAGCGCGCCCTGCCATTTTTCAAAATATTGAAAAAGGCAGGTCCAATGAAATGGACTCCGGAAGCGGAGGCTGCGCTGCAAGACTTAAAGAAATACCTGTCCTCCACTCCAACACTTGTCGCACCTAAGCCACAAGAGAAGTTGCTGCTATATTTAGCGGCAACCAATCAAGTGTCTAGTGTCGCGTTAGTAGCGGAGAGGGAGGCGGATGATGAGCTAGCAACCACGGCAGATGCATCCAGCGACAAGCAGGGGACTTCACCGACAAGCTCTGGTCCCGACAAAGATGGATCTGCACGAGAGAAGATGCAGAAAAGGATGGTGCAGCGCCCAATCTACTTTGTCAGTTCCCTTCTGCAGGGGGCTAGGTCAAGGTACTCTGGTGTGCAGAAATTTCTTTTCGGCCTTCTCATGGCCTCGAGAAAGCTGCGCCATTACTTCCAAGCACATGAGATCACAGTCGTCACTCGTTTTCCGTTGAAGAGGATTCTGCAGAATCCAGAAGCAACAGGCAGGATTGTCGAGTGGGCACTGGAACTGTCAAGCTTTGGCCTCAAGTTTGAAAGCACTTCAATTATCCAAAGCAGAGCATTGGCGGAGTTCATAGCAGAATGGACGCCGACACCAGATGAAGAAATTCCAGAAACGAGCATCCCCGTCAAGGAGGCGAGCAAAGAATGACTAATTTACTTTGATGGTGCCTTCTCGCTGCAAGGCGCCGGTGCAGGCGTGCTGCTTGTCGCACCCACCGGAGAGCACCTCAAGTACGTAGTCCAGATGCACTTTCCCAAGGAGCAAGCAACAAACAATACTGCAGAGTATGAAGGTTTGCTTGCCGATCTCAGGATCGCAGCAGACCTTGGGATCAAGAAGCTCATTGTCAGGGGTGACTCACAGCTTGTCGTCCGCCAAGTCAACAAGAGTTATCAGAGTCCGTTGATGGAAGCTTACATTGATGAAGTGAGGAAGCTAGAAGAGCACTTTGATAGCCTGCAGATGGAACATGTTCCGAGAGCTCAGAACGACATTGCCGATGGCCTGTCGAAGTGCGCCGCACTTAAGTTACCTGTGGAACCAGGGATCTTTGTGCTCAAGCT
Organism: Aegilops sharonensis; assembly: GCA_904067115.1. NCBI lineage: Eukaryota > Viridiplantae > Streptophyta > Magnoliopsida > Poales > Poaceae > Aegilops > Aegilops sharonensis. The sequence continues at coordinate 10,552,984 of LR880970.1, read as the reverse complement.
GACTCAACCGTCCGTAACGCCATCAACTGGACAGAGCAAGAAGAGGAAGTTGATTTCTGGTGACTACTTTCCGGCAGAGCTCCCCGGAGCCGCCGCCAAGAAGGTCCCCAAGATCAACGCCAAGGATGCTGAGGAGCAGTCTGCTCCGATAAGCCTTATGGTTTGTTCCGTTGAAGCAAACGCTCCCGACAAGTTTTGCTCCGGCAAGCTTGCCGGGGAATATCAAGCTCCGGCAGAGCCCCAGGTTCTCGTCGTAGAAGCGGATGTTCCCGCAGCAGCAGATGTGCCTTTAGTCCTTGTTGTCGAGCCGCAAGCTCCAGCATGGGCACAGCAGATTGTCCGTTTCCTTCAGACAGGAAAACTTCCCGAAGAACCAGAAGAAGCGGAAAGAGTAGCCCGGCAGTCAAGTATGTACCAGTTTGTCGACAGCACACTGTACAGAAGAAGACTCAACGGTGTGAAATTGAAGTGTATTCACCGGGAAGATGGACAAAAGCTGTTGGCAGAGATACATGGAGGCATATGTGGTCACCACATTGGTGCAAGAGCACTTGCCGGCAAAGCGTTCCGGCAAGGTTTCTTCTGGCCGACAGCCCTCCAGGATGCAACTGCACAAGTAACCAAGTGTGAAGCGTGCCAGTTCCATTCCAAGCAGATACATCAGCCAGCTCAAGCTCTCAAGACGATCCCTTTATCCTGGCCATTTTCGGTCTGGGGGCTCGACATCCTCGGCCCCTTTCCCCGAGCTGTCGGGGGCTTTGAGTACTTGTACGTTGCAATCGACAAGTTCACAAAGTGGCCGGAAGTGGAAGCAGTGAGGAAGGTGACAGCACATTCAGCAGTCAAGTTCTTCAGGTCGATTGTTTGCCGCTTCGGGATCCCGAACAGGATCATCACCGACAACGGCACGCAATTTACGAGCCGCACCTTCATGCAGTACGTCCAAGATCTTGGCGCCAAGGTCTGCTTCGCTTCTGTTGCTCATCCGAGAAGCAACGGTCAAGCGGAGAGGGCGAACGCTGAAGTGCTGCGCGGACTCAAGACCAGAACTTTCGACAGGCTGCACAAGTGCGGAAAGAACTGGATCGAGGTGCTGCCGGTGGTTCTTTGGTCGATCAGGACGACGCCGAATCGAGCCACTGGCCAGACACCTTTCGCTCTAGTCTATGGAGCAGAGGCAGTTCTCCCCACGGAACTCGTATACGGGTCGCCTCGAGTGCTCGCTTATGATGAGCTCGAGCAAGAGCAGTTGCGACAAGATGACGCGCTGCTCCTTGAGGAAGACCGTCTTCAGGCTGCTGTACGAGCTGCTCGATACCAGCAAGCTTTGTGCCGCTACCATAGCCGCAAAGTTAATGCCAGAAGTCTCGAGGAAGGCGACCTTGTTCTTCGGCGCATTCAGTCCGCCAAGAATTCCAACAAGTTGACGCCGAAGTGGGAAGGCCCTTACCGGGTGAAACGAGTCACTAGGCCCGGCGTTGTCCGCCTTGAGACCGAAGATGGCTTTCCGGTGAGCAACTCCTGGAATATTGAGCATCTTCGTAAGTTTTACCCGTAAGGCGCGGTTGCCGGAACCTGTTCCGGCAACCACCTTTTGTACAAGTCTTGCCAATGTTGCATATAATCCTTTGTACAAAGCCGGGCGCAGACCCCGTGCATAAGTAAAGCTCATGTGCTCCGCACATCTTGTCAGTTTCATGCTTTTTACTTTCTTTTACATGCGTTATCTACCACTTTGTGCAGCACCTATCCCCGGTAAGCAATAACGAGCCATAAGGCTCCATATCTTTATTTTCTCTTCTTTCTCTTTCTCAAAGAAAGGAAGGTTCCCTCGCACACAAGATTGCCAGGGGGAAAGGAGAAGATAATGGTGTGGACCAAGCGTCGCTCGAGGAAGTTTCGCCTTCGCTCGAGGAAGTTTCGCCTTACCGGGAAGCAAACGACAGAAAAGCTAAGTTGCCAAAGTTTGAGCAATCAGTTTTAAAATTTTTAAGTTATCTTCCTCGAACGACCGTGCTTTGTATGGAAAACCTGTGCGTGGAGGAACCAACTCGTAGCTAGTTGCGCCCTTATTTTGTTTCGAGTCCGCTCAACAACTTAAGTGAGCTGCGACTAGTTGCGACAAGGTTTCTTGTCGGAAGCGGCACCGCCAGCAGGCTGCTGACGTCCCGCACTCAGCGCTCGCGGCTCGGGTGCCTGCTCCGACAAGTTCCCTAAAAGCGTAGGGCAAAAACATACAAAGGAAGGGATCAAGTAAAGGAAATAACATAGCAATTACTACCCAAAATAAAGTTATATTACAAGATAACTTGTCGCAACTCTAAAAATAGATTGTTCTCATGACATGAACAGCAGCGACAAGAAAAAGAGAAAACGGGCAGCCTAATCGACGCGATCGCCCTCGACCCTCTTGATCCCGCTCACCTTGTCCACAATGGGTGCGACAAGGGCCTTGAGCGCTTCCGGATCGGCATCCGGCGGCAAGGTCCGGAGGACGTTGGTGAGGTTGAGGCCTGGGTTGCGGAAGGCCACCTTCATCAGCACCTTCTGAAGAGCTCTCGCGCAAATCCGGCGCGACTCGTCGGCCAGCTGCTTTGGGATCTTCTCCCGGTGTCGCTGGAGGGCCGTCGCCACGCCCTTCAAGAACAAGCTGAGCTTGGCGCTGGGTTGGAGCTGCTCGTCGGAAGGATACCCAAGGTCCTCCATCCCAAGCTGCGCCAACTCCCTGTCGATGGCCGCGGCAATATCCACGAGACCCTCGGTCCAGTGCTCCATGTTATCCCTGAAAGCGTTCTGGGTGATGGCTGCACTCGCCAGCAGCGCCTCGTCATCCTTGATCCTCTTTTCCAAGACCGCCGCCTGCTTCCTGGCGTCGTCCAACGTCTTGGTTAGAGTAGTCAGCTTCAATTCAAGATCCGCGTTGGAGTCCTTGGCGGCGCTCAGCTCCTTGCTCCTCTCGACGAGACGACCCTGCAGCTCGCCAAGAGTGTAGGCATCCCTCTCGCGCTCTCGCTTGAGTGCAGCAAGCTCCTCGCCGCTCGCCTTGAGATCGGCCTCCAGCTGCGCCACCTTCGCCGCCAGCTCCTTCTTGGCGACCTCAGCAGTTGCGGCAGCGTCCTTCGCTTCCTTGAGAGTCCCGCCAAAAGTCTGCTCGCGCGCGGCAAGCTCCTCCTTGTGGCTGTCAAGATTGACCTTCCGCTGCACCAGCTCGCCTTCCTGCGCAGCAAGCTTCTCGGCAGCAAGCCGCTGTTGCTCTTCAACCTCAGCCTTCTCGAGGAGGAAGGCTTTCCGCTCATTGGCAAGTTGCTCCTGCTCCTCCGCCAAGGACCGGAGAGCTTCCTAGTGGAGGCCCCGGAGCTCCTCCACGCGCTTCTCGATGTCCTCGCCCGCCTTCGCGACAAGCGCTTCCCGGGAGGCCAGCTTGGCTTGGCGGGCGCGGTAGAGTGACAGCAGCTTCCGCAGCAGCTGCTCCTCCTCAGGCTCGTCACTGTTGCTGCTCGGCGCGTCAACCAGCGTCAGCCCGGCAGAGGCGAGTAGCTCCTCGTCGAAAGTTTCTCCTTCAACCGGCGCCCTGGAGCTCGACGCCCAGGGGAGTTTGATGAAGACGCCGTCGCCGGCCTTCAAGTAGGCGCCGGGCTGGGGCTCCTCGGAGCCTGACGCTGCGGCAGCGGCGGAGGGATCGGCGGTCGGTGTAGCGCCTGACGCTCCTGCGGCCTCAGGGCCGTCAGTGCGATCGCCGGACCCCTCGCCAGCTCCTGCGGCGGCAGCCTTGGCGGCCTCTCCGCCGGCGGGTTCATCAGCGCCGGCTCCTTCTTCGGCGACCTCGGTCTCCATCGGCTCCGTGGCAGATGGACCTGACGACCGGAAAAGGAAGAAAAGTCAAGCAAGTATTCAAAAAGAAGATCAGAAGAAGAAGAGCCCAAGGGAAGTTTTCAAGCAAGAGGATTACCTGTACTGTCCCTTGCTGGAGAACTGTTCCTTGCCGGAGAAGTCTCTCTTGCCGGGGAATCCTCCCTTGGCGGAGTAGTCAAAGCAGACGGCTTGTCTGGAGCGGCTTCCGGGCACTCCTGGTGAGGCTGCTCTGCTCCTACACAAACCAGCAGTCAGATATCAGCAAAGAAGAAACGCCCAAGCGCACCCAACAGCAGGAAGTAAACCAAACACTTACGCTGGGGGCTGCTCTGGAGAATGGTTGCCGGATCCGGCAGGATGGTCTCGGGCGCACCCCCTGCTGTCGCGGTGGGATCGTCCTCGATGACAATCACCGGGACCTTGGCTCTCTTCGCCGCTCTCTGGGCCACAGTCCTGGAAAGGGATAGGTTCAGAGTAAAGCAAATCAGATACAAGACAATACAACAAGAGTTGAAGAACTACAAGCACAACCAAGATTCTTACTCTTCTTCTTCCTCGTCGGAGCTGAGCGCGGAGAGGTCGAAGTCCGGCCCACCCTCGGTGCGACAAGGCGGAGGAGAAGGGTCCCTTGGGCGCTTGGCGGGAGCAGAAGCGGCGGTCCGGGAGGGCCCCGCTCCATTTGCTGCAGCAGCGTGAGGTGCTCCCGCGGCAACAGTGCTTGCCGCGGTGGAGCACGTCGCGCGACGCGGCGGCTGTTGTCCCGTCTGCCGCCGCGCTACGTCCCCGGCCCTCCGGAGACGCCTTCTCGGTGGAGCTGGGGGCTCCGCTTGCGACGAGCTGCCTGAAGGTGTGAAGGTGGAGGAGCCGATCCTCGATGAATTGCCCGCGCCCTCGGCGGGCTAGCTCGACTCGGCTTCAAGCCCGGCAAGCTCTTCCTCGCCGGCAAGCTCTTCCTCGCCGGCAAGCTCTTCCTCATCGGCAAGCTCCCCACGCTCGACAAGGCTTGCCGCCTCTGCTGCCTCCGCCTCCTCCTCGGTGAAGCCAAACTCGCCTGCGGCAGCAGCTGCTGCCGCCTCCTCCACCCTGGTGGCGATGCGCTGCATCTCCTCCTCGGTGGTGTCGCGAGCGAGGCCCTTCTGTTCATCGGAGCGGACCGGCACTTCTACCAGACCGTCGAAGAACTCCTCCACGACGGCGTCTGCAGGCTGTTGCCAAGTGGGGACAATTCCATGCGAATCGCATAGCGTCATCATTGCGCGGATGCGATCGAGCGCGGAATTGTTGCACAGCGGAACGACATTCCTCGGCAACTTGAACGCTTCCGGATGTTGAGGATCCCACTTGAACAGTTCCTGGAGCATCGCGGTCAGTTCCAGGACGGTGAAGTTGAAGTTGAGGCCCGGGCGTAGCCTCATGATATCCGCCGCATTCTGGAACTCCCAGGCGGGTCTCCTCCTCTCCTGCAAGGGGGCGATGCGGCGGCGAAGAAAATCTGCTCCAACAGCGCCTACAGTGAGCCCGGCAAGCCTGAGGCGTAGGATCTAGGTGACGGCGATCTTCAGCCTGTCGTCTTCCGGGGCCACGTTGCTCCAATCATTGCCGCGTGTTACTGGGGCTTGGCGCAGGGCGGTGAACGGCTGCGGGTCCTCCTCGACGATCCAGCACCAATCTGCTCTCCACTCATCCCATTTGCTGCGGAGTTCTCCCTCCAGATACGCTTCTTTCTTGCCGGTCCTCGAGATCCAGGCGATCCCGCCGAATAAGGGCTCTCCTCTCTCGACTCGAGGCATGAAGGAATGGCGGAAAAGAGCTACGTTGGGATGGACTCCGACAAAGTTTTCGTAGAGATGTGCGAAAACTGCCATGGTCAGAACGGCGTTGGGGGTGAAGTCAAGGAGGCGGAGCCCGTAGGTGTTCATGATGTCGCAGAAGAATTCAGAGAAGGGCGGGCAGAGCCCGCAGTAGAAGAACAGCGCGAAGAAAGGGTACCCATTCGGGGCCAGTTCCGAAGCGGCGGCGGGGAGTACCTTCGTGCGCGGATGCGCCCGCGTCTCCGTTGACCAGAAGAGGTAGTAGTTCTCCCTCAGCTCCTTCGCGGCGAGCTGAGGGGGAAAGGTTGCCCGCTCCTTTCGCAGCGCCGCAAGCCGCTGCGCCTCGGCCGACTTCACGACCTTCCCGGCTTTCGGAGCCATGGCGGAGGTGGTGAGGGAGATCGGCGGCGTTGGTGGTGCCGGTGGCGATGAAGGGCGGAGCGCTGCTCTCTCTCAACTTCGGGAAGAAGGGGGGAGCGGCGGAAGTTTTCGAGATTGGAGCAATAACCGGCGAGATGGGCTAACTGCCCCTGCTTCCCCTTCTTATAAAGAGGGAGGGGGGCGGACGTTCCGCTTTTCCGAATAAAGAAGCCACCCACGATCTCTCCCACGACGCCGCATTCGACGCGTGACGTTCGGGGAGGGCGCGGTGGTTGCGGAGTGAGATGCGGCGTAACCCAGGCCGCGTGTGCCCGTGCCCTTTTTTGGGCCTGGCCCAACAGCGCTCGGCACCGTGTGTGGCCCAGGCCCGGGGGCTCCTGTCGGTGTACCCTTGTATCCCGAACTTGTGCACGGGCAGTTGCAGCGCCCTGCGGCAAGGCTTGCCGGGTGACCACCAAGATCCTCCATGGTTCCTTTGGAGCCATTCAAGAACAAAGTGTTCAAGGAAAGGAGACAAGACCCCGGCAAGAGGAGCTTGCCAGGAAGGCCAACCAAGGCATCTCAAGGAACTTGCCGCGACGCGCCACGCGTCCCGGCAAGACCCGGTGAGCGACAAGCTTCCGGGCGCGACAAGACAACAACCGCGACAAGACAACAACCGCGACAAGACCACGACCGCGGCAAGGCGCTTGCCGCGACAAGCAACCACTCCGTACCCGCGCTCCAGCACATCCAACAACGTGTCGCCCTGGGACCCTTCTAGGTGCACGTGGCGAGAGGCTGTGCAGGGGGTGCGTGGTGGCAAGCGGCGCTGACAAGATAGCCATCGTGGCAAGCGGTGGCGTCCCTGACGGTCCCTTTTTGCACTGTTTGGATGACATAGACGGGCGCGCCCCCCTGTCTCGTGGGCCCCTGCTACGTCTTGAGCTTGTGTTAGTTTTCCTTGAAGAGGAAAGGGTGATACAGCAATAGTAGCGTAAGTATTTCCCTCAATTTTTGAGAACCAAGGTATCAATCCAGTAGGAGACTCCTCCAAAGTCCCACGCACCTACACAAACAAACAAAGAACTCGCAACCAACGCAATAAAGGGGTTGTCAATCCCTTCACGGCCACTTGTGAAAGTGAGATCTGATAGAGATAATATGATAAGATAAATATATTTTTGGTATTTTATAATATAGATGCAAAAAGTAAAGAGGCAAATAAAAGTAGATTGAAAGCAAATATGATAATAGGTAGACCCGGGGGGGCATAGGTTTCACTAGAGGCTTCTCTCAAGATAACATAAGTATTACTGTGGGTGAACAAATTACTATCGAGCAATTGATAGAAAAGCGAATAATTATGAGATTATCTAGGCATGAGCATGTATATAGGCATCACGTCCGCAACAAGTAGACCGACTCCTGCCTGCATCTACTACTATTACTCCACACATCGACCGACTCCTACTTGCATCTAGAGTATTAAGTTCATAAGAACGGAGTAACGCTTTAAGCAAGATGACATGATGTAGAGGGATAAACTCATGCAATATCATATAAACCCCATCTTTTTATCCTCGATGGCAACAATACAATACGTGCCTTGCAACCCTTTCTGTCACTGGGNAAAGGGGTTGTCAATCCCTTCACGACCACTTGTAAAAGTGAGATCTGATGGAGATAATAAGATAAATATTTTTGGTATTGTTATGATATAGATTGGAAAGTAAAGATTGCAAAACAAACGGAAGCAAAAATAGTAAATTGATAGGAAAATAATATGATGGAAGATAGACCCGGGGGCCATAGGTTTCACTAGTGGCTTATCTCAATATAGCATAATTTACGGTGGGTGAACAAATTACTATCGAGCAATTGATAGAAAAGCGAATAATTATGAGAATATCTAGGCATGAGCATGTATATAGGCATCACGTCCGCAACAAGTAGACCGACTCCTGCCTGCATCTACTACTATTACTCCACACATCGACCGACTCCTACTTGCATCTAGAGTATTAAGTTCATAAGAACGGAGTAACGCTTTAAGCAAGATGACATGATGTAGAGGGATAAACTCATGCAATATCATATAAACCCCATCTTTTTATCCTCGATGGCAACAATACAATACGTGCCTTGCAACCCTTTCTGTCACTGGGTAAGGACACCGCAAGATTGAACCCAAAGCTAAGCACTTCTCCATGGCAAGAAAGATCAATCTAGTAGGCCAAACCAAACTGGTAATTCGAAGAGACTTGCAAAGATAGCTCGATCATACATAAAAGAATTCAGAGGAGATTCAAATATTTCTCATAGATAAACTTGATCATAAACCCACAATTCATCGGATCTCGACAAACACACCGCAAGAAGAGTTTACATCGAATAGATCTCCACAAGAGAGGGGGAGAACATTGTATTGAGATCCAAAAAGAGAGAAGAAGCCAACTAGCTAATAACTATGGACCCGAAGGTCTGTGGTAAACTACTCACAACTCATCGGAAGGGCTATGGTGTTGATGTAGAAGCCCTCCATGGTCGATTCCCCCTCTGGCAGAGCGCCGGCGAAGGCTCCAAGATGGGATCTCGCGGATACAGTAGGTTACGGCGGTGGAAATTGTGTTTCGGTGGCTCCCTGGATGTTTTCGGGGTACGTATGCTTATATAGGAGGAAGAAGTACGTCGGTGGCCGCCCAAGGGGCCCACGAGACAGGGGGGCGCGCCCTGTAGGGGGGCGCGCCCTACCCTCTCGTGGCCGCCTCGGCTGCTTCTTGACTTGCACTCCAAGTCCCCTGGATCACGTTCGTTCCAAAAATCACGCTCCCGAAGGTTTCATTCCGTTTGGACTCCGTTTGATATTCCTTTTCTTCAAAATACTGAAATAGGCAAAAAAACAGAAACACAGGATGGGCCTCCGGTTAGTAGGTTAGTCCCAAAAATGATATAAATGTGTAAAATAACGCTCATAAACATCCAAAAGGGGTAATATAATAGCATGGAACAATCAAAAATTATAGATACGTTGAAGACGTATCAAGCATCCCCAAGCTTAATTCCTGCTCGTCCTCGTGTAGGTAAATGATAAAAACAGAACTTTTGATGTGGAATGCTACCTAGCATAATTCTCAATGTAATTTTCTTTATTATGGCATGAATGTTCAGATCTAAATATTCAAAAATAAAAGTTCATATTGATAAAAGAAATAGTAACACTTCAAGCATACTAATCAAAGTAATCATGTCTTCTCAAAATAACATGGCAAAAGAAAGTTCATCCCTACAAAATCATATAGTTAGGCTATGCTTCATTTTCGTCACACAAAGATGTTCCCAACTTCTATACCCCCGATGACAAGCCAAGCAATTGTTTCATACTTACATAATCTCAAAAAAATTCAACCTTCACGCAATATATGAGCGTGAGCCATGGATATAGCATTATGGGTGGAATAGAATATGATGATGGGGATTGTGTGGAGAAGACAAAAAAGGAGAAAGTCTCACACTGACAAGGATAATCAACGGGCTATGGAGATGCCCATCAATTGATGTCAACATGAGGAGTAGGGATTGCCATGCAACGGATGCACTAGAGCTATAAATGAATGCACAACAAAAGAAAACTAGTGGGTGTGCATCCAACTCGCTTGCTCACGAAGACCTAGGGCATTTGAGAAGCCCATCGTAGGAATATACAAGCCAATTTCTATAACGAAAAATTCCCACTAGTATGAAAAAGACAACTTATGAGACTCACTATATGAAAAACATGGTGCTACTTTGAAGCACAATATATGAGACTCACTACATGAAGAACAAGGTGCTACTTTGAAGCACAAGTATGGAAAAAGAGATAGTAACATTGCCCTTTTTATTTATTTTCTTTTTTTTTCTTTTCTTTTTTTGGGCCTTTTTTTGGACTTTCTTTTTTTCTTTTTTTTCTTTTTCTTTTTTTCTTTTTGGGCAATGCTCTAATAATGATGATCATCACACTTTCATTGATTACAACATATGAATTACAACTCGAAACTAGAACAAGATATGACTCTATAGGAATGCCTCCGGCGGTGTACGGGGATGGTGCAATGAATCAAGAGTGACATGTATGAAAATTATGCATGGTGGCTTTGCCACAAATACGATATCAACTACATGATCATGCAATGGAAATATGACAAAAGTAAAGTATGTCATGATGATGATGAACGGAATGGTGGAAAGTTGCATGGCAATATATCTCGGAATGGCTATGGAAATGCCATAATAGGTAGGTATGGTGGCTGTTTTGAGGAAGATATAAGGAGGTTTATGTGTGATAGAGCGTATCGTATAACGGGGTTTGGATGCACCGGCGAAGTCTGCACCAACTCTCAAGGTGAGAAAGGGCAATGCACGGTACCGAAGAGGCTAGCAATGGTGGAAACGTAAAAATGTGTATGGAAACGTAAAAATGTGTATAATCCATGGACTCAACATTAGTCAAAAGAACTCATATACTTATTGCAAAAATTTAGAAGTCATCAAAAATCAAGTACTACGCGCATGCTCCAAGGGGGATAGATTGGTAGGAAAAGACCATCGCTTGTCCTCGACCGCCACTCATAAGGATGCACAAGCCAGGTACACTTCATGTTTCAAATTTGTTACACAACTTTAACCATACGTGCATGCTACGGGACTTACTAACATCAACACAAGCATTCTTTAAATTCATAATCACCCCAACTAGCATGACTTTAATATCACTACCTCCCTATCTCAAAATAATTATCAAGTATCAAATTGATCATAGCATCCAATTCACTTTCTATGATAGTTTTTATTATACCCAACTTGGATGCTCATCATTCTAGGACCAACTTTTAACCATAGCAAATACCGTTCTGTTCTAAAAGACTCTCAAAATAATATAAGTGAAGCATGAGAGACTAGCAATTTCTACAAAAATAAGTCATCGCCGTGCTCTAAAAGATATAAGTGAAGCACTAGAGCAAAAACTATCAAGCTCAAAAGATATAAGTGAAGCACATAGAGTATTCTAGCAAATTCTAATCAAGTAGGCTTCTCCCAAAAGGTGTGTACAGCAAGGATGATTGTGGTAAACTAAAAATCAAACACTAATATAATACACGACGCTCCAAGCAAAACACATATCATGTGGTGAATAAAAATATAGCTCTAAGTAAAGTTACCAATAAACGAAGACGAAAGAGGGGATGCCTTCCCGGGGCATCCCCAAGCTTAGGCTTTTGGCTATTCTTGAATATCTTGGGGTGCCTTTGGCATCCCCAAGCTTAGGCTCTTTCTGCTCCTTATTCCATAGTCCATAAAAGCTTTACCCAAAACTTGAAAACTTCACAACACAAAACTCAACAGAAATCTCGCAAGCTCCATTAGTGAAAGAAAACAAAAGCACCACATAAGGTACTGTAATGAACTCATTATTTATTTATTTTGGTGTTAAACCTACTGTATTCCAACTTCTCTATGGTTTATGAACTATTTTACTAGCCATATATGCAGCAAAATAAGCAAACAACACACGAAAAACAGAATCTGTCAAAAGCAGAACAGTCTGTAGTAATCTGTAACTAACGCAATTTTCTGCAACTCCAAAAATTCTACCAACATAGGACGTCCTAGAAAATTTGTCTATTGAACAGCAGCAAAAAGAATCAACGCAAAAGCACGTTTCTGTTATTTACTAAATTGTTTCTCGTGCGCGCAAAGTTTCTGTTTTTCAGCAGAATCAAATCAACTATCATCATATGTTATCCTATAGGTTCTACTTGGCACAAACACTAATTAAAATATAAAAACACATCTAAACAGAGAGTAGGTGCAAGATTTATTACTAAACAGAAACAAAAACAAAAAAACACAAATAAAATTGGGTTGCCTCCCAACTAGCGCTATCGTTTAACGCCCCTAGCTAGGCATAAAAGCGAAGATAGATCTAAGTAGTGCCATCTTTGGCACTAAATTCATAAGTAGCTCGCATGATAGATTCATAAGGTAATTTGACTTTCTTTCTTGGAAAGTGCTCCATGCCTTTCTTTAATGGAAATTGGAATCTAATATTCCCTTCCTTCATATCAATAATCGCGCGAATCGTTCTAAGGAAATGTCTACCATGAATAATAGGACAAAAAAGATTGCAATCTATATCAAGAACGATAAAATCTACGGGAACCAAATTTCTATTTGCAACAATGAGAACATCATTGATCCTTCCCATTGGTTTTTTAATGGTGGAATCCGCAAGGTGCAAATTTAAAGAGCAATCATCAAGATCATGGAAACCTAGAATATCACATGAAGTTTTCGGAATCGTGGAAACACTAGCACCCAAATCACACAAGGCAAAACACTCATGATCTTTAATTCTAATCTTTATAGTAGGTTCCCACTCATCATTAAGTTTTCTAGGAATAGAAACTTCTAAATTAAGTTTTTCATCATAAGATTGCATCAAGGCATCGACAATATGTTTGGTAAAAGCTTTATTTTGTCTGTAAGCATGAGGAGAATGAACAACGGATTGCAACAAGGAAATACAACCTTCTAAAGACCAATTATCATAATCAAATTCCTTGAAATCCGAGATTGTGGGTTCAATACTATTTAAAGTCATGTCCTCTTTAATCCCACTTTTACCAAATTTAACATCAAGATCTAAAGACTCCGAATTCTTTGGACGCCTTCTAGGTAAAGTTGACTCATCTTCAGTCCCATTATTATCAAGATTCATATTGCAAAACAAAGATCTAATAGGAGACACATCAATAACTTTAAGATCTTCATCATAAACTAGAAGAACACGCCTTTACAAAGCAATCTTTCTTAGCACGCAATCTAGCGGTTCTTTCCTTGCACTCGTCAATGGAAATTCTCATTACTTTGAGAGACTCGTTGATATCATGCTTAGGAGGAGAAGATCTAAGTTTAAGAGAATCAACATCAAGCGAAAGTCTATCAACGTTCCTAGCCAAATCATCAACTTTGACCAATTTTTCTTCAAGCAAAGCATTAAAATTCTTTTAAGAAATCATAAATTCTTTCACACTATTCTCAAAATCAAAGGGCATCTTATTAAAATTGCCATAAGAATTATTGTAGGAATTTCCATAATTATTAGAGGAATTACTAGGGAATGGTCTAGCATTAAAGTTTCCTCTATAAGCATTGTTACCAAAACTATTCCTACGAACAAAATTCACGTCCATGGATTCATTAGTATTCTCAATCAAAGTAGACGAAGGCATATCATTGGGATCAAGACGTGTATTTTTAGTAGCAAACAATTTCATAAGTTCATCCATCTTTCCACTCAAAACATTGATTTCTTCTATAGCATGCACTTTTTTACTAGAAGATCTTTCGGTGTGCCATTGAGAATAATTAGCCATAATATTATCAAGAAGTTTTGTAGCATCTCCTAACGTGATTTCCATAAACGTGCCTCCCGTGGCTGAATTAAGAGATTTCTAGAAGCAAAGTTTAGACCGGCATAAAAATTTTGTATGATCATCCATAAATTCAAACCATGAGTAGGGCAATTGCGAATCATCAATTTCATTCTTTCCCAAGATTGGGCAACATGCTCATGATCAAGTTGTTTAAAATTCATAATATCGTTCATAAGAGTGATAATCTTAGCGGGAGGAAAATACTTATAGATAAAAGCATCTTTGCACTTGTTCCAAGAATCAATACTATTTTTAGGCAAAGACGAAAACCAAACTTTAGCACGATCTCTAAGTGAAAACGGAAATAACTTCAATTTTACAATATCATTATCCATTTATTTCTTCTTTGGATATCACACAAATCAACAAAGTTGTTTAGATGAGTAGCGGCATCTTCACTAGGAAGGCCGGCAAATTGATGTTTCATAACAAGATTCAACAGAGCAGTATTGATTTCACAAGACTAAACATAATTAAGAGGAGCAATCGGAGTACTAAGTAAATCATTATTATTGGTATTCGAGAAATCACACAATTTGGTATTATCTTTTGCCATGGCAACAAGTAATCCAACACACAAGCAAAAAGAAAAAGGCAAGCGAAAGAAAAAGAGGAGGAGATTGGGAAAGAGAGGGCAAATAAAACGGCAAGGGTGAACTGGGGGAGAGGAAAATGAGTGGCAAATGGCAAATAATGTAAATGCGAGGGAGATAGGTTTGTGATGGGTACTTGGTATGTCTTGACTTGGTGGAAGCTTCCCCGGCAACGGCGCCAGAAATTCTTCTTGCTACGTCTTGAGCTTGTGTTGGTTTTCCTTGAAGAGGAAAGGGTGATGCAGCAATAGTAGCGTAAGTATTTCCCTCAGTTTTTGAGAACCAAGGTATCAATCCAGTAGGATACTCCTCCAAAGTCCCACGCACCTACACCAACAAACAAAGAACTCACAACCAACGCAATAAAGGGGTTGTCAATCCCTTCACGGCCACTTGCGAAAGTGAGATCCGATAGAGATAATATGATAAGATAAATATATATTTGGTATTTTATAATATAGATGCAAAAAGTAAAGAGGCAAATAAAAGTAGATTGAAAGCAAATATGATAAAAGATAGACCCGAGGGCCATAGGTTTCACTAGAGGCTTCTCTCAAGATAGCATAACTATTACGGTGGGTGAAAAAATTAATGTCGAGCAATTGATAGAAAAGCGAATAATTATGAGATTATCTAGGCATGATCATGTATATAGGCATCACGTCCGCAACAAGTAGACCGACTCCTGCCTCCATCTACTACTATTACTCCACACATCTACCGACTCCTGCCTGCATCTAGAGTATTAAGTTCATAAGAATAGAGTAACACTTTAAGCAAGATGACATGATGTAGAGGGATAAACTCATGCAATATGATATAAACCCCATTGTCGGTGTCAAAACCGGCGGATCTCGGGTAGGGGGTCCCGAACTGTGCGTCTAGGCGGATGGTAACAGGAGACAAGGGACACGATGTTTTTACCCAGGTTCGGGCCCTCTCGATGGAGGTAAAACCCTACTCCTGCTTGATTAATATTGACGATATGGGTAGTACAAGAGTAGATCTACCACGAGATCAGAGAGGCTAAACCCTAGAAGCTAGCCTATGGTATGATTGTTGTTCGTCCTATGGACTAAAACCCTCCGGTTTATATAGACACCGGAAAGGGCTAGGGTTACACAGAGTTGGTTACAATGGGAGGAGATCTACATATCCGTATCGCCAAGCTTGCCTTCCACGCCAAGGAAAGTCCCATCCGGACACGGGACGAAGTCTTCAATCTTGTATCTTCATAGTCCAGGAGTCCGGCCAAAGGTTATAGTCCGGCCATCCGGACACCCCCTAATCCAGGACTCCCTTAGTAGCTCCCAAACCAGGCTTCAATGACGATGAGTCCGGTGCGCAGATTGTCTTCGGTATTGCAAGGCGGGTTCTTCTCCAAATTCTGTGTACCTATTGAATAGTGTCCGGCTTCTCGTGAATATTGCGCTCCTTGGCTTCCACGCCCAATAATGGCCGTCTTCCACGTGTCAAACGAATGCGAAAAGCCAGGGTGTTTTTACATTTACCCTCCTAGTTGCGCAAATGAGCTGCCTATAAAAGAAACGAGGATTTAGATCTGAATCACACCATCTTCCCTTCGCGAGCATTCATTGGAGCGCATCCGACAGAGATCCATTCCATCATGGCCAGTCGACGCAGCTCCTCCTCTCGGCCTGCCAGCCCTCAGCCTGGAGGTTGGGAGAGATGTTCCGTCCCGCACAGCGAGCTAGTGACGCTCCAAACCAAGGGATTCCTTCCCCCAGCCTTCATGGTCCCGGTTCGAGCCGGACTTGCCACCTATAATGGCGGAGAGCAAGCGGAGAGTATCCCCAGTCCCTCCAAAGGAGAGCGGGTATGCCTTGTCCCTTATCTGATAAGAGGGCACGGATTTCCAATTCATTTGTTTCTCCGGGGGCTCCTGGAGTTCTACGGCCTCCAGTTGCACAACCTTACGCCTGCCTCCATATTGCATATTGCGGGCTTCGTAGCCCTTTGCGAGCTGTTTTTGGGCATCGAGGATCATTTCACGCTGTGGAAGAAGCTGTTCTGCCTTGTGCCCCGTTCTCAGGAGGGGTCGATATATCAAGTGGGCGGAGCCGAACTATGGCGCATCGCCGGGACCGGATATCTATCCGGAACCCCAAGGAAGGCGTCCGAAGACTGGCCTTCAGAATGCTTTTATATAGAAGACGTCCCCCTGCCGGACCCTATTTGGATCGGCCTCCCTGAGTTTAATAATGCTCCTTTGAAGAAGCGCCTAAGCTGGCGTCCACGGAGCCCTCAGAGGGAAAATGACAAGGACGTCCTTTACCTGATGAGCCGGATAAGGGTGTTAGCTCATTCCGGACTGACCATGATCGGGGTCATGGCCACATGCATTATGCGGGGTGTGCAGCCACTTCAGTATTGAGGCCACCCCATGTGGGATTTCAACGGGGAGGATGATGCCACCCACTGTGGCCATAAGGGGCCGGGATCGGTTGCCGCTCTGACGTAGATCTTGTCCGCATTGTACAAGGGAGAAGAGGAGGAGTTCCTCCGCGTCAATCCACAGGGCGGATTTTCTATGTACAATCCTCCAGGATGGGTAAGCGGACACTTCTTTTTGCCCATCCGTTCCATATTCCCATAGCTAAGTACCTTATCTTGTGATTTCGACGCAGGAATTGTGCCGGGCCGTAAAGGGTATGAACAGCCCTCCTCCACACCCCGAGGATCTGGAACGGTCCCTCGATCCGGCCTCCCAAGAGGATCCGGACATATCCGTGGAGCTGATCGATGGGGTATTTCACCAACTGAGCATCGACAACGCCTTGGTGGCTATTACAGCCGATTATCCCAGACTGCTCCCCGCCTCACAAGTAATCGAGACCGAAGTCCTAATACTTTGAATATGATCCATCCGTGCTTATTTTTTATCACCGTATACCAATGGTGTTTCGCAGGGGAGGATCTCGAGGCGGAATGCCGAGCCTGCGGCGACTGGCCAACAGGGGACCGCGAGGGAGGGTAGGCTAAAGAGACACGCAGTCCGGGTCGAGGCACCGGCGCAGCAGTAGGGCGCGCTGCCTTATTCCAAGGTTTTATTCTTATGATGCATACTAACGCCCGTGCTCTCCTTTTTTTAGGAAAAAGAGGGTTCGCCGGACTATATCCGGAGAGATTGCCAATCGAGCCTCCACCAGCCAGGCTCCAAAGCCAGGTCCAGAAGCAGAGGCAAACACGACGCGTGCTTCGGACGCTCCTCCGACAGAGAATGCAGACAGACTGTCCGCCACTAATTCCGAGGTGGAGAGTGCCATGAATCACAGGCGTCGCCGGACAGTTCTTCGTGACGCTTGTTTCTCCCAAGAGGCATTGGATGCCTTCAATTCGGGACATGCGTACCTCCGCGCCGCTCAAAATGGTCTAGCTAGAGCCACGGGGCAGTATGTGAAAGACATACGGGTGAGAAAATTTGATGGTTATATATGTCAGTAGCCCCCGAGACTTGAAACAGTTAGAATAACTGATTTAAGGATCATTTGTTATGCAGGATCTTACAAAAAAGAATACCCAACTGTCCCAGGAACTGCAAGAGTGCAAAGCCCAACTTGAGGCCGCACTAGCCACGGCAGGGGAGGCCAAGGAGACCCCCTCTAGTAATATACGCTTCGAAAGATAAGTATGTTGTGAAGTGCGGCATGTGTGCAAATCTGACAATATCATTGCAGATGGCGCCGGAGTAGATCCAGACAAGCAACAACTCTTGTGCCGGTTAAAGGCCGGCGAGACCGTGCTTACGAGGGTGAGGTAGGAGAAGAATAATCTCCAAGATGCCAACACCCAGCTGGGCGAGGAACTAAAGGATGTTCGTGCCCAGCTGTCGGACTCCGTGAAGGAGAATCGTCGGCTTCGACGCGGCATTTTTAGTAAGTGCTTGAACGAACTTTGAAAAAGAGTTCGGCGAGGAAGTCAACTAACAGAGTTATGTCTGTAGGTATGCTCACAGGTCGTCCTGCAGAGGAAATGCCCGGTTCTACGGGTGACCTTCTTCCCGAGCTCGTACAACTGCACGAACAAGTTCGGCAGGTGATGAAAGGCGTCGCCCAGGCCTTGTGGCCATCTATCTCCATGCCTGAAGGCCTTGGAGAGCTTGCAGAGAGGCTTAAGGGAGCGCGGCGGCACTTCCGATTATGGAAGATATCGCCCTGCCGTCAAGGTGCCAGGGAGGCCTGGGCCATGGTGAAGACGCGGTACACGAAGGCTGACCCAAACCACATGGCCGAGGTCGGACCTGTGGGGGCCGATGGGAAGGAGATCCCTGTGAGCTTAGTGTACGGCCAAGTAGAGTTGGCCGCCAAATATTCCCAACAAGACTGTAAACTAGACAGCCTGTTGGATGGTATTGAAGAGGAATATGCTCAGTCAAATTGACTATGTAATTTAAGATGACATGTAAAATGCCTTCTAGCCGGATTGTAGATCGTTTGTCATGGTGGACCTTTTCGCTTCAACCTCGGGACCCGATAGTCCGGAGTGTGTCCGAATACCCTCTCGGTATGTAAGAACCGGGGCATGCATAGAGACCAGGCGTAGGGGTCATTAGTTCTTGAACAGACAAGTGCCCAACTAGTTATGTTATATTACATGGTTAGTAAGAAACATCTTCCAGGGAGAATAGTTCCGTTAGGGGTTCCTTTCCCTGGGAGGCATGCCCTAAAGTGCATGTCCGGGCTGCGAAAAAAGCAAAAAAGCATCTGGGGGCAGATAAATAAACAATTGAGAAATCATCTTTAGTTCACCGACCGAATATTCCCTTAAGAACGCTAGCTTTCGGCTTCACCCAGTCTGAGGTACACATCCGACTGACCCGGCAGTAACAATCGTAGAGGTGCTCCCTTTACCGCCTAGCCGAACAATCGGTAACGTACGGGTAAGCACAGGAGCCAGGCAACCCAGCTTGGCCAAAACTTAAGTCATATCGATGCATATAATGGTGAATAGAAGGTACATGGAGAAGTGTGACACATGTGTTGGGCGTGAAGCCCGCATAAATAAGCTTCTGTTAAGGAAGCCCCCAGGTATAACGAGCGCGGGTAGCGCGTCAATTGTGTGCGAACAAGGCGTGGACGAGCCCTTAATGGCTGTAAGAGAAAGGGAGGGAGAAGGAGAGAAATATAAGACAGCTAATGTGGAAAAAATAGACAGAGGAAGGAGACGAACACAGAGTCCGGCGCAAGGCGTAGAATCTTCGGAGACGGGCTGCATTCCATGGGTTCGGCTCGAGTCGGTTATCTAATGCATCTCGCAGACGGTACGCTCCACCAGTCATGACTTGGTCAATAATAAAGGGACCTTCCCATTTGGGCTTAGTTTGTCCTTTTTCTTGTCCGGCAGGCGTAGAACTAACTCGCCAACATTGTAAGTTTTGGCCCGTACTTCTCTGCTTTGATATCTTCGAGCCTGTTGTTGATAGAATGCGGAACGGGCTTTTGCCACATCACGCTCCTCCTCCAAGGCGTCCAAACTGTCCTGCCGATCGAGTTCGACTTCTCTTTCTTCGTACATGCGCACGCGAGGTGAGTCATGAATTATGTCGCAGGGCAGAACTGCCTCTGCGCCATATACCATAAAGAATGGTGTGAATCCGGTGGTGCGATTCGGCGTGGTCCGCAGCCCCCAGAGTACGGAGTCGAGCTCCTCTACCCAGTGCGTGTTAGATTCCTTGAGGGACCGCACTAATCTGGGTTTAATGCCGCTCATAATTAGACCATTTGCTCGCTCGACTTGACCGTTAGTTTGTGGGTGATAGACCGAAGCACAGTCGAGCTTGATGCCCATGTTTTTGCACCAGAGTTTGACCTCGTCGGCCATAAAGTTCGTGCCGTTATCAGTGATGATGCTGTGGGGGACGCCGTAACGGTGTACGACCCCTGATATGAAGTCTATCACCGGTCCGGATTCGGCCGTCTTAACGGGCTTGGCCTCTATCCATTTGGTGAATTTATCCAGCATGACCAGGAGGTATTTTTGCTTTGGGTTCCTCCTTTAAGGGGTCCAACCATGTCAAGCCCCCAGACCGCGAAGGGCCAGGTGATGGGTATAGTTTGGAGGGCGGTGGGTGGCATGTGGCTTTGGTTAGCAAAGAGCTGGCAGCCGACGCATCGTTGGACGAAGTCATGAGCATCTACCCGGGCCGTCGGCCAATAAAATCTTGTACGGAAGGCCTTGCTTACAAGGGCCCGGGCTGCGGCGTGGTGCCCGCCGAGTCCGGCATGAATTTCAGCCAGGAGATTCCGCCCTTCCTCTTCGGAGATACACCTTTGAAGGACTCCGGTGGTGCTTTTCTTATAAAGCTCTCCCTCATGGACTTTATAGGCTTTAGATCGCCGCACTATGCAGCGTGCCTCGTTTTGGTCCTCGGGAAGTTCCTACCTGATTAGGTAGGCTAGGAATGGTTCTGTCCACGGGGCAATGTCTGCCATTATTACGTGGGTTGAAGATGTTACTTCATTGGTAGAGCCTCCAGTTGTGTCAGAATGTTCGGTGTCGGG
>LR880970.1:10512386-10531758 GCA_904067115.1 Aegilops sharonensis | reverse complement strand
AAGAAGATATTGGGGGGGGCGGCATCGCGCTTTGCGCCAATGCGTGCCAAGACGTTTGCTGCCTAATTGTTTTCCCAAGCTATATGGTGAAATTCGAGCCCTTCGAACCGAGCTGACATTTTTAGGACGGCGTTGAGATAAGCTGCCATTTTCGGATCCTTGGCATCAAAGTCTCCATTTATTTGGGATATCGCGAGGTTCGAATCCCCGCGCACCTCTAGGCGTTGAATGCCCATGGAGACTGCCATCCGGAGATAATGTAGAAGGGCCTCGTATTCGGCTGCGTTGTTGGAGTCCTTATACATTATCTGGAGTACGTATTGAACTGTATCTCCTGTTGGGGACGTCAGAACGACGCCAGCCCCCAGACCGGCCAACATTTTGGAGCCGTCGAAGTGCATGATCCAGTTGGAATATGTGTCGTACTCTTTAGGGAGTTCGGCTTCAGTCCATTCGGCGACGAAGTCGGCCAAAACTTGCGACTTAATAGCTCGCCGTGGCTTATAGGTTATGTCGAACGGGAGAAGCTCAATGGCCCATTTGGCAATCCGGCCCGTCGCGTCGCGGTTGTTTATAATGTCATTAAGAGGTACTTCGGAGGATACTATTATCGAACACTCTTGAAAGTAGTGTCGCAGCTTCCGGGATGCCATAAACACCGCGTACGCTATCTTTTAATAATGTGGATACCGTGACTTGCATGGAGTGAGGACAGTGGACACGTAGTAAACTGGTTTTTGGAGGGAGAATTTGTGTCCGTCCGTTTCTCGTTCGACGACGAGCACTGCGCTTACAACTTGATGAGTTGCCGCGATGTATAATAGCATTGGTTCGCTGATGTTAGGCGCAGCAAGAACCGGGTTTGTTGCCAATATGGCCTTTATTTCTTCGAGTCCGGCCGTGGCGGCATCCGTCCACTCGAAGTGTTCGGTGCGCCGGAGGAGGCGATAAAGGGGTAATGCCTTTTCTCCCAAGCGGGAGATAAAGCGGCTTAGAGCCGCCACGCATCCAGTCAATTTTTGTATTTGTTTGAGGTCCTTTGGGATATCCAATTGTGACAGAGCTCGGATCTTGGCTGGGTTTGCTTCAATTCCTCTACCGGATACAATGAAGCCCAAGAGCTTTCCGGCTGGTACGCCGAAAACTCATTTTTCCGGGTTAAGCTTGATGTCATATGTTCGGAGGTTATCGAATGTGAGCCTCAAGTCGTCTATTAGAGTTTCGACATGCTTCGTTTTAAAGACCACATCATCTACATATGCCTCCACTGTTTTGCCGATCTGGTTTGCCAGACATGTCTGAATCATGCGCTGATATGTTCCGCCGGCGTTTTTGAGCCCGAAGGGCATTGTGTTGAAGCAGAATGGGCCGTATGGGGTGATGAATGCCGTTGCGGCTTGGTCAGGCTCTACCATCTTAATTTGATGGTAGCCGGAGTATGCGTCGAGGAAGCACAATGAATCGTGTCCTGCGGTAGCGTCAATAATTTGATCGATGCGGGGGAGGGGGAAGGGATCCTTTGGGCAAGACTTGTTGAGGTCCTTGAAATCGATGCATAGGCGCCAGGATTTGTCCTTCTTTGGTACTATCACCAGGTTTGCTAGCCAGTCCGGATGTTTTATATCTCTGATGAATCCGACCTCCAATAGTTTGGCTAGCTCCTCTCCTATGGCTTGTCTCTTAGGTTCGGAGAAACGCCAAAGAGGTTGCTTGACTGGCTTGAATCCTTTTAGGATGTTTAGGCTGTGCTCGGCCAGCCGGTGTGGGATTCCTGGCATGTCTGAAGGGTGCCAGGAAAAAATGTCCCAATTTTCGTGTAGGAATTCTCGTAGTGCGGCGTCTATATCGGGGTTTAATTGTGCCCCGATGGAGGCAGTTTTTGTAGGGTCCGTTGGATGGACTTGGAATTTGACTATTTGGTCCGCCGGTTTAAAGGAGGTGGACTTGGATCTTTTATCGAGTATCACGTTGTCCCTGTTCACTGTGGATCGTAGCGCAGTCAGTTCCTCGGCCGCTAGGGCTTCGGATAGTGCCTCAAGGGCCAGTGCGGCTGTCTTAGTTTCGGCGCGGAGTGCTATGTCCGGGTCACTAGAAAGAGTGATGATTCCGTTGGGCCCGGGCATTTTGAGCTTCATGTACCCGTAATGGGGTATAGCTTGAAAAATTGTGAATGCCTCTCGCCCTAATAGAGCGTGGTATCCGCTGCTAAACGAGGCCACTTGGAACGTGACCTCCTCGGACCTGTAATTATCCGGCGTGCCGAACACCACATCTAGTGTGATTTTGCCTGAACCACACGCTTCCCGACTGGGGATTATTCCTCTAAAGGTTGTGCTGCTTCGCTCAATGCGGCTCCAGTCTATTTCCATTTTTCAAAGGGTTTCCTCGTAAATGAGGTTTAATCCGCTGCCACCGTCCATGAGTACCTTGGTAAGGCGAAAGCCGTCCACTATTGGACTGAGGACCAATGTGGCTGGTGCTCGGGCTGTTCGGAATTTAGGTTCGTCACTGGCATTAAAGGTAATAGACGTGTCACTCCATGGGTTTATCGTTGCTACTTGGTAGACTTCGGCAAGGCTGTGGAGTGTTCGTTTCCGCATATTATTTGATGCGAAAGTCTCGAAGATTGTTAATACCGTACTGGTATCCCTGGGCTGGTGCTTAGTGGATTCTGGGGTTAGAAGCTCTTCGCCGCTTTTGGCCACCTGCCGGAGTATCCAACATGCTCTAAGGCTATGAGTTGGTGTGGCGCCCTCTGTACTATGAATTTTACAGGGTCCATTGAGCCATCCCTCCAGTACGGTTCCATGCCCTGTAGGGGGTTTTTGGTTTTTGGTGTTTAACCCGGGTGACTGTCGATAATGCACCCTTTTATTTCGGACTGGGTTTGTATTCAGGGCCGGATTGTCCCAAAATCTTAATTCGGTTTTCCAGGCGCTTTCCATCGCACAGTACTTTCGTACTATGGACGCCAAGTCAGCAAAGCGTGTAATTTCATGGCGACCTATGGCGTTGAGGATTCCCTTGTCCATGCAATTATTGCAGAAGAATGAAATTGCATCTTCCTCGCGGCAGTCCTTTATCCTGTTCATAACCAGGAGGAATCTGGCCCAGTAATGATGTACTGTTTCCTCGGGCTCTTGCCTAATTTTGGATAGATCGCATATGTTCGGGTGGGTGGGTGGAATTAAATCGGTAACCTCACCAATCTGAGACTCAAGGGCCAAGGAGTTTCCGAACTCGAAAGTTTGGATTCTTGGATGTTTTCCAATGAATCTAGCCCATTGCCTGACTCTAAGTTCAGGTCTTGAGTGACGTCCTCCCCTCCGCGGGTATCCGGCTTGGAGGGATCGGGAATCCGGACATAGCTAGTCCTTAAGATAGATGAAGGGTCACCGCATTGTTCCTCCACCACAGCGACGTGATGGTTGACCTGGGGAGAGTTAATCTCTCTCAGATCGGGTTTAGGCCCAATCTGATCGTAGTCTGTAGCGACTCCCAGGGCGGCGATGTGATCCAGGAGCTCGTTTAAGGAAGACAGCTCCGTCGGATCTAGCTGCTCGGCGAGTTCCGAGTTGACGTGAAGATTGCTTTCGATGATCCGAGAAGTCATCGTCGGCGCGGCGGCCGAATAGGCGGTCATAAGAGAACCGCCTAGCCGGAGAGTTTGGCCGATAGCCAAAGCTCCTTTAGCAACAGTGCTGTCTTTAAAGACGGGATGAGGCATCCTTCCTGATGGCGACGGCACAGAGGAACTCTCAATGAAAGCACCAATCTCGGTGTCAAAACCGGCGGATCTCGGGTAGGGGGTCCCGAACTGTGCATCTAGGCGGATGGTAACAAGAGACAAGGGACACAATGTTTTTACCCAGGTTCGGGCCCTCTCGATGGAGGTAAAACCCTACTCCTGCTTGATTAATATTGACGATATGGGTAGTACAAGAGTAGATCTACCACGAGAACAGAGAGGCTAAACCCTAGAAGCTATCCTATGGTATGATTGTTGTTCGTCCTACGGACTAAAACCCTCCGGTTTATATAGACACCGGAAAGGGCTAGGGTTATACAGAGTCAGTTACAATGGTAGGAGATCTACATATCCGTATCGCCAAGCTTGCCTTCCACGCCAAGGAAAGTCCCATCCGGACACGGGACGAAGTCTTCAATCTTGTATCTTCATAGTCCAGGAGTCCGGCCAAAGGTTATAGCCCGGCCATCCGGACACCCCCTAATCCAGGACTCCCTCACCCATCTTTTTATCCTCGATGGCAACAATACAATACGTGCCTTGCAACCCTTTCTGTCACTGGGTAAGGACACCGCAAGATTGAACCCAAAGCTAAGCTGTCGGTGTACTAAGATAGAGGTACCTTAGTACCCCGAACTTGTGCACGGGCAGTCGCAGCGTCCCCACGGCAAGCCTTGCCGGGCGTCCGCTAAGACCCTCCGCAGCCTTTCAGAAAACAAGACCCCGGCAAGAGGAGCATGCCGGTGAGCCATTCAAGAACAAAGTGTTCTCAGTCAAAGAAGACAAGACCCCAGCAAGAGGAGCTTGCCGGGAAGGCCACCCTAGGCACGAAGAAGGCCCCGGCAAGAGGAGCTTGCCGGGAAGGCCACTTGAGACATGAAGAAAGCAAGGCCCCGGCAAGAAGAGCTTGCCGGGAAGGCTTGGTGAGCGACAAGCTCCCAAGCGCGACAAGAACCTTGCCGTGGTAGGTAACCTCTCTTCCTCTCCGCTCCAGCTCATCCACCAACGTGTCGCCATGGGGCTTCCCCAGGCGCACGTGTCGACGGGCTGTGCAGCCAGCGGAGAGCGGCGACAAGCGGCGCTGACAAGCTGTCGTCGTGGAAAACGGAGGTGCACCTGACGGTCCAGGTTGCACTTTTCAGGCGACAGGGACGGGCATTTATGGCGCTTGTCCCTTGCCATCAGAGTTAGGTATAGTCCACTGTACACTGTACAAAGCGGTGTACCAACCTCTGTTTTTCCTATTCTACCCCTGTCTACTTGCCACCTGTGGTGACCCCTTTGTGCCTATAAAAGGAGGCCCGAGTGCAACGTAGAAGGGGTTTGGCTCGTTCGGTTCAACTCGTACGAGACCACAGACTCCCAAGCTAGGTTTTTGTAGCTCCCAGCGCTCCCTAGCAAGAACACAATACAACCAGACAAGCAGCAGTAGGAGTATTATCTCTCCGGAGAGCTCCGAAGCTGGGTAAATCCCCTCGTGTGATCACCTCGATCCGCTCTTTGCGCGACCTCCGCCCCATGCCGAACCGAAAAGGGGCCCCGGTCCCGTAGGTGTCCGCGGTGGTGCAGATTTCCCCCCCGACATCTTTGGCGTGCCAGGTAGGGGGCGCGTCGAGGCTGTGCGAACCCGATCCGGAAGTCACACGTGCAACTTCATCAACATCTTCGTCAACATGGCGCCGAAGAAGAAACTTTCGGCAGCAACGGAGCCGTCCGCGTCGAACCCACCACCACCGGAGCCGTCGGGTGGTGGGGGAAACGCTGGTGGAGGAACCGGCGTCGTCGAAGGAGCCCATAATGCTGCCAGGTCCAAGGACAAGGCAACACAGGCGTCGGCATCCGAGTCTGCACCGCGTCCTTCGCAGGAGGCGCGGGACCGATAGCGTCATGATGCTCGCGGCACCATACGTTCACTGGATCAAGGCCAAGCTGGAGGATCCCGAGGCCCTCGAGACCCGCATGCACCCCAGCATGCTGGTACAATCGAGGTACGGTCGCCTGGGCGGGATGCTGCTCCTCCTAACTTGGTTAGGAGTCCGAGCACATCCCGTTCTTCGCTCCGTACGCAGTTGCCGCCAACCACACCAGCAGAAGCCTTGGCTAGAGCCCAGTTACTTCTAGATTACCCTCCAACGGCCGATAAGGTCGACGAATGGAGGGCCACAATTAAGAGTCTCATCGGCTTCGCCAACGGCGACGTCCCGCGGCAACCGAGTGCCTCGCAGCCGCGGCAAGGCGACAAGGCGCGAGCTGATGGCGACGAGACTTGCGGGGGTGCAGCCACCGTGCACTCCCCTTCCCGAATACCAAGATCGCCGACTCGCCGGGTTCGCCTCGACAGCGACTCCACATCATCGTCGGATCCGCGAGCTCGCCGCGACCAGCGCCAAGTTCTCCGTGAACGGCAAGAAGAAGACGCTCGAACCCGCATCGAGCGCCGAAGAGAAACGCGCCGTCAATCGAACCAACGCGCCGGGCCCACCGTCGATATGCATGCGCCAGGGGAACCAGGCGACTTGCCGTACGCGGTAGGTTGTCCCGCGTTCACTCGAGAGCTGCGGCAAGTCCGGTGGCCCGACAAGAAAAACTTCAAACCAGATGTACCAGAAAAGTATGATGGCAGGACACACCCGTCGGAGTTCCTCAGCATCTACACCATCGCGGTGCAAGCTGCGGGGGGACGAGACGACAAAATCCTCGCCAACTACTTTCCTTTGGTGCTCAAGCCAAACGTCAGATCTTGGCTCATGCACTTGCCGGATAGCTCTATTTCTTCTTGGGCAGATCTGTGCCACCAGTTTGTTGGCGCCTTCACGGGCGGCCACAAGCCTCATGGCCAGGAGAGTGATCTCCACCTGCTTGCCCAGAAGGAGGGAGAGTCTTTGCGCAAGTTCATCTAGAGATTCAGTCGAGTGCACTACAACATCCCCGACGTCCACCCTGCCGCGGTGATCAGTGCATTCCATCAGAATGTACGAAACCGCAGGATGAGGGAGGAGATGGCGATGTGCAAAGTGAAAGACGTCAGTGAGCTCTACGCCTTGGCCGACAAGTGTGCACGCGCTGAAGAAGGAAGGAGACTCCCAGGAGAGGATGTGGGAGCAGAGTCTGACAGTGAGGAGACCGCTCCGGCAAGGAAGGGCCGGAGGCGGAATAACAGAAAAAAGAAGGGCAAAGATGTGCTAGTTGTCAAGCAGTCCGGCAACGGAGGTGCCGCCAAGGTTGTCGGCTCCGGCAAGGAGATTGCCGGGGGCGCCGACAACCAAGCCGTGGCGGTCACCGACAAGCAGGACAGCTCCAACAAACTGTATTGCAAGATCCACCGCACCAAGGGCCATGACCTCCAGAGCTGTAAGAAAGTCGAGCAGCTTGTAGAACAGCAGAGAGCTGAATACGAGCGGCGAGACAAGGAGAAAGCCCAGGAAGGTGCTGGAGGAGCTGGCAAGAAGCGCCCTGGCCGGGGGGGGGGGGGGACGCCGCGACAAGGCCAAGCAGCGGCAAGGAGACAGACCTCCCCGTGGCCGCGACAAGAATGAAGACGAAGACAGCGACGAAGACATAGATGAAGATGAAGCCGACGACCAGGAGTTTCAGAAAGCCACAGAGGTCCTTTGCGTTGACGATGGTGCTTCTCTGCATACTTCGCACCGCCAACTCAAATAGTGGATGCGGGAAGTAAATGCAGCAGAACCATCCATAGAGTCACGCAAGCCTCTGAAGTGGTCCAGCACGCCTATCATCTTTGATATTGAGGACCATCCTGATCGCATAACTGCGGTCGGATGCTTGCCGATGTTGGTCTCACCAACTATCCGCAACCTCAAGGTCACCAAGATGTTAGTTGACGGCGGGGCCGGCTTGAATCTGATCTCCTCCGTAGTGCTCCAAAAGCTACAAATCCCTGACAGCGAGCTCGAAGAGACCGGCACATTCCAAGGGATCAACCCGGGAAGGAGCAAGCCGAAGGGGAAGATAACGCTGCCGGTGACATTTGGCAGCGAGCTAAACTTCAGGACTGAGAGGGTTACGTTCGACGTTGCTGATTTCCCGTTGCCTTATAATGGGATACTTGGCCGTCCAGCACTCGCCAAGTTCATGGCAGCCTCTCACTACGCCTACAATATGCTCAAGATGCCAGGCCCAGTAAGTGTCATCTCTGTCCCTGGCGACAAGAAGGACGCGCTTATCTGTGCCAACAAGATCTACCGGGAAGCAGCAGCCGTGGCAGACAGCAAGCCACTTGCCGCTGAATCTCCTGGGGGGAAGAAGAAGACCAAGTCCGGCAAGAGCTCTGATGCCCACTCCGACAAGCGCACCTCTTCGGAGTGCTGCGCTACCGTCGAGGACGCACCATCGAGCTCCACCGGCAAGTGCAAGAAGAAGACAATGGTAGCTCCGCCAGCAACCAAGAAGGTGTCCACCAAGGAGGACGGCACTGGTGGTACCTTCACCATCAGTGCCACGCTTGACCCTAAATAGGAAAGCGCGCTCGTTGCTTTACTGCGGGCGAATGTCGATGTGTTTGCATGGCAACCGTCTGACATCCCCGGTGTTCCTAGGAAAGTAATTGAGCACCACCTTGCCGTCAGTCCTCACGCGCGACCCGTCAAGCAAAAGGTCAGGAAACAATCTGTGGAGCGCCAAGAATTCATAGCAGAACAGATCAAGAAACTAGAAGCAGCAGGCCTTGTCAGAGAAGTGCTCCATCCCACGTGGTTGGCCAATCCTGTAGTAGTGCGCAAAGCAAATGGGAAATGGAGGCTTTGTATAGACTTCACTGATGTCAATAAAGCTTGTCCCAAAGACCCGTTTCCCTTGCCGCGCATTGACCAGATTGTTGACTCCACGGCCGGATGTGACCTGCTTTCGTTTCTTGACGCATACTCAGGATATCATCAGATCTTCATGGCAGAAGAGGATGAAGAGAAAACCGCATTCATAACTCCATGTGGCACATTTTGTTTCATACGGATGCCTTTCGGATTAAAGAATGCTGGTTCAACATTTGCAAGGGCAGTCCACGACGCTTTTGAGCCGCAGATGCACAGAAATGTAGAAGCCTACATGGATGACATAGTGGTCAAAAGCAAAGATAAAGCAACTCTGATCCAAGATTTGGACGAGACCTTTGCAAATCTGCGCAAGGTCAACCTCAAGCTTAACCCCGAGAAGTGTGTGTTTGGAGTCCCTTCCGGCAAGCTTCTCGGGTTCTTTGTGTCTCAGCGGGGAATCGAAGCCAATCCCGACAAGATCAAGGCCATTTAGCAGATCGAAGCGCCAAAGCGTGTCAAGGATGTGCGAAGACTTGGCGGTTGCGTAGCTGCTCTCAGCAGGTTTATCTCTAAGTCAGCTGAGCGCGCCCTACCGTTTTTCAAAATCTTGAAAAAGGCGGGTCCAATGAAATGGACTCCGGAAGCGGAGGCCGCGCTGCAAGACTTGAAGAGATACCTGTCCTCCCCTCCAACACTTGTCGCACCTAAACCACAAGAGAAGTTGTTGTTATATTTAGCAGCAACCAATCAAGTGGTTAGTGCTGCGTTAGTAGCGGAGAGGGAGGCGGATGAGGAGCTAACAACCACGGCAAGTACGTCCAGTGACAAGCAGGGGGCTTCTCCGACAAGCTCTGGTCCTGACAAGGATAGATCTGCGCAGGGCTCCGGCAAGATTCAGAAAAGGATGGTGCAGCGCCCAGTTTACTTTGTTAGTTCCCTTCTACAGGGAGCTAGATCAAGGTACTCTGGTGTGCAGAAGCTGCTTTTCGGCCTCCTCATGGCCTCGAGAAAGCTGCGCCATTACTTTCAAGCGCATGAGATAACAGTTGTCACTCGCTTTCCGCTGAAGAGGATATTGCAAAATCCAGAAGCAACAGGCAGGATAGTCGAGTGGGCGCTGGAACTGTCGAGCTTTGGTCTCAAGTTTGAAAGCACTTCAACTATCCAAAGCGGAGCATTGGCGGAGTTCATAGCAGAATGGACGCCGACGCCAGACGAAGAGATTCCAGAGACGAGCATCCCCGTCAAGGAAGTAAGTAAAGAGTGGCTGATGTACTTTGATGGTGCCTTCTCGCTGCAAGGCGCCGGTGCCGGCGTGCTGCTTATCGCACCCACCGGAGAGCACCTCAAGTACATAGTCCAGATGCACTTTCCCAAGGAACAAGCAACAAATAATACTGCAGAGTATGAAGGTTTGCTTGCCGGTCTCATGATCGCGGTGGACCTTGGGATCAAGAGGCTCATTGTCAGGGGTGACTCGCAACTTGTCGTCCGCCAAGTAAATAAAGATTATGAGAGTCCGTTGATGGAGGCCTACGTCGACGAAGTGAGGAAGCTAGAAGAGCACTTTGAAGGCCTGCAAATGGAACATGTTCCAAGAGCTCAGAATGATATTGCTGATGGCCTGTCAAAGTGCGCCGCACTCAAGCTACCTGTGGAACCAGGGATCTTTGTGCTCAAGCTGACTCAACCGACTGTAACACCATCAACAGGACAGAATAAGAAGAGGAAGTTGATTTCTGGCGACTACTTTCCGGCAGAGCTTCCCGAAGCCGCCGCCAAGAAGGTCTCCAAGGTCAACGCCGAGAGTGCTGAGGAGCAATCTGCTCCGACAAGCCCTAGGGTTTGTTTCGTTGAAGCAAACGCTCCCGACAAGTTTTGCTCCGGCAAGCTTGCCGGGGAATGTCAAGCTCCGGCAGAAACCCAGGTTCTTGCCGTGGTAGCTGATGTTCCCGCAGCGATGGATGTGCCTTTAGTCCTTGTTGTCGAGCCACAGGCTCCAGCATGGGCGCAGCAGATTGTCCATTTCCTTCAGAGAGGAGAACTTCCCGAAGAGCAAGAAGCAGCGGAAAGAGTAGCCCGGCAGTCAAGTATGTACCAGTTTGTTGACAACATCCTGTACAGAAGAAGACTCAACGGTGTGAAATTGAAGTGCATTTGCCGGGAAGATGGACAGAAGCTGTTGGCAGAGATACACGGAGGCATATGTGGTCACCACATTGGCGCAAGAGCACTTGCCGGCAAAGCTTTCCGGCAAGGTTTCTTCTGGCCAGAAGCCCTCCAGGATGCAACTGCACAAGTAACCAAGTGTGAAGCGTGCCGGTTCCATTCCGAACAGATGGCGCAACAGAGAAGCTAAGTTGCTAAATTTAAATGATCAGTTTTAAATTTTTAAAGTTATCTTCCTCGAACGACCGCGCTTTGTATGAAAAGCCCATGCGCGAAGGAACCGAATCGTGACTGGTCGCGCCCTTACTTTGTTTCGAGTCCGCTCAACAACTTAAGTGAGCTGCGACTAGTCCGCGACAAGGTTGCTTGTCGGTAGCGACCCCGCCAGCAGGCTGCTGAAGTTCCGCACTCGACACTCGCGGCAAGGGTGCCTGCACCAGCAAGTTTCCCTGAAAAGCATAGGGCAGTAACATATAAAGCCAAGAGTCGAGTAAAGGAAGTAACGTGGCAAACGTGTTGCGCAAAGATCGTCAAATTCATGCTTTCATAACCTACTTGCATGTATTACCTGACATTTTTGTGCAGCATCAACACCCGGTAAGCAATAACGAGCCACTAGGCTCCATGACTTTATTTTTCTCTTCTTTCTTCTCAAAAGAGATGAGGAAGGTTCATCCACCCACAAGTTAACCGGGGGGGAGGAGAAGATGAAGACGTGGACCGCCAAGCGTCGCTCGAGGAGATAATGCCTTGCCAGGAAGCAAACGACAGAAAAAGCTAAGTTTCCAGAATTTGGGCAATCAGTTTTTAAATTTCTAAGTTATCTTCCTCGATCGACCGCGCTTTGTATGAAAAACCCATGCGTGAAGGAACCGAATCGTGACTGGTCGCGCCCTTACTTTGTTCCGAGTCCGCTCCACAACTTAAGTGAGCTGCGACTAGTCCGCGACAAGGTTGCTTGTCGGTAGCGACCCCGCCAGCAGGCTGCTGAAGTTCCGCACTCGGCGCTCGCGGCAAGGGTGCCTGCACCGGCAAGTTTCCCTGAAAAGCATAGGGCAGTAACATACAAAGCCAGGAGTCGAGTAAAGGAAGTAACGTAGCAAATGTTGCCCAGAATAAAGTTACACTACGAAGATAACTTATTGCAGCACGGGCTAAATTGCTCTCAAAACTGAAATAACAGCGAAGAGGAAAAGAAGGGCGCGCCGGCACTCAAGTCCCGGCAAGCCAGAGTTGCCGGGGGCTGCGGCAAGCCAAAGTTGCCGGAGGCTGGGATATCAGATAAGCCTTTTGTCCCTTTTCAAGCATCCTTTTTTTTCATTAAAAACATTCGGCTCGGATACAGTCCGTGGGGAATGAAAAACATGAAAGAGAGGATTACAAGTTTTAAATGCGGATAAGGCTCGAAGGCTTAGAAATTAAAAAGATAAGATGCCCGTAATCCTTTTCCTGTCCCTAGTTTCAGGAGGTAGGTCAAGGAGGCGAGAAGGGCAAAAGAAACGCCTAGGAGAGCTACAGGTGCCAGAAGGCACCAAAGGAACATCCCGGGAGCTCCCCGAGGGCTTGGCAGAGGTGGCAGCGCCGGAAGCGGGGCTCGAAGACGGGGCGGCAGGACGTTAGCACGCTGTCGAAGGCACCACACCCTCGTACTCCAAATTGACGGCCTTGTCGCCATCCCTCTTCCCCTTCCGCAGCCTCCCTATGCCAGTCGCCCAAGGAGACGACCCCGGGGAGTTCAAGGAGCCGGCGACGCGGATGATGGGGTCGCCGGTGACGCGCGAAGCGGCGCCCGACAACTAATCGGGCCTGCTACCCTCGTCGCCGCTGTCGCTCTCCTCCTCGTCACTCTCGCTCAAGGGGGAATCTTTGCTGTCGGAGGAGCTATCCACGCAGCACTTCGCCCGAGTGCCGAGATCCCCGAAGACCTTGACGGAGAGGAGATCACCCTCCATTAACTTAAAATGGAGGGTAAACCCCGCCCTAAGACTGTGGATGCGAGCGAACGTCTTCCACCCGCGATCAAGATACATCACATTAGGGGCTGGGAATACAACGCGGACTCGCATGCCGCTGATTCCACAGCCCCTCATGTGCAGTCTCAATGTCTCGGGCGGATCCGACTCCATCGCACTCGCGAACGGAACTGGAAGCCGAAGGCGACGACGAGGCGCCCGACGCAGCTTGACGAAGAACTCGCAAGGGTCGTCCCCGGTATGGACCGCCGCAGGGAGGGGAACTGCCGGCGGAGGCGGAGACGGCGCGCCGCCCCGTCCGCCTCTTCCCCGAGCGCTTTGACCTCGTCCACGACCTTGCCCCCTCCCTCTTCCTCTTGGGGCTGGCCCTGCCCCCCGGGCGTGGGGTCGGGAGGGGAGCGCTGTCTAGCGGCGACCCTCGTCGCCACCGATGAAGAACCAAGGTTCCCTTTCTCCATGATGAATGAGAGAAAGGGGAGCAGAAGTTGAGGAAAGGAGGAGATGGGAGAGTGCGGGTTTCTGCGCTCCCCCTTCCGCTCTTTTTAAGAAGCGAGGTGGGGGCTCGGCCGCCCCGCTCGGCAAATCAGGGCATAGGAAGAGCAGGGAATCGGGGCCGACCTGCCGCCTCTGCTCGCAGCGGCCCAGCTTCCCACTTCCACCGTTCGTGACCCCAAGAGCATGGGAACCACGCGGCAGGGATGCAGAGTCGAAAAGACGGGTGGAGCGACCCCGCACGTCGCCCACTTCCCCCACGACGCCGCAATTGACGCGTGCTGTTATGGGGGGAGCGCGGCAGATACGGAGTGGGTTTGGTTTGGACCCAGGCCGCGCGTGCCCGTGCCCTGTTCTGGGCCTGGCCCAACAGCGCTCGGCACCGTGTATGGCCCACACCCGGGGGCTCCTGTCGGTGTACTAAGATAGAGGTACCTTAGTACCCCGAACTTGTGCACGGGCAGTCGCAGCGTCCCCGCGGCAAGCCTTGCCGGGCGTCCGCTAAGACCCTCCGCAGCCTTTCAGAAAACAAGACCCCGGCAAGAGGAGCTTGCCGGTGAGCCATTCAAGAACAAAGTGTTCTCAGTCAAAGAAGACAAGACCCCGGCAAGAGGAGCTTGCCGGGAAGGCCACCCTAGGCACGAAGAAGGCCCCGGCAAGAGGAGCTTGCCGGGAAGGCCACTTGAGACATGAAGAAAGCAAGGCCCCGGCAAGAAGAGCTTGCTGGGAAGGCTTGGTGAGCGACAAGCTCCCAAGCGCGACAAGAACCTTGCCGCGGCAAGGCGCTTGCCGCGGCAGGTAACCTCTCTTCCTCTCCGCTCCAGCTCATCCACCAACGTGTCGCCATGGGGCTTCCCCAGGCGCACGTGTCGACGGGCTGTGCAGCCAGCGGAGAGCGGCGACAAGCGGCGCTGACAAGCTGTCGTCGTGGCAAACGGAGGTGCACCTGACGGTCCAGGTTGCACTTTTCAGGCGACAGGGACGGGCATTTATGGCGCTTGTCCCTTGCCGTCAGAGTTAGGTATAGTCCACTGTACACTGTACAAAGCGGTGTACCAACCTCTGTTTTTCCTATTCTACCCCTGTCTACTTGCCACCTGTGGTGACCCCTTTGTGCCTATAAAAGGAGGCCGAGTGCAACGTAAAAGGGGTTCGGCTCGTTCGGTTCAACTCGTACGAGACCACAGACTCCCAAGCTAGGTTTTTGTAGCTCCCAGCGCTCCCTAGCAAGAACACAATACAACCAGATAAGCAGCAGTAGGAGTATTATCTCTCCGGAGAGCTCCGAAGCTGGGTAAATCCCCTCGTGTGATCGCCTCGATCCGCTCTTTGCGCGACCTCCGCCCCCTGCCGAACCGAAAAGGGGCCCCGGTCCCGTAGGTGTCCGCGGTGGTGCAGATTTCCGCCCCGACATAAGCACTTCTCCCATGGCAAGGAAGATCAATCTAGTAGGCCAAACCAAACTGATAATTCGAAGAGACGTGCAAAGATAACTCAATCATACATAAAAGAATTCAGATGAGATTCAAATATTTCTCATAGATAAACTTGATCATAAACCCACAATTCATCGGATCTCGACAAACACACGGCAAAAAGAGTTTACATCGAATAGATCTCCACAAGAGAGGGGGAGAACACTGTATTGAGATCCAAAAAGAGAGAAGAAGCCATCTAGCTAATAACTATGGACCCGAAGGTCTGTGGTAAACTACTCACAACTCATTGGAAGGGCTATGGTATTGATGTAGAAGCCCTCCATGGTCGATTCCCCCTCCGGCAGAGCGCCGGCGAAGACTCCAAGATGGGATCTCGCGGATACAGAAGGTTATGGCTGTGGAAATTGTGTTTCGTGGCTCCCTGGATGTTTTCGGGGAACGTAGGCATATATAGGAGGAAGAAGTACGTCGGTGGCCGCCCAAGGGGCCCACGAGACAGGGGGGCGCGCCCTACCCTCTCGTGGCCGCCTCGGCTGCTTCTTGACTAGCACTCCAAGTCCCCTGGATCATGTTCGTTCCAAAAATCACGCTCCCGAATTCGAAATACTGAAATAGGCAAAAAAAAACGAAATACGGGCTGGGCCTCCGGTTAGTAGGTTAGTCCCACAAATGATATAAATGTGTAAAATAAAGCCCATAAACATCCAAAAGGGGTAATATAATAGCATGGAACAATAAAAAATTATAGATACGTTGAAGACGTATCAGCCCCCTAGAGCTCCACCGACCTCAACTCCAACTCTACATATTCCGTTTCACGGAGAGAAAAATCAAAGAGAAAGTTTCATTGCGCTTTACGATACAAAGCCACTGCCAAGCCCTAATCTCTCTCGGCAGGGCTGATCTGGAGTCCGTTCGGGGCTCCGGAGAGGGGGGATTCGTCACCGTCGTCATCATCAACCATCCTCCATCACCAATTTCATGATGCTCACCGCCGTGCATGGGTAATTCCATCGTAGGCTTGCTGGACGGTGATGGGTTGGATGAGATTTACCATGTAATCAAGTTAGTTTTGTTAGGGTTTGATCCCTAGTATCCACTATTTTCTGAGATTGATGTTGCTATGACTTTTCTATGCTTAATGCTTGTCACTAGGGCCCGAGTGCCATGATTTCAGATCTGAACCTATTATGTTTTCATGACTATATGTGAGTTCTTGATCCTATCTTGCAAGTCTATAGTCACCTATTATGTGTTATGATATGACAAACCCGAAGTGACAACAATCGGGATACTTCTCGGTGATGACCGTAGTTTGAGGAGTTCATGTATTCACTAAGTGCTAATGCTTTGGTCTGGTTCTCTATTAAAAGGAGGCCTTAATATCCCTTAGCTTCCATTAGGACCCCGCTGCCACAGGAGGGTAGGACAAAAGATGTCATGCAAGTTCTTTTCCATAAGCACGTATGACTATATTCGGAATACATGCCTACATTACATTGATGAACTGGAGCTAGTTCTGTGTCACCCTATGTTATAACTATTACATGAGGAATCGCATCCGACATAATTATCCATGACTGATCCAATGCCTACGAGATTTTCACATATTGTTCTTCACTTATTTACTTTTCAGTTGCTACTGTTACAATCACTACAAAACCCAAAAATATTACTTTTGCCACTGTTACCGTTACTATCACTAAATACTTTGCTGCAGACACTAAGTTATCCAGGTGTGGTTGAATTGACAACTCAACTGTTAATGCTTGAGAATATTCTTTGGCTCCCCTTGTGTCGAATCAATAAATTTGGGTTGAATACTCTACCCTTGAAAACTGTTGCAATCCCCTATACTTGTGGGTTATCAAGACCATATTCTGGCGCCGTTGCCGGGGAGCATAGCTCTATTCTTTGAGTCACTTGGGATTTATATCTGCTGGTCACTATGAAGAACTTAAAAGACGAAAGAACTAAGATTTTTCCCTCAACTACGAGGGGAGATAAGGAACTGCCATTTAGCTCTGCACTAGATTCTCCTTCTGTTTTGAGTAAGCTTGCGACACCTAAACCTGCTACTGCTATGAATTCTGATATGTCGCAATGTTATTGATGATGCCACTTCTACTATGCATGATGCTTATGATGAAACTACTTCTATGCTTGATACTACTGTGCCATTAGGTGAATTTCTTGATGAACAACTTGCTAGGGCTAGAGAGAATGAAATTATTAAAGATGAAATTATTGATGATAGTGATGATGAAGGTTCTCCCCCTAAGTATGAATTGCCTGTTGTTCCTGAGGGTTATGTTATGGATGAAGAAACTGCTAGAGATCTTTTTGCTTGCAATGATAGATCTGATATTAAGAAGTTATTAGCTAAGCTTAAACAGAAAACTCCAAATGCTAGAATGAAATATGACCCTGCTTTTGCTACTTCACCTATCTTTGTTACTGATAAGGATTATGAATTCTCTGTTGATCCTGAGATAATTACTTTGGTTGAATCTGATCCTTTTTATGGCTATGAATCTGAAACTGTTGTGGCACATCTTACTAAGTTAAATGATATAGCCACCCTGTTCACTAATGACGAGAAGTCTCGCTATTACTATAGCCTTAAGATATTTATGTTCTCATTAAAGGGTGATGCTAAAACTTGGTTTAATTCTCTTGATCCTGGTTCTGTGCGTAGTCCCTAGGATATGATTTATTACTTCTCTGCTAAATATTTCCCTGCTCATAAGAAACAAGCTGCCTTGCGGGAAATATATAATTTTGTGTAAATCGAAGAAGAGAGTCTCCCACAAGCTTGGGGGAGGCTTCTCTGATTACTTAATGCTTTGCCTGATCATCCTCTTAAGAAAAATGAAATACTTGATATCTTTTATAATGGACTAACTGATGCTTCCAAGGACCACTTGGATAGTTGTGCTGGTTGTGTTTTCAGGGAAAGAACAGTCGACCAAGATCAATGTTATTGAATAATATGTTGACTAATGAAAATAATTGGACTCTTCCTGAGCCAATTCTGAGCCAATTGAGCCAACTCCTGAGCCTGCTCCTGAGCCTATTCCTAAACCAACTCCAAAGAAGAGGGGTGTTCTATTTCTCAGTCCTGAAGATATGCAAGAGGCAAAGAAATCAATTAAATAAAAAGGTATTAAAGCTGAAGATGTTAAGAATTTACCTCCTATTGAAGAAATACATGGTCTTAATATACCGCCTGTCGAAGAAACACATTGTCTTGATAACCCGACACAGGTAGTAGAGGTAAATTCTCTCTATAGATATGATAAGGTTGAAATCCCCTCTACTAAATTTCCTAGCCAATGTTAGATGAATTTGATGACTTTATGGCTAGACAAGAAAGTTTTAATGCTTATGTTGGTAGAGAATTAAAGAGTAATGCTTTCATGATAGGACGCTTGAGTGATTATATGGTTAGAGTTAAAGATGAACTTAAACTCATTAGCAAATATGCTTCTATGGTTACCACTCAAGCTGAACAAGTACTTAAAGCTCTAAGAGATTTTCTTGATGAATTAAATAGTAAACATGATTTTGCTGTTAGCGTGCTACTAGAACTGGTAGAATGACTCAGGAACCTTTGTATCCTGAAGGACACCCTAAGAGAATCGAGCAGGATTCTCAGAGAAATAATGTAGATGCACCTAGTCCTTTTAAAAAGAAGAAAAAGAAAAATGATAGGACTTTGCATGCTTCTAGTGAACCTGTTGTAGACACACCTGAGAATCCCAATGATATTTCTATTTCTGATGCTGAAACACAATCAGGTGATGAACATGAACCTAGTGATAATGCTAATGATAATATTCATGTAGATGCTCAACCTAGCAATAATAATGATGTAGAGATTGAACCTGTTGTTGATCTTGATAACCCACAATCAAAGAATCAACATTATGATAAAAGAGATTTTTTTGCTAGGAAGCACGTTAAGGAAAGAGAACCATGGGTTCAGAAACCCATGCCCTTTCCTCCTAAACCATCCAAGAAAAAGGATGATGAGGATTTTGAGCATTTCACTGAAATGATTAGACCTATCTTCTTACGTATGCGCTTAACTGATATGCTTAAAGTGAATCCTTATGCTAAATATATAAAGGATATTATTACAAATAAAAGAAAGATACCGGAAGCTGAAATTTCCACCATGCTTGCTAATTACACTTTTAAGGGTGGAGTACCTAAGAAACTTGGAGATCCAGGAGTACCAACTATACCATGCTCCATTAAAAGAAACTATGTTAAAACTGCTTTATGTGATCTTGGAGGTGGTGTTAGTGTTATGCCTCTCTCTTTATATCGTAGACTTGAATTGAATAAGTTGACACCTACTAAAATAGCTTTGCAAATGGTTGATAAATCAACTGCTATACCTGTCGGT
The DNA here is from genome assembly GCA_904067115.1 of Aegilops sharonensis. Taxonomy (NCBI): domain Eukaryota; kingdom Viridiplantae; phylum Streptophyta; class Magnoliopsida; order Poales; family Poaceae; genus Aegilops; species Aegilops sharonensis. Next base: position 10,512,751 of record LR880970.1, on the reverse strand, counting down.
ATTTGTGAGGATGTGCCTGTTGTGGTTGCAAATGTCACTATTTTAACGGACTTTGTTATTCTTGATATTCCTGAGGATGATAGTATGTCGATTATCCTTGGTAGAACCTTTTTTAATACTACAGGGGCTGTTATTTATTGCAACAAAGGCAATGTCACTTTTCATGTTAATGGTAATGAGCATATGGTACACTTTCTGAGGAAACAACCTCAAGTTCACATCATCAATTCTATTGGAAAAGTTACAACTATTATTATTGGAGGTTTTGAATTTCCTCTTCCTACTGCCAAGAAAAAACACGATAATCTTATTATTGGGGATGTTCACATCCCCGTTGAGGTAACCTAGTGTTATTCGAAATTTCT
>LR880970.1:10493143-10507905 GCA_904067115.1 Aegilops sharonensis | reverse complement strand
CATTCTCTCTTCAGAACTCATTCATGCATGATACTGACGAACACTACTCTGATGAAAGGCAAAGTCATGATACAAGGATGGAATATGTACGAAAAACTGGACGGCTTGACATATTCACACCTATGATGTGGTAACTAAGCAGAAGGCACTTCAACAAATTAGAAGCACTGCAAGCTAGACACCATATGGAAGGTGCAATCAATATCACTCTGCCAAGTTAAACATGTCTCGTCATAGGTGGCGTTCATCAAACTAGAAGCACTACATGCTAGAAATCATATTCAAGACGCAAACCAATATCACACTGCCAACTTAAAGGTGTCCCATCATATGTGACTGACTGACGCAGGAGTAGTTTCATGTAAAAACATGGTGTGATAGACAGATATAGTATGTACCAAAAATAGGAAAGCGTGTCATATTCACACATATCATGTGTAAGCTAAGAAGATGCAGTTTACACAAATTAGGAGCAATACAAGCTAGACACCATATGCAACATGCAACCAGATATCACACTGCCAAGTTAGAGCAAGCACCTTGGATGGTGGAGTAGGGGAGCGGAGACTTGGAACTTCTAAAGAACTAGCAGTACAAGGAGAATCCGTACGATGCTCCGTTTACATTGCTGCAGAGGACCACCATCATCGCCTTTCTTACTCTTTTCCTTCCTCTTTTTTGATTTTGCCTTGTCAAGTCAAACCCACAAGAAAAAGGAATAAAATTTGCTCTTCAGAACTCATTGATGCATGATACTGACGAGCACTACTTTCATGTAAGACAGCCGCATGACGGGAGGATGGAATATGTATGAAAAACAGGACGGCATGACATATTGACATGTATGATGTATAAAGTGTAAACTAAGCACAAGGTGTTTGAACTAGTTAGAAGCAATGCAAGCTAGAAACCATATGAAAGATGAAACCAATATCACTCTGCCAAATTAAAAGGGTGGCCTAACAAACGTATTTGACCAAATTAGAAGCACTACATCGCAACAGGCTAGAAATAATATGCAATATGCAACGAATAAAGGTGTCCCATCGTAAGTGATTGATGCAGGATACAGAAGAGAGGTCGTTTCATGTAAGAACATGGTTAACACATAGATGTAGTGGTAGGGACGAGGAGTAAACGAAGGGAGTAGTAAAAAATTCTCCTCGTCCTACGAGCCACCGCGTGCGTGGGCGAGGGAGCGGGCGTAAGGCGTAGTACTACTACCTCCGTCCTGGTTTATAGGTCACCTTTTTAGTTCGTGCCAAATTTTTACCAAATATTTATCTAACAAAATGTTAATGCATGTCAACAAAAAATATATCGTTGGATTCCTATTTCAACATAGTTTTCAATGATACAATTTTTGGTAACATGCACGAATGTTTTGTTAGTTCAATCTATAGTCAAAATTTGACACAATATACAATGGGGACCAATAAACCAATATGCAATGAGTAGTACATCCTCCATCCGAAAATACTTTTCCAAGGAATGGATGTATCTAGATGTATTTTAGTTCTAGATGCACCCATTTGTATTCATTTCTATGACAAGTATTTTTGGACGAAGGGAGTAGTAAGCTAGTTGCACCTTGTCCTGCGAGCCACCGCACCCGTGGGCGGGGGAGACGGCGTAGTAAGCAAGCTTCTCCTTGTTCTGCGAGTTGACAGGACACATCAAATGTATTACATACAGAGCATCTCGAATGTATAGAACCTTGCCTCTAAAGCAGGCCCCACATGGCTTGCCTCTTTTTTAACATAACGCATCAAGTCGCAATTTGTTTGTTCACCCGTGGTAGACGATCCTCCATCAAGTGGACAACTAGTACACGTTTCAAATTATCACGCGGGCTGCCTTTTCGTACAGAAATGAGCTCCACCGTGTACCCGCGCGGGTGTGGTTGGGAAAGAGACGGGAGTACGTGCGATGTGCGTGCACCTCTTCTCTTCGTGCACGTCCCCCACCTACGTGTGTGTGTGTGAGAGAGATACAAACCTAGACATAATGCGCCATCCATCCCCATGCCTCCTCCCAGTCCGACCACCAGTCACCACCACGCCCCACTCCTCCTCACCTTATCTCTCATCTTTCTCGAGACTAGCAATGTGCACGTGCATTGCAATGGATCCAAAGTAGAATAGTACTTGTTCACAAACTTGAAAGAAAACACTCTTGTTTTGATATACATATATACCACTAAAACTATATTACGTTTCACACAAAATATATTTCTCAGGTTGTTTTGATGAGGCGAGGGAGGGATGTGGTTGCTTTCAAGATAATAAGGGGTTTTCTTCAAATTGGAGCAGAGAAGTGGGCTATTGTTGCAAAATGCCACAACTTACCTCGCAGCCATTAGATGTAGATCTAAAGGTCAGAAATGATGGATGGCAGACACACCATCATCACCAACTGAGTCTTTTATAGGATTAGAGATATCATTTTTTCGATGAAATTCTCGAGATACCGTTTTTCCGGTAAAATTCTCAAGATATCATTAGTTTTTACACATGGTATTACTCCTGCATGGGTCAATCACAACAGGTGTTTTGTATAAAAAATGCATCTTGATGTTCCCTGCAATGCACGGGCATCTTGCTAGTCCATGAAAACAGCACATGGCAAAATTTCACGGTGAAAGACGGATTTGAATCTGCTGGGAGGGGCTGTTTGGATTTTGCCCGGGGTAGCCAAAATATTGGCGACCCTTTTGTCCACCGGTGCCTTTTCCACTGATGAACAAGGAATGGCTCGGGTGCTCATGCATCCTCCAGCGCACACGTTGGAGACGAGCTCGCACAAGCTGTGATTTTTTTGTCCCACCACGCCGCCCGAGCCGGTCGCAAACCGACTGGCGACCCGCATATTACACCATCCAACCGTAGCCGCACACATTCTGATAGCAACTCAACCAACCGGAAGAAATTCATGCAAACACGGCGATATTTCTCATAAACAATGACGGAATTCATATAAAATAAAGGATTTTCATACAAACATGACGGATTTCGTTACATTCAAATCAACTAAGCGGTGCTAGTTCTGGACATCACAGGTATATAATACCTGGCCTAAATGGTCGCTCGCCAATCCATTTGTGTTCCTTATGTCTGGCAGCATGATCACCGGACTGCCGGGAGCCCCGAAGGTATATGCTTCAGCGCGAAGGACGACTAGCTTCCCCGTTGCCCATCTGATATGGTTGGCTGATGCCCAAGATGATGGTGGAAGGGGGCTTCTCCGCTTCCGTGGAGCCCATGCGGGGTCGACAAAGTTCCTTGCAACAAAAGGATCCGGCAAGACACCTGCTGTGTACACCGGCGTCACCTCCGCGTTGGCCTTCATGGGATCCAAGCGGCGGTGGCCTCCCGTGTTCTACTTCTGCTCGATGATGGTGGTGGACGCGGAGGCGCTGGCCACCGACTCGTCTCTCTCCGTGCACCCGGCTTCTGTCTCTGCTTGCATGGCGCGGCCGCCGGCATGGGAGTCTCGGCCACAGAAATGGGAGACACGGTCGCAGACACGGGAGGCACGGTACGAGGCGGCGGCGTGGACGGCAGCGACGACGCTCGTGCGCTGCTCCTTATCGAGCTGCCCTGGAGCGGCAAGTTGCTGAACCGCGCATCGGCTTGAGGCGGCAACTGGCTCCGTCGGGCGAGGGGAGGGAGGTGGATCAGCGAGCTACATAGCTCGTATCCGGCGGGCTCGGCAGGCCACCCAGCCGGCTTGGATGCAGGATAACTACTCATCGTAAGCCATTGTAAGAGTGGACAAAATGGTGAAGGAGGAGATAGGGGAGCGGCGGAGGGGTGCGATTCTTGGCCGGCGTTTGGCCTCGTTTAAATAGGAGATTAAATAGACAGCGGACGGGAGGAGGTCGGCGGCTTTGCGTTTAATGCCGGCCCAGTCATGAATGGACGTGTGTCCAGAGAGGGCTTCTCGGCTTCCACACGGGTTTCATGGAGGCGTTTGAATGCGGCAAGGAGGCGTGTTCAGCCGGGCATGCATAAAGTGGCGCCCTCGCCTCTGACGTAGGACACCACGCCGTTCTTCCACTGATGTGTGGGCTCTTTGGGTACATGGCCTGCATGTCAGTGCCCCAACGCAGGCAGCGCACGGCAGAGGAACTTGTGGTGGGCCAGGGCGGTCAGAAGTGGGCATTTCATAAACCGATGGTTGTTCATTGAGTGTGACGTCATCTATTTCATCTAGATAAGCCTACTATATAATGTAAGAGAATTTTAAAATTTTCATATATACGTTGATAGCCTGTTCGATACGTTGTGATTCATAAAGACCGCTGCAAACATCAATGTTCTGCTTATCACAGACAAGATTGATTAAACCTTGCAAAAAAAGATAAGATTGATTAATACCCGTAACAATCCATGTCCTCAACAAAGGGTGCATGCACGTAGAGGTTGAGCGTGTGTCTTGTGTCGTGTGCGGTGTCGCCAGTGTGCATGCGGGCGTGTGAGTGTTGCGTGCGTGCATGTGTACGTTTCAGTGTTGCATGCATGTGTGCGTACGTGCGTGTGTTCATGAGTGCATGTGTACATGTCAGTGTTGCACGCCTGCATGCGTGCATGTGTTTATTATGTGTACGTGTCAGTGTTGCACGCCTGCATGGGTGTGTGTGTTCGTCCGAGTGTTGCGTGCGTGCATGTGTACGTGTGGGGTGAGTCTACACGTTAGTCGACTGACTTTTTCATCTCTGGTCAGTAGATTTTCCAGCCGTTGGATACGAAATCAAGGGCCTACAGTTTATCTTCAACCTCCACCCCCTGAGCCGCTAGCCACCGCCGGCCGCCGCCACCCGCGGCCGGCCCACGCGCCCACGCCACCTTGCCAACCCCGAAACCACTCCCCACCGTCGGTCCGCTACCGCCCCGGCCATCCCTCTCCCCCCCCCCCCCCCCCCCCCCCCCTCCCCCCCCGCCCCCCCCCCCCCCCCCCCCCCCCCTCCCCCCCCGCCCCCCCCCCCCCCCCCCCCCCCCCTCCCCCCCCGCCCCCCCCCCCCCCCCCCCCCCCCCTCCCCCCCCGCCCCCCCCCCCCCCCCCCCCCCCCCTCCCCCCCCGCCCCCCCCCCCCCCCCCCCCCCCCCTCCCCCCCCGCCCCCCCCCCCCCCCCCCCCCCCGCCCCCCCACGCCCCCCCCCCCCCCCGCCCCCCCCCTCCCCCCCCCCCCCCCCCCCCGCGCCGAGCTTTTCCTCGGGCGATCTCCACGCCACCGCCCAATCACCACGCCCCCACCGCCGATCACTGCCAACCAGAGGTCTCACGACTTCGAATCCCCACCGATCACTAATTTATTACCATTTCTGTCCTTCATACACGCACTGACGGGTGGGCCCTATGGTAATGTGCGCTGCTGAATGTGGACCGTTTGACTGGTCAATTGATCGTGTCACGAACAAATTACGGAGTTGTATGGTGAGCCAGTGACCGTATGATCACCCTAAAATGTATTTTATTAACAGAGTACAGACTCAAACTACCATTTCTTTCTTTCATATACGCGCTGACAGGTGGGCCCCATGGTTACGTGCCCCGATGGTGCAACACTAGTTGTGCCACGTGGAACGTTTGACTGATCAATTGATCGTGTCATCAACAAAATACGGAGTTGTACGGGTGAGCCAGTGACCGTATAATCACGACATGTATTTTTTAACACGGTACAAACGCAAGCGCTCATATATACGCGCAAGCACTCACCGCTATAAGCGCACACACGCAGACCCTACCCCTATGAGCACCTTCGAGAGAGTGAGCCAGCATATGATCTTGAGATTTTACGAAGTCACCATAGATGCCTCATAGTCGAGTGGAACGTCTCCTCCCACTGAACGCATATCGCCGGAAAAATACTGAAATTAATCCAGGATAAATGCGAGCACCAGGACTTCAACCCTGTTGGGCTCGAGAAACCACTGTCCTCCTAACCATCCAACCACAGGTTGGTTAGCACCACAAAGTGTATGTGCTGACCATGATGAGCTTATTCTGAAGTCCAGTGACCTTCTCGTGCTTTTGCTTCAAATACAATGACCGTAAGTGTCGTCAACAAAATATGGAGCACACATCAAATACAATGTCTATCAGTGTCATCAACAAAATACAGAGACGTATCGTGAGCTAGATACCGTATGATCACCACGAGAATATATACGGTGACCGTAATGAGCATATTCTAAAGTCCACCAACCATATAGTGCTTTCGCTTGAAATACAGTGACCGTCACGCATGAATGTGTCATGGGCATGCATACTTTTAGAGGGCCGAGAGATAGTTTGTGTGCGTGCGTGGAAGTGGTGTAGAAAGAGGGGGTGTCCGGTGGAGACAAGGAGAGATATGCCCTTCGTTTCTCTTTCCCGTGACTAATATTTTAGGAGAAAATATAAACATTCACAATGCAGAACAAATATTTTTGGATGCACCATGCAATTAACTTTCATGTATTAGTGGCCGATTGCGTGTTTGGTGTGGTGGGCACATCATTTCTAGTTGGGGTGGGCACATCATTTCTAGTTGTGGTGGGTCAACATGAGGACTCATGGGTCGGTTCCATCCTACGGCACATAGGTTGGACCGAGACGCATTATATGAAGACCCATGTGGAGGACTCGGCGTACAACACGAAGCTACCAAAGTCACTGAGGACTCTATCCCCACTCGTGATAAGCCGACTATATATGATTTGTAACCCTAGGCTCCGAGTATGTTATAGAAGCCCGGGGGCTAGTTCGCTGATAGTATACACACACGCACAATGCATGGTATTCACGTGTACTTTGTACACACCCCTATCACTAATATACAGTACCAGGAGTAGGCTTTTTCCTCAACTGCAAGGGTCCGAACTTGGGTAAAACTTTGCCTCGTATTACCATCCAGCCTAACAGTCAGGGATATCCTACCGAATGATCTGATGGAATCATATCTGCCAACTACTAAGAGAGAGGTGTGTCTGGGGGGGGCAATGTGTGCGAGAGAGGCCTAAAGATAATGTGCGTGCGGGAGACACGTAGGCACATATATGTGCCTATAGAGGGCTAGTAGAGACCGTGCGTGTGTATATATGCATGTGAGAGAAATAGTGTTTTCCAACTGAGATTAGTGAAAAGAGTGGTACATAGTAGTCAGAAAGAGAGAGAGAGATACAGAGAGAGTGTGTGCGTGAGACACCCTGACACCCCGGGAGAGATTGTGAGCATGTGTGAAAGAGAAATGCCAATGTATATAAAGTGTGTGCACTTATGCATTAGATAGAGAGACATATAGCACGTTTGTGAGAATGGTCCCAGGCATAGTGCATCTACGTGTAAAAGGTGGTTCTACACATTAAATTAAAATATAAATGGCATTATTATTTTTGGATGAGATCATGAATTTTGCAATTTGCGTATGAACGAAAATTGGTCTATCAGACACCCACACTCTATTCAATTCTAACATGTGCATGTATTTATTTCATATTATCGATCCATAGAGTGAGAGCGGTTTGAAATACAGGCAATGCATTGCTTTTGCAATTCATATATAAACATTAATTAGTGCACTCCATGTTGTTAGTGTGAAGCACTTTATACATTTGTCACTTACATGGATACATTCCAAATTGCTAGCTATGAAATAGAATACATGTTGAATTCAACATAAAGGGGGTTTCGAAGATTCGAATTCATAGGAAGTGCATTCATCTATTTGAACCCGAGATAATGGCATTTGTAAATCAGATCTAAAAGGGGGCATCAATCTTTGTTGTGCGTTTGAACATGCTATATATTCATACGCATGTCTAACTATTTTTTTGCAACCAAGGAGATTATATCTGGAACCATCATGAACTGAGGGAAGCTGCATATTTTTTAATATATACTCGTGTACAATGTATATTCAAATGTACACCATCCATTCGAAAATAGTCGTATTTTTAGGACTTTCAAGAGTAAAGATTTGTGAAGTTTAACAAATACTGAAAGTTCAATTCAAGAGAACCGAAAACGTTAATGCTTCTGCTCCTAAATATTGAACGAAGCGCCAAATAAGCCTCTGGTCACCCGAAACCTCGCGAGACTAATGTTTGGTGGTAGGAAATTACTGTCCTGACTCTGGTGAAAGTACATGTTGTCCCCATGTGTGGTTTTGGTAATTAATGACAATCCTTATGGACTAATGTTTTCATTAAGATATACATTTGAAGGTTAGTCCCATTGGAATGTGATTGAAGAATAATGGAAGACAACTCCTTTGAATCAACAATTACATTGAGATGATCAAAATGAAGTTCGTTGGAGTATCTGAAGGGTTGCCATGCTTAGAGCTATGGTTTGAGACATAATGGATTAAGATCTTAAAAGGATGATTTGAATGATGAACTCTAGGAGTGGCTCAAAGATATGATCATAATGGACTCATGTGTTGAGTCATGATTGATCAAGTATTCAAGCAAGCTATTCAAGTGAAGAATTCAATATACCCTTCAAGACGTCAAGATTAAACATGGAGTAGAGATATAGGTTGACCAAGATGAAGCTCAAAGATCGAACTCTAAATGGTCAACACACGAGTGCAAATGATGCACCACATAGGATCTTGTGGTATGATAAGAAATTATCAATTGCACTCTGTGTACTAACCCATACTATGTGTTGTCTATGTTTTTGAGGGTTAGGTGATTCTCATGGGCTCGCATCGAGAAAGAGATTTCAAGTGTCTATGAGAGGATGACATCAAGTGTTGGTGATCATGGCTGACAAGGCCAAGTTCAAGATAACCATCCCAAAGGATTACATGCTTGAAGCTTGTGGATGATCACATCATGGAGAAGTGAAGATGAATACAAAGCAAAGCTTCCCCACATTGTGTATGGGGGAGAGACTTGAAGACTTCACCAATGTCTTGCCTTCATCTTGAGCCAAGAAGAAACATCAACATCAAGCTCAAGTGAACGGATCGTGTCAAAGGTATTAGTTCCTTTGACGTTAGTGTTGGGGAGTGATGACCACCAAAGAAACATATACACTCAAGAATGGATTCTTGATAGCTATGTAGTGTAGCTATTTTTATGATTCTTGAGTTATACTGATCCCGCACTATTAAGAGGGGATCAAAGGGGTTTGTGATGGATTTTCTCAAGTCAACATCTTCTATACACAACTCCACTCATATCCTATATACCAAAGAAAAGCCAAAGCCAAATAGTTTCCCAAAATATATGATCTAACCTTTGCATAATTTTAACCCTCCATTTTGGTTTATTTTGGGTGGTTCTCTATCTGAGGACTTGGAGATTTTCCATAGCTTCAAAACGAGCCCAAGATCATCAAAATCGGAGTCCGGATGTGAAAGTTATGCATGTTTTAGTTTTGGGGTTCCTGCTGTTATTTTGGCCGGACGTCCGGTAACGTCCGGAAATCCGGTGCGCCAATCCAGAATCAAACAGACGGAAATCCGGTAAGTTCCGGACGTCCGGTCTCCGGACGTCCGGAAAATGTAGGACGTCCGTCAAACCTGTTTCGCAAATATCCTGATACATTCATCTGATGGCGTGCTAGGTGCCTGTTTTGCCACCGGACGTCCGGTAATCCACCAGACGTCCGACACTTTCCTGAGCAGAATTCCCCCCCCAACGGACAGATTTGTGCCCATACTATAAATATCCCTTCACCACTTCATGGAGGGGTAGAGCAACACAACTATCTTGACCCACACTTGAAGAAAAGCTCTCTCTCCTTTCTCCTACCTCAAATCTTAGATCTCGGAGAGATCTGTGAGAGTTCTTGAGAGAGATTCCACTAAAGTGAAGATCCACTCCCTCTCCCTATCTTGACCAAAGGAATTCGTGATTTGAGCAAGTCTTGAGCATTTCCCCCTTGATCTTGTTACTCTTGGAGGTTGGAGACTCCTAGGCGGTAGGAGTGCTTCGGTGAGGAATCAACTTGTGATTTGTCCCCCGAAAAGTTTGTGAAGGTTTGGAGGCCACCTCAAGGTCTACCACTAGTGGTTGGGAATCGCCTTCGTGGTGATATCTCAAGGAGAATAGGGTGAGCCTTCGTGGCGTTGGTGTGCCTTCGTGGTAACATCCACCTCTCTAACGGTGACTAGCTTCCCTCCAAGGAAGTGAACATCGGGATACATCATCGTCTCCGTGACTTCGGTTATCCCTAACCCTAACTCCGTACTTGTGGTTTACCTTGGTCACTTGACCGCGCATTCACTATTCTTGTTGTCCTCATTATATTGTATTGGTTACCATATCGTAGAGATTATTTAGGCCAACACTTTATAGTCCGCAATTCATACTTCCTACTATTGTTCTATCTTGTGTTTAGTGTGAATTGCTAGCTTATAACATATGTTGTGTAAGCTTGTAGTGCTTACTTGAGTTTGCTTGTATCATTCAATTCCATATATTGTGATACAATTTGTGTAAGCTTGTATTGCCTACTTGTGGGTGTGTGTATTATTCATTTCCATATCTTGTGATATACATTGAGTAAGTTTGTGTAACTTACTTGTGCTTACTCATATCCTCGTTGTTCTCATCTTGTTTATGCTAAGTTGTTGGTGCACTTAGTGAGCCTAGTATATTTAGGATTTGTGCTTGAAAAGTATTCGCTTAGTTTATTTCCGCATTAGGATATAGCCAAATCCGTAAAAGATTTTAAAACGCCTATTCACCCCCCCCTAGGCGACATCGTGGTCCTTTCAATTGGTATCAGAGCTAGGTCTCTCCTTATTAGGCTTAACCGCCTAGAGAGTAACGATGTCGACTAGTGAACTAGTGCATGATGACACATTTTGTTTTAATGGCACAAATTACATTATGTGGAGATTACGCATGCTTTGTCACTTTCGAGCCATGGGTCCAAATGCTTTGCGGATTGTGCTTGTAGGGAATTCAAATCTAAAGGATGGACAATCTCCGTCACTTGGTGATATGCATCTTGATAGTGAAGCTTTAAGTATCATTCACCAAGCTATAACCTTCGAGGTGTTCAAGTCAATTTCGTCTTGTTCGTTGGCTCATGATGCTTGGACCAAAATTGAAGATATATATGGTGGGTCCAATCTTCATGAAGACAATATTCTTTTGGGGGAGTTAATGGAGGAGTTCTCCACATTTTTAAATCATGAAGAGCTCTCTATTGCTTCCACCTCCGATTACTTGCATACCTCAACATATTTCACTTCACCAACATGTGGCATACCACAAGAGGAAATCAATAAAGATGAGGCATGCTTGATTGATGAAGAATCCTCCTCTCCTAAAGAGTCATCATCAACCCCTTGTGTTCACATGTGCCTCATGGCAAGAGGTAATGACGAGGTATCATCTTCTCTTAGTGATAATGATGATAGTTGTAATGAGGAAGATGATGAAGTCTTGGCTCAAAATCTCTATGAGATTGGGAAAACTCTTCGTAGAGCTAAAAATAACACTTATAAAAGGTTCCAAGATGTTCTTGCTTGCTTTGAAAAATGTAATGATTTATTTCTCAATGAGGAAGCTAAAAGTGAACAGCTTGAACATGAACTTGCTAAGGCTCATGAAATGCTTAGTGACTTGAGGTCTTCAAGAGAAGAGATTAACGTTACTCATTGTAAGCTTAAAGAGGATTTTGAGCTCCTTCTCCTTGAATGCAATAGTGTCCAGGGAGAGCTCCTAAAACTCTCTAAGTCTCATGAGGAGCTTCAATCAACTCATGAGAAGTCACTAAGTTCTACTTGCTCCTCTCATATTGATAATGATGTTTGTGCTACTAACTCGATTTCATGTGAAGCATCAATTTTGAAGGAGAATGTTGAGCTATGTACTCAACTTGCTTTGCTAACAAGAAATTATGGGAAATTGGAAGAAAGTCATGAAAAGCTCTCGGGCACTCATGTGGATCTTTTAATCTCTCATAGTAAGCTAAAGTTAGATCACGAGGCTATGGTCTCCGAGGTAAAATCTTGTGAGTCTCATACGAACATTAGCACATCTACTCTAAATGCTTTATTGCCATGTGCTAATCCTTGCAATTCATCCACCTCTCATATTATATCCACTCATGATAAATTGCTCACCTTGTCTTGCTGCTCTAACCATGAAGTTTCTACTTCCACTAGTCCTCTTGTTTCTAGTGTTGAAACTAACCATGTAGAGGAAATTAATGAGCTCAAGGCCCAAGTCACTAGTTTGAAGAAAGACTTGGAAAGTGTGATGTTGGACATAATTTTCACTCCAACAAGAAGAAGTCCAAGAACAAGAGAAAGGGACAAGGGAATTACAAGAATTCGACCAACATTACTTGTTTCAAATGCAAAAAGACTGGACATCATGTGAGATCTTGCCCATTAAAGAAAAGGGCTTATAATGAGAAGCTACATGGGAAGCGGCCTCAAGCTCAATCTCAAGTTGAAGAACAACCACTATCCATGATGAAACATGTTATTGCTCCCCAAGTCGAGAAATTAAAGAAGAGAAAAGGGAGGAAATGTTGCTATGATTTTCGTCAAAAGGGACACATAGCTTCATCATGCCCCAATGGTAACATATCTAAGCCTCCTATAGTCAATAATCATTATTCACTAAGGACGGATATTGTTGGCAATGTGTTTGCCGAATTTGTGGGTGCCCAAAGTGGTTTCAAAGTGGACAAGACCATTTGGGTTGCCAAGCCTATTGTTACTAACTCCTTAGGACCCAACTTGGTTGGGGACCATCAAGCTCAAACTTGATCAATAGGTGTGTGGAGGGCATTGGAGACTTGGCTACTTCATGAAGAAAAACTATATTCACCATATGTTATGGTTAATGCCAAGTCAAGTGGATTATCATCATATCTATCAATCCAATGCTCCTCTTTGCGGTAACTTGTACTTGCATTGTGTAACATCCAAAAATTCTAAATTTTGGAATGTTATACTAGATAAATAACTATGCTTGTTGTCTGATTGTTTGCTTGATTGATTGAGTGAAATTGAGTGGAATTTGAAACTTTTGAAAGTTGAATGAGAGGGAATGAAATGACTTTCCCAAACTATCCCCTTTGCCTTTTTTGGATCTCAATGAATTCAATTTCATTCCAACACCAAAACCCTAGAGTGAAGATGACATGACTTCTTCCATTTGAAATGAAAAGGGTTTTGAAAAGATTTGAATTTCATTTGAAAATATTTCAAACTCAAAGCTTTATGCAACTCAATGATTTTCATGAGGGAAGATAAAATGACTTCTTCAATTATATGAAATATGAGTTGGAAGTTAAAAAGAATCAAATTGAAAGTCATTTGAAAGTATTTTGAAACTCCCTTTCAAATTTGGGATTATTTGGATTTTGTTCAAATTATTTTTCTCCTAAAAATAAATAAATGGAAATTAGGGTAAAATGATTCCCTTCTATGGAAAATTAGGAGAAAATAAATTTGAAATAATTTTTGTATTTTAAAAATGATTTTGCTGGGTGTTATTGCAACAGCAACACTATTTGAGTTTTGTAAATTTTTGAGGATTTTATTTGAACTTGAAAAATAGTTCAGGTTGTAGGAAATCTTTTTCTGATCATTTTGATATATATATGTCCTATATAAAATACTTATATTTTATATACTTCTCTCTCTTTTTATCTCAAAAAAAAAGAAAAAAAAGCCCCCGGCGCCGGCCAGGCCAACCGGCCCAGCCCGCACCCAGGCGGCCCGAGCCACTGGCCAGGCGCAGCCCACCAGGCGCGGCCCAGCCAGCGCCCGAGCCGGCCCAGCCGACCGACCGAACCCCCCTCGCCCGAAAACTCTTCGGACCGGCCACCCGCCCGTTCCCCCTCTCCCCTCACCCGCTGACGGGTGGATCCCCACCATTCTTCCCCCTCGCGCACGCCACCCGCCCGCGCCGCCGCTAGCCGGATCCCGCAGGATCCGGGATCCGCCGCGATTCCCTCGCCGGATCTTTCCCCTCCTCCAAGTCGGGGCCCCCTCTATATAACCCCCCCCCTCGACCCCATTCCCCCCCTCGCCCCCCTCGCCCGACCCTCTCTCCCTCGTCGCGTCGCTCGCCGGAGCAACCGAGCCGCCGCCGCCGCCATTAACACCGCACCCGACCACCTCGGCCACCCCGAGCTCGCCCGACTCCACCCCCGAGCTCACCTCGCCCCGCCGCACCCGCCGGAGGTCCCCGCCGGCGCCCCCGACCACCGGAGTTGCCGGAACCATCGCCGCCCGAGCCGCCGTCGCCGACGCCGCCCGGTAAGTCACCGGAATCCTCGTCGCCGTTAGATCCAAAGCGAATGGCGTAGATTAGATCCCCCGAAGGGGTAAGTTATTTCAAATAAAACCGGTTTTTGTCCCGGTTAGTTCCGGTTTATTTTAGTTAGGGTTTTTAGTTGAACCGGTCGATTCGGTTTAATCCCTAGAGCCCGTTTAGTTATTTAACGCCCAGGGCGCTAAATAGGCCCATTAGCCCGTTTTTCTTTATTTTTCGTTTTCTGTTTTAACAGAATAGTTTCAGATTTGAAAAATTCATATCTTTTAATCTACTTAATATTTTTAAGTGATTCTTTTTTTGTTGGTTTGAAAATTTCTTATAGTTTCTGTAGAAAATATACTTAGTCATGTTAAAATTAGTTAAAATAGCTTTATTTTAGATTTAGACAGAATAGTAATTCTGCTATAAAATGAGTTAGGAATATTATTTTTAAATGATTCTTTTTGTCACAACTTTATTTTGACATTGCCAAACCTTAGGAATTTATTTGGGCATTTTAGGATTAATAAAAAA
>LR880970.1:10463323-10486325 GCA_904067115.1 Aegilops sharonensis | reverse complement strand
TTCCCCCCCTCGCCCCCCTCGCACGACCCTCTCTCCCTCGTCGCGTCGCTCGCCGGAGCAACCGAGCCGCCGCCGCCGCCATTAACACCGCACCCGACCACCTCGGCCACCCCGAGCTCGCCCGACTCCACCCCCGAGCTCACCTCGCCCCGCCGCACCCGCCGGAGGTCCCCGCCGGCGCCCCCGACCACCGGAGTTGCCGGAACCATCGCCGCCTGAGCCGCCGGCGCCGACGCCGCCCGGTAAGTCACCGGAGTCCTCCTCACCGTTAGATCCAAAGCGAACGGCGTAGATTAGATCCCCCGAAGGGGTAAGTTATTTCAAATAAAACCGGTTTTTGTCCCGGTTAGTTCCGGTTTATTTTAGTTAGGGTTTTTAGTTGAACCGGCCGATTCGGTTTAATCCCTAGGGCCCGTTTAGTTATTTAACGCCCAGGGCGCTAAATAGGCCCATTAGCCCGTTTTTCTTTATTTCGCGTTTTCTGTTTTAACAGAATAGTTTCAGATTTGAAAAATTCATATCTTTTAATCTACTTAATATTTTTAAGTGATTCTTTTTTTTTTGGTTTGAAAATTTCTTATAGTTTCTGTAGAAAATATAATTAGTCATGTTAAAATTAGTTAAAATAGCTTTATTTTAGATTTAGACAGAATAGTAATTCTGCTATAAAATGAGTTAGGAATATTATTTTTAAATGATTCTTTTTGTCACAACTTTATTTTGACATTGCCAAACTGTAAGAATTTATTTGGGCATTTTAGGATTAATAAAAAAATGTTTTAACCAGAATCATGTTATTCTTAATTATTTAACTAGCTACTGTTTTCCTATTGTTTTGATTAGCAAATAAATTTATTTTTCCTATGTGATAGATTATTCTAGGTTAGTTTCTGTAACTTTAGAGCATGAACTTTTATTTATAATAAATAAAACTTTTGTTTTATTTTTCCTACTAGAATTTGCTTTAGGCCTAATAGGAGTTTTATAATAGATTTTAAGGTGATTCTTTTTGCTACTAGTTGCTTAATGAATTCTTTTCTGTTAGGTAGCATAAACCCATGCTTAGGTTCTGTTAAGAAGAATTTTGTTATGTAAAACTATTTTTAGTTGTTGCTTGAAGTAGGAAAACATTGAGTTGGATTTCTTCGAGTTTTCCTTTGGGTTTTGATTCGTTTGTTTGTTGTGTTATGTTAGCATGCTATTATGTTAAGTGATCATATGCTATATGCTTATTATGATTGTTGTTTGCCTCGATAGAATTTTCGGAGTGCGAAGCTTGCTACCACGAGTCCCTAGTTTTCGAAGATCGTCAGCAAGGCAAGTTCACTTTGACCATGTTTTTCATACCTATGTGTTTTATTGCATCTAGTGTCATCTTCGCAACAATCCCTCCAGTAGTGATACTGAATTCTTGTAGTTGAGTAGTATGCATGAGGTAGGAACCCATCACCCTGTTACCAAGCCCGGGACGTCATTTATTTTAATGCTACGCTATAGTAGACGGGGTTTGGTATGAGTGCTCGAGAGTGGTGTGAAGAAGGAGAACTCTGCGTCAATGACGACAACTCCAGGATGGCATCTGCAAGGACTGCATCTTCAAGGCCTCAAGACTTCAAGACTCGAGACAAGAATTCAATACACACTACTGGGTGAAGGATGGTTGACGGGCACCCTGGAGAAACCAGTGGATGGTCGGGATGCATGGAGAAGCGCCATGACATCTTGCGGAAAGCTTCACCCAGACTCAAAGAGACGGAAGAATACTTCATGCCCGGAAGCTTACATGTGCAACCGCAAGTCATTATGGGCTCTGGCTTGGTTGACCTTAGTTGTGACTCTGGCTGGGACGGTGCTAGCAGATGTAGAACTACGGTAGGATTGGATGACTCTTCGGAACTCTCCGGACAGTAGTCAGAGGAACTCTTCGGAAGACCATGTTTCGGTCATCTTGTTCTCAAACACCCTGAAGTGCGAGAACGTAAAGAGAGGGATCGAATCTTGCGGGTAAAGTGTAAAAACCTCTGCAGAGGGTTAAAACCTAATCGATGAGCCGTGTCCCCGGTTACGGACAATTTGAGCATCTGGACTTGGATCTATCTCGGAACTCTCAACACCGGACTGATAACTTAATTGTGGGCAACTTAAGATGAATTTGGGCTATGAGACATCGGTTGGCGGAACCATGTCATGATAGAAAACTCTATAGTACAGACTTCATTTATTCCTTTGATGTAGGGAAATAAAACCAGCTTTTATGCAAACAAAACTCAGATACAGAGCCACAAAGCCATACTGCATATAGTATAGTTTATCATCTGTTTTCTCTTATTGTGATCTTGCCGGTACATTCAATGTACTGACCTACGCGGCTGCAACGTATCATGTTGCAGATATTTTCCTCGACGAGTAAGAGTTACGATACAGGGTTACGGTCTACACTCAACCTGCTGATGGCGTTGATGGGACTCCACACCCGACTATTTGTTTCCGCTGTGACTTATGAGGTATATATATCAGTTTTACGTTGTTTATACATGTGATTGCACTTTGATATATACATTGATGTACTGTGTGTGCCAGCATACTGATCCAGGGATGGCACGGATACACAGAGGCTTGACCGTCTGAGGTCGGGTCGCTACACATTGTTTACATTGAAAGTTACTATGTCCCTTGCATGTTTAGGTTTTGTTGCTAGCATGTGCTTTTATAGTTGTGCTTCCTAGTATGCTTGATTTGTGTTATCTAGCATGTGTAGGTCGCAATGCACTTCATATATTTATGTGTGTGGTTTCAAGCCTTTATTGCTTCATTAGTTGAATCTTACTTGGCTCTTTTGAGATATTAATGGATCATCACATTATGGGGGAGTGCTATGTTTTACGCATTTCACAAACCTTAAATGTGTATGTATGTGGGATACAACCTAGTATTGTTAGTGCAATATTATCTAGTTACTATGTGGTATGTAAAGATCATTTGAAACTTAAATTCTCATCCATTAATTATCCTTAGTTGGGTTTCATTTGCTTCTTGTGGATAATACATGGATCACCATATTGTGGGGGGAGTGATATGCTTTGTGCATATCACAATCCTTGTTAATATGAACAATTGAGGGATGCCACTTAGAATTTATATTTGAGATTATCTTATATCTCCGTGGCATGCAATGTCTTGTTTACGTATGGCATTCTTGTGCGGTTTTGCTCATGGTTATCTTTAAAATCATATTTGGAAAATCATTTTATTAAAGCTATTCCAATTATTGCTTTGCATAATGATCTATCTAGTTGGAATGTTAATATTATTCTATCCAAGCATTGTGTTTATTTCTAAACTCTCATGTTATGCTTGTGTTAGTATAGATGATCATGTACTTATTTGGTTTCTACACCGAATGATAACCCGAAATACCATTTTGTTTGAATTCATCTTATTGCTCTATATGAGAGTTTGTTATCTCATTGTTTATAGTGTCCTATATCTATTTGAGTGAGATATTCCTATGAGTATGTGTGCAATGCATATCTTATATGCTCATTGTTTTTTTTTTTGGGTTCATATGTTGAAGTTTGGGTGCTATCATATGTTGATTTGTCACTTTGATTCATTTTGGTCAACATGAATGACTAGTGATGTTATTGGAAGTATTAACAGTTATGTGGTCATTTGTCCAATTTGTATCTCCCTGGATTTTGGTAGGCTTGTGCATGCATATTTACTATGTGTAAATTCACATGCCTTGTTTGCCTTGTTTGATCCAATATATATATGGTAAATCCATCAAGTTCTTAATAGCTATGATGTGCATGAAATTCAAATTCATATCAATGGGCACATATTTAAGTGGTTTTACCCTATGTGTTGTAGTTATGCTAACTACTTTGGACCCAATAAGTTTGGGGACCATATTGTACTTAAAATGTTTTAGGTACATTTGAGAAGCATTGGGTGCTTGGCTTATTCATGAAGGTGGTGGCACTATGAGGAGATTAGAGCCAAGCTTGGACATTTTATTGATCTACGACTTCATACCAATGCTATCTCGGTAACAAGTATTTACTTCATGCATATATATAGAAATGGGGTCAACCTTGTGTAGGTTGCATCATGGCATGAACTTCTTGACTCGTTCCTGTGATACTTGTTTCCTTTCTCAAAGCATCCCAACGATGATCTCTTGTTGCTAGTTGTGATGTCTTTGATGGTTGTGTGTTTGGAGTTCATTAATATACAATAACATTATATTAAGCCATGTGCTATGCTTTCAAGCAAAGATCTCATTGGTATATTTTATGACTCCCGTTTGGATGTCTTATTCCTTCCTTTTGTAACTATGTTATGTGTTCATCCTTCTTTGTGGATATCGTCTACCTAGTATCTTATACAAGTGAGAGGAGTTACATCTCTAGTTGATATCCCTATTCTTTCATGTCCACCATTTCATTCATTTTTTATATCTTTTTGGTGGCTCCATGGAAGCATTTGTTGAATGAGTGCATGTCTTACCTCTTTGCATCTTAGTGCACTCATGTTTGGTGATGATTGTTGTCATCATGCTTGTCTTGACAAGCCTATTATTTCCTATCTTCATCATGGGTTGTCACAAGCTTTGATTTTTAGTTTGCTATTAGTGAGCTTGTGAACCCGTTTGCTTGATGTGTGTATGTCCTTCTTAACTTCGTGTGTGTGGGAAGGACATGTCTTGCACCTTGTATCTCATTTACCCAAGGCTATGTTGATGCTTACCTCTCATCCTTATACTAGTTTTCTCAAGTGCTTTGACGTGACTCACACACATCATTTTGGTTGTGCCTATTATTAGGTTGCCTCATTTACATGTTGCTCAACCATATGTTTGTTGCAAATGCTAGGTTTCTTTTCTTATCTATGCCTGCTTGAAATTGTTTTGTGTTCCTATTGATTTTGGGGGAGTGATGATCCTACTTTGTGCACTTGTATCCAAATACAAAAATTCTAAATAGTGCACAAATCATGGGGAGCTTCTCTATTTTCCTTAGAACACTCATTTGCCCAAATTATAATATTCTTTTATCCTTTTTTGGCTCATCGGATCATTTGATTGCTTGCTTCACTTTGTTTTATGCAAATGAGAGCAATTTGTGCCATGTGCCTTGCTATTATCACTAGGTTTCAGTTGTATAATAATGGATTCACTTCTGTATATCATGTTCTTATCAATTGCATATATTTTGTGTTTGCAAAGTTTCTTTGCGGATACATATCGTGATTATGATTGGCCACTCAGAAAAAAATTTATACATGAGGAAGTGCATATCTTTCCTTGATAGCATTTATTCCTTGCCGGCCACTTTGTTTGTTTCCTCTTATTCTTATGGTGGCTTCGGTAAGAGGTTGTGACGTGAGTGCTTGTATGTTTGGCATATAATCTTGCGCACTCATGTGTTTTGACTGTTTTCCTCACATGTCTTATGCTTGTTTTCATATCTTCATATCTAGTTGCATTTTATAGATTCTGAGCTCCTCAAATTATTCATTATTGAATATGTGCATTTGCGTTCACTCACATCTTGTGATATGCACACATCAAGGAGGAACTCAAACTATATTGGTCTTCTAGATGTTTTGTCTTCCATTTTGGCATTTGTTGCCAATGGGGGAGAAGTTTAGAGGGTTTAAAATAAATATCTTTTGAAGTTCTTGTTGTCATTCATGCTATTCTGTCGGGGGAAACTGACCCACGAACACCTATAGGACCGGCGGACCGAGCCCCTTTCGGTTCGGCGGGGGGCGGAGATCGCATGAAGAGCGGATCGAGGCGAAGCACACGAGCAGTTTACCCAGCTTCGGAGCTCTCCGGAGAGATAACACTCCTACTGTTGCATGTCTGGGTGTATTGAGTTCTTGCTCGGGAGCGCTGAGTGCTACAGTACGCACTAGCTGCTAACGAGACCGAGCGTGAGCGTTTTTCTCCTTTCGAACCCCCCTCTACGTTGCGCATGGGCCTCCTTTTATATGCTAAAGGGGTCTCCGACAGGTGGCAACGTAGACAAGGGTAAAAATGGAAAAGGAATTGCAGTTGGAACAACTACCTGCACAGTGTATCATACCTAACCCTGACGGCAGGGGACAAAGGCATTAAATGCATGTCTACGTCGCCCAACCAGTGCAAAAAGGGACCGTCAGGGACACCACCGCTTGCCACGATGGCAATCTTGTCAGCGTCGCTTGCCACCGCGCACCGCTGGCCGCACAGCCTCTTGCCATGCGCGCCTGGAAAGGTCCCAGGGCGACACGTTGTTGGATGTGCTGGAGCGCGGGTACAGAGTGGTAGTTTGCCGCGGCAAGCACCTTGCCCCGGTCGTTGTCTTGTCGCGTCCGGAAGCTTGCCGCTCACCGGGCCTCGCCGGGATGCGTGGCGCGTCGCGGCAAGTTCCTTGAGATGCCTTGGTTGGCCTTCCCGGCAAGCTCCTCTTGCCTGGGCCTTGTCTCCTTGGCTTGAATACTTTGTTCTTGAATGGCTCCAAAGGAACCACGGAGGACCTTGGCGGTCACCCGGCAAGCCCTGCCGCGGGGGGCTGCAACTGCCCGTGCACAAGTTCGGGATACTAGGGTACCCCTACTCTTTTACACCGACAGGAGCCCCGGGGCCTGGGCCACACACGGTGCCGAGCGCTATTGGGCCAGGCCCAAAACAGGGCACGGGCACGCGCGGCCTGGGTTACGCCGTATCTCACTTTGCATCCACCGCGCCTTCCTCGAACGGCACGCGTCGAATGCGGCGTCGTGGGAGAGATCGTGGGTGGTTTCTTTATTCGGAAAGACGGAACGTCTGCCCCCTCCCTCTTTATAAGCAGGGGAAACAGGGGCAGTTCACCCATCTCGCCAGTTGCGTCGCGCCAGATCTGCGCGGGAGCTCTTCAAAAGGTGCTGGTGAAGGTGGCCTTCCGCAACCCAGGCCTCAACCTCACCAACGTCCTCAGGACCTTGCCACCGGATGCTGATCTGGAAGCGCTCAAGACCCTTGTCGCACCCATTGTGGACAAGGTGAGCGGGATGAAGAGGGTTGAAGGCGATCGCGTAGATTAGGCCGCCCGTTTTCTCTTTTTCTTGTCGCTGCTGGTCATGTTATCAGAACAATCTGTTAGAGCTGCGACAAGCTATCTTGTAATATGACTCTATTTTGGGTAGCGATTGCTATGTTATTTCCTTTACTTGATTCCTTCCTTTGTATGTTTTTGCCCTACACTTTTAGGGAACTTGTCGGCGCAGGCACCTTAGCCGCGAGCGCTGAGTGCGGGACGTCAGCAGCCTGCTGGCGGTGCCGCTACCGACAAGAAACCTTGTCGCAACTAGTCGCAGCTCACTTAAGTTGTTGAGCGGACTCGAAACAAAGTAAGGGCGCAATTAGCTATGAGTTGGTTCCTCCGCGCACAGGTTTTCCATACAAAGCACGGTCGTTCGAGGAAGATAACTTAAAAACTTTAAAACTGATTGCTCAAACTTTAGCAACTTAGCTTTTCTGTCGTTTGCTTCCCGGTAAGGCGAAACTTCCTCGAACGACGCTTGGTCCACACCATTATCTTCTCCTTTCCCCCCGGCAAACTTGTGGGCGAGGGAACCTTCCTTTCTTTGAAAGAGAAAGAAGAGAAAATAAAGATATGGAGCCTTATGGCTCGTTATTGCTTACTGGGGGTAGGCGCTGCATAAAGTGTCAGATAACGCATGCAAAAAAAGGTAGAAAGCATGAAATTGACAAGACGTGCGGAGCACATGAGCTTTACCTATGCACGGGGTCTGCGCCCGGCTTCGTACAAAGGATTACATGCAACATCGGCAAGACTTGTACAAAAGGTGGTTGCCGGAACAGGTTCCGGCAACCGCACCCTATGGGTAAAACTTACAAAGATGCTCAATGTTCCAGGAGTTGCTCACCGGAATGCCATCTTCGGTCTCAAGGCGGACAGCGCCAGGCCTAGTGACTCGTTTCACCCGGTAAGGGCCTTCCCACTTCGGCGTCAACTTGTTGGAATTCTTGGCGGACTGAACACGCCGAAGAACAAGGTCGCCTTCCTCGTGACTTCTGGCATTAACTTTGCGGCTATGGTAGCGGCGCAAAGCTTGCTGGTATCGAGCAGCTCGTACAGCGGCCTGAAGACGGTCTTCCTCAAGGAGCAGCGCGTCATCTTGTCGCAACTGCTCTTGCTCAAGCTCATCATAAGCGAGCACTCGAGGTGACCCGTATACGAGTTCCGTGGGGAGAACTGCCTCTGCTCCATAGACTAGAGCGAAAGGTGTCTGTCCAGTGGCTCGATTCGGCGTCGTCCTGATCGACCAAAGAACCACCGGCAGCTCCTCAATCCAGTTCTTTCCGCACTTGCGCAGCCTGTCGAAAGTCCTGGTCTTGAGCCCGCGCAGCACTTCAGCATTCACCCTCTCCGCTTGACCGTTACTTCTCGGATGAGCAACAGAAGCGAAGCAGATCTTGGCGCCAAGATCTTGGACGTACTGCACGAAGGTGCGGCTCGTGAATTGCGTGCCGTTGTCGGTGATGATCCTGTTAGGGATCCCGAAGCGACAAACAATCGTCCTGAAGAACTTGACTGCTGACTGTGCTGTCACCTTCCTGACTGCTTCCACTTCCGGCCACTTTGTGAACTTGTCGATTGCAACGTACAAGTACTCAAAGCCTCCGACAGCTCGGGGAAAGGGGCCGAGGATGTCGAGCCCCCAGACCGAAAATGGCCAGGATAAAGGGATAGTCTGGAGAGCTTGAGCTGGCTAGTGTATCTGCTTGGAATGGAACTGGCACGCTTCACACTTGGTTACTTGTGCAGTTGCATCCTGGAGGGCTGTCGGCCAAAAGAAACCTTGCCGCAACGCTTTGCCGGCAAGTGCTCTTGCGCCAATGTGGTGACCACATATGCCTCCATGTATCTCTGCCAACAGCTTTTGTCCGTCTTCCCGGTGAATACACTTCAATTTCACACCGTTGAGTCTTCTTCTGTACAGTGTGCTGTCGACAAACTGGTACATACTTGACTGCCGGGCTACTCTTTCCGCTTCTTCTTGCTCTTCGGGAAGTTCTCCTGTCTGAAGGAAACGGACAATCTGTTGTGCCCATGCTGGAGCTTGCGGCCCGACAACAAGGACTAAAGGCACATCTGCTGCTGCGGGAACATCCGCTTCTATGGCGAGAATCTGGGGCTCAGCCGGAGCTTGACGTTCCCCGGCAAGCTTGCCGGAGCAAAACTTGTCGGGAGCGTCTGCTTCAACGGAACAAACCCTAGGGCTTGCCGGAGCAGACTGCTCCTCAGCACCCTTGGTGTTGATCTTGAGGACCTACTTGGCGGCGGCTTCAGGGAGCTCTGCCGGAAAATAGTCACCAGAAATCAACTTCCTTTTCTTGATGTCGTTGGTGAAGAACTTGGCGCTGATCGCGACGAGCTCGTGGATCTGACGATGCGGTGGAGTCGCTGTCGAGGTGGATCCAGCGAGTCGGCGATCTTGGCCTACGGGGTGGAGAGTGCATGGTGGTTGCACCCCCACCGGTTTCGTCGCCATCGGCTCGTGCCTGGCAGTCCTGCCGCGGCAGCAATGTACTCGGCTGACGTGGAATGTCGCCGTTGGCGAGGCCGATGAGACTCTGAATGGTGGCCCTCCATTCATCAATCTTGTCTGCCGTTGGAGGGTAATCCAGGAGCAGTTGAGCTCGCGCCAAAGCTTCTGCTGGAGTGGCGGGCGGCAGTGGCGAACGGTGCGAGGAGCGGGATATGCTCGGACTTCTAACTATGTTAGAAGGAGCAGTATCCCGTCCAGGCGACCGTGCCTCGCTCGTGCCAGCATGTTGGCGTGCATGCTGGTCTTGAGTACCCCGAGATCCACCAGCTCGATCTTGTTCCAACGAACGTATGGCACTGTGAATACCATGACGCTGTCGGTTCCGCGCCTCCTGAGATGGGCGCGGTGCATGCACGGACGCTGAGATCTGCGCAACCTTGTCCTTGGACCTGGCAGCACCGTGGGCTCCCTCGTCGATGCCCGTTCTTCTGCCGGCGTCTACCCCACCACCCGTTTGCTCCGGTGGTGGTGGGATCGACGTGGACGGAACAGCTGCCGCCGAAGCCTTCTTCTTCGGTGGCATGTCGATGAAGAAGATGAAGGTCTAGCTCGTGTGAACGTCGGATCAGGTTCACACAACCTCGACGCACCCCCCTACCTGGCGCGCCAAAGATGTCGGGGGAAACTGACCCACGAACACCTATGGGACCGGCGGACCGAGCCCCTTTCGGTTCGGCGGGGGGCGGAGATCGCACGAAGAGCGGATCGAGGCGAAGCACACGAGCAGTTTACCCAGCTTCGGAGCTCTCCGGAGAGATAACACTCCTACTGCTGCATGTCTGGGTGTATTGAGTTCTTGCTCGGGAGCGCTGAGTGCTACAGTACGCACCAGCTGCTAACGAGACCGAGCGTGAGTGTTTTTCTCCTTTCAAAACCCCCTCTACGTTGCGCATGGGCCTCCTTTTATATGCTAAAGGGGTCTCTGACAGGTGGCAACGTAGACAAGGGTAAAAATGGAAAAGGAATTGCAGTTGGTACAACTACCTGCACAGTGTATCATACCTAACCCTGACGGCAGGGGACAAAGGCATTAAATGCCTGTCCACGTCGCCCAAACAGTGCAAAAAGGGACCGTCAAGGACGCCACCGCTTGCCACGATGGCAATCTTGTCAGCGTCGCTTGCCACCGCGCACCGCTGGCCGCACAGCCTCTTGCCACGCGCGCCTGGAAAGGTCCCAGGGCGACACGTTGTTGGATGTGCTGGAGCGCGGGTACAGAGTGGTAGTTTGCCGTGGCAAGCACCTTGCCGCGGTCGTTGTCTTGTCGCGTCCGGAAGCTTGCCGCTCACCGGGCCTCACCGGGACGCGTGGCGCGTCGCGGCAAGTTCCTTGAGATGCCTTGGTTGGCCTTCCCGGCAAGCTCCTCTTGCCGGGGCCTTGTCTCCTTGGCTTGAATACTTTGTTCTTGAATGGCTCCAAAGGAACCACGGAGGACCTTGGCGGTCACCCGGCAAGCCCTGCCGCGGGGGGCTGCAACTGCCCGTGCATAAGTTCGGGATACTAGGGTACCCCTACTCTTGTACACCGACATATTCACCCTAGTTATATATGCTTGTTGCATGAATGAATATATAGAGAAATCTCCAACTAGTTTATATCAACCAATATATGCAATGAAATTCAAAGTTCATTCACACATGCATATATTGTGGGGGAGCTTACTCTATATATTGTGGTCTTACTAACATCAAATGCTTGTGTAGTGTTTTGATGTTAGTACAACCGGTTTTGATATCATCAAGTTTCTTTGTGATAATTGATGCTATCAAAATCACCGCAAGTATACAATTTATCCTCGAAAAAAAAATTGCGTGCTTGTTTAAAAATTCATTATATGAACCCTCTAGTTGAGATTGTCATCAATTACCAAAATGGGGGAGATTGAAAGTACATGTTGTCCCCATGTGTGGTTTTGGTAATTAATGACAATCCTTATGGACTAATGTTTTCATTAAGATATACATTTGAAGGTTAGTCCCATTGGAATGTGATTGAAGAATAATGGAAGACAACTCCTTTGAATCAACAATTACATTGAGATGATCAAAATGAAGTTCGTTGGAGTATCTGAAGGGTTGCCATGCTTAGAGCTATGGTTTGAGACATAATGGATTAAGATCTTAAAAGGATGATTTGAATGATGAACTCTAGGAGTGGCTCAAAGATATGATCATAATGGACTCATGTATTGAGTCATGATTGATCAAGTATTCAAGCAAGCTATTCAAGTGAAGAATTCAATATACCCTTCAAGACGTCAAGATTAAACATGGAGTAGAGATATAGGTTGACCAAGATGAAGCTCAAAGATCAAACTCTAAATGGTCAACACACGAGTGCAAATGATGCACCACATAGGATCTTGTGGTATGATAAGAAATTATCAATTGCACTCTGTGTACTAACCCATACTATGTGTTGTCTATGTTTTTGAGGGTTAGGTGATTCTCATGGGCTCGCATCGAGAAAGAGATTTCAAGTGTCTATGAGAGGATGACATCAAGTGTTGGTGATCATGGTTGACAAGGCCAAGTTCAAGATAACCATCCCAAAGGATTACATGCTTGAAGCTTGTGGATGATCACATCATGGACAAGTGAAGATGAATACAAAGCAAAGCTTCCCCACATTGTGTATGGGGGAGAGACTTGAAGACTTCACCAATGTCTTGCCTTCATCTTGAGCCAAGAAGAAACATCAACATCAAGCTCAAGTGAACGGATCGTGTCAAAGGTATTAGTTCCTTTGACGTTAGTGTTGGGGAGTGATGACCACCAAAGAAACATATACACTCAAGAATGGATTCTTGATAGCTATGTAGTGTAGCTATTTTTATGATTCTTGAGTTATAGGGATCCCGCACTATTAAGAGGGGATCAAAGGGGTTTGTGATGGATTTGCTCAAGTCAACATCTTCTATACACAACTCCACTCATATCCTATATACCAAAGAAAAGCCAAAGCCAAATAGTTTCCCAAAATATATGATCTAACCTTTGCATAATTTAAACGCTCCATTTTGGTTTATTTTGGGTGGTTCTCTATCTGAGGACTTGGAGCTTTTCCATAGCTTCAAAATGAGCCCAAGATCATCAAAATCGGAGTCCGGATGTGAAAGTTATGCATGTTTTAGTTTTGGGGTTCCTGCTGTTATTTTGGCCGGACGTCCGGTAACGTCCGGAAATCCGGTGCGCCAATCCAGAATCAAACGGACGGAAATCCGGTAAGTTCCGGACGTCCGGACGTCCGGTCTCCGGACGTCCGGAAAATTTCGGACGTCCGTCAAACCTGTTTCGCAAATATCCTGATACATTCATCTGATGGCGTGCTATAGCCGTCGGACGTCCGATGGAACATCGGACGTCCGGTGCCTGTTTTGCCACCGGACGTCCGGTAATCCACCAGACGTCCGACACTTTCCTGAGCAGAATTCCCCCCCAACGGCCAGATTTGTGCCCATACTATAAATATCCCTTCACCACTTCGTGGAGGGGTAGAGCAACACAACTATCTTGACCCACACTTGAAGAAAAGCTCTCTCTCCTTTCTCCTACCTCAAATCTTAGATCTCGGAGAGATTTGTGAGAGTTCTTGAGAAAGATTCCACTCAAGTGAAGATCCACTCCCTCTCCCTCTCTTGACCAAAGGAATTCGTGATTTGAGCAAGTCTTGAGCATTCCCCCTTGATCTTGTTACTCTTGGAGGTTGGAGACTCCTAGGCGGTAGGAGTGCTTCGGTGAGGAATCAACTTGTGATTTGTCCCCCGAAAAGTTTGTGAAGGTTTGGAGGCCACCTCAAGGTCTACCACTAGTGGTTGGGAATCGCCTTCGTGGTGATATCTCAAGGAGAATAGGGTGATCCTTCGTGGCGTTGGTGTGCCTTCGTGGTAACATCCACCTCTCTAACGGTGACTAGCTTCCCTTCAAGGAAGTGAACATCGGGATACATCATCGTCTCCGTGACTTCGGTTATCCCTAACCCTAACTCCGTACTTGTGGTTTACCTTGGTCACTTGACCGCGCATTCACTATTCTTGTTGTCCTCATTATATTGTGTTGGTTACCATATCGTAGAGATTATTTAGGCCAACACTTTATAGTCCGCAATTCATACTTCCTACTATTGTTCTATCTTGTGTTTAGTGTGAATTGCTAGCTTATAACATATGTTGTTTAAGCTTGTAGTGCTTACTTGAGTTTGCTTGTATCATTCAATTCCATATATTGTGATACAATTTGTGTAAGCTTGTATTGCCTACTTGTGGGTGTGTGTATTATTAATTTCCATATCTTGTGATATACATTGAGTAAGTTTGTGTAACTTACTTGTGCTTACTCATATCCTCGTTGTTCTCATCTTGTTTATGCTAAGTTGTTGGTGCACTTAGTGAGCCTAGTATATTTAGGATTTGTGCTTGAAAAGTATTCGCTTAGTTTATTTCCGCATTAGGATATAGCCAGATCCGTAAAAGATTTTAAAACGCCTATTCACCCCCCCCCCCCCTCTAGGCGACATCGTGGTCCTTTCAGGCACGTGTAGCCTATCGGCCTGATGTCCAAAGGTCTAAACCGGGGTAGGTTTGTAACTTCACCAACATGCTAGTCTCAACTGCCTCCTAGAAGCATTCATACAACGCCGACACCTAAACACCCATGCGCTCAGCCGAAATCTATCCCGCCCACCATTTGGGACACCTGAGATTACTGTCCTACCCCCAACCTGCAATATGTCTGAAATTTTAGATGGGGGCAAAGTTTGTAACTTTCCCCAAATTTCAAACACGCGCGTCCCAAACCGAAACATTGTTCACCCTTAGTTCCCCTCCCTCCGTTTCCCCATTCATACTCCGTGGGCGCCAAAACACCCTCTCCACCAGCCGTGAAACCCCAGCCTCCTCCGTCCTCCACCCCATCGCGCCCAATCCACCGCCGCCCTCCTCCATCACACCGGAGCCAGTACCCCGACAACGTCGTCCAACGCAACTGCAACCGCAACACCCTCAAGGACTTAGCAGCTGAAGCCGAGGCAGATCTGCCTCCACGATGCCCACGCCGACGTGCGCCGTACCAGAACCACTTCGACCACACCATCCTGCGCCTCACCGCTGCTGCTCCACTGTCGCAACCGTTCACCGCACCGGAGTTGTTACCACTACGCCGTCGTTCGCCGCCTCGGATCTGGTTCCCTGCCGCCAACAGACGGCCACCGCACCACACTCAACAACTTGGCCATGGGTTCATCCAAGGCTCCACCGTCCTCCACAACTTCTCATTTCCAGCGAACCACAAGAAGATCGTTGGAAAAACAGAAGGAGGACATAGCACTGCCAGCAGAAAGAGGTACTCCTCTTCCCTTATTCGTGCAAATCTTAGGTCTCTGCTCACACCATATTCATCCCACGAAAGAAACTAGTTGAGCGCTTCGTGCTGCATCTTCTTCGTGATACTAAATGCACAAGGTTTCCTCCCATTTATTATTTTACCTTTGCTAGAGGTCAATAGCCCGCCTAGATTTCAATTCAGGGTCAGTCGAATCGCAACTAAAAGAAGCAGCACCCGCTTAGGCGCACGGAGCACCTAGTCCGCATGTTCGCCAGGGAAGCGGCGCATCGGTGTCTATCATAGGGGTGTGGGGTGCAGGAGCTTCTTGCGCCCGATCTGGAGGTCGGCGGGGCTTGAAGGGATGGCCGGGGCGGTGCCAAGCACGGCGGTGCGGTGAGGTCGAGGGAAGGGCGGAGGCAGGGGACTGGGCCGGTGGTCGCTGGCGTTTCAAGGAAGATAGTAACACTGACTAGCTGGAGGTAGATGAAGGCGATCTGCTCGTTCTTTGTACATCGGACGGTGCAGAAAAAATGGACTGACCTATTTGTTTTCAGTCGACTTTTATTTTCATAGGACCACACCTTGTGGTGTGTTGGAGGAGCCCAGCAATCCCTGTGCTTATATTTCAAAATCCTAGAATCTAGTAATTTCGTGTGCCATGCATGTTGTAGAGCTATCATATGTCTCCCGTCATTTATTTCCCACCGACCTGCTATCTGCTACCTTTACACTGTACTACTTGTGCACACACTTCACCCATACTCACAATATTGTTTTTTTATGCATGGGTATTTCAGACTCT
The DNA here is from genome assembly GCA_904067115.1 of Aegilops sharonensis. Lineage (NCBI taxonomy): Eukaryota > Viridiplantae > Streptophyta > Magnoliopsida > Poales > Poaceae > Aegilops > Aegilops sharonensis. The sequence continues at coordinate 10,470,596 of LR880970.1, read as the reverse complement.
GACGTAGTGTTGATGAATACAAAAAAGAAAAGACAGAAGTCGCTCCAGTGTAATTCGAAGATAAGCACTAAGTGTTTCAGTACTCTAAAGGGTGCAGTGCCAGCAGATGGAGACGGTAAACGTAGATCTGCTGTTGATGATCTCAATTGCCACACACAACCATCCGAGGTGCTTGCTTTAACTTCGCGCTGTCAAATGTGGTTGCATGTTGCATATGGTGTCTAGCTTGTATTGCTTCCAATTTGGTTAAATTGCATCAGCTTACTTTACACATTATACCTTTGTCCATCAGATTCCTGGTGGCCACCAGGAGGATTTGTGTCAACATTACGTGGCAATCATGTGACTTCATGTGTCCCAACTTCATTTTACTTGAGATCACATCCACGAGACTTCTGATGTTTGCGTAGTAGGAAGAGGGTGTCTTAACTAACAAAAAATAGGTGAAGATAATGACATGCCTTCCTGTTTTGGAAAAAGTCCATTTTAAACCCTGAAATTGTAGGGGTTCAGCGAAATGAACCCTCAAGTCGAAATCCCGGTCAATTACACCCTGAACTATGTAATCCCGGTCTAAATCGAACCTTCGGGTCGTTTGGATGGCCGGGATTCAGACATTTCGCAGAGGGCGCCCACCAGCTCCTGCTGGGCCATCCCGCTTTATTTTTTTCGGTTCAAAAACAAAAATCCGCAAAGGGCCCTACACTCTGCTCCCTGCTGGGCCGGCCCGCATAATTAATTTCGTTAAAAAACAAAAAAAGCCGGTCTGGCTCAAACACGAGACCCCATGTTGGTGTTGTTTGATCGAAAAAAAAGGAACTTCTGAACTAGAATTTCAAAAATAAAAAAAGTTCACAATTTTTTTTAAAAAAAGTTCACGGATCTAGAAAAAGTTCAAAAATTTTGAAAAGAAGTTCACGGGCTTTCAAAAGAAAAGTCCATGGATTTGGGAAAAAAATAACAGTTTCTGAAAAACAAACTATTAAATTGAAAAGGTGTTCGTGGATCTTTTTCTTTATCATTTCTTTTTATCTTTTCCTTTTTCTTTCATTTCTTTTTCACGGATTAAGGAAATCTTCACGGTACTTTCCAAAAATTTCACTCATTTATAAAAAATTTCATCTTGTATTAGAAATTTGTTCAGTGTATATAGCACAATTGTTGAATATTTTTTAGAAAATTGTTCAACATATATTACAAAAATGTTCATCTATTAATACTTTTTTCAAAAATGCTATCATATATTTGCCGCGAGTTTGAATTATCTTCCACACACCTTTTACATTTTTGTTCGCGTTTCCTAAAATGCGTACAATACAAATTTTGTTCGCTTTTTAAAAAAATTCCTGTTATATATTTTCTAAAAATACTAAATACAGTTCACAATCTAAATAAGTGTTCGTGTTTTTCGTAATTTGTTTGTTTTCCAGTTTTTCTAAAATTGTTCGCGTTTTTGGAATCTGTTTGGGGTTTGCAAATTTGGTTCGTGTTCATTTTTAAATCAGAATTACAAAACATCTTCACTTTTCCAGAAATATGGAATACAAAACAGTGCTGTATCTTAAAACTGCTTGCAATTTACAAGAAATATTTTTGAAAATGTTTTCCAATCTCAACTGTTGTCTATTCTTATAGGTTTCTGCACCAACATTTTCAGGTTGTTGTGTACGGTGTAGTGGCTAATGGCTCGTGTTTCGTCTAGGCGGTCGTGGGGTCGAGTCATGGTACTCGCTGTTAAATCTGAATTTTTTTTTCTCGCGGAAAGGGAAGCAAGACAACAGGCGGGTTGCTGGGCCGGCCCAGTCGTGCGTCGATTTGCTGACATGCCGCTCCTTGGCCCACCAGCTTGACAAATCCCTGTTGATTTTTGCCAGGGTTTGATTTAGACTGGGATTACATAGTTCAGGGTGCAATCGACCGGGATTTTGATTTGAGGGTTCATTTCGCCAAACCCCTACAAATTCAAGGTTTAAAATAGACTTGATACATACTACATATGTCTATTAACCATGTTCGTACATCAAACTAATGCTCTTTTGTATCCCTCATCAATCACTTATGACAAGACAGACACCTGAGTGGGCTACTGTGAGACGCGCTACTCGTTTAAACAGTGCAGTGTCATCCTCCCCACATGATTCTCAAGAAACAGCAAGGCTAAATGAAGATAGTCAACGGAGCTCTCTAGTTGATGACCGCAATTCCCCCACACCACCAATCATAGGTGCTTGCTCTTACTTGGTAGTTTGATATGTTGTTACATGTTGCATATGGTGTCTACCTTGTAATGCTTCTAATTAGGGTAAATTGCATCTGCTTAGTTAACACATTATACCTGTGAATATGTCATGTGTTCCTGTTTTTGGTACATATTACGTCTTTGTATTAACCATGTTCTTAATCAAACTACTTATCTTGTGTATCCCTCATCAATCACTTCTGACGAGACACCTTAAAGTTGACAATGTAATATTGGTTGCATCTTGCATATCATTTCAAACATGTATTGCCTCTAATTTGTTGAAGTGCCACTTATAATGAGACACATCTAACTTGGTAGAGTGATTTTGGTTGGATCTTTCATATGGTATCTAGATTGCATTGCTTCCAATTTGTTGAAATGCCTTCTTCTTAGCGTTTTTCGTACATATTCCATCCTCCTACAATGTGGTTGCCATACATAAAAGTTGTGTTCATCAGTATCATGCATCAACGAATTTGGAAGTGCGAATTTCATTCCTTTTTCTTGTGTGTTTACTTGACAAGGCAAAATCTAAAAGGACGAAGGCACAGAATGATGGTGGTCGTCTGGAGCAACCGAAAATGATGATCTCTGCAGATTCTCCTGCTACTCCTACTGTTGTGCAAGTTCCAAATCTCATCTCCCCTACTCCACAACCCTAGGTGCTTGCTCTAACATGGGAATGTGATATCTGGTTGCATGTTGCATATGGTGCCTAGCTTGTATTGCTCCTAATTTGTTAAATTGCATCTCCTTAGCTTACACATTATACATGTGAATATGACACGCCTTCCTGTTTTTGGTACATACTGCATTTGCCTATCACAACATGTTCTTACATCAAACTATTGTTCTTGTGTATCCTCCATCTATTTCTTATGATGAGACAGTCATGCCCGTGGGTTAGTATGAGACGCGCTACTCTTATAAAGTGCAGTTTCATCCTCTCCACATGATTCTCAAGAAACAACAAGCCTAATTGAAGATATTGAACGTGCCTTTGTACTTGAAGACCGCACTTCCCCTACACCACCATCGCAGGTGCTTGCTCTAACTTCGTAGTGTGATATGTGGTTGCATGTTGCATACGGTGCCTAGCTTGTAATGCTTCTAATTAGGGTAAATTGCATCTGCTTAGTTTACACATTATACTTGTGAATATGACATGCCTTCCTATTTTTGGTACGCTTGGTTCGAGAGATTATCATATTGTTTGGAATATATGTCCTTCAGTAGTACTTCCTCCTTTCCAGTTTATGGCTCAATTTCCTTGGAGTAGTATATGGGAGTACTACTACTAAAGCAATTTCCTTGGAGTCCGTGGTGCAGCAAGCTACCCTAGGCTATGTTACTACTCCCTCCTTTCCAGTTTATGGCTCAATTTCAAAATCTCTCCAACCAAGGTAGACGGTGAGTGGTGGAATTAATTTCGTAGTTTGCGCAAGTAATGTACGCTCGTTTTTCTTAAGAAGTTATGTTTACCGAGGAATTAATTAGAACGAATGCATGCATTACCACTAAATTTCCAAGAACTTCTACATGCATTGGTGAGTTTTCTCTTAACAATGCTTGCATCGGGTGATTTAACGCACCTCGACATCCAACATGTGATGGTACTACTACTACTAGTAGAATTGAGACTTATAAAACGGAAAAACGATTTTTAGACGAGGCCTGTAAACCGGAAAGGGGGGAGTAGTAAGTAGTATACTACCTCCATAGTGGGTACGTACTCCGTAAAATCAGATTTTCCCAAAACTAAGTCGCTCAACCTTTATTTGCTTGTTTCCCTTCCTGCCACGTTGCCTCGAACGGACTATGCCAAACTCCCCTACCTGCCACGCGGGAAATGACCCGCCCTCAGCTTTTTTTTAGTCCAGTTTTGTATCGATGGATCGCGCGAAGCAGCAAAAACCAAGCCGTGTCTTGTACTCCTCCGTCGACGCTCGCTTTCATGAATTATGTACTTCCTCTCACCGACATGTGGGACATATAGCAACCAGGTCGACATGTCATGAACCAACTCAGTGCAGAACAGCAGGGGGGACGCACCCTAGTCGTACCGCCCTAGTAGTAGTAATGAGCAATGAGACGTCAAATCACAATGCCACACCTTCCCAGACGGATGAAGCAACCATTATTTCACACTTTGCTTCACCATCATCTCCTTCAAGAAAACCATGTAGTATTGCTTCTACCATTGTTCTGCCTCAAGAGGGACACACGCATCGCCTTGGTATATCATGACACATGGGACTGCATGACAGGCCATGCTCCCCCGCCCATCGCTCGGTAAAATCACCTCATTTTTACTACTTCCTCGGTATCGGTTTACAGGGCATGCATGTCGTTCTAGGTTGAGAATTTAACTGGCTATATATGTGATGAACAGTATATGTTTAGAAACTACATCCGCTTAAGAATCGAACGATATACTTTTTGTGACATAGTAACTCATATTTAGTTAGTCCAATGGATGACCGAGAACTACGTGCGCGCCCTATAAACCGAGACGGAGAGGGTAGTACAGTACGTATCTTTTTAGATCAATATAGTCGGGATTCGTCGAGGAGCAAAACCAAGTGGTAGGCTGCTCCTGTCGTGTTGGCGTAGCAACTCAAGCAGGGTCGGTCCGCACACGAAATGGTGACACACTTAACAGGACCCCTTTGGCCGACATGTGGCTCATCCACCGTCTTGTTCTACGTGTGATGCACCAAATTATAGTTCGGAGCAGCGGTTGGACTTGGAGGCACCCCGGTCGTAGCGCCGCAGTAGTAGTAAATGAGCGATGAGGGGTAAAATCACAAAGCCCCACCTTTCCCGCATTAAGCTAGACGGACGAATCAACCATCATTTCACTCCAGGGCGCAAGAGCATAAAGAAAAGAGAAAACCAATGATGCATGCGGCAGCTACCTAGGGCACCCTAGGGTAGGGGCCTCCACTACAAATCCTTTTTTTAAAGCGCCTCCACTACAAATCCGCTTCTCCCTCGTCCTCTTGAAGAAAACCGATGATGCGTGCGGTGGTAGGGTTTATAGGAGTACTACGGCATGTGGGGCCATGTCGTAGTAAACGGGAGAGGGATTGAGTTCGAGTCAATGCCTTAATATGTGTGGGCTGCTTGGTTTTACGGGAACGAGGAAGCATTTTGGGTTCGGGGACCAATGGAGATATACATACAAAAAATTGTGGACGTAGGTTCGACCAAAAGGCACTGATGCATGGGCCCTGCATTTTGATATACCCACGACCGCGTGAAATTTGCTACTCTACTCAAAACTAGTAAGGTACATGCATTGAACGCATGAGATTTGGAAACCAAATTATGAATAAATACACACTATAGCATGTAAAGCTTTGAGTCATATATGCATGATGTAGATGTTCGTTTAGTTCTTATAGTTAATCTCATTCAAAATCAATTAGTTTTATAAAAAGGTAATGATTCATGGGATTGTGCATTGTAAAGCATAAAGTAAAAAACAAATAATGGCAATTCATTTAGAAAAAAAGTTTGGGCAATTATGATACGAAGATTCTAGAACAAAGGAGAAGTGCTTGTGTTTTGGGAAAGCATGCACGGCCCACATCTCTTATTGGTTGATATGTCATGAAACAAGAAACAAGGAGGGAGTTAATGTACCGTGCCAAAGTGTTTTGGGACTATTTAGTTTTCGGAAGATGACTTACACACCTAGACGGAGGGAGTACAAAAAGAAAAAATGAATTGCAGCTAAAAGAATGGCATTTCTAACAAAAATGTGAATGTGAAATACATATGTCTGCACGTGACCAGCACATACATTGTCAATGCAAAACTTAATGCAAGAAATAACTTATGAGTAACATGCACGAATTGATGATGTGGTGCTTGCATGCATAGAGTAGAAAAAACAATGTGATTTATTACTTGCATGCATGACGTGTTCGTGTGGCATAGTGGCATGTCTAGGAAAAAAGCTACTAGTGGGTTGTACTAGCTATTTAGGAATAGAAGATGTATACATGAAAGTTGTAGGGAAATAGATGACATGTATCTCAATTCCCATGAGTAGGGATTGGAAAAGAGATGTCATTTGGTTCACATCATAGGAACTTCTCTATTGAATCTAGAGATGACATGTATCTCAATTCCTATGAGAAGGGATTAGAAAAGAGATGTCATTTGGTTTACATCATAGGAACTTTTCTATTGAATATATGCTAATGTTTATTTTCCTTTCAAATTATGGGAGTATAGGAATCCATTCATATGAACCAAGTGGCTCTAAAGCTATAAAAATGATATCATGTTTATGTCCTTTGAAATTTGGAGTATATGAATCTATTCCTATGAACCAATTGGCTCTAAAGGAAAAAATCCAATAAAAATCATATCATATAGAGTTCCTATGATATTCCTCCACACCAAAGGATGGTTGAAATTGCTGCAGGTGATACGGCGGTGTTTCTTTGTAGACTCCTCCTCCATCTTTATAGTTACCTCTCGAAGATGAATGAAATGATATATACTGGGTATTCTATATGTGCATTTTGGTACACGAAAACTCGGTAAAAGTTTGCGAGGTTCGAATTTTCAATAAAGCTATATGGACTGCATTTTGGAACGGAGGGAGGAGCATACGGCACTTGCTAACATTCACGGGGAAGATTTGTGTGTAGGAGGAGTGGCTGCTCTGTTAAATGACATGGAAAAACTGACACTGTCAGGTGCCAATCTGACGGTTCTTACGGCGTTCGTCAAGAAACGGCTTGTGGCGAACGTTTGTCGGATAATGATTTACGGACACATGCATTGCATTGATACGTGCCCCCTCTCTCTCACGCACACACGCACCCTCACGAGTCACGACTCTCCCGAGTCCTCTCGCACCCACCGTCTATCTGCAGGTAGACGTCACACACATATGTGCTCTTCACACCCTGCCCTCATAACTTATAAAAAACAAAGGACGTCGGGCACCTTTTATTTTAGCTCACACGTCACACACTTCTACTATTACTCTTGTGGCGAATGTTCTTTGGG
>LR880970.1:10426894-10459288 GCA_904067115.1 Aegilops sharonensis | reverse complement strand
GTATATTCAGGTCATCCGCCTCATAGCGAGTGACATGTACAACCACACAATCCTTGTCTGCATCAAGGCTCTAATTGAAATAGAAACAAAGTCTGAATTACTTTCCAGTATAAGAAACACAAGTTATTTGAACCACTATGTATAGCATGGCATCGAAGCTAATAAATTTTGCATTATTCATCAGCACATACTTAGATGAAAAACCACAATCGAGATCGGTAAAGAAGAAAATCACCTTGGGTAGCTCAGCAGGGGGGAGGGGGGGACACATCCTCGAAGGGGGAAAACTGCTCCTGCAGTGCCAAGGGGGTTGTAACCTCAAACGGGGCGTTGACCATCTCAGTACTGGCCGTGAGCGTATCTGGGGTCGGCTCGGTGGCTGACACCATCTTCTTGGAGCTCTCTGTCTCGTGGGGATCAGCCTCCCGCGTCTGCTCCAATATCGGCAGATCTTTGCCTGGTTCTCCTTGGTCCATCATGAAACTGACGAATACTAGGAGACCACTGAAAGGAAAACACAATCGCAATGACAATGAAACAAAAAAGAGAGTGAGGATCGGTTACTACTTTGCAAAAGTTCTTTTTTTTTCTCTGAACGAAAATATACCAATATCATGGATCCGCTTACCTTCGCTTCATTGGGAGAGAAGAACAGTGGCAGATGTGAGTGTTGGCTTTCTTGAAGACGGTGAGGGAGAAGGGGATTTAGCGAAGAGTGAAATGATGCTTACTTCATCCAACAAACTTAGACTGCGGGGAGGTGGGGTTTTGTGATACAATGGCTGATACGTCTCCAACGTATCTATAATTTTTTATTGTTCGATGCTATTATATTACCCGTTTTGGATGTTTATGGGCTTTATTTTACACATTTATATCATTTTTGGGACTAACCTACTAACCGGAGGCCCAGCCCGAATTGCTGTTTTTTTGCCTATTTCAGTGTTTCGAAGAAAAGGAATATCAAACGGAGTCCAAACGGAATGAAACCTTAGGGAGCGGATTTTTGGAACAAACGTGATCCAGAGGACTTGGAGTAGAAGTCAAGCAACAGCCGAGGTGGCCACGAGGGTGGAGGGCGCGCCCCCCTACTGGGCGTGCCCCCCTGTCTCGTGGGCCCCTCGGGCATCCACTGACCTACTTCTTCCTCCTATATATACCCATGTACCGCGAAAACATCAGAGGAGCCAACAAAAAATTATTTCCACCGTCGTAACCTTCTGTATCCGCGAGATCCCATCTTGGAGCCTTCGCCGGCGCTCCGCCGGAGGGGGAATCGACCACGGAGGGCTTCTACATCAACACCATAGCCTCTCCGATGAGTTGTGAGTAGTTTACCACAGACCTTCGGGTCCATAGTTATTAGCTAGATGGCTTCTTCTATCTCTTTGAATCTCAATACAAAGTTCTCCTCGATCTTCTTGGAGATCTATACGATGTAACTCTTTTTGCGGTGTGTTTGTCGAGATCCTGTGAATTGTGGGTTTATGATCAAGTTTATCTATGAGAAATATTTGAATCTCCTCTGAATTCTTTTATGTCTGTTTAAGTTATCTTTGCAAGTCTCTTCGAATTATCGGTTTGGTTTGGCCTACTAGATTGATCTTTCTTGCAATGGGAGAAGTGCTTAGCTTTGGGTTCAATCTTGCGGTGTCCTTTCCCAGTGACAGCAGGGGCAGCAAGGCACGTATTGTATTGTTGCCATCGAGTATAAAAAGATGGGGTTTATATCATATTGCATGAGTTTATCCCTCTACATCATGTCATCTTTCTTAATGCGTTACTCTGTTCTTTATGAACTTAATACACTAGATGCATGCTGGATAGCGGTCGATGTGTGGAGTTATAGTAGTAGATGTAGGAAGGAGTCGGTCTACTTGTCACGGACGTGATTCCTATATACATGATCATGCCTAGATAATCTCATAATTATTCGCTTTTCTATCAATTGCTTGACAGTAATTTGTTCACCCACCGTAATACTTATGCTATCTTGAGAGAAGCCACTAGTGAAACCTATGGCCCCTGAGTCTATCTCTTATCATATAAGCTTTCAATCTACTTTTATTTGCATCTTTACTTTTCCAATCTATATTATAAAATACCAAAAATATATTTATCTTATCAAATTATCTCTATCAGATCTCACTTTCGCAAGTGGCCTTGAAGGGATTGACAACCCCTTTATTGCATTGGTTGTGAGTTCTTTTTTGTTTGTGTAGGTGCGTGGGACTTCTAAGGAGCCTCCTACTGGATTGATACCTTGGTTCTCAAAAACTGAGGGAAATACTTACGCTACTATTTCTGCATCACCCTTTCCTCTTCAAGGAAAACCAACGCAAGCTCAAGACGTAGGAATGACTCGTTACTGTCGCGTTACGACCGGGGTGACCCTCCGCCTCCATACTGCCTTCTAATTTAGTAGATGGCATTTGGGCCCGCGCGCGGCATTGCCCGCATGTCGGTGAACAAAAGTAAAATGGCATTAAGTAGAGGGAGATGTTTCGATGATCTAGGAGGAGCCGGAAGCGGTAGTGTATCCACTGTACTAGTAGTAATTGTTTTTCTGGTAGCTGTAGAGTGTCTCCACTATACTAGTAGTAATTGTTTCTCTGGGCCCAAGACAAAACAGCCCATCCACCCTAGTAAATAATAAAATCAATTCAAAAGCCCCTATATTTACTTAATGACAGGCGCTACCCACACCCAGCACACCGCCCCCAAAAAAACCTGGGTGCTCTTCTTCCTCCTCACTCCCACCCACCTCACGTCAGCTCGCTCCACTCGTACCCCCAAATTCCTCACCTCACTCCTACAGAAAACCCCAGCTCCCCTTCTTCCTCACTATAACAGAAAAACCTCACTCCCCTTCTTCTTCACTCGCACTACAACTAGGCTCGTCATTCGTTACTCTGCTCAAATCCGTGAGCGTGACGAGGCGCCCTTGAGGAAAATGGAGTCAGCTGACCCCGACACCAAGAAGATGAGGCTCCCGCCAGCGGCGATGCCTGTTGTAGATACCGCACCCGGCAGCGCGGGGAGAAGCGGCGACCCCGCCCCCACCGGATCCCAGGAACCCGTAGAATCTCGGGTGGACCGCATCAGCGATCTCCCGGACGCCGTCCTTGGGGAGATCATCTTGCTTCTCCCCACCAAGGATTCCTGCCACACCCAAGTCCTCTCAACTCGGTGGCGCCCTCTATGGCGCGTCGTGCCCCTTAATCTCGACTGTCATCAGCTATCTCTCTTCAATGATTTTGAAATCCCCAGAGCCATCATTTCCTCCCACCAGGGCTCCGTTCAATGCCTCTGCATCCCGTCATGCTACCTGAGCAAGCATACCATGCCCTGCATGGTGGATGCCTGGCTGAAATCCCCTGAATTCACAGAACTACAGCTGCTTGAGTTCTACTATTCCCCTGGAAATCACCTACCAGATACCGAAGGCCATCTATCTATGCTCTCAGCACCGATGTCCATCTCGCGGTTTTCCTCCTCTCTCCACACCGCCACCTTTGCGCTGTGCTACCTACCAGACAATCTGGTACTAAACCTTCGACTCCCATTTGTCAAGAAACTTTCACAAGTGCGGGTTCGTATATCGGAGGCCTCATCGCACAACATCATCCACTCCAGTTGCCCTGCCCTAGAGTGCTTGGTGCTTGTTTTCACAGTTAGAATCGGTTGTCTCCAAATAAAGTCGCCTAACTTTGTAAGAATTGGCATTTCTTTTGACGGAAGGCAGCTCATCATCCAAGATGCCCCTTCACTTCGAAGGTTGATCCTTGATTCTAGTTATTCACCGTCGCAAATAACCGTCCTCTCTGCTCCTACACTGGAGACCTTGGGTGTAATACATGATCTCTGTGCTCATTTCAAGATGGTGTTTGGCTCCATAGTTCTTCAGGTACTTTATATTATCATCTACACTTGTAACCATAAGCTGCATTTTAAATTTCTGCGCATAAGTTATATATCATCTCGGAGTACACATTTTGTACTAATATTATGTTCTATGATCAATGAAGAGTTTCTTCATGGATAGCCTATCAATGGTGCTGGACTCTGTCAAGATCTTATATATCCAAATGAATAGTTTTGATCTGAACAAGATTATTAGCTTGCTGCAATGTTTTCCATGTCTGGAGAAGTTTTATATAAAGGTGATAATTTCACGCACATTGGAAGCCCGCATATAGTGTACTAGAATTAACCGTTCAGCTGTTGCTCTTTCCACACTCTTTTTTTTTAGACCTTAACTGTTTTCAATCTTCATGTCTATTTAGGAAACAGAACGGGGTAAGAAAGTTATAACCAATCGGTGGATTCGTAAGCACCGGGATTTTCTCACTTCTCATGACATTCGATTGAAGACAATAACGCTAGACCAATATGTAGCCAACCATGCAAACACTAGATTTGTCACATTCTTCCTGCTAAATGGGAGGTTACTATTGTCCATCAGGCTTAAGTTTATCAGCAGCATGGTTTTGACGGATGGGTATGTCGAAGAGCAAAAAAAGGAGTTTCAGGTGGAGTTTCAGGTGGGCAAAAGAGCTTCTGAACATGCCGGTCTTCTATTTACAACATATTCTGGTCATAATCCAGTAAATTTTACGACCCAGGATGTTCATTCTATGGACCTGACCGATCCATTTGATTGTGACTGCCGAAAACAGTGCTGGAGTTAGATGTTGTTGCCCTTTCCAACATGGGTTTTGTCTAAACCTGATGAACAATTAACCCTCATGCTTTTCTATAGTTTGTAAGCTAGAGTTAGATGTTCTTGGCCTTTTCAACTCGGCTGTGACTGTCATATTTTCTTTGAAACAAGGCAAATGGCTTGCCATTCGTTTAATTTAGAGTGAAATATTGTAAAAAATCCCAACCAAGGGAAATAACATCACTCTCGCCGGCTTCTTGAGCTCACTGTGCATTACAGAAGCCAAGTGATTAGCCCTCACCAGCACCCACAAACTTATTTTGAACTAGCACACCAAATGGGCTATAAATTTTCATAGGAAAGGTTGCATGACCGTGACAGATTTGGATTCTGACATTTGGGACCCACGAGGAAATAGCCTTTCCAAGGTGGTGTCGACTTACTAGCTAGTCAACAAACGTTTCTGTCTACCAGCCGTTGGATTGACATCCAACATCTGTCGTGTATATTCTACCTCTGGTCTTCTTCCTCCAGCCGCCCAAACCAAACCACCCCGTCGGCTCCGCCTGCTCCCGCCTCCCATGGCTGGCTGCGCCTCCGCCGCCCTACCATACCCTCCAACATTGGCCAGTCCCTCCATCTATTCCCCCATATGTCATGTTATTCTCCGATGACGTCAGCTCCAACACGCACCCGCACCCGAACCAGTCAACCCTCATACTCCCCTCCACCTGCAACTGGACCGGCGCATCTTCCAACTGGATCGTCCGAGGCCTTGCCGTCATCCTCGGCCTTGGTTCGCTCGCCGTGCACGGTGCGCCACCCTCTTGCGTTGTCAACGCCGTCAACAACCGAGAGGAACAAGGATATGACTGTACGTGGAGAGTATGACAGTAGGGACCCACCAGCGTCATGGTAGTAAGCAAGCAAGTGCTTCGTTATTACAAGCCCCAAAAAATGGTTCCTCCTAATGGTTGGACATCTGGGGCTCACGCCATTGTCAACATAGTCAATAAACGAGAGAATTACACAATGAGCGGCTGACACCAGGGACACAGCAGGTCACGCAGTTATTATTTACTTTTTTTAGGAACAAGCAGTTGTTATTTATACTAGTTTTAGCGATGGATCAGGGTAACAACGGGGCTGTGCGGGGGTTGTGGCCTGTCTAGCCAGGGTTTTATTTATGTTTACCACATCATGAGCCCAGTTGTGTTTTTTTCTCGCTGAAAATGGCTAGCCCAGTTCTATTTTTTTAAAAGAAATGCCCAAACGAGGCCTACTTGCTTTATCAGCCCTGCTGGGCTGCAAATCTTCCAAGACGAGGAGAGAGTTTCATTCGGTTTGCCCAGAAATGGGTTCTACAATTTTAAAACACATCAAACCGGGAATTAGTTTCTTTTTTTAATTACAAGATTTTGAATTCCATTGATTTTTATGCCTGGAAAATTATTTGGATTTTATATTTATATAAATTATTTTTCAAAATAGTTTGAATGTGACTCAATATTTCGAGATTAAAAACAGTTGACCGCACTGAAATATGTAAAATTTCGTATAATTTTTAACCGTGGCCACAATATGGGGTGTAATGCTAACAAAAATAAGATGGGATCCAAAAAATTCTTAAGAATTGGCAAATGGGCTGTAAATTATTAGAAATAATGGCAGATGGGTTGTATGTTGTTTTCCATGGATTTGAGGCTGATTTGTGCGCCTGCTACAGGTTGACACGTATGATTTCCTGAAAAATAAGATTGACGCACACGCAATGCCGTGTCAACTTAGTCAACACACGAGAGCAGTGACTGTTGGATGTCCATCCAACGGCCGTCGTGCTTCTTCAATCTCTGCTCTTCTTGCTCCAGCCGCTTAAACAAGCGTTTGCAGGACTGCCTGCTCCTTCCTCCCGCGGCCGGCTATGCTGCCACGCGGGCCTCACCACCCCATCGTTCTCCCATCGCTGGCCTAGCCATCCCTCCACTCACCCACACCTGCTGTTATTCTTCGGCGACGACAGGCAGACTAGTAAACCCTCGCACTCCCCTGCGCGTGGGAAACAACTGCCGAGTTTTCCCTAGTTCCGTGTCGTTCCCTTCCTAGGCCTCGCCGTCGTCCACCGCCCTGGTGCTCTCGGCGTGGCGTGGTCAACATGGTCAACGAATGACATGCATCAGAAGTGGACTGTACGTGGAGAGGCTGACAGCTGGGTCCATGGCTGCACGCAAGGAAATGCCTCCTTATTACGCACAAAGTAATGATTCCTCCACCTGACAGCTTGGACCCACCGGAAGGGCCTCCGTATTTCACGAAAAAAATGTTACCCCACTGACAGGTCGGACCCATCAGCTGTATCTTTGCACACAAGGAAGTGCCTCGTTATTATGCACAAAAAAATGAATACCCCCAGCTAGCTGGGACCCACCATAGTGGGCGGCTGACTTGTGGGCCTACTAAGATGACGGGGACGGAGGGCTTTGTCAACTTAGTCAATATGAATGATTCTAGCTCCAGTGACCGTACGATGTCCATCGAACGACCGTAGTGCTTCTTCAACCTCTGGTCTTCTTGCTCCAGCCGCCCAAACAAGCGTCGGTCGTGCCGCCTGCTCCTCCCTCCCATGCCCGGATGTTCTGCCACCGCTGGCCATGCCATCCTTCTATACTCACCCACACCTCCTGTTATTCTCCGGCGATGGCAGCCTCACACCGCAGCCGAAGCAGTCAACCCACGTACTCCCCTTCGCGTGGGCATCCGCTGCCACGTCTTCCCCGGCTCCGTGTCGTCCCCTTCCTAGGCCTCGCCGTCGTCCACCGCCCTGGTGCTCTCGGCGCAGCATGGTCAATGTGGTCAACGAATGACTTCCGTCGGAAGAGTACTGTACATGGAGAGGCTGACAGCCGGGTCCACGGCCGCAGCAAGGAAGTGCCTCTTTATTACGCGCAAAATAATTATTCCTCCACCTGACAGCAGGGACCCATCGAACGGGCCACCGTATTTCGTGAAAAAAACGTTTCCCCCCTGACTGCTGGGACCCACCAGCTACATCTTCGCACGCAAGGAAGTGCGTCCATATTACGGGCGAAAAAATGATTCGCCCCCTAACTGTTGGGACCCACTAGCTACATCTTCGCACGCAAGGAAGTGCCTAACAATTGGGACCCACCTGGTCAAAGCATACGTAGCTTTGTCATTCTGGTCGCGAACGTGTACGTACATACTAGTCGATGTAGAGGCACGCACGTGTCGTAGTAGAGGCGCGCGCGTGTCGTAGTAGAGGCACACACGTAGCATGTACACGTACGTCCAGCGGCCAGGGTGCAAGAAAGAAAATATGGCCACGTACATACATACGGGCGGGGTCTCGAACGCCTACTCGCGCATATGTACGGCCAGGGCTCGTGTACATGGCTGGGTCGAAACGGAGAAGCTGCGCCGTGGTCGTGTTCATGGGGACGCAACGGAATGTGTCTTGTTCATCGGGAGGCAACGGAACGCGTGCTGTTCATCGGGAGCCATCCGGCTTGGACGGAATAGCCGATGGAAACGAGGCCTGGTGTAGCACAGAACGGAGGAAACGACCTTGTGTTCGACCGGCCATGGTCGAAATGGTATCCTGTTCATCGGGAGGGGTCTGGTGTACCGCAAAACGGAGGAAATGGACTTTTGTTGAACCTCCTAGGGTCGAAACAGGGTCCTCTTGACCAGGAGGGGCGTGGCATACCGCAAAACGGAGGAAACGGACTTGTGTTGGAGCGCTACGGTCGAAACGGGTGTCCTGTTCATCAGGAGGGGTGTGGCCTACCGCAAAACGGGGCTCCACGGGATACTGTTCATCTCCACCGTCGACCTCCACCAGCCTCCACGGGCTACTATTCATCCACCGTCGAACTCCTCCAGCCTCCACCTGTTACTGTTCATCCACGGGCTCCTGTTCAGCCAGCCTCCACCGCGCGCTCCTCCACCGGCTACTGTTCAACCAGCCCTCTCCACGGGGTCCTGTTGAACCACCCCTCCACGGGCTACTGTTCATCCAGCCCTCCACCGGCTACTGTTCAACCAGCCCTCCACCGGCTACTGTTCAACCTTCCCTCCACGGGGTCCTGTTCATCCACGCCCAACCGGCTCGATCGATTGGGGTCATGTTCATCAAGTGGCAACACGGGGTCCTGTTCATCCAACCCCCCACAGGGAACTGTTCATCCAAACCCCCCCAACAACGCTCACTGCTCATCAAGGGAAGGAGCCAGCAGTGTTTGATCGGCTTCAGTTAGCAGCAGTAGCGAACGAAGGAATCGCTCGATCGGGTACAGTTAACAGCGATCGATCGATCGCTCGGGTTCAGTAACGCGTAGCCTACAGTGCAACCGCTCGGGTTCAGTAGGTGAATGGCTCGCTCGGGTTCAGTTAGAGCCCAACGCCTCGCACCCACGCACGTACGTGTACGAGAGAAACGCGCATCGCGCGGCCCCCGACCACCCACCGTACCGGGAACTCCCTGATATTTTCCGCGCCCTCGCTTCTACCACGGTTTTTTCCATCATGGGTGGCCCAAAGAATGTCATGCAGCTGCGTCTCCGGGCCGCCCAGGATGAAAATCCCATTTTCTATCATGATTTTTTGTCATAGAAGTAGGAGCCCACCACATCTATGATGATACCGGGTTTTGTCACAATTATCGTCATAGAAGTGTTATAAGTATGACAGAAAGAAATTCTGTTCGGCCCTAAATGTCACGGGTTGATGTCTACTACACAACCTTCTTCTTGTAGACGTTGTTGGGCCTGCAAGTGCACAGGTTTGTAGGACAGTAGCAAATTTCCCTCAAGTGGATGACCTAAGGTTTTTCAATCCGTAGGAGGCGTAGGATGAAGATGGTCTCTCTCAAACAAACCTGCAACCAAATAACAAAGATTATCTTGTGTCCCCAACACACCCAATACAATGGTAAATTGTATAGGTGCACTAGTTCGACGAAGAGATGGTGATACAAGTGGAATATTGATGGTAGATAAAGGTATTTGTAATCTGAAAATGTAAAAACAGCAAGGTAACTAATGATAAAAGTGAGCGTAAATGGTACTGCAATTGTAAGAAACAAGTCCTAGGGTTCATACTTTCACTAGTGCAAGTTCTCTCAACAATAATAACATAGATAGATCATATAACAATCCCTCAACATGCAAGAAAGAGTCACTCCAAAGCCACTAATAGCGGAGAACAAACGAAGATATTATGGTAGGGTATGAAACCACCTCAAAGTTATTCTTTCGGATCAATTTATTCAAGAGTTCGTACTAGAATAACACCTTAAGATACAAATCAACCAAAACCCTAATGTCACCTAGATACTCCATTGTCACCTCAAGTATCCGTGGGCATGATTATACGATATGCATCACACAATCTCAGATTCATCTATTCAACCAACACAAAGTACTTCAAAGAGTGCCCCAAAGTTTCTACCGGAGAGTCAAGATGAAAACTTGTGCCAACCCCTATGCATAGGTTCATGGGAGGAACCCGCAAGTTGATCACCAAAACCTACATCAAGTGGCACGTGATATCCCATTGTCACTACAGATAAACACGGCAAGACATACATCAAGTGTTCTCAAATCATTAAAGACTCAATCCGATAAGATAACTTCAAGAGGAAAACTCAATTCATCACAAGAGAGTAGAGGGGGAGAAACATCATAAGATCCAACTATAATAGCAAAGCTCGCGATACATCAAGATCGTGCCATAGAGAGAACACGAGAGAGAGAGATCAAACACATAGCTACTGGTACATACCCTCAACCCCGAGGGTGAACTACTCCCTCCTCGTCATGGAGAGCACCGGGATGATGAAGATGGCCACCGGTGATGGGTTCCCCCTCCGGCAGGGTGCCGGAACGGGCTCCCGAGAGGTTTTTGGTGGCTACAGAGGCTTGCGGCGGCGGAACTCCCGATCTATATTATGTTGTGATGTTTTTAGGGTACGTAGGCTTATATAGGCGAAAGAAGTCGGTCGGGGGAGCCTCGAGGGGCCCACGAGAGGGTAGGGTGCGCCCAGGGGGTGGGCACGCCCCCCTGTCTCGTGGCTTCCTTGATGCTCCCTTTACTTCAACTCAAAGTCTCCTTGGTCATAATCTTCCCAAGAATCACGATGTCGAAGGTTTCATTCTGTTTGGACTCCGTTTGATATTCCTTTTCTTTGAAATACTGAAACAGGCAATAAAACAGTAATATGGGCTGGGCCTCCGGTTAGTAGGTTAGTCCCAAAAGTAATATAAAAGTTTATAATAAAGCCCATAAACATCAAAAAGGGGTAATATAATAGCATGGAACAATCAAAAATTATAGATATGTTGGAGACGTATCAAGCATCCCCAAGCTTAATTCTGGCTCGTCCTCGAGTAGGTAAATGATAAAAACAGAATTTTTGATGTGGAATGCTACCTAGCATATTTCTCAATGTAATTTTCTTTATTGTGGCATGAATGTTCAGATCCAAACGATTCAAAATAAAAGTTCATATTGACATAAGAAATAGTAATACTTCAAGCATACTAATCAAAGCAATCATGTCTTCTCAAAATAACATGGCTAAAGAAAGTTATCCCTACAAAATCATATAGTCTGGCTAGGCTCTATCTTCATCACACAAAGTATTTAATCATGCACAACCCTGATGACAAGCCAAGCAATTGTTTCATACTTTAGTAATCTGAAACTTTTTCAACTTTCAAGCAATACATGAGCGTGAGCCATGGACATAACACTATATGTGGAATAGAATGGTGGTTGTGGAGAAGACAAAAAGGAGAAGATAGTCTCACATCAACTAGGCGTATCAACGGGCTATGGAGATGCCCATTAACAATATCAATGTAAGTGAGTAGGGATTGCCATGCAACGGATGCACTAGAGCTATAAATGCATGAAAGCTCAATAAAAGAAACTAAGTGGGTGTTCATCCAACTCGCTTGTTCACGAAGACCTAGGGCATTTTGAGGAAGCCCATCATTGGTATATACAAGCCAAGTTCTATAATGAAAAATTCCCACTAGTATATGAAAGTGACAACATAGGAGACTCTCTATCATGAAGATCATGGTGCTACTTTGAAGCACAAGTCTATAAACTCTTCTTGAAAGCAACAAATTCCCACTAGTATATGAAAGTGACAACATAGGAGACTCTCTATCATGAAGACCATGGTGCTACTTTGAAGCACAAGTATATGAAAGTGATAATTTTCAGGTCTATAAACTGAATCATCAAAATCTTCAAATTCTTTAAACAAAGATTCAATTTCACATGCACCCTTAAAAGCAACAAATTCTTCTATTTGTTCCACATCATAGTAATCATATATACCTCTAGCATAAGAAGCCAAGGTTTCATTATCATTAAATTTGCATGAAAAGGGAAGGTGTGGAGCCTTCATCCTAGAGCAACAAGTATAATCATATCTCAAGCATAGTTGCCTAGCATACCACTTCAACATATAAATTTGATCCCATAATAGTTTCCCTTTTTGAGTCAAGCGATAATCCCTAAACTATTCACGTTGATCCAACGTGTCTCCCATTACAAAATTGAATGGGGTTTTCTCGGGATTATCAAAGTAGTACATAATATCTTTCACATAATGAGCATCGAGGGTTTTAGGAGGTTCCCCATCTCCATAAGTAGCAAGTAAACCTAATTTTTTTGGTATTTCGTGTTCTATATCCATAACTAAACATAGAGAGCAACTAAGAACAGCAAATAAAAATTACTTAGTGATAAAGCAAACAAGCACACACGAGAATATTCACCCCACGCTATAATGTAACACCCCAAAATTTTAACCCTGATTTGTTATTTAAAATTTTGCCAGGGAATTAAATTTTTTTATTTTCTGGATCTATCTTTTGATTTCAGAACCTCTCTTTTTTTTGATTTTGTAGAGTTTTTATCCCAAGTGAAAACTTTCCAAAATCATTAATGGACTTGTATGCCCTCTCAAGAAACATTTCTTTTATCAGTGGATATATTTGCATAATTGTTTTCCCTGAGCTTTACTATTTTAAAAATGATTTTTCATAAGTTTTGAAGCCTCTTTTTGCACTACAACCATTTCAAATTCTTCTCTAAAATTCCCACCGAAATTTGGGGATGTCATGTGATGTTTCCACATCACTTTTATGCAAAAATATATTTTTGTCATTGGAGGTTTTGAGCTCTACCTCAAGTTTTCAAAACTGTCCAGTTGGTAGTTTTACACTACAACCTATTTAAGTATTTTTATAAAAATTTCACCAAGTATTTGGAGATGTCAGTAGATGCATATAATCCAACTTTATGCAATAACCCACTGGTGTTCCTTGAAAAATTTGAGCAAATCATCCTCTTTTGCTCTCTGGACCAGATTGGCATTTTCTACTGCAACCCCATTTTATTTTGCTCTGTTGCCCATGATTCTTTTTCCTACTTATAGACCAGCCTGCAAAACCCTTAAGTCCAGGAGAATGGACCCATTGGAGTATTTTTGGTCCATGGAACTATGCCCTTTACTTTCTGTCCAGAATTGGTTTTCTCAAAAACTTGCACTAACAAGTTTCTGTTTTTACCAAAGTAATCTTGCCAACCTCTTCATCATCTAAAGAGACAATCTGGAGATTTTGGCCACCCCAAGAGATGCCTAGATGCACTTGGCATTTCATCGAACAGGTTAGGAGCACGGCCAGTCTTGGCATGCTTTTGGACTTGCATTATGAAGTTGCCCTAATGGCCTTACCAGCATGCCTATTAGCTCCCATATGATCATTAGCCTAGCCCTGTTTAGTTGTAGAGGCAACAGAGAGGCATAGAACGCAATGGCATTTGGTCGAACACCTCGCGTGCGTGCGCTGGGCGCGCCCAGAGCGCACGTTTTGCACGCGCGCGCACCGAGTCGCCACGTCCCACTGCCGCCTCCCCGCACCCGTTCTGGTCCCTCCCCACTCGCAGCCAACACGCCCGCCCCCTCCCTCGCCGCAGAGCCATCCCTGGAGCTCCACAGCGCCGCCGTCAGGTTGGCCGTGGCAACTAGCGGCCGGCCACAGCAGACTCCTGCCCTGGACGGCGCCGCCCGAGCCACAGCCGCACGCCAGCTGCCCCTGGAACAGCCCGAGCCTATCCTCGAGCATGTCCGCTAGCGCTCGTCGGCGCCACGTCGCGCTGCAGCTACAGAACGGCGGTTCGCCGTCGATCCTATCCACGGCCGCCGTCGGAACCAACCTCAACCGCTATAAAATTAAATCCCGAGCGCGTCTACGCCCTCAGACAACCTCAAGCCATCCCCCTAGAGCCCCCACGGCCAGAAATCGACGGAGGGAAGGCTTTCTTCCTCGACTCCGACCAGTTCGGCCTCCGCCACGTCCCGGTCCCGCTTGTCGCAACCAGAGCCTTCCCGTCCATCCGGCGCCACCGTCAACTCCCCAGAACCCTGCGGAGCCACCCCGCCTCTCAAACGCGACCGGGAACCGCCGGAGCAGAAACCTCCGCCGTGGAGCCACCTCCGCCGCGGAGCTCGCCGCCGGCGATCCCCTCCACCCCCGCCAACCTAGCGACCACCGGGAGGACCGCCCTGGACTGGCGGATCCATCCCCTCTCTCAGAACCCCGCGGGGAGCCGCCATTCGTCGCCGGCGATCGCCGGAGCCCCGCCTCTGCTCGGACAAAGGAGGAAGGAGGCGGGGGTGACTGGTCAAACCTGACCAGTGGGCCCAGGGGACCCACTGTCAGTGACCCACGGGCCGGTCCGCGCTGGTGTAAGGGGAAGCGTAAAACCAGAGTACGTCTTCTACGTGTTCTATTTCGAAACGTTTTTCTTTTCCTGTTTTATTTAAAAACAGGATTTTGACTAAACTTTGACTGGCCATAACTTTTTAAATAAAACTCCAAATGAGTTGATTCTTTTTCCTACCTCTCTCAAATTTCACCTAGTTTATTTTAAGATTTATTTCAAAAATAATTAGGAAAACTTTTTGTACTGTTTTTAAAGTTTGTGTTAATTTGAATATTTTCAAAAATAGGATTTTGAAGAAGAAGGCAACCTTCAAAAAGTGCACCCCCTCTTGCATACCCTTGAAGGCAAGCATTCTGAACCCTGGCATAATATTGTGTGTGTTATTTGACACGGTTACAACACCACCTTGACACGGAGTATCCGTTATTTTATGTGATGATAGGATCATACTCCTGAGTGCATATTGATGATTTCATGCTATTGGAGTTTGATATGTTTGTGATAGTAGTCACCATCATATGCCTTTCATGCATACCGGAAGGAATCCGGGAAAGCCTCTGTCTTGGGTAGACACGGGATTGTCTCTAGTCCTCCGTCGAGACGGTTGTGTCCGATACGGCATGATGAGGTATGACGAGTGGTGATCCTGTCTGTTGGTTGAAGTATAAATTGTTATGCTAATCATGCAGGGAATACTTAAACCTCCTGAGTCGGCCGTAGATCGAGTCTTGTTCCAGTAACCCCCATACTTGTTTCGTATTACCACTTGTCCCTGCGATAGGTAGGGTACGGTTCAGTAAGTTGTCAACCCCTTTCCTAGCACACACTATACAGAGAGGCCATGGTGGAAGATACCGGCTGCATCCGGTAGGCATGCCACCTGGTCCGGGGGCATGGTGTTTCCGGTTGGAGCCGAGGGGGTAGCTCCCCTAGTTTGCGCGCGTTATAAATTTTGTGATCCCATGCTACTCGAGGTTGTAGCCTCCCCACTTAGAGTTTTGCTTAAAAGGTGTCGTCGGTGATTCCAGACACCGGTAAGTTAGGCTGGTGTGTGCGGTTAGGTGTGTTTTCAATTAAAACACCATAGACGGACTTAGTCCCGATGGACTAAAGGAATCTGTTACCCGTGGGTAAAGAGTACACCCTCTGTAGAGATTAAACATCTATTGACTACAGTCTGGGATGGGTCAAGTGTCGGTCTTCGAAGGAAAAACTGCTAGACCAGAACATTGATCATGACTTGTGACTGATGATGATTATGATTATTATTATTATTGACTGACCATTTGTATTATTTGAATTATTGAGCATCCCTGGGATGGTTCTACCTCCTGGATATTCACCGTGATTATTTACCTTATAATCCCTTTATGTGGTGTCGCATAGACGCCCGACTGCGGCATGTTAGTTATTTACTTACCTTATAAGCCCTTTATGTGGCGTCGCATAGACGCCCGACTGCGGCATGTTAGTTATTTATTTACCTTATAAACCCTTTATGTGGTGTCGCATAGACGCTCGACTGTGGCATGTTTTGTTATCTATTTACTTTATAAGCCCTTTATGTGGTGTCGCACAGACGCCCGACTGTGGCATGTTTTGTTATTTATTTACTTTATAAGTCCTTTATGTGGTTTCGCTTTGACGCCCGACTGAGGCATGCTTTACATCATTATCCTTTCGAGGCGTCGCTTCAGACACCCGATCGGTGCATTCTATTTCTGCTCTCTGATTGCATACTCATGCTTGCGTGCATCATGGATTTTTTTTATTTCGTGTCTGACGTTATGATCATAAAAATATTTCGGAGCATGGTTATCATTTGTTATGTTATACCTGTGTTCATAATGTTTGCGAGTACATTCAAAAGTACTCACTGGCTTGTCCCTGGCTATTGTCTTGGCCAGATTTCTTGCATGAAGAGGAGCGTTGCGATGACAGCCCCGGAACCCTCGCAATGGTGACAGCGGCCTCGCAAAGATAGGAGTTACCCTGGTCAGCTGTTCCTGTGGGAAATGGGGTCCCATAGACGCCGTTGAACCACAAACCGCTTCCGCCATCAGCCACTAGAAACCATTTGTTGTGCTCATAGGCCAGAATGGTCTTGTACTACATATCTTTTTACTTTGCTTGGAGTTTCTGTATCAAGTTGGTGCCTCATCAGCTAACAGTAATCCTGGAGCTGGTGAGCACAAGGGCCATTTTCTGGGAAATTAATATCCCGAAAATCCGGTCCTGACATATAACTCCCCGGCAACGGCGCCAGAAAAAGGTATTGATAACCCACAAGTATAGGGGATCAATTGTAGCCTCTTTCGATAAGTAAGAGTGTCGAACCCAACGAGGAGCTAAAGGTAGAACAAATATTCCCTCAAGTTCTATCGACCACCGAGACAACTCTACACACGCTTGACGTTCGCTCTACCTAGAACAAGTATGAAAGTAGAAGTACTTTGTAGGTGTTGTTGGATAGGTTTCAAAGAATATAAAGAGCACGTAAATAAAAACTAGGGGCTGTTTAGATAAAGACACAACTAAATTAGTTTTCGTAAAGAGCTTTTTGTCACGAGAAAGTTATTTGTCCCTAGGCAATCGATAACTAGACCGGTAATCACTATTGCAATTTTATTTGAGGGAGAGGCATAAGCTAACATACTTTCTCTACTTGGATCATATGCACTTATGATTGGAACTCTAGCAAGCATACGCAACTACTAAAGATCATTAAGGTAAAACCCAACCATAGCCTTAAAGTATCAAGTCCTCTTTATTCCCATACGCAAACAACCTACTTACTCGGGTATATGATTCTTTCACTCACGCCACCCACCATAAGCAAATCATGAACATATTGCCAACCCTACAACAGGGATCCCTCACGCTTGCGCGACATGGAGAGCACCATAGGACAGCACCAATAATAAAACATGCAACTCAAACCAATCACGATCATCAATGAACCCATAGGACAAAACGGATCTACTCAAACATCATAAGATAGCCATACATCATTGGGAAATAATATATAGTGTTGAGCACCATGTTTAAGTAGAGATTACAATGGGTAAAAGAGGGGTTACACCGCTGCATAGAGGGGGGAAGAGTTGGTGATGCCGGCGGTGAAGTTCTTGGTGTAGATTGCGGTGACGATGATGGCCCCGGCGGCACTCTGGTGCCACCGGAAGCGAGGGGGAGAGAGCCCCCCTCCTTCTTCTTCTTCCTTGACCTTCTCCCTAGATGGGAGAAGGGTTTCCCCTCTGGTCCATGGTCTCCATGGCGCGGGAGGGGCGAGAGCCCCTCCGAGATTGGATCTGTCTCTCTTTCTCTCTTTGTTTCTACGCTCTAGTATTCTGCCCTTTCACCGTTTCTTATATATCCGGAGATCTGTAACTCCAATTGGATTGAAACCTTCACCATGATTTTTTCTGAAAATTAGCTTTCTTGCGGCCAAAGAAGGGCGGCAGCTGCCTTACGGGGTGCCCACAAGGGTCAGGGGCGCGCCCCCTGCCTCGTGGCCCCCTCGGGCACCGTCTCGCGTTGATTCTTCTTCCCAAATATCACAAATATTCCAAAAATATTCTCCATCTGTTTTTATCCCGTTTGGACTCCGTTGATATGGGTTTTCTGCAAAACGTAAAACATGCAACAAACAGGAACTGGCACTGGGCACTGGATCAATATGTTAGTCCCAAAAATAATATAAAAAGTTGCCAAAAGTATATGAAAGTTGTATAATATTGGCATGGAACAATCAAAAATTATAGATACGGCGGAGATGTATCAAGCGGCATATTCAGTATGCTTTTCGAACGTGCCTCCATATAATTCGGCGAGGACAGGGACTGACAGATTTATGTCTGCAGGTATGCTGACTGGCCGTCGCGAAGAGGAAATGTCTGAATCTCAAGGTGACCTGCTACGAGAGCTGTCCCAAATGCACCAGCGAGCTCGGCAAACAATGGGGAGTGTTGCCAAGGCTTTATGGCCATCCGCCTCCGCTCCAGGAAGTATGGCGGAGCTCGTGGAGCTATTCAAAGGAGCACAACGGCGTATTCGATTATGGAAGATATCAGCCTGCTGAGAAGGTGCGCGGGAGGCCTGGGCCATGATGAAGACAGCGTACACCAAACTTGATCCAAATCATATGGCCCGGGTTGGACCTCTAGGGTCGGATGGAAAAGAAATTCCTGTTAGTTTGGTATATGACCAAGTAAAAGTAGCCGCAAAATATTCCCAACAGGATTGTAAGTTAGACAGCCTGTTGGACGGCATAGAGGAGGAAACTTTTGAGTCCAAGTGACTATGTACTTTCCTTGATATATTTGTTCCTAGCCGGATTGTAAAACGATTGTCATGGCAGACCTTTTCACTTCGACCTCTGGACCCGAAGGTACAGAGTGTTTCCGAATACTTTGAGTGGCAAGATAGACCGGGGTATGCGTGGAAACCAGGCGTAGGGGTCGTAGTTGCTTAAACAGACAATTTGTATCCGGCTAGCTATGTTATATTACATTGTAATTGTAAGAAACATCTTCCAAAGAGAATAGTTCAGTTAAGGGTTCCTTTCCCTGGGTGAACATGCGTTAATGTGCATGCGCGAACTGTGATTGAGAAATCGCAGTATACATAACATCTGGGGGTTCATAGTGTAATGAGTATGAAAACATCTTTAGTCCGCCGACTGAATATTCCCTTAAGAACGCTAGCTTTCGGCTTCACCCTATCTGAGGTACACATCCGGATGACCCGGCAGTAACAATCGCAGAGGTGCTCCCTTTATGCCCTAGCCGAACAAACAAGAACGTAGGGCATAAGCACAGGAGCCAGGCAACCCAGCTTGGCCAAAACTTAAGTCATAACGATGCATATAATGGCGAAGAAAAGGTACATATGAGGAAAAAAACACATATGTGGTGAGCTTGATGCCCTGAAAGTGCTAGTTATCGACTAGAGGGGGGTGAATAGGCGATTTTAATGAAAGTCTTCAAAACGTGGGAGTTTCGAAGACAAACAATTGAAATGACCTAACTGATATGCAGCGGAAGATGAACTACAACAAGCAAACCATAGTCGAGTATGCAATAACGTGAAAGAACAAGACTAATAGCAGCTTGGTAGTAGGATCAAGATGGAAGATAGTATGAAGCCAAACAACGATAGTAGTCAGGCAATGAAGTCAAATAGATGGCATATAAGCAATGACTTCACGAAGACTAACTCAAAGTAAATAAGGGAAGAGATAGAACCAGTCACTTGTTGAAGACACAGGATTTGTTGGACCAGTTCCAGTTGCTGTGACAACTGTACATCTGGTTAGGGAGGCTGAGATTCAACTCAGAAGACCGCGTCTTCACCTTATTCCCCTTGAGCTAAGGACACACAGTCCTCGCCCAATCACTCTGGTAAGTCTTCAAGGTAGTTAGACTTCCGAACCTTCACAGACTGTGTTCACCCGGCAATCCACAATGACTCTTGGATGCTCAGAACGCGACATCTAACCGGCTGGAGGATTCACAGTCCTCAAGTGTAATAAGTCTTCAGGTCACACAGACAAGAAAGACTTCAGTGATGCCTAACACTCTTTGGCTCTGGGTGTTTGGGCTTTGTCCTCGCAAGGATTTCTCTCTCTCAAAGGCTTCGAGGTGGGTTGCTCTCAAACGACAAAAGCCGTGTACTAACTCTGAGCAGCCACCAATTTATGGTGTAGGGGGTGGGCTATTTATAGCCACTAGGCAACCCGACCTGTTATGTCTGAAATGACCCTGGGTCACTAAGGAACTGACACGTGTTCCAACGGTCAGATTTCAAACACACACGACAACTTTACTTGGGCTACAAGCAAAGCTGACTCATCCAACTCTGGATAAGTTTTGCTCTCATTGTCTTTGCTCGAAGACATAGGATTTGGGTTGAGCATCACTTCAGTCATTCTGACTATGATCACTTGGACCCCACTTAACAGTACGGTGGTTCCTACGACTCAACAAAGAAGAAAAGGAAACAACGAAACGACACAGTCTTCGCGCTCCATAGTCTTCACTCGATGTCTTCTCATGTCATAGTCTTCAATGTGAATATCTTCACATACCACCATTGTCTTCAATGTCTTCATACATTTTTAGGGGTCATCTCCGGTAGGTAAACTGAATTAATGAGGGACACTACCTGCGTTATCCTGCAATTCTCACAAACGCATTAGTCCCTCAACCACATTTGTCGTCAATACTCCAAAACCAATTAGGGGTGGCACTAGATGCACTTACAATCTCCCCCTTTTTGGTGATTGATGACAAACTGGTTGAAGTTTTCAATGGGGATAAAATATGTGAAATTGTAAAGGATAGGGAATTGTCTTCATAAGAGGCAAAGGCTCCCCCTGAAGATGTGCATATAAGTAGTTTGCTTTTGGAATGCAAATGCACATGGCAGGTTGTACTTGTGGAGATCCTCTTCAACTTATGAAGATAATTCATCATGCATGAAGTGATATAACTAAGAGAATGACATGCATAATGAAAAATGGACGTCTGCAGAATGATCTAAGTGCGGAAGTTATCGTCGCACATGCGGAATTTATCATCGCACCAGAGTAAGGCAAATAAGTAGCAGGCGACCATCGAGGTTAAGTGTTACAACTCAAAGAACCAAATGTATCAAAAGCGAGAGTTGTAAACACTAGGAAAAATATAGTGCAACCGCCCTTATGAACCCGCTTGAAGACTATCAACTCATATGCTTCTCCCCCTTTTGTCAGTAATGACCAAAAAGGTTTGAAGACATAGAGCATTTACTCGTCCTCTTCAGAAGTAGATGATGCAGCAGGGTTGTCGGTGTTGGTTGGCGGTGCAGACGAGCTTGGTGCAGTGTTGATGCGTGCAGAAGTAGGGGGCGGTGAAGTTGCATCGGCTTCATCATTGATCACTCTGGCATTGACAGTTGCCGCGGAGGAAGAATAGTCAGAGTCTTCAAGAGATGGAGTTCGTCGTAGGACTGCATTCCGTGGAGGAGTGGAGTCAAACTTGAAGCGTTCAGTGAAGCCATCGTCTTGAAGATCTGCTTCAGCACTGAGCAGAGTCAAACTCTTTCATGAGCGCCGACAGGTCTCGTGAGTGACAAAAGCATTCTTGGTGGCAAGGTTTCGAATGCGATTGATATCCACCAAGAGGCTTTGCATTTGACGCTTGAGCCAGGAGTGATGCTTATCTTGCTTTTGATGCAGCGCCACAAGAAGTTCTCGATCATTGAGGACTCGAGAGCGCTTCCGAGGCCTTTGGCCAATCGTGCTCCCAGTGGCTTCAGTTGATGCACGATGAGGCAGACGAATATTTCCAGCCATCGGATAGACACGCGTGACAACTTGGACTCCTTCCATAGGCTGAGTGAAGCTTTGATGTTCAGCATTCTGAAGACAAAGAGGCGTTTTGCCAGGTTCAGGGTATATGGCTTCAACAGACATATCAACCTCTGGTAGGAAGATCACATGATTGCGAGCAGATGGTTGATAGTTGATGGCAGAGTGTTGCTTGATGAGGCGCATGACCCATGGAGCATAGGATTTCAGTCCGAAGAGGTCAGATCCAGATGCAGCCAGTTGTCGGATGAAGAATTCTTGCGTGTTGAAGCTGATGCCATTTAGGATGTAGAAGACCAATGTCTTCATTGCTCCTTCCAGTTTTGCAGACGATGAATGCCCTTTGACTGGCCATAGAGTTCGCCTGATGATGTGATATATTGTACGAGACAGATACTCAAGGTCATCAACAAAGAAGTGTTGAGGGTATTCAGCGTCATGTGGCAGTGGCTTCATCATACTCAACATTTGACTCATGTCGGGTTCTGGTTTATGAAATATGCTCTCCAAGGCATCGCAATGGAGTTGACATCCAGGTTCAAACAACTCTCCAGGAGTGGGTAGGCCTGTGAGCTCAATGATGTCAAGAGATTTGGCTTCATGATGAACATTTCCTGTCATCCACTCGAGAACCCATGTCTTCGTGTCTCTGTAGTAGCCACGGATGTGGAGGGTAGCATAGAATTGAAGCACAAGTTCTTCATTCCAGTGCTCTTTGTCTGTTACGAAACCAAGCAGACACGAAAGCAATCAAGGGCTTCTTCTAAGCACGGCAGTCCGGCAATGGCTTCAGTGTCGAGGCACATATGAGGGAAAATGTGCCCTTGATCATACAGAACACAGGAGTAATAGCTTCGTTGTTGATAACTCCAGAAGCGATCAGATGATATCCTTGGCCTTGTATAGGGGTTCTTTGCTCTGTCAAAGAAAGTGTTGTGGGCCTTGAACCCATTGGCATTGAACGACCCAGTAGATGTGGCAGTGCCTGGGAACCTTGGCAGTCTTGGCTTTGGTTTCTGGACCTGAGGCCTATGCGCAATGTGATAGTCGAATTGAGGACCAGAGGCATGAGGCGGAGGGACCAGAACGGGCCATCGGACAGTGATGAGCTGACCATAGTTGTATGCTTGCTCAATTGTATGAGGCCTTGGTGGCGGAACAGGAGCAGTGGCTATAATTGAGGCTTCAGGTTGCTCAACAGGTGCTTCAGGAGCAGTTGCCTCATTGGCTTCAGGCACATTTGCTTCATTGGCTTCAGGAGCAGTTGGTGCAGGCTCCACATTTGCTTCAGCCATGACTACGCCATTGGCTGCATTGGTGTTGGTGGTGGCAGCCTCAATGTTTTCAACCTCCACTTGAGAAGCTGGAGGGTCGGTCACTGGCACGTTGATATCGGGAATAACTTCTTCAATGACAGGGGGTGTAGGGACACGATCTGCTTCTTCTTGGGGTTCATCGGCTGATGCAGCCGGATTGTCTTCAGCAGCTTTAGCTTCAGACTCAGAGACATTCACAGTTGGAGTGGCTTCTGAAAACACTTGACGTGCAACAGGTTGGTGGTGCTCTTCTCCTTCTGGAACGCTCGAAAGAGGGGCTTGAGGCCTTTGTCCTTTGCGAAGCCTGCGGAATGCTGGCAACGCCTTTGGAGATGGAGTTGGCTGGGCCTCAAAGTCTTCCTCTTCATCTTGTTGTTGGGGAGTGACTTGTTGTTGGGGAGTACTAGGGGAGTCTTATTGTTGCTGTGGGTGACCAGCCCACGATGCATCCTGAGAAATTGGCGTCAGAGGAGGACCAATGCTGATGAGTTCGCTGCTCGTCAGAACAGGCAATGATACCAGGTTTGGTTCGATCTGAGGAAGAATGTCATCATCTTCAACATTGTCTTGGGGACCAATGTCTTCAGCAGCGATGGGGTCAACTGCTGGAATGTCTTCAGCTTCATGAGCCTCTGTGGGAGCAGGCTCATGAACTATCATCCGTCGTTCTTGGATAGCAAAGTCAGGACCAAGGGCTCTGTAGGAGCAGCCCGATTCTTCTTGGTCTTAAGCTTCTTCTTAGAGGGAGCAGTATCAGAGGCTTCAGGAAGTTTCCTTTTTCTGGCTTCAGCCTCGGCAGCCCTTGTTTTCTTCTGTTCAGAAGCGGTTGACCGGACCTTTGGCTTCGAGCCAGTCATGCTGCTTGGGAAGACTATGCAGGGCTCTTCCTGCCTGGAAGGTGCAACTTGGTCAGTTGAAGACTTCTTTTTCTTTGCAACCATTCTGGGGTCAATGCCAGGACGGCCAAGTGCTTTGCGCTTCTCAGCCTCATTGTAGGCAAGCACACACTTGTCAGACAGAGCCTTCATGCGCTCGCGAGAGCCTCTGGCTTCTTCACGCTTCTTGAGAAAGGTTTCCTTGAGGTCGTGCAGCATGACCTTGAAGTTTTTGACATCTTGCACGCTGAGCTTGGCCATATGCTTCTTGAAATGAGCCTTCTCATAGTCAATCTTATGCTTCAGTTCAACAATGCGCTGAGCAAGAGCTAGCTCAGAAGCAATGGCTCCATTGAAGGAGACGCTGAGGCCAATAGGAAGTTGCAGATCTTCAAAGCTGATGTTTGGAGTGTCAAACCACTCATCAATGAAGTGATGGATGATTGCCACATCAAAGAGAGGCAAATTGTTGAAGATTTTTGCTTCTTCTTTGCTCTTGATAAGTTGCTCAAGGGCATCATCTGCAAGATCTTCATCACTGGACAGATCAATGTGCTCTTCGCGCAAAATGGCAGCAGGAGTCAGTGTCAATTCAGTGTTCTTGACAATTTTCTTTCTCTTCTCCGTCTTCTTGGAGATACGAGATTGATCTTCAGACTGCACACTGGCTTCAGGAGGTGCAGTACCCAGTGGCTTCACACGTGAAGCTTTTGGAGGAGCAGCTGACTTTGAAGCCTTGACTTTCTTTTGCTTCTGCGGCTTTGGAGCAGGAGCAGGAGCTGGGATTTCATCAGAATCAGCATCGTCATCAGAGTGATCCACTTTGGCACCTTGGACCAAGATGTAAGAGATGAGGCCATCAAGGTTTGAAAAGGGACCGATGACATTGGGTTCAGCGTCACGTGAGCCGTCAGCACGGGGAGCAGAGGGACCAGGGTTGAAGTCTAATCCCAATGACTTCTTGTTTTCCTTTGCAGAAGCCTTTGCGTGCTGGAAATTGCGCTTGAAGAGATTATCGTCACGACACCAGAGCAATGACGTTGGGTCGGCATTCTCAGGCTGAGGTCCACGGACCATACAAGGATAGAAACCTTGTGCAATAGCTTCAGCCCTGTTCTTGGGTGGAAGGCCTCGAAAGAGAATATCACCCCAAGGGCTTTTGATAGCACTCTTCTCAGCATATTCCTTGGTGACGAACTTGTACTTGAACCATTGTTCATCCCCATAGCGTCGAATCCATTGGATTCGTGTCTTGCGCTGAGCATAAGACTCCTCAGGATCTGTTTTGTAAAGTTCTGCGAGGTCATCAGGCAGATCCTTTGAGGTTTCCCCACGATGCTGTCTGCCGCCCTTCCTGACTGATTTATCCGTAGCCATGAATTTCAAACTGAATGGCTTCAATACGTTAAGAGGCTTCAAGGGCTTGCGTTTGCTGGACAGACAGGAACTGGCTTCGGGAGAGTTAAGTTGATGCTGCAAGAATTCTGCAAACGAATGCAGACTATGAGAACCAAGGGATTCTCCCACGGACATGTACCTGTGACAGCATTAGAGATGCGAGGGAAGGGGAAGAGGTCATATGCATTCTCAGAAGATTTTGAAGATAAATCAGTTTGAAGACATTGACCTCATGATGCGAAGACATTCACTTATACGCTGGGAGTTGGTTCCAGATTTGTACGAATCCGTGAATAAGTACAAGTGAGGAATCTAACTAGTTGTGAAGCTTAAGTGAAGATACTAGGCAGTACGAGATACAGACAGAATAGATCTAACATAGAATGGGCAGAAACCAATTTTGGCGAGTAGGATGAATCTTGAAGATCAAAAAGATGGTAAAAATGGAGTTATATTTACCACTTGAAGAACTGCTAGACGGGAAGAAGAGGAAGCCGAGCAGTTCAGTCCACCGTGCCCTAACTTGGCGACGGAGGACACCTACGGCGGCGGCGGAGATGACGATGTTCGCGGCCGGCGTGAGGATGGCGTCGAAGAAGTCGCGGCAGCTAAGCGCTTCGTCGCCGTCATCGTCGAGAGCTAGCGGTGGCGCTAGGGTTTTGACGAGGTGGAGAGGTGGAAGAAGATTTTCTTTACCACAGGGGACATGTATTTATAAGCAGGTGTGTGGCGCAGCGCAATTACGCAGGTGCCCCTGGCGGTTCACATCTGAGGGACACGTGGCAAGCATGCAACATGCAATGAGATGTCCCACGTTCCCATGCATGCCAGGTTTGTCGGATGGTTGTTCCGGCTTCTCCGGATTTCAACAGAATGGATGAATCATTTAAAACAGACTTAAAGTTCTTCTCTGTGTCTTCTGCTGACAAGGACGCAGAGAAGACATTCGACAGTTTCAATAGAATGCATATGATTTGGACAGATAGAGTTTGAGACAGGAAGCATAGAGAGATTTGGGTCCGATCACATTCACTTAGTTCAGAAGATTTAACTTGAAGACGTAGCTATAAGTGAATGCTGTAGAGGACAGAACAATATATCAGAAAGCAACCAAATCAACATAGTGAAGAAAATCAGGAGGATCAGTTGAAGTTGAAGACAAACCAAATGCGAAGGTATTGCAGAAATAACGCCATGAGTGAAATACTTCAAACAAAGAAATTTGGTGATGGCGTTACCCACCGTATAGGAAATATTAGACCCAGACACGGCGCACAATTAGTGTGGCGCTCCGAAGTCAAATTCCATGTTAATGTATTCACACTTAGAATGTAAGTCTTCATTGATTGAAGATATACGTTACTTCGTGTGTTGCGCATCTAAGTCATCAACATGCATAAGTGTTAGGATGTGTGCTTGATCACAGGACATTTGACGATTCCAAGATATTCAGCTCACACCGTAACTTGCAAAACCTTTTCTCATCCAAGGGCTTCATGAAGATATCTGCCAGTTGCTCTTCAGTGTTGACGTGAATGATGTCAATATCTTTCTTCATGACATGATCCCTGAGAAAATGATGACGAATCTCAATGTGCTTTGTCTTCGAGTGTTGGACTGGATTGTTGGCAATCTTGATGGCGCTTTCGTTGTCGCAGAAGAGAGGTACTTGTTTCAGATTGATGCCATAGTCCTTGAGAGTTTGCTTCATCCATAGAAGCTGAGCACAGCAAGATCCAGCAGCAATGTATTCAGATTCAGCAGTTGAGAGTGATACACAGTTCTGCTTCTTTGAAGACCAACAGACAAGTGATCGTCCCAGAAAGTGACATGTGCCTGATGTAGACTTGCGATCCACCTTGTCACCAGCATAATCAGCATCCGAAAATCCAACCAAATCAAATTTTGAGCCCTTTGGATACCATAATCCTAGTGTTGGGGTGTGAGCCAAATATCGAAGAATTCGCTTCACAGCTAACTGATGCGATTCCTTTGGTGCCGCTTGGAATCGAGCACACATGCAAACACTAAGCATAATATCTGGCCTAGATGCACATAGGTAAAGTAAGGAACCAATCATGGAGCGGTATACCTTTTGATTGAACTCTTTACCATTGTCGTCGGGACCCAGATGGTGTTTGGCTGGCATTGGCGTCGTGTATCCTTTGCACTCTTGCAGTCCAAACTTCTTCAAACAATCTTAGAGGTATTTTTCTTGAGATATAAAGATGCCATTCCTTTGCTGACGAATTTGAAGACCAAGAAAGAACTTGAGCTCTCCCATCATGGACATCTGATATTGTTCTTGCATCATGTATGCAAATTCATCACTATACTTCTGGTTGGTGCAGCCGAAGATAATGTCATCCACATATATTTGGCATACAAACAGTTCACCATCATATGTCTTCGTGAAGAGTGTGGGATCAAGGGATCCAGGTTTGAAGCCTTTGCTCATCAGGAAGTCTTTGATTGTATCATACCAGGCGCGAGGAGCTTGTTTGAGGCCATACAGTGCTTTATTTAGCTTGTACACCATATTAGGATATTTTGGATCTTCAAAGCCAGGTGGTTGAGCGACATATACTTCTTCTTCAATCTTGCCATTGAGAAATGCACTCTTCACATCCATTTGATATAGCAAGATGTTGTGGTGGTTAGCATAGGCTAGTAGTATGCGAATGGCTTCAAGCCTAGCTACAGGAGCAAATGTTTCATCGAAGTCAATTCCTTCAACTTGAGTATATCCTTGAGCCACAAGCCGTGCTTTGTTTCTGACGACTTGACCATGCTCATCTTGCTTGTTTCGATATATCCATTTGGTGCCAATAATGTTATGCTTGCGAGGGTCAGGACGCTTGACAAGTTCCCAAACATTATTTAGCTTGAACTGTTGAAGTTCTTCTTGCATAGCTTGTATCCATTCTGGTTCCATAAAGGCTTCAGCAACTTTCTTGGGTTCTGATATTGACACAAAAGAAAAGTGCCCACAGAAATTTGCTAGCTGTGTTGCTCTTGAGCGAGTAAGCGGACCAGGTGCATTGATGCTATCGATTATCTTCTCAATCTGTACTTCATTTGCAATTCGAGGATGAACTGGACGAAGACTTTGCTCTTGCTGATCACTGTCATCATTGGAAGGATTGTCTTCAGACTGAGCATTGTCTTCAGGTTGGTTAGGTGCAGAAATGATAAGTTCCTCTTCAGGCTGTGCTTCAGAAGGCATGATTTTACCAGTTCCCATTAGCTTGATAGATTCGCTGGGTGAAGCTTCATCTAGTGTGTTTGGCAGCAGCTCTCTTTGTGAACCATTGGTTTCATCAAATCGCACGTCCACTGTTTCGACGATTTTGTAGAGATAGAGGTTGAAGACTCTGTAGGAGTGCGAGTCCTTTCCGTAACCGAGCATGAAGCCTTCTTGAGCTTTGGGTTCAAATTTTGACTTGTGATGGGGATCCTTGATCCAGCACTTAGCCCCAAATACTCTGAAGTAGCTGACATTTGGATTCTTGCCAGTAAGGAGCTCATAGGAAGTTTTGTTCAAAAGCTTATGGATATAAACACGGTTGATGACGTGACAAGCTGTATCAATGGCTTCAGGCCAGAACTTTCTTGGTGTCTTGTACTCGTTGAGCATTGTTCGAGCCATCTCAATGAGGGTTCTGTTCTTTCGCTCCACGATGCCATTTTGCTGAGGTGTGTATGGAGCAGAAAACTCATGAGTGATTCCCATTGTATCCAAATAAAGATCAAGTCCGGTGTTCTTGAATTCAGTGCTGTTGTCACTTCTGATATGCTTGATCTTGACGCCATAATTGTTCATTGCTCGATTGGCGAAGCGTCTGAAGACATCTTGCACTTCAGACTTGTAGAGAATTATGTGCACCCATGTGTATCTTGAGTAGTCGTCAACAATGACGAAGCCATAGAGACAAGCAGTTGTTGTGAAGGTAGAGTAGTGAGTAGGGCCAAATAAGTCCATGTGTAACAGCTCGAAGGGTTGAGATGTCGTCATGATTGTCTTCGAGGGGTGCTTTGCCCTAGTCATCTTTCCAGCTTCGCAGGCACCACACAAATGATCCTTCTTGAACTTGACATCTTCGATGCCTATGACATGCTTCTTCTTGGCAAGTGTGTGTAAGTTCCTCATGCCAGCATGCCCCAGCCTCTGATGCCAGAGCCAGCATTCTGAAGCTTTTGTAAGAAGACATACGGCAAGCTGTGGTCCTGCTGAAAAATCTACCATGTATAGATCATCTTTTCTATACCCTTCAAAGACTAGAGACTTGTCAGATTCCATTAGTACAAGGCAACGATATTTTCCGAATATCACAATCATGTTCAAGTCACAAAGCATTGAGACAGACATCAAGTTGAAACCAAGGGATTCGACAAGCATCACTTTATCCATGTGTTGATCCTTTGAGATTGCAACTCTGCCTAGACCCAATACCTTGCTTTTACCAGTGTCGGCAAATGTGATGTGACTCTTGTCTGATGGACGTAAGGTTGAGTCCATGAGAAGACTTCGATCACCAGTCATATGATTAGTGCATCCACTGTCCATAATCCATTCTAAAGCATGTGGTGTCATACCCTACAGTACAGTTAGGGGGATAGGCTTCACCAAGAGCATTGTGAAGCATAAACATTTGACAGGCAAGTGGATTATTGAAGCTTAAATCAAGATTAGGACTGATAGGATGAATGGTAATCGATTTAGGAACAAAATACATAGTGAGACCATTTGGGCATTTGATCTTGTGCCCTACAAGATGTTTTAGGTCCCCAGCAATAGCATCAGACGCCTTTGATTTTCGGCTGGAGACCCTTTCCTGCAAAAGAGAGTTAATTCTTCTTAACCACCCACATCTTCAGGGGTGGCTTAGAAGCAATGAGTCTAAGTGCAGCATCTGATAACTTCGGCTTTGGAGCCCTAGCAAATAGCCTTGCAGGAGATGAATGATACTCATATGAATAAGCAGAAAAGTTCTTAGTTTTATGAACATAACGGTTTGAAGACGCACGCTCATATTCATAAGTTTGAGTACGGTTTCCCTGCAAAACATTGGCGTTAGGGTGACTCAGGTGAGTCCTTTGTCTGTATGAAGCCTTTGGACCATATGACGCCTTAGGTCTGGGGTTTGTCTTCTTCCCAGGGGGTGTCATGACGACATTCACTGGAAGATTCTCAAGACAGCTTTTGGGAACCCAGATCTTCTTCATAGGCAGTCCATTCCTGCAGTTAGTACCAATATACCTGGCAAACACTTCACCATTCTGATTCTTGAGCAGCTTATAGTTTGCATCAAAGGATTCATCAATGATAATAGGGTTAGCACAGGTAAATCCAGATAAGGTGGATGGATCCACTGAAGGTCCCTTTGCAGCAACCCATGTGGTTTTGGGATACTGCTCAGGCTTCCAGTAGGAACCATCAACATTCATTTTCCTCTCGAACCCAACACCCTCTTTCCTAGGGTTTCGGTTCAGAATCTGCTTTTTGAGGACATCGCAAAGTGTCCGATGCCCTTTCAGACTTTTATACATCCCTGTTTCAAGCAATGTCTTCAACCTAGCATTTTCATCAGCAATAGTAGTGGTATCCTCCGCAGAGGGGTTAGTTACCACATCAGTAGTTGAAGACAATGCAACAGTAGCAGCAGTGGAACATTCAGCAACAGAGGTAGCGTTATCACGCTCAATGCATTTTAGACATGGTGGTTCAAATCCATCCTGAGCGGAACTGATCTGTTGAGCGAGAAGTGACTCATTCTCTTTTTGAAGATCTTCATGAGCCGCTCTCAATTTCTCAAGCTCTTGCTTCCTTTGAAGATAATCATAGGAGAGCTTTTCATGAGTGGTTGAGAGCGTTTCATGAAGACTTTCAAGTTCTTGGTACTTAGTATGAAGATTTTTTATGTCTTCAACTAAGGACTGTGAACGTGTCATTTCAGCGTCCAACAGGTCATCGCTTTTGTCTAACAGTTTTTGAATATGTTCCGTAGCCTTTTGTTGTTCAGTTGCAATTTTAGCAAGTGTTTTGTAGCTGGGCTTGGATTCACATTCAGAGTCATCTTCACTTGATGTTTGAAAGTAAGCATCACGTGATTTTACCTTGGCACCACGTGCCATGAAGCAGTAGGTGGGAGCAGGGTCGTCCTTGTCATCAACTTCAGCGTTGGTGTGGAAGTCATTGTCTTCAGTGTTGAAGATGGACTTGGCAACATAGGCTGTGGCTAAAGCCAGACTTGCAACGCCAGGGTCGGACTCCTCTTCAGACTCCACCTCCACCTCCTCAGAAGCAGACTCCTCCTCTGAATCCATTTCTTTGCCAACAAAAGCACGAGCCTTGCCAGATGAGCTCTTCTTATGAGATGAAGACTTTGATGAGGACTTGGAAGAAGACTTTGAAGATTTCTTCTTCTTCTTGTCATCAGAATCATATTCCTTGCTCTTCTTCTTCTTCTTCTCATTGTCCCATTGTGGACACTCAGAGATATAGTGTCCGGTTTTCTTGCACTTGTGACAGGTTCTCTTCTTGTAGTCATGAGTGGAAGCTTCATCATTTCTTGAGCTGGATCGTCAAGACTTTCTGAAGCCTTTCTTCCTAGTGAACTTCTGGAACTTCTTCACAAGCATGGCAAGTTCCTTTCCAATGTCTTCAGGATCGTCAGAACTGCAGTCAGATTCTTCTTCAGATGAGGAAACAACTTTTGCCTTCAAAGCGCGAGTTGGGCCATAGCTGGGGCCATAGATATCTCTTTTCTCAGAAAGCTGGAACTCATGTGTGTTGAGCCTCTCAAGTATATCAGACGGATCGAGTGTCTTGAAGTCAGGGCGTTCTTGTATCATGAGGGCAAGGGTGTCAAAGGAGCTGTCAAGTGATCTTAGTAGTGTCTTGACGATTTCATGCTTGGTGATCTCAGTGGCGCCGAGAGCATGAAGCTCATTTGTGATGTCAGTGAGGCGATCAAACGTGAGCTGGACATTTTCATTGTCGTTTCTCTTGAAGCGGTTGAAGAG
>LR880970.1:10414938-10426773 GCA_904067115.1 Aegilops sharonensis | reverse complement strand
TGGGGCCATAGATATCTCTTTTCTCAGAAAGCTGGAACTCATGTGTGTTGAGCCTCTCAAGTATATCAGACGGATCGAGTGTCTTGAAGTCAGGGCGTTCTTGTATCATGAGGGCAAGGGTGTCAAAGGAGCTGTCAAGTGATCTTAGTAGTGTCTTGACGATTTCATGCTTGGTGATCTCAGTGGCGCCGAGAGCATGAAG
The DNA here is from genome assembly GCA_904067115.1 of Aegilops sharonensis. Lineage (NCBI taxonomy): Eukaryota > Viridiplantae > Streptophyta > Magnoliopsida > Poales > Poaceae > Aegilops > Aegilops sharonensis. Next base: position 10,426,571 of record LR880970.1, on the reverse strand, counting down.
CTCATTTGTGATGTCAGTGAGGCGATCAAACGTGAGCTGGACATTTTCATTGTCGTTTCTCTTGAAGCGGTTGAAGAGGTTGCGAAGAACACTGATCCTTTGATCTCTCTGGGTTGAGACGCCTTCGTTGACCTTGGATAGCCAGTCCCAGACTAGCTTTGACGTTTCCAGAGCACTCACACGGCCATACTGCCCTTTGGTCAGATGACCACAGATGATGTTCTTTGCAGTGGAGTCCAGTTGAATGAACTTCTTGACATCAGCAGGGGTGACACCTTCACCAGTTTTGGGAACGCCATTCTTGACGACATACCAGAGGTCAACATCAATGGCTTCAAGATGCATGCGCATCTTATTCTTCCAGTAGGGATAGTCAGTTCCATCAAACACGGGGCAAGCAGCGGAGACTTTGATTATCCCTGCAGTCGACATAGCTAAAACTCCAGGTGGTTAAACCGAATCACACAGAACAAGGGAGTACCTTGCTCTGATACCAATTGAAAGTGCTAGTTATCGACTAGAGGGGGGGTGAATAGGCGATTTTAATGAAAGTCTTCAAAACGTGGGAGTTTCGAAGACAAACAATTGAAATGACCTAACTGATATGCAGCGGAAGATGAACTACAACAAGCAAACCATAGTCGAGTATGCAATAACGTGAAAGAACAAGACTAATAGCAGCTTGGTAGTAGGATCAAGATGGAAGATAGTATGAAGCCAAACAACGATAGTAGTCAGGCAATGAAGTCAAACAGATAAGGCATATAAGCAATGACTTCACGAAGACTAACTCAAAGTAAAGAAGGGAAGAGATAGAACCAGTCACTTGTTGAAGACACAGGATTTGTTGGACCAGTTCCAGTTGCTGTGACAACTGTACATCTGGTTAGGGAGGCTGAGATTCAACTCAGAAGACCGCGTCTTCACTTTATTCCCCTTGAGCTAAGGACACACAGTCCTCGCCCAATCACTCTGGTAAGTCTTCAAGGTAGACTTCTGAACCTTCACAGACTGCGTTCACCCGGCAATCCACAATGACTCTTGGATGCTCAGAACGCGACGTCTAACCGGCTGGAGGATTCACAGTCCTCAAGTGTAATAAGTCTTCAGGTCACACAGACAAGAAAGACTTCAGTGATGCCTAACACTCTTTGGCTCTGGGTGTTTGGGCTTTGTCCTCGCAAGGATTTCTCTCTCTCAAAGGCTTCGAGGTGGGTTGTTCTCAAACGACAAAAGCCGTGTACTAACTCTGAGCAGCCACTAATTTATGGTGTAGTGGGTGGGCTATTTATAGCCACTAGGCAACCCGACCTGTTATGTCCGAAATGACCCTGGGTCACTAAGGAACTGACACGTGTTCCAACGGTCAGATTTCAAACACACACGGCAACTTTACTTGGGCTACAAGCAAAGCTGACTCATCCAACTCTGGATAAGTTTTGCTCTCATTGTCTTCGCTCAAAGACATAGGATTTGGGTTGAGCATCACTTCAGTCATCACTTGGACCCCACTTAACAGTACGGTGGTTCCTACGACTCAACAAAGAAGAAACGGAAACAACGAAACGACACAGTCTTCGCGCTCCATAGTCTTCACTCGATGTCTTCTCATGTCATAGTCTTCAATGTGAATATCTTCACATACCACCATTGTCTTCAATGTCTTCATACATTTTTAGGGTTCATCTCCGGTAGGTAAACCGAATCAATGAGGGACACTACCTGCGTTATCCTGCAATTCTCACAAACGCATTAGTCCCTCAACCACATTTGTCGTCAATACTCCAAAACCAACTAGGGGTGGCACTAGATGCACTTACATGCCCGGAAAATAATATTAAGCTTCTGTACAAGAAGCCCCGAGGTATTATGGGCGTACATATTTAAGGATGTGTACGTTGTAGGTGCGCGGTTTAGCCGCACAAGAGCTTAAAGCTAAAAAAGAACGAAAGAGAGGAAAAAGTAATGGAAAAAAGGGAGAAGAAGACGAACAAAGAGTTCGGCTCTAGGCATAGAATCTTCGGAGTCTGGCCGCGTTCCATGGGTTCGTCTCTAAGCGATTATCTGATGCATCACGCAGGCGGTATGCTCCTCCAGTGAGAACTTCGTCAATGATGAAGGGACCCTCCCTCTTGGGCTTGAGTTTGTCCTCTTTCTTCTCTGGCAAGCATAGAACGAGTTCGCCAACATTATAAGTCTTGGCCCGCACTTATCTGCTTTGATATCTGCGAGCCTGTTGTTAATACAGTGCGGAACGGGCTTTTGCAACGTCGCACTCCTCCTCCAGGGCGTCTAAACTATCCTGTCGATCAACCTCGGCCTCTCTCTCTTCATACATGCGCACTCGAGGTGAGTCATGAATAATGTCGCAGGGCAATATGGCCTCTACGCCGTACACCATGAATAACAATGTGTATCCGGTAGTACAATTGGGCGTGGTCCGCAGCCCCCAGAGTACGGAGTCGAGCTCCTCAACCCAGTGCTTGTCTGATTCTTTCAAAGACCGCACTAGTCTAGGCTTAATGCCGCTCATAATAAGACCATTAGCTCGTTCGACTTGACCGTTTGTTTGCGGGTGATAGACGGAGGCGTAATTGAGCTTAATGCCCAGATTAGCACACCAGGTTTTCACCTCATCGGCTGTAAAATTGGAGCCATTATCGGTGATGATGTTGTGTGGGACGCCATAACGGTGCACGACACCGGATATGAAGTCTATCACTGGTCCGGCTTCGGCCGTTTTAACTGGTTTGGCCTCTATCCACTTAGTGAATTTATCTACCATGACTAGCAGATATTTTTTCTTATGGCTTCCTCCTTTAAGGGGTCCGACCATATCAAGCCCCAGACCGCAAAAGGCCAAGTAATGGGGATTGTTTGTAGAGCGGTGGGTGGCATATGGCTTTGGTTGGCGAAAAGCTGGCATCCTACACAACGTTGGAGAAGGTCCTGTGCATCTGCTCGGGCCGTCGGCCAATAAAAACCTATACGGAAGGCCTTACTTACAAGGGCCCGAGCTACGGCGTGGTGACCACCGAGACCGACATGAATTTCGGCCAAGAGCTGTCATCCCTCTTCTTCGGAGATACATCTTTGAAGTACTCCGGTAGCGCTTTTCTTGTAGAGCTCTCCGTCATGGACCTTGTAGGTTTTCGAACGCCGGACAATGCAGCGAGCCTCATTCTGATCCTCAGGGAGCTCTCACCTATTAAGGTAGGCCAAGAAGGGTTCGGTCCATGGGGCAATTACTGCCATGATGAGATGGGCCGATGGTGTTATTTCGATGGTTGAGCCCCCGATGATATCGGTATTGTGTTCGGAATCTGGGGGTATAATCGGATCTGGACTGGTGTTGCCACTATCCCCTTACCACACCACGGATGGCTTGAAGAGCCTTTCCAAGAATATGTTAGGCGGGACGGGGTCGCGCTTGGCGCCGATGCGAGCAAGGACATCCGCCGCTTGATTACTCTCTCGAGCCACATGATAAAACTTGAGCCCCTCGAACTGAGCCGACATTTTGAGAACAGCGTTATGATAGGCCGCCATCTTCGGATCTTTGGCGTCGAAATCTTCATTTATTTGGGATATTGCGAGGTTTGAATCCCCGCGCACCTCCAGGCGTTGTATGCCCATGGAGACAGCCATCCGAAGACCATGCAATAAGGCCTCGTATTCGGCTACATTGTTGGAGTCTGTGTATAATATTTAGAGTACGTACTGAACTGTGTCTCCAGTGGAGGACGTTAAGACAACCCCCGCTCCTAAGCCCGCCAGCATTTTGGAACCATCGAAGTGCATGACCCAGTTAGAGTATGTGTCGTACTCTTTAGGGAGTTCGGCCTCTATTCATTCGGTGACAAAGTCGGCCAGTACTTGGGATTTAATGGCCCGGCGCGGTTTGTATGTTATGTCGAGTGGAAGGAGCTCAATGGCCCACTACTAGGAAAAAGGCTACTAGCAGCGCGGGTACCTGCGCTACTAGTATCGCGCTACAGCTAATAGTTAGTAGTAGCGTGGGTGCACCCGTGCTACTACTAAAAAGTTAGTAGTAGCGCTGGTGCACACCCGCGCTACTACTATTTGAACCCGCGCTACTACTATCAAAATAGTAGTAGCGCTTCTAGTGTACTAGGCGCTACTACTATGCTAGACAGTAGTAGCGTGTAGTTTTCCCCAGCGCTACTACTAACAAATTATAAATAAAAAGAATACGTGCATTACTCATAGATAGAAATCAGGGACACGTCCAGTGCAAAATAAATTAAACACACACAACCGAAGGTGGCTACCTTCCCTAGTGTTCCACCACCAGCCTAAACAGACCATTTCTCTACATATATCTACCAAGGCTCGGAGTTCAGACGCCGGAGGACCCGAATCCTCCCTCACGCCGAAAGATGGCGTCGAGGTCCTCCACCTCGGCGACATCCGGCATCGTGATCACATGGACGATCATCCGTGCGGCGCGGTCGCTGGGCTTCACGTCGAAGTCCACCTCTAAGTGGTTGAAGAGCACGACGCCCACGAGGCTTTCGTAGTAAGTGTCAATCACCCCTACGGCCACGTCGGGAAAGTGAAAACTTGTTAGTACGCATCAGAGTTCAAATCTGGTAGGGTATTTTCTTTCTTTTTAGCACATGCACATGCATCAATAGTAACAGCTGGAGGCTAGTCCTTACTTTTTGCACGAGACATGAAGAAGGCCAGGTCCCCTCTTTGTTGCACGAATGAATCAAAGGAAGACACAGCCACAAGACATGAAGAAGGCCGGGTCCCCTCCTTCTGTAAATAGCTCAAGTGCCTGAAGTTGCAAGGAATCTTAATACAATGAACTCATAGTAATGCATAATAACAAGAAAAAAGGAAAAAAAAATCATGAATCCTAAAGAAAAAGATCATTATGTGAGTCAAGATAATGTGGGTAACAGTATTCATTAATAAGAAAAATGGGCTGAGATTTCTCAAGTGACATTTGTTCCACCAACAATGATTAATGACGAGGCATGTAAGATTTACCTGCGCAGCATCAGCATACCCTCTGGTCCTTGCAAGTAAATCTGAAAAGAGAGCAATTTAGACATAAGTACAATTATGCTACTGGCTGCCAAAAGAGCATCAAACAAACGGTGACAGTAGAACAAACAAGCAACATTGGCAGAATCATCAGAATTGTGTTGTTGCTCCCTCAGCCAATAAATATGCATCTTCGTCGTCGGCATATGTGAGATGACTTTGCTGCTTGATAAGGTCTGTAGCTCACAAACCAAGCCGCAACACTTTCGCACCACCATGCTAAACCACTGTTGCATCAGAGAGAGTTCTATCAGATCATAACTTTTTGAGAATTGAGAAGCATAATCAATCAGCCATGTGGTCTAAAGTAGTAACATATAGAGATCACGGTTGCAGTTTCCACATAATCCGACAAAAGATTGGACAAAAACACAATTCCATATAAAAATTTACTCGCCATTTTACTACTTTTCTTGTACTCCCAAATATGTTGTATCCAGCAAAAGATTGGGCAGTACAATCAATTATTCTTGAAAGCTACGCCCCATAATCTATCCAGAAAAATGCCCCCACCACAGGATAGTACCCACGTCAGCAGCAACCTGGCACAGTTCATTTGCCACTGCCACCAGTCAAGGATTAAGCAATGAATATAATTATATGTTCAATGCATCAGGTAGGCAGGCTCATGCTCATTGCTTTTCAAGTATATTCACAATCTTTCATACAGCGTTTTAAGCTCTTCCTATTGGTGTTCAACTTGGCAATTTAGTTCTACAACCACACTAACTGTCAATCATTGGGATTTATCATATGATAAAATTAGGCCTACATATTACCGTGTAATTATCTTTTCAGTGAGAAGTCCCTATCTATCGGTGATGTATGTGTACGAGAAACGACACTCAAAATAAAATGCGAACGACCGGACCCTCCAATTTGTCGCAGGTTTGATGGTCGGCTAGGTGATGTATACAGTATGCAACATACAGTTTCAGCAGTGGAAAAAATTTAATACAGGCCGGGTTGATGATCGCAGGAACTGGCAGTCCTGGGGATTCTTTTGTCCGGAAAAATTAATAATCTATAAATACTAAACACTTATTGAGTCATTTAGATAATTATTGAGATCCCAATACAAAATGAACCTGTCACTCAACACTTTCTATCCAGGGCGAATCTGGTATACAACTATTCGGTCCCAATGGAATCCGTACATCCGTTGTTCACTAGTGGAAATTACACATTAGAAAACGTAGGTAACCTCAAATCCCCTGATCTTCTAGCTTCGCCACCGGTCCTATCTAGATGGTTCGATGGGTCAATGGATCGAGGAAAGAAACGGGGGCGAGGGGGGAGATGGATCAATGGGTCAGTACCTGCGGCGGCTGCGGCGAGGTTCGGAGGGGACTGACTGGGGACAGGGCGCGGAGCCGCGGATCCCCGCTGCACCTCCAGCTCCTCCAGCCGGCGGCTTCCTCAACTCGTTCCCAGCGCCGGCTTCGGCAGCACTGCTCCTCCCACGCGCCTGCTGCCTGTTGGTCTGCACCGCCCGCGCCGCCACTAGGCTCGCCCTCGGGGCCGCCGCGCCGCCCTGCCCCCATGCCGCGGCGGGGAGCAGCCCGGGCTGGCTGCCGGGATGGGCCTGGTCGGCCGGGTGGTGGAGGAAGGCTGCACGCGTGTGCGGCCACACGGCGGAGGATCCCGGCATGGATCGGAGAAAGGGAGAGATCCCGTCGGCAGAGGAGAGGAGGTGGAGGGGATGTGAATCGGGGGTGGGTGGGGTGCGGGAGAGGGTGGACTGGGACGGTTGACGGGGTGGGGGATGGGACTGAAAGGCTAGCGGTAGCGCAGGGTATCTCACCGGCGCTACAAATATCCACTTAGCAATAGCTATGGTTTAAAACCCACACTACTACTACAGTCTATCCGCGGGGCACGATCGAGAATATTTACTAATAGCGTGTTATTTTTTGCCACGCGTTACTAGTACATAGTACTACTAGTAGCGTGGGTCATTATAGCTCGCTACTAGTAAATAGTAGTAGCGTGGGTAAATAAAGAGCGCTACTAGTAAGCGTCTGTGTATAAGCTTTTCCCTAGTAGTGGCCCATTTGGCAATCCGGCCCGTGGCATCGCGGTTGTTTACTATATCATTGAGTGGTACTTCGGAAGCCACCATAATTGAGCACTCTTGAAAGTAGTGTCGTAGCTTCCGGGATACCATGAAGACTGCATACGCTATCTTTTGGTAATGAGGGTACCGGGATTTGCATGCTGTGAGGACAGTGAATACATAGTATACCGGCTTCTGAAGTGGGAATTTGTCTCCCTCCTCTCGTTCAACGACGAGCACCGCACTCACGACCTGGTGTGTTGCCAATATGTATAATAACATGGGTTCGCCGACGTTCGATGCGACCAGGATTGGGTTGCTCGCTAAAAGAGCCTTTATTTCTTCCAGTCTGGCCGTTGCCGCATCCGTCCACTCGAAGTGGTCGGTGCGTCGGAGAAGGCGATAAAGTGGCAATGCTTTTTCTCCTAGTCTGGAGATAAAGCGGCTTAAAGCTGCCACACATCCGGCTAGTTTTTTGACCTGTTTAAGGTCTGTTGGTGTAGCCAATTGTGACAAAGCTCGGATTTTGGCTGGATTTGCCTCAATTCTCTATTGGAGACGATGAACCCAGCAGTTTTCCGGTGGGAATGCCGAAAATGCACTTTTCCGGATTGAGCTTGATGTCATATGTACGGAGGTTGTCGAATGTGAGACGCAGATCATCTATCAATGACTCGACGTGCCTAGTTTTGATGATGACCTCGTCCACATATGCTTCAACTGTCTTGCCAATCTGTTTCTCTAGACATGTTTGAATCATGCGTTGGTAGGTGGCGCCGGCGTTTTTAAGTCCGAAGGGCATAGTGTTGAAGCAGAACGACCCATATGGGGTAATGAATGCCATTGCGGCTTGGTCGGACTCCTTCATTTTGATTTGATGGTATCCGGAGTATGCGTCGAGGAAACACAGTGAATCGTGTCCTGCAGTAGCATCAATAATCTGATCGATGCGAGGGAGGGGGAAGGGATCCTTAGGGCAGGCCTTGTTGAAGTCTTTGAAATCGACGCATAGGCGCCAGGATTTATCCTTCTTTGGCACCATCACCAGGTTTGCTAGCCAGTCCGGGTATTTTATTTCTCTGATGAATCCGGTCTCGGTTAACTTGGCTAGCTGATGAATCCGGTCTCGGTTAACTTGGCTAGCTCCTCCCCCATAGCTTGTCGTTTGGGTTCGGAAAAGCACTGCAATGTTTGCTTGACCGGTTTATATCCCTTCAGTATGTTGAGGCTGTGTTCAGCCAACCTGCATGGGATTCCTGGCATATCAGAAGGGTGCCAGGCGAATATGTCCTAGTTCTCGTGCAGGAACTCTCGTAGCGCGGCGTCAACCGTTGGGTCCAGCTGTGCCCCGATGTATGCTGTCTTCTTGGGGTCCATCGGGTGGACTTGAAATTTGATTATTTCATCTGCTGGTTTAAAGGAGGTGGATTTGGGTCGCTTGTCCAGGATTACGCCATCCCTGTCCACCGTGGAGCGCAGCGCGGTTAACTCTTCGGCCGCGAGGGCTTCAGACAGTGCCTCGAGGGCCAGGGATGCAGTATTGTTTTCGGCGCGGAGTGTTATGTCCGGATCACTGGCAAGAGTGATAATACCATTGGGCCCGGGCATCCTGAGCTTCATGTACCCGTAATGAGGTATAGCTTGGAAGCGTGTAAATGCATCTCGCCTCCATAGGGTGTGATATCCACTGTTGAAAGGGGCCACTTGGAAGGTTATCTCTTCGGACCGATAATTATTCGGCGTGCCGAATACCACGTCGAGCGTGATTTTTCCCGTGCATCGTGCCTCCCGACTGGGAATGATTCCTCGGAAGGTCGTGCTACATTGCTCGATGCGGCTCCTGTCTATTTCCATTTTGTTGAGTGTTCCTCGTAGATGAGGTTTAGTCCGCTGCCGCCGCCCATGAGCACTTTGGTGAGCCAAAAACTGTCCACAATTGGATTGAGGACCAAGGCGGCTGGTGCCCAGACTGTCTGGAATTTTGGTGTGTCGCTGGCATTGAAAGTTATGGCCGTGTCGTTCCAAGGGTTTATTGCTACGACTTGGCAGACTTCGGCGAGGTCGCGGAGGGCCCTGTTGTGACGATTGTTTGAAGCGATAGTCTCGAAGACCGTCAATACCCTAAGGTAGTCGTCTTCTGGGGCGTGTTGCTCTGAGGTATTTTTGGTGAGGATATCCTCGCCGCTCTTGGCCACTTGCCGGACTATCCAGCATGCTCTAAGGCTGTGGGTTGGTATGGTATCCCGGTGTTGTGTGTATTTTGCATGGCCTATCGAGCCATCCCTCCAGAACGGTTCCGCGCCCCGTAATGGGCTTAGATTTCTTTACTACTGGGTCGGGCACCCCACGAGGGTGCATCCTTTTTGCCCGGACCAGGGGTTGAGTGGAAACCGTGTTGGAAATATGCCCTAGAGGCAATAATAAAAGTATTATTATTATATTTCCTTGTTCATGATAATTGTCTTTTATTCATGCTATAATTGTATTATCCGGAAATCCTAATACACGTGTGAATACATAGACCACAATATGTCCCTAGTGAGCCTCTAGTTGACTAGCTCGTTGATCAACAGATAGTCATGGTTTCCTGACTATGGACATTGGATGTCATTGATAACGGGATCACATCATTAGGAGAATGATGTGATGGACAAGACCCAATCCTAAGCATATCACAAGATCGTGTAGTTCGTTTTGCTAGAGCTTTTCCAATGTCAAGTATCTCTTCCTTAGACCATGAGATCGTGTAACTCCCGGATATCGTAGGAGTGCTTTGGGTGTACCAAACGTCACAACGTAACTGGGTGACTATAAAGGTGCACTACAGGTATCTCCGAAAGTGTCTGTTGGGTTGAAACGGATCGAGACTGGGATTTGTCACTCTGTATGACGGAGAGGTATCACTGGGCCCACTCGGTGGTGCATCATCATAATGAGCTCAAAGTGACCAAGTGTTTGGTCACGGGATCATGCATTACGGTACGAGTAAAGTGACTTGCCGGTAACGAGATTGAACGAGGTATTGGGATACCGACGATCGAATCTCGGGCAAGTAAAATACCGATTGACAAAGGGAATTGTATACGGGGTTGTTTGAATCCTCGACATCGTGGTTCATCCGATGAGATCATCGAGGAGCATGTGGGAGCCAACATGGGTATCCAGATCCCGCTGTTGGTTATTGCCGGAGAGCCGTCTCGGTCATGTCTACGTGTCTCCCGAACCCGTAGGGTCTACACACTTAAGGTTCGGTGACGCTAGGGTTGTATGAATATGAGTATGCAGCAAACCGGAAGTTGTTCGGAGTCCCGGATGAGATCTCGGACGTCACGAGGAGTTCTGGAATGGTCCGGAGGTAAAGATTTATATATGGGAAGTCTTATTTTGGTCGCCGGAAAAGTTTCGAGCGTTATCGGTATTGTACCGGGAGTGCCGAAAGGGGTCCGGGGGTCCACCAGTGGTCCACCTGCCCCGGGGGGGCCACATGGGCTGTAGGGGGTGCGCCTTGGCCTATATGGGCCAAGGGCACCAGCCCCAAGAGGCCCATGCGCCAAGGAGACAAGGGGAGGGGAGAGTCCTAAAAGGGGAAGGCACCTCCTAGGTGCCTTGGGGAGGATGGACTCCTCCCCCCCCTTGGCCGCACCCTTCCTTGGAGGAAGGGGCAAGGCTGCGCCCCCCCTCTCTTGCTCCTATATAAAGGGAGGGGAGGGAGGGGCAGCCGCACCCCTCAAGGCTTGGCGCCTCCCTCCTCCCTGCTACACCTCCTCCTCCTCCCGTAGTTTCTCAGCGAAGCCCTGCCGGAGTTCTGCTGCATCCACCACCACGCCGTCGTGCTGCTGGATCATCATCAACCTCTCCTTCCCCCTTGCTCGATCAAGAAGGAGGAGACGTCATCCGCTCCGTACGTGTGTTGAACGCAGAGGTGATGTCCGTTCAGCACTAGGTCATCGGTGATCTGAATCACGGCGAGTACGACTCCATCATCCCCGTTCCATTGAACGCTTCCGCAAGCGATCTACAAGTGGTATGTAGATGCAATCACTCTCCCATGACTCGTTGCTTAGATGAACTCATAGATGGATCTTGGTGAAACCGTAGGAAAAATTTTAATTTTCTGCAACGTTCCCCAACAGTGGCATCATGAGCTAGGTCTATGCGTAGTTCTCTATTGCACGAGTAGAACACAATTTGTTGTGGGCGTAGATGTTGTCAACTTTCATGCCGCTACTAGTCTTATCTTGCTTCAGCGGTATTGTGGGATGAAGCGGCCCGAACCGAGCTTACACGTACGCTTACGTGAGACTGGTTCCACCGACTGACATGCACTAGTTGCATAAGGTGGCTAGCGGGTGTCTGTCTCTCCCACTTTAGTTGGAGCGGATTCGATGAAAAGGGTCCTTATGAAGGGTAAATAGAAGTTGACAAATCACGTTGTGGCTTTCACGTAGGTAAGAAAACGTTCTTGCTAGAACCCTATTGCAGCCACGTAAAACTTGCAACA
>LR880970.1:10386554-10402658 GCA_904067115.1 Aegilops sharonensis | reverse complement strand
GAAGGTGTACCCAACAGTCTCCTTTGGGTATCCTATGAAGACACATTTCTCCGATTTGGGTTCGAGCTTATCTGGTTGAAGTTTCTTCACATAAGCATCGCAGCCCCAAACTTTAAGAAACGACAACTTTGGTTTCTTGCCAAACCACAGTTCATGAGGTGTCGTCTCAACGGATTTTGATGGTGCCCTATTTAACGTGAATGCGGCCGTCTCTAAAGCATAACCCCAAAACGATAGCGGTAAATCAGTAAGAGACATCATAGATCGCACCATATCTAGTAAAGTACGATTACGACGTTCGGACACACCATTTCGTTGTGGTGTTCCGGGTGGCGTGAGTTGCGAAACTATTCCGCATTGTTTCAAATGTAAACCAAACTCGCAACTCAAATATTCTCCTCCACGATCATATCGTAGAAATTTTATTTTCTTGTTACGATGATTTTCCACTTCACTCTGAAATTCTTTGAACTTTTCAAATGTTTCAGATTTGTGTTTCATTAAGTAGATATACCCATATCTGCTCAAATCATCTGTGAAGGTGAGAAAAACGATACCCGCCGCGTGCCTCAACATTCATTGGACCACAAACATCAGTATGTATGATTTCCAACAAATCAGTTGCTCGCTCCATAGTTCCGGAGAATGGCGTTTTAGTCATCTTGCCCATGAGGCACGGTTCGCAAGTACCAAGTGATTCATAATCAAGTGATTCCAAAAGCCCATCAGTATGGAGTTTCTTCATGCGTTTTACACCGATATGACCCAAACGGCAGTGCCACAAATAAGTTACACTATCATTATCAACTCTGTATCTTTTGGTTTCAACACTATGAATATGTGTATTACTACTATCAAGATTCAATAAAAATAGACCACTCTTCAAGGGTGCATGACCATAAAAGATATTATTCATATAAATAGAACAACCATTATTCTCTAACTTAAATGAATAACCGTCTCGCATCAAACAAGATCCAGATATAATGTTCATGCTTAACGCTGGCACCAAATAACAATTATTTAGGTCTAAAACTAATCTCGATGGTAGATGTAGAGGTAGCGTGCCGACCGCGATCACATCGACTTTGGAACCATTTCCCTCGCGCATCGTCACCTCGTCCTTAGCCAATCTTCGCTTAATCCATAGTTCCTGTTTCGAGTTGCAAATATTAGCAACAGAACCAGTATCAAATACCCAGGTACTACTACGAGCATTAGTAAGGTACACATCAATAACATGTATATCACATATACCTTTGTTCACTTTGCCATCCTTCTTATCCGCCAAATACTTGGGGTAGTTCCGCTTCCAGTGTCCAGTCTGCTTGCAGTAGAAGCACTCAGTCTCAGGCTTAGGTCCAGACTTGGGTTTCTTCTCTTGAGCAGCAACTTGTTTGCTGTTCTTCTTGAAGTTCCCCTTCTTCTTCCCTTTGCCCTTTTTCTTGAAACTGGTGGTCTTGTTGACCATCAACACTTGATGCTCCTTTTTGATTTCTACCTCCGCGGCTTTTAGCATTGCGAAGAGCTCGGGAATAGTCTTGTCCATCCCTTGCATATTATAGTTCTTCACGAAGCTCTTGTAGCTTGGTGGCAGTGATTGAAGAATTCTGTCAATGACACTATCATCAGGAAGATTAACTCCCAGTTGAATCAAGTGATTATTATACCCAGACATTTTGAGTATGTGTTCACTGACAGAACTATTCTCCTCCATCTTGCAGCTATAGAACTTATTGGAGACTCATATCTCTCAATCCGGACATTTGCTTGAAATATTAACTTCAACTCCTGGAACATCTCATATGGTCCATGACGTTCAAAAGGTCTTTGAAGTCCCAATTCTAAGCCGTTAAGCATGGTGCACTAAACTATCAAGTAGTCATCATATTAAGCTAGCCAAACGTTCATAACGTCTGCATCTGCTCCTGCAATAGGTCTGTCACCTAGCGGTGCATCAAGGACATAATTCTTCTGTGCAGCAATGAGGATAAACCTCAGATCACAGATCTAATCCGCATCATTGCTACTAACATTTTTCAACATAGTTTTTTCTCTAGGAACATATCAAAAACATAGGGAAGCAAAAACATAGGGAAGCATCAACGCGAGCTATTGATCTACAACATAATTTGCAAAATATTACCAGGACTAAGTTCATGATAAATTAAAGTTCAATTAATCATATTACTTAAGAACTCCCACTTAGAAAGACATCCCTCTAATCCTCTAAGTGATTACGTGATCCATATCAACTACTCCATGTCCGATCATCACGTGAGATGGAGTAGTTTCAACGGTGAACATCAATATGTTGATCATATCTACTATATGATTCACGCTGGACCTTTCGGTCTCCGTGTTCCGAGGCCATATCTGTTATATGCTAGGCTCGTCAAGTTTAACCTGAGTATTCCGCGTGTGCAACTGTTTTGCACCCGTTGTATTTGAATGTAGAGCCTATCACACCTGATCATCACGTGGTGTCTCAGCACGAAGAACTTTCGCAACGGTGCATACTCAGGGAGAACACTTCTTGATAATTTAGTGAGAGATCATCTTAAAATGCTACCGTCAATCAAAGCAAGATAAGATGCATAAAGGATAAACATCACATGCAATCAATATAAGTGATATGATATGGCCATCATCATTTTGTGCTTGTGATCTCCATCTTCGAAGCACCGTCGTGATCACCATTGTCACCGGCGCGACACCTTGATCTCCATCGTAGCATCGTTGTCGTTACGCCATCTATTGCTTCTACGACTATTGCTACCGCTTAGTGATAAAGTAAAGCATTACAGGGCGTTTGCATTTCATACAATAAAGCGACAACCATATGGCTCCTGCCAGTTGCCGATAACTTCGGTTACAAAACATGATCATCTCATACAATAAAATATAGCATCACGTCTTGACCATATCACATCACAACATGCCCTACAAAAACAAGTTAGACATCCTCTACTTTGTTGTTGCAAATTTTACGTGGCTGCTACGGGCTGAGCAAGAACCGTTCTTACCTACGCATTAAAACCACAACGATAGTTCGTCAAGTTAGTGTTGTTTTAACCTTCGCAAGGACCGGGCGTAGCCACACTCGGTTCAGCTAAAGTGAGAGAGACAGACACCCGCCAGTCACCTTTAAGCACGAGTGCTCGCAACGGTGAAACCAGTCTCGCGTAAGCGTACGCGTAATGTCGGTCCGGGCCGCTTCATCTCACAATACCGCTGAACCAAAGTATGACATGCTGGTAAGCAGTATGACTTGTATCGCCCACAACTCACTTGTGTTCTACTCGTGCAAATAACATCAACGCATAAAACCTTGCTCGGATGCCACTGTTGGGGAACGTAGTAATTTCATAAAATTTCCTACGCACACGCAAGGATCATGGTGATGCATAGCAAAGAGAGGGGAGAGTATTGTCCATGTACCCTCGTAGACCGTAAGCGGAAGCGTTATGACAACGCGGTTGATGTAGTCGTACGTCTTCACGATCCGACCGATCCAAGTACCGAACATACGGCACCTCCGAGTTCAGCACACGTTCAGCTCGATGACGATCCCCGGACTCCGATCCAGCAAAGTGTCGGGGATGAGTTCCGTCAGCACGACGGCGTGGTGACGATGATGATGTTCTACCGGCGCAGGGCTTCGCCTAAACTCCGCGACGATATGACCGAGGTGGAATATGGTGGAGGGGGGCACCGCACACGGCTAAGGAACGATCACGTAGATCAACTTATGTGTTCTAGGGTGCCCCCTTGCCCCCGTATATAAAGGAGGGAGGGGGAGGTGCGGCCGGCCCCCAAGGGGTGCGCCTGGAGGAGTCCTACTCCCACCGGGAGTAGGACTCCCCCCTCTTGCCTTGTTGCAGAAGGAAAGGGGGAAGGGGAAAGAGGAAAGGGGGGGTGCCGCCCCCCTTCCTTGTCCTATTCGGACTAGGGGGGAGGGGGTGCGCGGCCTGCCCTGGCCGGCCCTCCTCTTCTACATTATGGCCCACTAAGGCCCATTAACCCCCGGGAGGGTTCCGGTAACCCCCCGGTGTTCCGGTAAAATCCCGATTTCACCCGGAACCATTCCGATATCCAAATATAGGCTTCCAATATATCAATCTTTATGTCTCGACCATTTCGAGACTCCTCGTCATGTCCGTGATCACATCCGGGACTCCGAACAATCTTCGGTACATCAAAACTTATAAACTCATAATAAAACTATCATCGTCACGTTAAGCGTGCGGACCCTACGGGTTCGAGAACTATGTAGACATGACCTAGAACTATTCTCGGTCAATAACCAATAGCGGAACCTGGATGCTCATATTGGCTCCTACATATTCTACAAAGATCTTTGTCGGTCAAACCGCATAACAACATACGTTGTTCCCTTTGTCATCGGTATGTTCTTGCCCGAGTTTCGATCGTCGGTATCCAATACCTAGTTCAATCTCGTTACTGGCAAGTCTCTTTACTCGTTACGTAATGCATCATTCCGTAACTAACTCATTAGCTACATTGCTTGCAAGGCTTATAGTGATGTGCATTACCGAGAGGGCCCAGAGATACCTCTCCGACAATAGGAGTGACAAAACCTAATCTCGAAATACGCCAACCCAACATGTACCTTTGGAGACACCTGTAGTACTCCTTTATAATCACCCAGTTACGTTATGACGTTTGGTAGCATCCAAAGTGTTCCTCCGGTAAACGGGAGTTGCATAATCTGATAGTTACAGGAACATGTATAAGTCATGAAGAAAGCAATAGCAATATACTAAACGATCAAGTGCTAGGCTAACGGAATGGGTCATGTCAATCACATCATTCTCCTAATGATGTGATCCCATTAATCAAATAACAACACATGCCTATGGTTAGGAAACATAACCATCTTTGATTAATGAGCTAGTCAAGTAGAGGCATACTAGTGACTATATGTTTGTCTATGTATTCACACATGTATCATGTTTCCGGTTAATACAATTCTAGCATGAATAATAAACATTTATCATGAAATAAGGAAATAAATAATAACTTTATTATTGCCTCTAGGGCATATTTCCTTCATAAACCCCTTTTCCGGATTTTAAATAAATCTAAACGATTTATTTATTTCAAAAAATAGCTAAAACTTCTAAAATTCATAGTAATTCAACCGTAGCTTCAAATGAATTAATTTATATATGAAAAATTATCAAAAAAATTCAAGGAATCCATCTGTACCATTCTCATGCATGTTTGAACAATGTTTGTCCTCTGTTTTGGACAAAACAAATAAAGGGCATTTAAATAATCATATATGGAGTTGGAATTCGAATCATGTATTCAAACCAACTTCATTTAAATCATAGCTAGATGCATTATATCAAACCACAGCATATTGCCATGTCATGATCATGCATCATATTGTGCATTGCATTGATGGTGTTTCCTTTTGTGTTGCCGATGTTTGTCCCCTCTCAGTAGACGACGTACCGACGATGAGTTCGATGACACCGATGAAGAACTACATTATCTTCAGAAGTGCCAGGCAAGCAAAACCCCCTTGTTCATTCCGATATAATCCCACTCTCTCGCTCTTGCTCTCTTTTACTACATTAGGACAACAACGATTCATCTGTTACTTGCTGCGGTAGCTGAACCCCTTTATCCTCTGCATGACCTGTCATTCCACAGTAAATAGATGAAACCCACTAGCATGAGTAGGAGTTGTTTGAGCCCTGTTGTGCCTACTCATTCATGCTTGTTTTTCATGCCTGCTACTGCTTAGAGTTGAGTCAGGTCTGATTCATCGGGAATGAATCGGAGGTGTGTAAACATGTCCTACTGTTGAGAGCTAAGTGTGTGAACACGATTTGGTAAAGGTAGCGGTGAGAGGCCATGTAGGAGTACATGGTGGGTTGTCTCATTGAAATCGTCCTCAGGAACCGAGTTATGTGTTTGTGATCCATGAAACAGTTACTACCACGCATTGGGCCCGAAACCAATGGACCCTCTCGGCTTCTTAACCACCCTTTTTCTCTGTCGAGGAGTTGCAACTAGTTTCTGGTGTTTGTAGGATATGTGTTGGAGGCCGTGCGTAGCGCTAACACTAGGGGTGGGCTATGATGCGGTAGATACACCATGGCCCGGCGTACCGAATGCCCGTTTGGTATCTCGGGAACCCTGCACACATCGTTCAGGGCCGTATGTGGAAACCTCGGCCGGACTCCCTGCGGATGGAACCTGAATAGGCGATAAACCTGGACTAGAGACTTGAGTGTTTAGGTAGGCTGTGGCCGACACCCACGTTGGGCTTCCGCTTGAAGGTTGCCGAGTACATGTCGTGTAAACGGCGGTAAGTGGTGAGAGCGTGTGTGAATAAGTACACCCCTGCAGGGTTAACATCATCTATTCGAATAGCCGTGTCCGCGGTAAAGGACTTCTGGGTTGCCTATAACAGTTCATAGACAAGTGAAAGTGGATACTCTAAAATGCGCAAGATAAGCGTGAGTGCTATGGATGGCGTTCTCGTAGGAATACGGGATCGGGTCCATAGTGGTGTATTGATTGGTGAATATGTGGACTCATGTGCGCCACCTCAAAAGAGTTACTTGCAGTCGTAGTTCAGGATAGCCACTGAGTCAAAGCTGGCTTGCTGCAGTCAAACTACGCCACCCCCTTTGTTGACAATGATGCATATGTAGTTAGCTCTGATGTAAGTATTGTTGAGTACATTTGTACTCACGTTTGCTTATTTTATGTTTTGCAGAGAGAGACGTCAGTCTCGCTAGTAGTTCCGCATGGACTTCGACGTTTAGCTTGTTACCTCAGCTACGATCTTGTGCCCTCGGCAGGATCTGGTAGATAGTCAGGCTTCTAAGCTTTTCATTTGTAGATGTCTGTACTCAGACATGTTAAGCTTCCGCTTGTGCTTTGACTTGTATGCTCTGAATGTTGGGTCATGAGACCCATGTTTGTAATATCTCGCTCCTCGGAGCCTAATGAATAAATATTTGAGTCGTAGAGTTATGTTGTGATGCCATGTTGTATTTACACATATCGAGCATATTGTGTGTATGTTTGAAATGCTTGGTATGTGTGGGATCCGACAATCTAGTTGTTTATCCTTGGCAGCCTCTCTTATGGGGAAATGTAGTCTAGTGCTAGCCATAGTAGTCCGCTACAGCCCGGTTCACCGCAGTCCTGCTAGCCCAGCACTACTGCTCAGGACACTTGACTGGCCGGCATGTGTTTCACTTCGTTCTTGTGTCTGTCCCTTCGGGGAAATTTCACGCGGTGACATCCGGAGTCCTGCCTAGCCTGCTACAACCCGGGTTCCCGGAGTCCTATTAGCCCAGTGCTACAGCCCGGATTCACACGCTGCTGACCGACATGCTCGATGTGATTCATGTATGCCTGTCCCCATGGGTTAGTGCCGCTTTGGGTTCACGACTAGACATGTCGGCCCGGGTTATTTGTCATATGGATGCTAGCGACACCATCATATACGTGAGCCAAAAGGCGCAAACGGTCCCGGGCCATGATAAGGCGACACCCGTAGAATATCGTGTGTGAGGCCACAAAGTGATATGAGGTGTTACCGGCTAGATCGATGTGACTTGGAATCGGGGTCCTGACAGCGTTGGTATCAGAGCCTGACTGCCTGTAGGATTACCAAGCCAAACCGGTTGAAGCTGTGTCTAGAAATGCTTTAGTTATGTAAGGGAATTGATTGTGGAAGGGAACGTAAGGCTCTTTTTACTCCTTATACCTCATGGCCTTCTGATCTGAGTCATCTTCCCTTCTACGGGGATTAAGAACTAGGCTTCTCATCTATCTATCAGGATGACGTGTTACTAATCCTTAGACTTTTAAGATTGTTGGTTTCAAGCCTCAGTTCAGTTCCTACTATTTCTATATGTTAACTGTTGATCTCGGGACCTTGATATGATGTTATTGAGTGGTTATGCCACCATTTTGCATGATGTCTCAAATCATTTTGAGCATTTACAGCCGTTATGCTGTCCGAGTCATCCCAGGTTTCTAAACTATCTGATGCATTTGCAAATCCCTTCCTCCCGTTCCTGATGTCCTTTTGGGCCAGATTAAGCACACTAATCGGTGAGTTGAGGTACCCTATTGCCTCGACATATATGTTGGAGTTATTATTATGACCCTAGGTGTATAGAGTATCACTTAGTAATCCAGCCATGCTTTGTGTTCCCAGTGTGATGATTCTGGCCATCAATCTCGAAAGCATCCTGTGATGCCATTTAGTAGTAGGTATTCTATTCCTGGGTTCTTGAACCCGAGATTCACCCTACTTACCTCCTGTTGATAGTGTTTACTAGTTCCCTTAGGTTATTAGTAACCTTTGCGATAGCCCTCGAGGTCCGTGGTATTTCCTTCTTCCAAATACTATGAACCGGTTATGGTAGAAGTTCCTCGCTGAAGCGAAGGATCACAAACAGGGTACTCTTGAGGAGTTCTCCATTCATAATTGTGAATCTGCCAGTTCCACCTTTTCGCATGGGTTATCCGGAAGAAATGTTGAGCTTCGCTCGACATACTAACCTATGCATCCACAACTCCGAAAGATATATGTTCCTTTGAGTTGTCCCTCTTTAGTTGTATTCTGACCCCCGTTTATCAATTGATAGTTAAGGGTATGTGTGCGATCCTGTTTATCGATGCCTATTATCCTTGTGGTCCGTCAAGCCATTCTATTCTGCAATGACTAGGAGAAACAAACTCCAGTACCTCATCCATATCTAGGATTGGGTCAAAGTAGTTGTATTCCACAGATCAAAATGCCAATCCAGCTTTTGTTCTATTCTACCTTGGAGTGTTACCATCTTTATGTCAAGAGTGTCATGAGAATTGCACCACCTCTTATGAATTCTTGACGCAGTAATACTTCTTGCCATCATTGTTAATTCCTCGGTACCCGTGTTGTTGTAACCGGAATGCCGACAAGTGTACTGTGATGTGCGAACTCAATACTTCGAGCAACTCGTTGCTTGGTAGTAAATGGACAATATTCTCATTCTTAGCGTGTTGGTTATTAAATCATCATTCTAAGATTGATCGTGCTACCTAGTCCTTATTTCAGTTGCACTCTTCGATCAATGAGTTAGGATTGTGTCAACCCCTCACTCTTTTGATCATATCGTCTTGCCCTGCAAAGCAAGGTTGTTCTCGAGCTTAGTAACATACCGGTGGATCGTGATGTTCCGAATATCTTCTCGGGAGCATCACCAGGTTGTCACCTCATCGCTACGTTGAGTTCGTGATCATGTTGGATTTTCTCCAAACCACCCATTCTCCAAGAATCTGTGTAGGATACACCTGAGCTAGTTGGTTAAGTTAAACAACAAACTTGGAGAGTTGGAAGATGAAAGCTTGCCCGACTTAGTTCATCACCAAGGGGTACCCTTGTGTGTGTGTGTGTTGAAGAAAGATGATATCTCCATCAATTGGTCCTCGTGATCAGTTGTTGGATCTATTACCTTGCCAAAACTTTGATTTGAGTATGGGCTATCATCAAATCAAATTAGAACAAACAGTATTCGTAATGTTGTCTTACTCGCGGTTGTCCCTCGGGCATACACCATTATATCTTTTGGTCTGACCAATGCTATCACCATGTTCACATGATGGTGGAAGTCCAGTGATATGGGAAATGTCGATGAGTTGTTGTTGAACCCATCAACAACATTTTGTCTCCCCCATGATTCATGTTGAACATCCAGCTAGTGTTGGAAACTTTGTAAGCAATGTCTTCATGTTCCGCTCATGAAGCTTATGCTTGGATGGAAGAAGTGACTTCCTCGAATTCATGTGCATTTGGTGCAAGTTGCCGCCGTGGGTTCGAGAAAGATTGTTTTGGTCCCTCTGGTACCATCCCAAGTCAGTTATGCATGTGCGAATGTATTCTATGGTTTGGTAGATTAATTACCTCCACTCCATATGTATTCCCTAGCACACCAAGCCACTGATTGATTTGTTCAAGGAGAAGGAGTTCCTTCATAACAACTAGTCATGACTTATGTTAGGACTTCGTTATCCTCGATGATGGTTCCCAACCTGTACTCGGTAGTGTTTTGTTGTAAGACTACTGTGTGGTCATGTTTGTCTGGGACAATGTGTTCACATGTATGTAGCAGAACCAGCTCATGTTTTGGAGCTTGCTATCTTAGTTCATTCCCCGAGAATCTCGCAACTCCATCTCGTCGGTTTGTGTTGCAAACTTTTTTTTCCAAACATGTTGTCTGAAATATCCCGTTATCAACCAGATCTGAATCTCAGGCAGATATGATGGTTGGAACATTCCCAGCATTTGCTTTTTGTCCCCAGCTTGCACCGCCATTGTACCAAAATTCCATGGGCTGCACTTCTCAGTAATTATTGTTCAGGATCATCGTCAAAAGTGGTCCTAACATGGGTCCCATCCATTTCCGGTGATAAGCAAAAGTCATCCATTGCGTTGTCTTCAACAAGGTAGTCCACATCATCCTCTCTAGTTTGAGTATGCCACTCTTTCGAGCTCCATCAAATGATCGTTTGTAAATTGCCTTAGGCTGGTAAGAAGAGTTCCAATGATCTCCGTATCAAAAGTAATCCTTTTTGCCATTTAAGGTAATAACTCTACGAGTCACCTCCCCCAAGGTGCCCCGTTATGGAATCATGGCAATTATTTCCTCGCCACCTTGACACCGTCCACCATCTCTCTAAGCGTGGAATTGTTGCCCACCAAATCAACCTCGTTGTCTGTTATTCCATCCCTCTCGGTGTGTTCTGTGTCTCAACTCGAGATGTTTCAACATCTCATTCCACGAGTTGATCTTGAGTGCTCGATCTTCGAGGAGATCATTTCCTATAGAGTTCTTTCTGTCGCCATCGTGTTGGATGAAGATCTCGAAAGCAAGGACGACAAGATCAATTGGAGCAATGAACCAACATCTTCGGGAAGGGAAATTGGATCGACAAGTTCGTGTTAGCTAGTGTCCCCTCTGTCTTCTTACCTCACGTCTTAAATCTCGGGACGAGATTCCTGTTTAGTGGTGGTGAGCTGTCACAGCCCTAGATCATCCCTTGCTTGACTTTGCTTGCTCATCATGTCATCATGTTTAAATTCCTAAGAAATTTGAAATGGGGATGACAAACCCTAGCACCAAATGAAATGCAATTAGGATCAAAATAAAAATATTTTCAATGAACCCAGAATTTCCTTTAGAAAAGTTCATTATTTTTGGTAAAGGTGAAAACCTCTACCAATAATGATGCACAAAATTTCTAGGCCATTCTGGATTTTTGAATTAAATCTTATTGTATTTTACTTTGGGCATTTAAAATACTATAAAGAATTTAAATGCTCAAATAATGTTGGAACTATTTTTGGGCCACTGAAATAATTCAGCAAGTGTCCATGAATATTTTCAGGATTCTAGGAAATGCCTTGGTATTTTTCCTAAGCTCAAAACAGAGGCAAATAATTAGAAAACAAAAACAAAATTAGAAGACAGAAGAGAGGGAAACCTACCTGGCCCAAACTTACCTGGCGCCCCACCTGGCCCAGCTCCTCCAGCCGGCCCAGCCCACCTGGCAAGTGCCAGTCGTCTTCAACCTCTGCTAGTAGGCAGAGGCGGGACAGCGCACGCACGCGCGAGGCGCCACGCCTCCTCCTGCTTGCCGCCGAGCCCCTGGACGCGTGGGTGAACACCCGGCGTCGTCCCGAACTGCTCGACCCCTCTCACTCTCGATGTGCTCCTCCCCCTCCTCTGTTCCTCCCTCCCGAGCGCACCGCAGCGCACCGCCGAGCACCACCGCGGCCACCGCCTCCCCCTCGCTTCCCCGACCAGCTCAAGAGCTCCGCCTCGCCGCCCTGGACCTCTCCGCCGAAACACGCGGCACCGGATGCCCCCGAATGTCGTCACCGCGGTCGTCTTCTACCTCGGGCAACCGAGATCGCCGGCGCCATCCGTCGTCCACGGTGCCTCCCCGAGCCTGCTGAGCCCTCCATTGGAATCCATGTGAGCTCCGCCGCCTTCTTCCCTTCTCCCCGTGCTCTACTTCCATCTCTAGCCGCCGTTCCCGTCGAGCCCGAGAGCTTGGCTCCGCCGGCCATGCCGCCACCGTGACCACGGCCACGCAAGCTCGCAGCCGAGCACCCTAACATGCTCAGGGCGACCCTAGGATCCTAACTCGACCAACCGCTGCTCCTTTCGTCCATCGTAGCGACGAATCCGTCGTCACCCGAACTCCGGCCGCCGCGGAAGCGGACACCGCCGTCGATCTAGGTCGTCTCCGGCGGCCCCACTAGCACCAGCCGACGCGCACGAGGCTTCGGGTTCCAACGGTGCCATCCGCGCCTCGAACCGTGGCCGGAGCAGCGTTTCCGAGCCCCTCCGCCGTCTCGGCCTCGCCGGCGACTCAACGCCGGCGGGATTGACCCTGCTGACCAGGGGTTTAACCCCCGCTGACCATGTTGACCGGGTGGGCCCAGTGTGACCCCCCTGGTCTATGATAGATGGGACCCACCGGCTAATTAAGTTAGGATTAGGACTAACTAAAAATTAGTTAGTCTAATGACACTGACCCGCGGGACCCACTTGCCAGGTTTGACCTGGACCGGGTCTGTTGACCTGCTGAGGTCAGCATGACGCAGTGCTGACGCAATAAACCCCTTTTCCGGATTTTAAATAAATCTAAACGATTTATTTATTTCAGAAAATAGCTAAAACTTCTAAAATTCATAGTAATTCAACCTTAGCTTCAAATGAATTAATTTATATATGAAAAATTATCAGAAAAATTCAAGGAATCCATCTGTACCATTCTCATGCATGTTTGAACAATGTTTGTCCTCTGTTTTGGACAAAAAAAATTAAGGGCATTTAAATAATCATATATGGAGTTGGAATTTGAATCATGTATTCAAACCAACTTCATTTAAATCATAGCTAGATGCATTATCTCAAACCACAGCATATTGCCATGTCATGATCATGCATCATATTGTGCATTGCATTGATGGTGTTTCCTTCTGTGTTGCCGGTGTTTGTCCCCTCTCAGTAGACAACGTACCGACGATGAGTTCGATGACACCGATGAAGAACTACATTATCTTCAGAAGTGCCAGGCAAGCAAAACCCCCTTGTTCATTCCGATATAATCCCACTCTCTCGCTCCTGCTCTCTTTTACTACATTAGGACAACAACGATTCATCTGTTACTTGCTGCGGTAGCTGAACCCCTTTATCCTCTGCATGACCTGTCATTCCACAGTAAATAGATGAAACCCACTAGCATGAGTAGGAGTTGTTTGAACCCTGTTGTGCCTACTCATTCATGCTTGTTTGTCATGCCTGCTACTGCTTAGAGTTGAGTCAGGTCTGATTCATCGGGAATGAATCGGAGGTGTGTAAACATGTCCAACTGTTGAGAGCTAAGTGTGTGAACACGATTTGGTAAAGGTAGCGGTGAGAGGACATGTAGGAGTACATGGTGGGTTGTCTCATTGAAACCGTCCTCAGGAACCGAGTTATGTGTTTGTGATCCATGAAACAGTTACTACCACGCATTGGGCCCGAAACCAATGGACCCTCCCGGCTTCTTAACCACCCTTGTTCTCTGTCCAGGAGTTGCAACTAGTTTCTGGTGTTTGTAGGATATGTGTTGGAGGCCGTGCGTAGCGCTGACCCTAGGGGTGGGCTATGATGCGGTAGATACACCGTGGCCCGGTGTACCGAATGCCCGTTTGGTATCTCGGGAACCCTGCACACATCGTTCAGGGCCGTATGTGGAAACCTCGGCCGGACTCCCTGCGGATGGAACCTGAATAGGCGATAAACCTGGACTAGAGACTTGAGTGTTTAGGTAGGCTATGGCCGACACCCACGTTGGGCTTCCGCTTGAAGGTTGCCGAGTACATGTCATGTAAACGGTGGTAAGTGGTGAGAGCGTGTGTGAAGAAGTACACCCCTGCACGCTTAACATCATCTATTCGAATAGCCGTGTCCGCGGTAAAGGACTTCTGGGTTGCCTATAACAGTTCATAGACAAGTGAAAGTGGATACTCTAAAATGCGCAAGATAAGCGTGAGTGCTATGGATGGCGTTCTCGTAGGAAGACGGGATCGGGTCCATAGTGGTGTATTGATTGGTGAATATGTGGACTCGTGTGCGCCACCTCAAAAGAGTTACTTGCAGTCGTAGTTCAGGATAGCCACTGAGTCAAAGCTGGCTTGCTACAGTCAAACTACACCACCCCCTTTGTTGACAATGATGCATATGTAGTTAGTTCTGATGTAAGTCTTGCTGAGTACATTTGTACTCACGTTTGCTTATTTTATGTTTTGCAGAGAGAGACTCAGTCTCGCTAGTAGTTCCGCGTGGACTTCGACGTTTAGCTTGTTACCTCAGCTACGATCTTGTGCCCTCGGCAGGATCTGGTAGATAGTCAGGCTTCTAAGCTTTTCAGTTGTAGATGTCTGTACTCAGACATGTTAAGCTTCCGCTTGTGCTTTGACTTGTATGCTCTGAATGTTGGGTCATGAGACCCATGTTTGTAATATCTCGCTCCTCGGAGCCTAATGAATAAATATTTGAGTCGTAGAGTTATGTTGTGATGCCATGTTGTATTTACACATATCGAGCATATTGTGTGTATGTTTGAAATGCTTGGTATGTGTGGGATCCGACAATCTAGTTGTTTATCCTTGGCAGCCTCTCTTATGGGGAAATGTAGTCTAGTGCTTCCTTGAGCCATAGTAGTCCGCTACAGCCCGGTTCACCGGAGTCCTGCTAGCCCAGCACTACTGCTCAGGACACTTGACTGGTCGGCATGTGTTTCACTTCGTTCTTGTGTCTGTCCCTTCCGGGAAATGTCACGCGGTGACATCCGGAGTCCTGCCTAGCCTGCTACAACCCGGGTTCCCGGAGTCCTGTTAGCCCAGTGCTACAGCCCGGATTCACACGCTGCTGACCGACATGCTCGATGTGATTCATGTATGCCTGTCCCCATGGGTTAGTGCCGCTTTGGGTTCACGACTAGCCATGTCGGCTCGGGTTCTCTGTCATATGGATGCTAGCGACACCATCATATACGTGAGCCAAAAGGCGCAAACGGTCCCGGGCCATGGTAAGGCGACACCCGTGGAATACCGTGCGTGAGGCCACAAAGTGATATGAGGTGTTACCGGCTAGATCGATGTGACTTGGAATCGGGGTCCTGACACATACGGATCTGAATGTCGCAGATCCGTTGACTAAACCTCTTCCTCGAGCAAAACATGATCAACACCAGAACTCTATGGGTGTTCGATTCATCACAATGTAACTAGATTATTGACTCTAGTGCAAGTGGGAGACTGTTGGAAATATGCCCTAGAGGCAATAATAAAAGTATTATTATTATATTTCCTTGTTCATGATAATTATCTTTTATTCATGCTATAATTGTATTATCCGGAAATCGTAATACACGTGTGAATACATAGACCACAATATGTCCCTAGTGAGCCTCTAGTTGACTAGCTCGTTGATCAACAGATAGTCATGGTTTCCTGACTATGGACATTGGATGTCATTGATAACGGGATCACTGAAGAAAATATGCCCTAGAGGCAATAATAAAGTTATTATTCATTTCCTCATATCATGATAAATGTTTATTATTCATGCTAGAATTGTATTAACCGGAAACATGATACATGTGTGAATACATAGACAAACATATAGTCACTAGTATGCCTCTACTTGACTAGCTCATTAATCAAAGATGGTTATGTTTCCTAACCATAGACATGTGTTGTTATTTGATTAATGGGATCACATCATTAGGAGAATGATGTGATTGACATGACCCATTCCGTTAGCCTAGCACTTGATCGTTTAGTATATTGCTATTGCTTTCTTCATGACTTATACATGTTCCTGTAACTATGAGATTATGCAACTCCCGTTTACCGGAGGAACACTTTCGGTGCTACCAAACGTCACAACGTAACTGGGTGATTATAAAGGAGTACTACAGGTGTCTCCAAAGGTACATGTTGGGTTGGCGTATTTCGAGATTAGGTTTTGTCACTCCGATTGTCGGAGAGGTATCTCT
>LR880970.1:10340711-10352139 GCA_904067115.1 Aegilops sharonensis | reverse complement strand
GTACATGAGATCGCGTATATCTGGGTGGGTGGGTGGCTTTAAATCCGAACCATGACCCAATTTGGGATCCGGAGTTTGAGAAACTTCCGGGCTTAATAGTTCGGGCTCCGGGATATCAACTGATTTTTCAGGTCCACTAGCCGATTCTAGGTTCGGAGGACAGGGTGTGTCGTTCCGCGGACAGGTATCCGGCTCTTTGAGCTCGGAAATCCGAACATAGTTCGTTCTCAATATAGAGGAAGAGTTGTTGTTTTGCTCCTCTACTACTGCTATCTGATGGGTGATCGGCGGAGATTTGATTTCTCTCTGGGGTTTAAGCCCAATCCGATCGTAGTCTATAGCGACGCCCAAGGCGGCGATGCGATCCAGGAGTTCGTTTAAAGACGACAACTTCGTCGGATCCATCCGTTGGGCGTATTCAGAGTTGACACGGAGGCGATTTTTTATGACCCGAGAAGTCATCGTCGGCTTAACGGCCGGACGGGCAGTCATGGTAAAACCGCCTAGCCGGAGGGTTTGGCCTGAGGCCAGGGCTCCTCCGAAGGTGATACTGTCCTTGATAACAAGGCGAGCCATCAATCATGTCTTCGGCGTCACAGCGGAACTCTCAGTGAAAGCACCAATGTCGGTGCCAAAACCGGCGGATCTCGGGTAGGGGGTCCTGAACTGTGCGTCTAAGGTCGATGGTAACAGGAGACAGGGGACACGATGTTTACCCAGGTTCGGGCCCTCTCTATGGAGGTAATACCCTACTTCCTGCTTGATTGATCTTGATGAATATGAGTATTACAAGAGTTGATCTACCACGAGATCGTAATGGCTAAACCCTAGGAGTCTAGCCTGTATGATTATGATTGCCTCTATGGACTAAACCCTCCGGTTTATATAGACACCGGAGGGGACTAGGGTTGTACAAAGTCGGTTATAGAGAAAGGAATCTTCATATCCGAACGCCAGGCTTGCCATCCAAGCCAAGGAGAGTCCCATCCGAACACGGGAGAGAGTTTTTTGTCTTGTATCTTCACGACCCATCAGTCCGGCCCATATCCAACAGGTCGGACGCCCGAGGACCCCTTAATCTAGGACTCCCTCAACTATGTCAATAGATTAGTCCCAAAAAATGATATAAAGTTGCTATAAAATGATTGTAAAACATCCAAGAATGATAATATAACAGCATGGAACAATAAAAAATTATAGATACGTGGGAGAAGTATCACATTACCGGATCGCTAAAAGGAGGTAACACTAGACCGGGGTGGGTGCATGCGTCGCCAAGGTCCCTACAGATTGGGGGTAAAGGGATGGCTTATGCGGTGAAGGGGGGTTGAGGGGCGGTGGCCAGCTATGGCAGAGGGGAGGCGGGGCAAAGAGGTGAAGCATGGTAGAGCCTATCGGACACGAATGGTGGAGGCCAGGAAGAAACTAAATGGCGGGTGCGTCCAGGGTCCCTGTGGATTGGGGGGTAGAACGATGGCTGAGGCGATGAAGGTAGGTTGAGGAGGCAATGGCCTGCTATGGCTTTGGGGGCAGGCGGTGCGCGGTAGTGCCCTTCATACGCTGCTGGTGGAGGCGAGGAAGAAACTAAACGGTGGGTGGGCTCAGGGGTCCGGCGGGATGGCGGCGGAGGGGGGTAGAAGCATGGGGGGGGGGGGGGAGGCGAGGAAGAAACTAAACGGTGGATGCGCCCCGGTGTCCTGCGGGATGGGGGGGGGGGGAGAACGATACCTGAGGCGATGAAGGTAGGTTGAGGAGGCAATGGCCTGCTATGGCTTTGGGGGCAGGCGGTGCGCGGTAGTGCCCTTCATACGCTGCTGGTGGAGGCGAGGAAGAAACTAAACGGTGGATGCGCCCAGGGTTCCTGCGGATTGGGGGGGGGGGTAGAACGATACCTGAGGCGATGAAGGTAGGTTGAGGAGGCAATGGCCTGCTACGGCTGTGGGGGGAGGCAGTGCGCGGTAGCGCCCTTCATACGCTGCTGGTGGAGGCGAGGAAGAAACTAAATGAAGGGTGGGGTGCGGAGGTGGCCGGGATTCCTGCAGATTGGGGTAGAAGGATGGCTTAGGTGGTGAAGCGAGGTTAAGGCGCGGTGGCCAGCTACGGCGGTGGGAGAGGTGGAGCGAGGAGGTGGTTCACCGTAGAGCCTGTCAGATGCGGGTGGTGGAGGCTAGGAAGGAATTAAACAGAGGATGGGTGCGGGGGTCGTCGGGGTTCCTGCTGATTGGGGGTAGAAGGATGCCTTAGGTGGTGAAGGGTGGTTGAGGGGCGGTGGCCAGCTATGGGGGAAGGGAGGCGGAGCGAAGAGGGGTTGTACTGTAGAGCCCGCCAGATGCGGTTGTGAAGACGAGGAAGAAACTAAACAGGGGGGTGCAGGGGTCACCTTTGTTCTTGTGTGTCTGTACTGTGTTCAAAAAAAGAGGGGAAAAAAGAAGCAAAGCAACTAGCCCTGCGGCCGGCGGCGCGCGCCCTAATTCAATCCAACCGGTAACGGCTACGAAGCCCTAAGCCCAATTCGTGGGGCCGCTAGGTATTAATATACCGGACGGGCCCAACGAGCGCACCACACGTGCACGAGGCGGCGGCGGCGGCAACTCTTGGGTTCACCTGAACGACCGCGACGCGAACCACGGCCAGGCGCGATCGACCGACGAGAGGTGTTTCGCGGGAGGCGCGGCGGCCGGGACGACGGACGCCGGCGAGCGCCGAGCGCCGAGCGGAGGTGCGTGCCTTGGATCGCTTGCATGCGTCCGTGCCGTGGTGCGGCGAGGAACCCTAGCCAGATCTGTTTTCTGATCCACCTTCGATTCGCCCAAACCGATGGATTTCGTGGGGATCGGTTTCTTGGCGTGGGGCTTTGGAACTTGCAATCGATCAAGTGATCGTAGGTCGCTTGGTTCTGGGGTTCATCTGGTTTTGGGAAGAGACTTGCAATCAATATGTCAGCAAGTGGTTTCTCAACTTGTTTCTGTGCCGGCTTGTTGATTGTATTTCGCTTGATTTTGGTGTTCGTCTTGTTTTTGGAAGAGACCTGCAATCAATCAACAAGTGGTTTCTGAATCACTAGTTTGTGAATAACTTAACTTTGGAAAAAGATTTTTCAGTAATTCTTTTTTCTTATGTTTAATATTAGTGTGTTTTATCATTATATTCAATTTGGTAATGCTTAGGTTATTTAAAAAATGAAATGCCTTTGTAACATTTCAGTTTTCGTCGGAAACCTTGATACTTCGAAAAAGATTGTCCATTTTGTACACGAAGTGTATCCAGTTTTTGCCGTAACCCTCTCTACTTTTTTGCACTTGCTATTTGTATGAAATTATGATACCATGCCAACTTTCAACCTTTTCTGAGTTCATTTCAAATGCTTTTCAATTTCAGGGTCATTTAGTTGGAAAAAAAATCAGTAAATGCATGAAAAAGAATTTGTTTGCACATAAAATTTCTTCGCGTTTCAAATGCCAAAACACATAATTAACTACCCTAACTATTACAGACATTCCCTCCTGGGTGTGAAACGCAGAAGAAAGTGATGATAGTGAAGCCGATCACATCCCAGATCTTTGGGTGTGAAACTTTTTCTTCTCGTGTGTCCCTTTGCGCCGTAGCCAGGGAAAATCTTCATCATTTAACTAGATGCTCGGGTCAATATTCACTGTGAATGGAGCAATTTCATCAAACTTTTCATAATCTTCTGACATGTCTGTCTTGTCATCCACTCCCACGATGTTTCTTTTTCCTGAAAGAACTATGTGGCGCTTTGGCTCGTCGTATGATCCATTCGCTTCCTTATCTTTTCTTTTGCTCGGCCTGGTAGACATGTCTTTCACATAAAAAACCTGCGCCACATCATTGGCTAGGACGAATGGTTCGTCTGCATATGCAAGATTGATGAGATCCACTGTTGTCATTCCGTACTGCGGGTCTTCCGTTACCCCGCCTCGTGTCATATTGACCCATTTGCACCGAAACAAAGGGACCTTCAAATCACATGATCCATAGTTAAGTTCACATATGTCCTCTATGTAACCATAATATGTTTCCTTTCCCGTGTTGGTTGTTGCATCAAAGCGGACACCACTGTTTTGGTTGGTGCTCTTCTTATCTTGGGCGGTCGTGTAAAATGTATTCCCATTTATCTGGTACCCTTTGAAAGTCATTATATTCGAAGATGGTAACTGGGACAGCGAGTACAGGTCATTTTGAATATCCCCATCATTCAGGGCACGTTTCTGCAACCAACCGGCGAAAGTCCTCGTTTGTTCGCGTGTAATCTAGTCGTTAGACTTCTCCGGGTGTTTGGACTGTAGAAAATTCTTGTGTTCCTCCATATACGGAGCCACCAAGGCGGAATTCTGTAGAACTGTGTAGTGTGCTTCAGTGAGAGAATGCCCGTCCATACATATTATTTGATGCCCTCCTAGCATGCCTTTTCCTTCCAGTCTGCCCTTATCCCGCGATTCAGGAACACCAATCGGCTTAAGGTCAGGAATAAAGTCAATACAAAACTCAATGACCTCCTCATTGTCATGGCCCTTCGAGATGCTTCCTTCTGGCCTAGCACGGTTATGAACATGTTTCTTCAAGAATCCCATGCACCTTTCAAAGGGGAACATATTGTGTAGAAATACAGGACCCAAAACGTTAATCTCTTCGCAAAGGTGAACTAGGACGTGCGTCATGATGTTGAAGAAGGATGGTGGGAACACCAACTTGAAACTGACAAGACATTGCACCAAATCATTCTGTAACCTTAGTATGA
This sequence comes from Aegilops sharonensis, assembly GCA_904067115.1. Classification (NCBI taxonomy): domain Eukaryota; kingdom Viridiplantae; phylum Streptophyta; class Magnoliopsida; order Poales; family Poaceae; genus Aegilops; species Aegilops sharonensis. Next base: position 10,347,380 of record LR880970.1, on the reverse strand, counting down.
TTTCTGGATCGATTACCTTCTGAGAGATTGCATTGAGGAATGCACATAGCTTCACAATGGCCAATCGAACGTTTTCCGGTAGAAGCCCCCTCAATGCAACCGGAAGGAGTTGCGTCATAATCACGTGGCAGTCATGAGACTTTAGGTTCTGGAACTTTTTCTCTGCCATATTTATTATTCCCTTTATATTCAACGAGAAGCCAGACGGTACCTTCATGCTGAGCAGGCATTCGAAGAAGATTTCCTTCTCTTCTTTGGTAAGAGCGTAGCTGGCCTGACCCTGATGTATGTCGTCTTTTCGTGCATACGTTGCTGGTCCTCCCGTGCCTCTGGTGTATCTTTTGTCTTCCCATACACGCCCAAAAAGCCAAGCAGGGTCACGCAAAGATTCTTCGTCACGTGCATCACGTCGATTGCGGAGTGGACCTCTAGGTCTTTCCAATATGGCAGGTCCCAAAATATATATTTCTTCTTCCACATGGGTGCGCGTCCGTCAGCGTCCTTCGGAACAGGTTGTCCGCCAGTACCCTTTCCAAAGATTACCTTCAAATCCTTGACCATATCATGTACATCAGCACCAGTACGGTGGCGAGGCTTCGTCCGGTGATCCGCCTCACCTTTGAAATGCTTGCCTTTCTTTCTTACGGGATGCCTGCTTGGAAGAAATCGACGATGTCCCAGGTACACATTTTTCTTACAACTATTCAAATATATACTGTCGGTATCATCCAAACAGTGCGTGCATCTGCGGTATCCCTTGTTTGTCTGTCCTGAAAGGTTACTGAGAGCAGGCCAATCATTGATGGTCACGAACAGCAACGCCTTTAGGTCAAATTCTTCCCCCATGTGCTCATCCCACGCACGTACACCTGTTCCATTCCACAGTTGTAAGAGTTCTTCAACTAATGGACTTAGGTACACATCAATGTCGTTGCCGGGTTGCTTAGGGCCTTGGATGAGCACTAGCATCATAATGAACTTCCGCTTCATGCACAACCAAGGAGGAAGGTTATACAAACATAGAGTCACAGGCCACGTGCTATGGTTGCTGCTCTGCTCCCCAAAAGGATTAATGCCATCTGCGCTTAGACCAAACCATACGTTCCTTGTGTCACCTGCAAACTCCTCCCAGTACTTTCTCTCGATTTTTCTCCACTGCGAACCGTCAGCGGGTACTCTCAACTTTCCGTCTTTCTTACGGTCTTCTGCGTGCCACCGCATCGCCTTCGCATGCTCTTTGTTTTGGAACAAACGTTTCAACCGTGGTATTATAGGAGCATACCACATCACCTTGGCATGAATCTTCTTCCTGGGGCGCTCACCCTCGACATCACCAGGGTCATCGCGACTGATCTTATAACGCAATGCACCGCATACCGGGCAAGCATTCAAATCCTCGTACTCACCGCTGTAGAGGATGCAGTCATTAGGGCATGCATGTATCTTTTGCACCTCTAACCCTAGAGGGCAGACAGCCTTCTTGGCTTCATACGTACTCTCGGGTATTCGTTGTCCTTTGGAAGCATATTCTTTATCATTACCAGCAACTTTCCAAATCCCTTGTCAGATACACCATTCTCTGCCTTCCATTGCAGCAATTCAAGTGTGGTGCCCAACTTTTTTTTGTCAGCTTCGCAATTCGGGTACAACAATTTATTGTGATCCTCTAACATGCGCTGCAACTTCGTCCTCTCCAGATCACTTGCGCAGTTTCTCTTTGCATCGGCAATGGCCCGACCTAGATCATCAGCGGGCTCATCTGATGCCTCTTCTTCAGCTTCTTTCTGCATTGCCGGCTCAGCTTCTTTCCCCATTGTTGTACCATCGTATTCAGGGAACCCATGGCCAGGATAGCCGTCGTCGTCCTCTTCTTCTTCATTGTCTTCCATCATAACCCCTATTTCTCCGTGCTTGGTCCAAACATTATAGTGGGGCATGAAACATGACTCAAATAGGTGGACGTGAATGGTTCTTGACGTAGAGTAACTGTGACCATTCTTACAGCCAGCACATGGACAAGGCATAAAACCATCCGCCCGCTTGTTTGCCTCAGCGACAAGCAGAAAAGTATGCACGCCATTAATGAACTCGGGAGAGCATCTGTCATCATACATCCATTGTCGGCTCATCTTCATTACACAACACCGAATAGACCAAATTAATACAAGTTCATACATAAAGTTCATATACAACACTTAATTAAATGCAACATACAAATAACTCTCTAGCTAAAGAATTTAAATGCAACAACAAATGCGATGAAGATCGGAATTAAGGTAACAATTGATCCAACAGCATAATGATACCAAGCCACACTATCAATGGCATATTTTCTAATCTTTCTAATCTTCAACCTCATTTTCTCCATCTTGATCTTGTGATCATCGACGACATCGGCAACATGCAACTCTAATTCCATCTTCTCCCCCTCAATTCTTTTCAATTTTTCTTTCAAATACTCGTTTTCTCTTTCAACTAAATTTAACCTCTCGACAATAGGGTCGGTTGGAATTTCTGGTTCACATACCTCCTAGATAAAAATATCTATGTCAACTTGATGGACATAATTTGTCATAAACACGAAATGCAACAACTAGTTTTAAAAGAGAATATACCACATCCGAATCATAACAAGGACGAGGGCCGACGGGGACGGATATCAAAACCATGGCACTATGTATAACAAACAACGTACGGGTAAGATAATTATACGAGTAACTATATATCCAAATCACATAAACATCAATTTGGTAATGTAAAACATTCATGCACAAGAGCCTCACCAGAAGGTGGTGCCGGCGACGGGACGGTGCGGGCGATCGACGGTGGTTACGACGGAGATTTAGAAGGCACTAAGTAAACCACACCTACATATGCAAACTAAGTGTTATTTTTGTGCTCAAATTGCATATAAATCAAATACTAGCAAATATAATTATTCCTCCCAAATTAATCACTATACAAAGCATTGCAAGAGCTAATCTAGCAATGAGAGTTGAAAGGACAAAGTTGCTAACCTTTGTGATCATTTGAATGGATGGGGGCCTTCAAATCTTGACAAATTTTGGGCAAAATTTGTGAGGAGCTCGAGGAGAGAGGGGGAAGAACAGAGGAAGTGAGGGGAAAGAGGAAGAACAGAGTGGCTCGGGGGGACGAAGGGTTTATGTACGTCGACCTTTAGTACCGGTTCGTGCCACGAACCGGTACTAAAGGTGCTGGACGGGCCCCAGAATGACAACACCCTGCCACCACCCTCTTTAGTACCGGTTCGTGGCACGAACCGGTACTATAGGTTCGCCATGAACCGGTACTAATGAGAACGGCCGGCTAGCCATTGGAACCGGTACTATTGGACACATTAGTGTCGGCTCAAAACCAAATCGGCACTAATGTGTCTCATATTAGGTCATTTTTCTACTAGTGCTATAAGCCTTGCAAGCAATGTGACTAATGAGTTAGTCACGGGATGATGCATTATGGAATGAGTAAAGAGACTTGCCAGTAATGAGATTGAACTAGGTATGATGATACCGACGATCGAATCTCGGGCAAGTAACTTACCGATGACAAAGGGAACAACGTATGTTGTTATGCGGTTTGACCGATAAAGATCTTCGTAGAATATGTAGGAACCAATATGAGCATCCAGGTTCCGCTATTGGTTATTGACCGGAGAGGTGTCTCGGTCATGTCTACATAGTTCTCAAACCTGTAGGGTCCGCACGCTTAACGTTCGATGACGATTTGTATTATGAGTTATGTGATTTGACGACCGAAGTTTGTTCTGAGTCCCGGATGAGATCACGGTCATGATGAGGAGTCTCAAAATGGTCGAGAGGTAAAGATTGATATATTGGAAGGTAGTATTCGGACACCGGAAGGGTTTCAGAGTGCATGGGGTGCATACCGGAGTACCGGAGGGATTACCGGAACCCCCTGGGGAAAGATATGGGCCTTATTGGCCATAAGAGGGAGGCTAACTAGCCCACAAGGGGCTGGTGTGCCCCCCACAAGGGAGGAGGCCGAATTGGACTTGGGAAGGGGGTCCCACGCCCTTTCCTTCTCCTACTCCCTCTCCTTCCCCTTTTCCCCCTCCGGTAGAAGGAAAAAAGGGTGGGCCCGAATCCTACTAGGACTGGAGTCCTGGTAGGACTCCCCTCTCCCTGGCGCGCCCCTTGTTGGCCGGCCTCCTCCTCCCCTCCTTTATATACGGGGGCAGGGGGCACCCCAAAGACACAACAGACAATCTCTTAGCCGTGTGCGGTTCCCCCCTCCACAGTTACACACCTCGGTCGTATCGTCGTAGTGCTTAGGCGAAGCCCTGTGCCGGTAACTTCATCATCACTGTCACCACGCCGTCGTGCTAACCAAACTCTCCCTCGGCCTCAACTGGATCAAGAGTTCGAGGGACGTCACCGAGCTGAACGTGTGCAGATCGCGGAGGTGCCGTACATTGGGTACTTGGATCGGTTGGATCGCGAAGACGTTCGACTACATCAACCGCGTTACTAAATGCTTTCGCTTTCGGTCTACGAGGGTACATGGACACGCTCTCCCCGCTCGTTGCTATGCTTCTCCTAGATAGATCTTGCGTGATCGTAGGATTTTTTTTGAAATACTACGTTCCCCAACAGTGGCATCCAAGCCAGGTCTATGCGTAGATGTTATATGCACGAGTAGAACACAATGAGTTGTGGGCGATAATAGTCATACTGCTTACCAGCATGTCTTACTTTGATTCGGTGCTATTGTTGGATGAAGCGGCCCAGACCGACATTACATGACCGCGTTCATGAGACTGGTTCTACCGACGTGCTTCGCACACAGGTGTCTAGTGGGTGTCTGTTTCTCCAACTTTAGTTGAATCGAGTTTGACTATGCCCGGTCCTTGTTGAAGGTTAAAACAACACACTTGACGAAAAATCGTTGTGGGTTTGATGCGTAGGTAAGAACGGTTCTTGCTAGAAGCCCGTAGCAGCCACGTAAAACTTGCAACAACAAGTAGAGGACGTCTAACTTGTTTTTGCAGGGCTTGATGTGATGTGATATGGTCAAGACGTGATGATATATAAATTGTTGTATGAGATGATCATGTTTTGTAACAGTTATCGGCAACTGGCAGGAGACATATGGTTGTCGGTTTATTGTACGAAATGCAATCGCCATGTATTGCTTTACTTTATCACTAAGCGGTAGCGATAGTCGTAGAAGCAATAGTTGGCGAAACGACAACGATGCTTCGATGGAGATAAAGGTGTCAAGCCGGTGATGATGGTGATCATCACAGTGCTTTGAAGATGGAGATCACAGGCACAAGATGATGATGGCCATATCATATCACTTATATTGATTGCATGTGATGTTTATCCTTTATGCATCTTATTTTGCTTAGTACGTCGGTAGCTTTATAAGATGATCTCTCACTAAATTTCAAGGTATAAGTGTTCTTCCTGAGTATGCACTGTTGTGATAGTTCGTCGTACTGAGACACCATGTGATGATCGGGTGTGATAAGCTCTACGTTCACATACAACGGGTGCAAGCCAGTTTTGCACACGCAGAATACTCGGGTTAAACTTGACGAGCCTAGCATATGCAGATATGGCCTCGCAACACTGAGACGGAAAGGTCGAGCGTGAATCATATAGTAGATATGATCAACATAGTGATGTTCACCATTGAAAACTACTCCATCTCACGTGATGATCGAACATGGTTTTGATATGGATCAGGTGATCATTTAAATGACTCGAGGGATGTCTATCTTAGTGGGAGTTCTTAAGTAATATGATTAACTGAACTTTAATTTATCATGAACTTAGTATTGATAGTATTTGCGTAACTATGTTGTAGATCAATTGCTCGCGTATAGCTTCCCCGTTTTATTTATGATATGTTCCTAGAGAAAACTAACTTTAAAGTTGATAGTAGCAATGATGCGGACTAGGTCAATGATCTGAGGATTATCCTCATTGCTGCACAGAAGAATTATGTCCTTGATGCACCGCTAGGTGACAGAATTATTGCAGGAGCAAATGCAGACGTTATGAATGTTTGACAAACTCGGTATGATGACTACTTGATAGTTTAGTGAACCATGCTTTACGTCTTAGAACCGGGACTTCAAAAAGGTTTTGAAACGCCATCGAGCATATGAGATCACTACAAAAAAAGACACATCTGTGACATTTTGGGCCGAACAAAATTTTTTCTGTCATACTTATGACACTTCTATGACGATAATTGTGACAAAACCCGGTATCATCATAGATGTGGTGGGCTCCTACTTCTATGACAAAAAATCATGACAGAAAATGGGCTTTTCGTCCTGGGCGGGCCGGAGAAGCAGTTGCATGACATTCTTTGGGCCGTCCATGACGGAAAAAACCATGGTAGAAGCGAGGACGAGGAAAATTTTGGGGAGTTCCCAGTTACGGTGGGTGGTCGGGGGGCGAGCGATGCGCGTTTCTCTGGTACATGTACGCGCGCGTGTGCGAGGCGTTGGCTCTAACTGAACCCGAGCGAGGCGTTGGGCTCTAACTGAACCCGAGCGATTGCACTGCAGGCTACGCGTTACTGAACCCGAGCGATTGAGCGATTCCTTCGCTACTGCTGCTAACTGAAGCCGATCGATGCTGCCTCTGGATGAACAGTGAGTGTTGCGGGGGG
>LR880970.1:10321478-10331717 GCA_904067115.1 Aegilops sharonensis | reverse complement strand
CCCACCCCCTTTCTTCCTTGTTTGAACCAAGTAGTACTAGATTCGAGTGCATGAACTAGTTTTACCTCTTAAACATAAAAAAATTAGGTGGTTTTCGAATAGCCGATCGATCCTATCTACGAGGGGGCCTGAGAAATAGTAAAAGATACAAATGTAGCGACGTCAGGAGCTCGGGAAGTAGAGCAAGGCCGGTTCCGAAGGAAGTTATACCTGATGGTCGCTGGGATGTCGCTAGGTGGGCGGCGGGAGGCCCGATCTGCCCACACTACGGCAGCGAGGAAGAAGGGGTCGGAGGCCCTCCCTCGCCAGCGTTTCTTGGGAGAGAACGGCAAGGCAGGCTGATCGGGACGCGCCAGTAGTGGGTAAGAGCCGTCGCCTAGGACGATCGCATGAACGTTGCACCTTCTCACCTTCCCTGGCAGAGAGGATCTGGCTGGATCTGTGACCAGCGGTGAGCAGAGAGAGAGAGAGTGTGTGGCCACCGCTGTCGTCTTTAGATCTAGAGAGGACGAGACAGTGTGAAGAGAGCGACACTAGCAAGCAAGCGCGGAGGGTCCTGCCTGTATAGTGGAGTAGTACTAGTTTTCTTTTGTCTATCGGAGTCGGCTTGACCTCGTCAATGACTGTCGAGAAGTCTTCATGCACGTGGCCCGTAGGCGCAGTTGTCGTCATTTTGATCTGAAGCGCCGGATTATAACATATAACACGAAAAAATGCCACATGACAAGAAATCATAACCTCACTGCCCAAAGGAGACAACATGAATCCCAACGGACAAACTAGCCGAGGAACAAAGCTCAAATTAAAGATAAACTCGTAGAAAAGGGGTCCGTCGATAGATGTCCTAATTAACATAGCCGGCTTGACCTAGATGGCAGCCGAGTAGTCTTCGTGCATGTGCCCCCAATGACTAGCCCAACTCAGTTGTCGTTGTTTAACCCTCGCAGTGATCCGAAACACATGACACCTAATTCTGCGAGATGACAAGAAACCTTTTTTTATATTTCTCACCACAATTACAGCCATGTACAACACAGCCTGCACGATATCTAGACGATAGTCAATCCAGGCGTGTCTGTTGGAGTCTAGTCACATGCATGGACGAACTGACCTTCCGTGTCTTGCAGGGATCGTCCAGGCACCAACGTAGTACAACACTTCTCTAGTACTATCGCTCATCTCCCTCTTCTCTTACGTCACCCGACTTGCGGGGCTGGGGAGTGTGCCTATGGTCGGTTCTCAATTGCGGTCCCACATGTGTGTGCAAACGCAATATGACGCACGTTCCATTCAGAGAGCAGCGTGCCAGACCGACCGACCGTCTGGGGTGCGACGCGAACGTGACGGGCGTGCTGTATACTCCGTACATGTGTACCGCCGTTTTCTAGAGGCTTTGTTCCATGGCGCTATCCATGGATACAAAATTAATATACTGTACTATTTAAAAGTCGAGGGCGGGGCATTTCCTGTGCGATAGGTGTCGGTGTCAAAACCGGTGGATCTCGGGTAGGCAGTCCCAAACTATGCGTCTAAGGCTAATGGTAACAGGAGGCGAGGGACACGATGTTTACCCAGGTTCGGGCCCTCTCGATGGAGGTAATACCCTACTTCCTGCTTGATTGATCTTGATGATATGAGTACTACAAGAGTTGATCTACCACGAGATCGTAGAGGCTAAACCCTAGAAGCTAGCCTATGATTATGATTGTTCTTGTCCTACGGACTAAACCCTCCGGTTTATATAGACACCGGAGGGGGCTAGGGTTACATAGAGTCGGTTATAGAGAAGGAGATCTACATATCTGAATTGCCAAGCTTGCCTTCCACGCAAAGGAGAGTCCCATCCGGACACGGGACGAAGTCTTCAATCTTGTATCTTCATAGTCCAACAGTCCGGCCAAAGTATATAGTCCGGCTGTCTGAGGACCTCTTAATCCAGGACTCCCTCAGTAGCCCCTGAACCAGGATTCAACGACGATGAGTCCGGCGTGCAGATTGTCTTTGGCATTGCAAGGCGAGTTCCTTGTCCGAATACTCCATAAAAGATTTTGAACACGAGAGTCATGTCCGGCTCTGCAAAACAAATTCCACATACCTCCGTAGAGAGCACAATATTCCACAAATCTAATCTGCTGATAACTTTTCATAACGTGACATCACGCCACGGCCTGGTCATTATTTGAACCATTTTTCCCAACCAGCCACTACACGTGCGGTGAGGCGGTTTTATTGGCACGTCTTGTGGAAGCAGAGATTGTGTTCCCCTTATTACGGGATTCTCATCAATACAGGTGTGGGTAACCCAACCGCGCTTGCTTAATATGACTCCTCGATTTTAGGCAAGTCCCAAACGGTCACACGGGGGACGCTTGATATTCGTCCTCTTTATAAGGGGGCCAAGGCCTGCCCTTTTATTCTCACGCTCGATCCTTCCCCTCCCGCACCTCGAGTTCCACCACCCAAGGCTCAAGCTAAGAGCTTCGGACCTTCAACCATGTCCAGATCCAACCTTCAAGGCCGGTGGACGCACTCCTCTATGACAGAGGAGGACATCAAGAAGCTTAGGGAGGCCAGGTATCTCACTGCTGAAATCCCGCACAGGCTCCCTGCTCCAGGGCAGGTCATCCCCACTCCCGAACCCAACGAGAGTGTCGTATTTATTTCCCACTTCCTTCGGGGGCTAGGTTTTAGTCTTGATCCCTTTGTGAGAGGGATCATGTTATATTACGGGATAGACTTCCATGATCTAACTCCGGATTCCATCCTTCACATCTCGTCGTTTATCGTCGCGTGTGAGGCCTTCCTCCACATCACTCCCCACTTCGGCCTATGGCTCAAGACCTTCATTGTGAGGTCGAAGATGATTGACGGGCGCCACGCGGAGTGCGGAGGCGCCATAATAAGCAATGGCACCGACGCCCCATGGCCAAAGGGTTCCTTCACGGAAACTTCCGATTTATGGCAACAGGAGTGGTTTTACATCACAGCTCCCCGAGGTACAAAGCGGGCGGCCGCTCCAGCGTTCAGCTCGGGCCCTCCGCTTCAACTGGTGTCATGGGTCAACAAGGGGCTGGACTGGGGGCTAGTTAACGATGTGCCAACACTACAAAGCCGCATCCGAGACCTCCTTAAGAGGGATGTCAGTCTTGTCAAGGTAATACAAGTAATGCTGGTTCATCGGGTCCTGCCATGCCAATGTCGACCTCTCCGTATGTGGGAGTTCAATCCAGAAGGACCGCGAACCATTCAACAATTCTTTGGCGTGACACTCAAAGAGATGTATGGATCGTTCTTCGGATCACGAATAAAGTGTCCGGACACCACCGAGGATGTGGGTCTCAACTGCAACCGTCCGGATACCCAAGTAAGTAATTCTGCTATCGAACACGCCGTCCTTTATGTTTGTTATAACATCATTCTAAAAAATTGCTCTCTGCCAGGACTGGATAAGGAAGGCGGAGAGGATTAGGTGTTCGGCCCCCCTTCCTGAAGGCTCGCCGGATCCTTTATTGACCAGGATGCTTGAGCGAGCAGCCTCATACTTTACACATCCAAATCGGGGGAGTAAGTGCCTCCGTGAAGGAGGATAATCAGGGAGGTGAATCTAAAATCCCCTCTCCTCAAGGCAAGAAAAGGGCCGCCTCTGAAGACTTAGAAACGGAGGCTTCCAAACGAGGGGAGAAACCCTCGCCAGGGGGCCCTGCCCCAAAGGGCGTCCTTACCGCACAACGCCCGCGAGGGGGCCAGCCCTCCACCGAGCCGTAAGTAAAAAGAGTACTTTGGTAAACATATTCTGTTTTTTCTCTGAGAATAATAACCGAGACATATTTGTTGCAGTCCGGCTCGTAGCCCTTCTCCACAGAGTTCGTCTTCGGGGGATCTTCTTCCGGAGATGATGGAGAGCGAAACGCCTCCTCCCGCCTCCCCGCCACATGGGGCGGATGATCCCAAGGTGTCGTCACGGAGGATTTCTCCTGATCTGCCGAGGCCAGAAGTTGACACTTCGGCTGCCCGAAGTCCGGAATATTCGGCTCCCAAGGAGAGCAACAAAAAGAGTCCGGGATTGTCCGGCACACAGCCGGACACACTGATGGGTCTTCTGGAGCGAGCGACCATCTCAGAGACGCATCGTGCCTTAATGGGTATGGTGGTTGAGAGGATTTCATCCGCCAAAAGCGGTTTGAATGAAGCTTTTACGAGTCTGCTGAGAGGTTTTGAGGTACACAAAAAGTAATATATGTATTTTGGCGGTACCACACATGCTAGGTGTGCTCTGTATAGATAGTAGCCCCTGAGACTCTGGTTGCCGGCCAGAGGTGGCAAACAGAGGATCATAATCCCAGGTACTAATCGCACTGCATTTATGTGCAGGCAGCTAAGGGTCCGGCGGCTGACCGGACTGCTGATTTTGCCGAACTGAAGCGGCAGCTTGACGTGGCAGATGCCGAGATCGCGCTTGTTAGCAAGCGGCTTGACGAGGCCCAGGGTATGTATGTTCGGCTTGTCAGCAAATGTTAAGAGGAGCATGATGCTAGTATCTATAATATGCTGTGACTGCAGATGGAGATGCTGCCGTAGAGACCCTTCGGGCGGGGCTTGCCCGAGGCAAGAACAAGCCCGAATAAGCGATGCGGCTGCCCTAAAGGCGGTCGAAGAGTTGAGAGACGAACAGGCTGCCCATCGCCAGAGTGAAGAAAGGATAGCCAAGATGCCTGTTGAGATGAAAGATGCCGCCAACCGCTATGAGCTCCTTGAAAAGGAAAGCCAAGCGAAAGCGGCTGACCTGAAGAAGGCCCTGGAGGCAGCCAAGGAAACCCGCTCTGAAATGAGAGGGATAAGGGAGGTGCTTCGTGAATCCGGAGATATCACGGCCGGGAGGCCCTATTTGTTGTGAATGAAGTTCGGAGATCCAAAGTATGCCCCTCTGGACCAGTTGTGGAGTGCTGCAGATGCGTATGCGGACTTGGCAAAGAGTGCTGCTGATGCGACTGAGTTTTACAAAGATCGGAAAGACCATGAGGTAGAAAGGTTGTTCTGGTCGCAGTTCAGTGCCCCGACGCGTCCGCTGCCTTTGAATGAGAGAATGGACGCATGGGCCGAGCTCCATAGGTTGTCCGGGCTTGCTATGAGATCTGTCGTGGATCATCTTTGGCCGAGGGGGCCAAGGCCGGACAGTTATTTTTGGATTGGTGCAACAATTCCTTGGTGTTGTGTCGCATATTGACGCTGTGAAGAGGTCGGCGTGCATGGAGGGTGCGCGGATGGCTCTTGCCCGTGTTAAAACATACTGGGCAAGGATGGAGGCCACCGATATTGCAACCCGGGGTCCGGAGGGAGGCCATGACCCAGCCGAGCACTATTTTGAAGAAGTCCTAGAAGGTGCCCGTTTAATAGAGGCTCAGTGCTCGAAGAGTACCATGTTCGAGTGACATGTATCTGAATTGTAAAGACAATGCTATTTTGATTATAAAGGTTGTGTTTATACTTTTGCCTGAAAGTATTATAGTGCCTCCTATGCGTCCATTTATGTATGTATGTATATAACCTGAAAGTTTGCTGTCATCGGCTTCAGCCCCCGCGAATATAATGCGGGGGTGTTTGGAAAAGCGCGTAATCACACTTGATCCAACGTCTTGGTCCATTAAGGATTTGATAGCGCGGAGAACCAGGCAATCGGACTTTATAGCTTTAACACTTTCACTTAGCCATAGGAGTTTGATGGTTGGGCTACTATATAGCCCATGGTACTTTCACGTTCATCCGAATGTTGTGCGCGTACGTACATGACCGGGAAACAAATCCTTCGTTAATGCGGAGGAATCGCGAAGATTCCGCTGAGTCATCGAGTGGTTGACCAGTCTCGCACTACATCATGACACTCAGTTTTCGGCTTTCTCTACTGAGGTGCTCAATCAGATGAACCAGGGCACAATCGCAATAGTTCTCCCGGTGCCCCCTTAGCCGATAGAGCGGAACGTAAGATAGCAAAACACGGGAGCCGGGAAAACCCAACATTTGACCAAAGACATGATTCGGAGCTGATGCATATAAGGCCAAACTCACGACGCCGAACACTCCCCAAGGTATTCGGACTTTACGACATATACTGGGCTAAGTAACGCCCTCGATAATGAGCCCTGTGTTTCCAGGTACATGCATTAGTCTGGCGTGACGAAGTGTCAAGAACGCCAGTATCCCTCCCCGTTGTGTTAAATGTCCGGAGGGTATGAAGCAACAAGAGACATTTAAAAAAGGTTTACGCAGGGTCTTAATCTGAAAAGAAACCTTTGAACGGGGCCCTGCTGCACGTCTGCGCCTTTATCTCCGTTGTGCCGTATACTGGAAGGGTGTAGCACGATGATCATCTGTAAAAAAGGAAAAACCTAGGTGAAAGACTTCGTGCAAAGAGTTGGTTAATCTGAATGAACCATGAAAATGCAATATGTTATTGTATTAATAGGGTCGAGCCAAACTATGGGCTTATTATATTTTTTTTGCGGGCAGCCCCTAGCACCACTTATGGGGGTATATCTATCAACCCCAGCTCAGGTTTCTCTGGGCTATGACATCTGGTGGAGCGCCGGACTCGTCTAACCGTGTCCGTGGTCTTGACGACCGACCGTTTATTCTAGTTGGAGAGGCCGCTTAGTGTTTGGCTGCTAGAGCCGCCACATGTTCTTTCGCACGTAAGGAACGCTCTGTATTTCCGCTAACTATGATGACACCACGTGGACCGGGCATCTTATGTTTAAGATAGGCGTAGTGCGGTACTGCATTAAAACAAGCGAAGGCCATTCTCCCGAGTAGTGCGTGATAGCCGCTTCGGAATGGAGCGATGTCGAAGATTAGTTCTTCGCTTATGAAGTTATCAGGAGAACCGAATACAACCTCTAGTACTAGAGAGCCCGTGCAGCGGGCCTCGACGCCTGGTATTACTCCTTTAAAGGTAGTATTGCTTTGGCTGATTCTTGACGGGTCTATCCCCATTTTGCGGACAGTGTCCTAATATATCAGGATAAGACTACTTCCGCCGTCCATAAGGACTCGAGTGAGATGGCATCCATCAATTATTGGGTCGAGCACCAAGGCAGCCGATCCTCCGTGCCGGATACTAGTCGGATGATCCCTGCGATCAAAAGTGATCGGGCAGGCCGACCAGTGATTGAATTTGGGGGCGACCGGCTCCACAGCGTATACGTCTCAGAGTGCGCGTTTGTGCCTTCTCTTTGGAATGTGAGTTGCGTAAATCATATTCACTATTTTGACTTCTGGTGGGAATTTTTTCTGTCCCCCAGTGTTCGGCTGGCGAGGCTCATCCTCGTCTTCACTTGGCGTCCCCCTCCCCTTCTGTTCGGCATTTAGCTTGCCGGCCTACTCGAAAACCCAGCACTCTCTGTGAGTGTGATTTGCAGGTTTTTCGGGGGTGCCATGAACCTGACATAATTTGTCTAGAATCTTATTTAGGCTGGACGGTCCATCTCTGCTGCCTTCAAATGGCTTCTTCCGTTGACCGGGTCGAGAGTCCCTGAATCCGGCGTCGACCTTTGTGTTATCTGGGCTGTCTTCATTGTTTCGACGCTTGTTTTTATTGCGTCGCGGCTTCCCGTTGCCATCTCTGACTTCGGATGTGCCTGGGTCGCTGGTGCTGCTACGGGCCAGCCAACTGTCCTCGCCCGCACAAAAGCGGGTCATAAGGCTCGTTAAGGCTGCCATTGTCCTTGGCTTTTCCTGGCCGAGGTGTCTGGTGAGCCATTCGTCTCGGACACTGTGTTTGAAGGCTGCTAAGGCTTCGGCATCCAGGCAGTCGACGATTTGATTCTTCTTAGTAAGAAATTTGTTCCAAAGCTTTCGGGCTGACTCTCCGGGCTGTTGAATTATGTGACTTAAGTTGTCTGCATCCGGAGGTCGGACATAGGTCCCTTGAAAATTGGCCCTAAAGGCATCCTCAAGTTCTTCCCAACTTCCAATTGAGTTTTCGGGGAGGCTTTTGAACCAGTGCCGAGCTGGTCCTTTCAACTTGAGGGGTAGGTATTTAATGGCGTGGAGATCGTCTCTGCGGGCCATGTGGATGTGAAGGATAAAGTCCTCAATCTAGACCCCTGGGGTCTATCGTTCCGTCGTATGCCTCTATATTCACGGGTTTAAATCCTTCCGAAAATTCATGGTCCAGCACCTCATCGGTGAAGCACAGGGGGTGTGTGGCACCCCTGTATTTGGACGTGTCATGGCATGCTGTTAACGGTTGTTGTGTTTGGTGCTGATTCCTAGCTGGTATTCGATCAATGTGATCGTTTTGGTAGCTCTGATCCTGTGCTGAAGCGCGCTTCCTAGGTCCGTAGATGGACCTGGCCATACCGGATTTTTTGTCCAGGAGCTCACGTAAATCGTGTGCTGACTTGTGTGCGGCATCATTAGCCGTCCTGTCGCGGCCACGGGGTGGTCCCTCCGGCTGATCGGCCGTCTTCGGCTGAATGGCCTCTATGGCCTCGTCGTCGAATTTGGGCAGCAGCTTGCGCTTTGGATAGCTCTTTGTGTGGCGATCGCCACTGTATTTCTCTTCAGTGTCAAGCACCTTGTTCCATCTACGGTTGAGCGTGTCCTGCGCGGCCTTAAGCCTTTGCTTCTGCTTCTTTAGGTTCCTCGCGGTGGCAATAAGCCTTCTGTGGTGGTTCTCTTGTTCCAAGTGTTTTCTGGGATGATGAGTGCATCATCGTCCGGACTGTTCTCCTCTCCGGAGACAGGTTGATGAATTTTACCCTCGGGATCGGCGTCATCTGACGTCGACTCCGGACTATGTTCACCGTCCCCTGGCTCATCCTGCTCCATCGCTGCGTCCATGTGGTCGTCGTTTCCTTTGGAGTCGCCCGGGGTATCATTCTTTCTTGCGTTGTTGTCGTTGTTTTTACTGTGGCGGGCTTTAGAGCAGCGCCTACGGCGTCGCTTTGGTGGCTTATCGAGGGGATTATCCTTCGTTGCATCATCGCCATCGCCTACTTTTGGCGTGTCCACCATATATATATATCATATGATGAGGTGGTTGTCCAGCGCCCTATAGGCGGTGGTTCCTGTTCTTCTCCTACGTCGTCGTCCATATCGTCGATGTCTTCGGAGTTGAAGTCAAGCACGTCGGTTAAGTCAGCAACAGTGGCTATTAGGTGGGTGGTGGGTGGGGAACGAATTTCTTCGTCGTCCGCTTCCCACTCAAGACGGACATAGTTCGGCCAAGAGTCTCCTGACAAGGAGAGAGACCTTAATGAATTTAGCACATCACCCAAGGGTGAGTGCTGAAAGATATCCGCGGAGGTGAACTCCGTGACCGGTGCCCAATCAGATTCAATAGGCACGAACGTACGCGGTTCGGATCCTATAGCCGGAGACGAGTCCGAGGGTCAGATGATACCGGCCTCATAGGAGGTGGGGCCAGTGTTCGGATCCAAGGCCGATGAGTGTGCGGCCTCCGTGGCAAGGTCCATCCACCCGCCCTCGGATGGCACAATCTGATCCGGATTGATTCCTGGGGCCGCCGCAGGAGCGATCTCCCGAACACTGTCTGATGGCAGATCTAAGTCATGCTCGTCGTGACTATTTGGCGTACCTAACACGGGCTCGAATCCGCCGAAGATCAAGTCTCCGCGGATGTTTGCAGTATAGTTCAAGCTTCCAACCTGACCTGATGGCCAGGGGCGTAGCTATCGATCTGCTCCAGATGGCCAAGCGAGTTGGCCCGCAGTACGAAGCCACCGAATACGAAGATCTGTCCGGGAAGGAAAACCTCCCCCTGGACCGCGTTGTTGAAGATGATTGAAGGAGCCATCAAGCCTTATTGCGACGGCATAGTGGAACTCTCAACGAAAGCAGCAATGTCAGTGTCAAAACCGTCGGATCTCGGGTAGGGGGTCCCGAACTGTGCATCGGCTAATGGTAATAGTAGGCGGGGGACACGATGTTTAACCAGGTTTGGGCCCTCTCGATGGAGGTAATACCCTACTTCCTGCTTGATTGATCTTGATGATATGAGTATTACAAGAGTTGATCTAGCACGAGATCGTAGAGGCTAAACCCTAGAAGCTAGCCTATGATTATGATTGTTCTTGTCCTACGGACTAAGCCCTCCGGTTTATATAGACACCGGAGGGGGCTAGGGTTACACAGAGTCGGTTACAGAGAAGGAGATCTACATATCCGAATTGCCAAGCTTGCCTTCCACGCAAAGGAGAGTCCCATCCGGACACGGGACGA
>LR880970.1:10291468-10321245 GCA_904067115.1 Aegilops sharonensis | reverse complement strand
TTTAACCAGGTTTGGGCCCTCTCGATGGAGGTAATACCCTACTTCCTGCTTGATTGATCTTGATGATATGAGTATTACAAGAGTTGATCTAGCACGAGATCGTAGAGGCTAAACCCTAGAAGCTAGCCTATGATTATGATTGTTCTTGTCCTACGGACTAAGCCCTCCGGTTTATATAGACACCGGAGGGGGCTAGGGTTACACAGAGTCGGTTACAGAGAAGGAGATCTACATATCCGAATTGCCAAGCTTGCCTTCCACGCAAAGGAGAGTCCCATCCGGACACGGGACGAAGTCTTCAATCTTGTATCTTCATAGTCCAATAGTCCGGCCAAAGTATATAGTCCGGCTGTCCGAGGACCCCTTAATCCAGGACTCCCTCAGTAGGCGGGGAAGTTCCGCCTAGTCGGTTCGACAGAGACGCGAGAAGACGAGGGAGTAGGTTGCTGCAAACGTAGGGCTGTGTGATTTGACAGCGTTACTGCTAGATAGGTGGGGCCCCGTGATTTGACTTGCCATTATCATTTTAACTGCGGCGCTACAACCGGCGTGAGTCTCCCGATTCCTGACCACTGAAGGAGTCCAGGATTAAGGGGTCCTCGGACAGCCGGACTATATACTTTGGCCGGACTATTGGACTATGAAGATACAAGATTGAAGACTTCATCTCGTGTCCGGATGGGACTCTCCTTTGCGTGGAAGGCAAGCTGGGCAATTCGGATATGTAGATCTCCTTCTCTGTAACCGACTCTGTGTAACCCTAGCCCCCTCCGGTGTCTATATAAACTGGAGGGTTTAGTCCGTAGGACAACAACAATCATAATCATAGGCTAGCTTCTAGGGTTTAGCCTCTTTGATCTCGTGGAAGATCAACTCTTGTAATACTCATATCATCAATATCAATCAAGCAGGAAGTAGGGTATTACCTCCACCATAAGGGCCCGAACCTAGGTAAACATCGTGTCCCCCCGCCTACTGTTACCATTAGCCTTAGACGCATAGTTTGGGACCCCCTACCCGAGATCCGCCGGTTTTGACACCGAGATTGGTGCTTTCATTGAGAGTTCCAGTGTGTCGTCCCGATAAGGCTTGATGGCTCGCCTTGTTGTCAAGGACAACATCACCTCTGGAGGAACCCTGGCTGTAGGCCAGACTCTCCGGCTGGGCGGCTTCGTCATGGCCGCCCGTTCGGCCGCCGTACCGACGATGACTTCTTAGGTCATCAAGAACAGCCTCCGCGTCAGCTCAGAATTCACCGAGCAGATGGATCCAATGGAGCTCTCGTCCTTGAACGAGCTCTTGGATCGCTTCGCCGCCCTGGGACTTGCTACGGACTACGATCGGATCGGGCTTAAACCTGACCAAAGGGAGATGAACTCTCCGCCGGTCACCCATCAGATAGCGGTAGTGGAGGAACAAAACAACGATTCTTCCTCTATCTTGAGGACAAACTATGTCCGGATTCCCGAGCTCTCCGAGCCGGATACCCGTCTACGGGAGGACATGTCCCAGGCTTCGAACTTAGAATCGGGCAACGGGCCACAAATATTGGGCAACATCCCGGAGTCCGAGCTGCCAAGCTCCGGAGATCCTTTGCCCCTGTGTCGGAGTAATGGGCCACGGGTAGCCTCACCCAGGTCCCTGAGCCTTTCAAGACTTTGGGCCGGCTTCGCCCTATGAGACCTCAGAATGAAGCGCCGCCCTCCGGTGGCCGGCTGGCTCAACGGCCGGCTGCCTGAGGACGGCCAAGCACCAGCAGACGGCACCAAGGTGGGCCGACTCCTAACAGACGGCCTCCATAGAGGCCAGCTTCTAGCAGGCGGCCACCCAGCGCCCTCAGTGTCTGCGACCTTCATGAAGAGGACAAGACATGGTGAGGCTACAGTGTAGTCCCTCACCCCCGAATCCTGGACTTGGCATGGCCACAGTGCCCCATACATGCGGAGATCTCCGCACGGCGCGACACTGTTGCCACTCCCCCCTTGACGTCACTCCTAACAGGCGGAGCCCTGTTCCCACGACGGCTTGTTGGTACGGCCTGCAGGCGGCGGGCCCTACCAGGCAGTGAGAGCCCGGAAGACGGCGGAGGCCGGACCAGCCGGACCCGACGGAGGCCGGACTCCAGCAGGCGGCCAGTTCCTCCCTCAAAGGCCGTGCACCATTAACCAGATAAGACATGGAGTGGCTACAGTGATCTCCCACCAGGCGGCGGTACTGTAGCCATGCTCCACTGACCAAGCCTGCGTCATTAGCATCACGGCTACAATGATTAGCCACCCACCAGACCCGCCAGCGGCGGGAGCGGCCTGTCGGCTCCGTACTAGACCAGTCAGCGGGGCCCACCAGGCGGCGGGCCCCAGCTGCCAGCGGAGAAGCCGGCGACCGGAGACACTGACAGCCGGGTCCAACACCCGGCCATATTACCATTGTACCCCTGGGGAATAGTCCTATATAAACCCCCCAGGGCACCCATGCAAAGGGTTCCCAACCCATTAGAACTAGCTTCCACCCTAGAGGAAGAAGAGAGCCCTGGCTCCTTCTACCTCTAGCATACAGCTCGAGGAGCAACATTGTATTTACTAGTGCCTTAGTGATCATGTGGAGACCCCACAGAGCAGGACTAGGGGTGTTATCTCCTAGGAGAGCCCTGAACCTGGGTAAAGTGCGCCGGCGTTCGTGTCTACGCCTCATCCCGCTTCCAGGCACCGGTGACGTTCTACTCGCTCCCGCCATGGTAAGCCATCCGTTGGCATATGTCGCACCCAACCCCGGACATTTGGCGTCCACCATGGGGCGAGGTGCACCGTCGTCCGGAGACCTGTTCTGGACGAGACCTTGTTCCTTCCTGGCGAGCGCAGCCAGCCTAGCACGCCCAACGGCGTCAGCCTTGACGCGCTGCACGGCGCGGAGATCGCCTGCGCGGCGAGCTGCCTCGCCGACCTTGTCGGCGAGATCCGCCTCTCCGACGAGCCTGCCTCCAACGCGGGCACCGACTGCCCCGAGAGCCGCCTCGTCAGCCTCCTCGACCAGCTCCATGTCACCAGCGAGCCTGCTATGGACTTGGAGTCTGTTGGCTCCACCGACCCGATGATCGTCGACTCCGATACGGCGTCGCTTGACGCGCTCCCCACCAACGTGGTGGTCTACGACGAGCCGCCTCCTCGCGAGCACAGCGGCAGAAGTACCGTCACGGAGGTGCTTGTCATCAACAGTGGTGAGCACTCGGACGGAGGCGTCCGAGACCCACTCGATACGGCGCTGCGAGACTTGTCAGCGCTCATCCCGGAAGACGCAGACGCTGAGATGCCGGAAGCACGCTGCGTCTAGCTCGTCGAAAGCGCCCACCAGCTAGCCAACATGCGACACCTCTCGGAAGCCTACCGACGCGAGATGGACCGAGCTGTTGGTGGCACGCCGACTCCTGAGGGGCCTAGCCGCATCGGCTCGATCCGGCAGCATGGCGCAACCATCGCCAGCATTTTCAGCACGGATCATCCCGTCTACGCCACGCCTGCAGAGAACATCCGGGCTGCCCAGGCGGTGACGGATGAGCTGCACAAGTACGAGGGTGACGAGCGTCGCCACATGACGAAGCGATTCCAGCAGCTCCTTGACGCAGCCGCCGAGCAGCACGAAACCGGCTGCCATGCCGAAGTGCCCGTACGGCGGAACGATGAACCGCCCCTTCGCCAGGATCATGGCGCGACTTCCCGGACACCGACTGGTGGCGCCCGCGAAAGAAGAGGCAATGAGCCTGCTGCTAGCCGCAGTTGGACTGACCTCTCCATCGAGCATGACGCAGACGGCCGTCCCCGAGCTATGGAGCAGCGAGGTGACCCGCCTCCTCCTCCGCCTCGCAGAGAAAGGCATCCCACTCCGCCGCCTGTCACGCACCCGACACTCGGCGACCGCCTTGGCCGCCGAGAAGGAGTCGGAGAAAACAACGCCCGCCACTGGATCAACTGCCTCAACCGATCCCTGGCACTAGAGGAAGAAGACGCGTTGGGCCCGCCCTGTTTCGGCCCACGGATCCGAGATGAGCCCTTCCCTAAAGGGTTCACGCTCCCAAGAGATACGCCAAAGTACACCGGCTCCGTGAAGCCGGAGGACTGGCTGGTCGACTACTCCACGGCCGTCAGCATAGCGAACGGCAACAAGCGTGTTGCTGTAAAGTATGTTCCGCTCATGCTCCAGGGCACAGCCCGGACGTGGTTTAATAGCGTGAAGCCCCGCAGCATCAACAGCTGGGTTGATTTCACTGAAGCCTTCATCTGCAACTTCACCAGCACGTAGAAGCAGCCTCCCAAGCCCCGCTAGCTCTCCTTGTGCGTCCAAGGGCCCAGCGAATCGACTCATGAAGATCTCACGCGCTGGGGCGAGCTGCACAACTCCTGCGAAGGCGTGCACGAGGTGTAGGCCATCGAGTACTTCACCGCCGGGTGCCGAGAGGGCACCCTCCTCAAGCAGCGACTTCTCTGCGACGAGCCTGCGACTCTCAACGAACTGCTGATCATCACTGACAAGCACGCCACGGCCGATTCCTCCATGAAGGCGGAGATCCTAGTTGACGCATCCGGCAAGGTGGCTCCTCAGGCTCCTCGGACTCCGGCTGGCGACACCAGTCGGCGACAGCAACCAAGCGACAACAAGCGCAAGGCCACGCAGTCGGCTTCCACCAGTCGGCAAGTGGCGACAGTTGAGGACCAGCAGCCGGAAGGGCAGCCTCCGCCCAAGCGTCAGAAGGGTGGCAAGCCCAATTGGTTGCCTGCCTTCTCGTACGAGCAGACCCTTGATGCGCCCTACAAATTTCATAGTGGTGCGAAGCCGTCCCACCACACCACTCGGAAGTGCCATTGGCTCACCAGAGTCGCCAAGGGAGATGGACTCCTGCCTGCTCCGCCTGCCGGCCCGCCGCCTCCTCCTCCTCAGCAGCCGGCGGCTCGGCCAGTCGGCGCCATACAAGATGAGTATCCAGAGGAGCACGGAGCCTACGTTGTGTTCACTAGTGGGGCTGATGACAGACGCAGCAGATGGCAGCAACAGCATGAAGTACAAGCAGTGGCATCAGATACTCCAGAGTTTATGCATTCGTATGAGAAGCCCATCTGTTGGAGCACGGCCAACCACCCGGAGGTGATGCCCTCCCCTGGCTCTTATGCCCTGGTCTTAGATGCCACCTTCGCAACAGAGAGGCGGGTGATGACCCACAAGTGTAGGGGATCTATCGTAGTCCTTCTGATAAGTAAGAGTGTCGAACCCAACGAGGAGCAGAAGGAAATGATAAGCGGTTTTCAGTAAGGTTTTCTCTGCACGCACTGAAATTGTAGGTAACAGATAGTTTTGTGATAAGATAAATAGTAACGAGTAACAAGTAAATAAAGTAAATAAAGTGCAGCAAGGTGGCCCAATCCTTTATGTAGCAAATGATAAGCCTGGACAATTTCTAATAATGAGAAAGGAGCTCCTGAGGACACATGGGAATTATCATCAAGCTAGTTTTCATCGCGTTCATATGATTCGCGTTCGTTACTTTGATAATTTGATATGTGGGTGGACCGGTGCTTGTGTACTGCCCTTACTTGGACAAGCATCCCACTTATGATTAACCCCTATTGCAAGCATCCGCAACTACAAAATAATTATTATGGTAAACCTAACCACATCATTAAACATATGGATCCAAATCAGCCCCTAACAAAGCAACACATAAACTAGGGTTTAAGCTTCTGTCACTCTAGCAACCCATCATCTACTTATTACTTCCCAATGCCTTCCTCTAGGCCCAAATAATGGTGAAGTGTCATGTAGTCTACGTTCACATAACACCACTAGAGGAAAAGACAACATACATCTCATCAAAATATCGAACGAATACCAAATTCACATGACTACTAATAGCAAGACTTCACCCATGTCCTCAGGGACAAACGTAACTACTCACAAAGCATATTCATGTTCATAATCAGAGGAGTAATAATATGCATTAAGGATCTGAACATATGATCTTCCACCAAGTAAACCAATTAGCATCAACTACAAGGAGTAATCAACACTACTAGCAACCCACAGGTACCAATTTGTGATTTTGATACAAGATTGGATAAAGAGATGAACTAGGGTTTTGACAGGAGATGCTGCTGGTGAAGATGTTGATGGAGATTGACTCCCTCCCGATGAGAGGATTGTTGGTGATGACGTTGGCGATGATTTCCCCCTCCCGGAGGGAAGTGTCCCCGGCAGAACAGCTCTGCCGGAGCCCTAGATTGGTTCCGCCAAGGTTCCGCCTCCTGGCGGCGGAGTTTCGTCCCGTAAGCTTGCCCACGATTTTTTCTAGGATAAAAGCCCTCATATAGCAGAAGATGGACACCGGGGGGCCACCAGGGGCCCAGGAGACAGGGGCGCGCCCAGTAGGGGGGGGCGCCCCCCACCCTCCTGGACAAGGTGTGGGCCCCTTGGTGTATTTCTTCCGCTCAATAATTCTTATTAATTCCAAAAATAGGTTTCGTGGAGTTTCAGGATTTTTGGAGTAGTGCAGAATAGGTTTCCAATGTTTGCTCCTTTTCCAGCCAGAATTCCAGCTGCCGGCATTCCCCCTCTTCATGATAAACCTTGTAAAATAAGGGAGAATAGCCATAAGTATTGAGATATAATGTATAATAACAGCCCATAATGCAATTAATATTGATATAAAAGCATGATGCAAAATGGACGTATCAGCGGGCAGTTCGTTTCTCCAGAGTCCTGATAGATGGCGGCAGCAGCATCAATATCCTGTACCGTGACATAATGGAGAAATTGGGAATCAAACAGAAGCAGCTTTACCCCAGTCGGACTGTATTCCATGGCATAGTCCCTGGCCTTTCCTGCTCACCAATCGGCAAGACCCAGATTGATGTTCTTTTTGGAGATAAGAATCACTTCTGCCGAGAGCCAGTTTGGTTTGAAGTGGTGGACCTTGAGAGCCCCTACCACGCGCTACTTGGCCGGCCTGCTCTGGCCAAGTTCATGGCGGTCCCCCACTATGCTTACCTCAAGATGAAGATGACGACTGCCAAGGGAATCCTGACCGTAGTCGGAGACTACAAGAAGTCGTCCACCTGCGCTGCAGATAGCAGTCGGCTGGCCGAGTCCCTTGTGATTGCATCTGAAAAGCGGCTCCTTGACCGGGTTGTGGCAATGGAAGGCAAGCAGCCGGAAATGTCACCCATCCCCAAGGAGTCGGAAGTGGAGGGCTCGTTCAAGCCGGCAAAGGAGACTAAGAAGATACCCTTGGACCCGGAGCACCCGGAGAGGCACGCTGTCATAGGTGCAAACCTTGACAACAAATAGGAAAGCGAGCTCGTCGATTTCCTCCGTGAGAATCGGGACATCTTTGCATGGTCTCCCAAAGACATGCCGGGTGTTCCGACGGATTTCGCCGAGCACAAGTTACATGTCCGACCTGACACCAAGCCGGTCAGGCAGCCGTTGCGCCGCCTGTCGGAAGAAAAGAGAAGAGTCGTTGGAGGAGAAATAGCCCGACTTTTAGCACCCGGCTTCATCATGGAAGTATTCTTCCCAGAATGGTTAGCCAACCCAGTTCTTGTGCTGAAGAAGAATAAGCAGTGGCGCATGTGTATTGACTATACCAGCCTCAACAAAGCTTGCCCCAAAGATCCCTTTGCTTTGCCAAGAATTGACCAAGTGATAGACTCCATAGCCGGATGCGAGATGCTGAGTTTTTTGGATGCATACTCAGGGTACCATCAGATCAAGCTGAACCCGGCCGACGGGCTGAAGACCGCCTTCATCACGCCATTTGGAGCCTTTTGCTACCTGGCCATGACTTTCGGCTTGCGAAATGCCGGCGCCACGTTTCAGCGTTGCATGCAGAAGTGTCTCCTCAAGCAACTTGGCAGAAACGCCCACGTTTATATGGACGATGTGGTGGTGAAGACGGAGAAGCATGGCACACTGCTGGAAGACCTCAAGGAGACATTTGAGAACCTGCGCCGATTTCAGATCAAGCTCAACCGGAGAAATGTGTCTTCGGAGTACCAGCCAGCCAGCTTCTCGGCTTCCTGGTCTTAGAGCGCGGCATAGAGTGCAACCCTGTGAAGATCAAGGCCATTGAGAAAATGGAGGTGCCCACCCGACTGCTGGATGTGCAGAAGTTCACCGGCTGCCTGGAAGAAGGCTCTTCCCCTGTACCAACTCATGAAGAAGACCACTTTTTTCGAGTGGAACGACAAGGCGGACGAAGCTTTTCTCCAGCTCAAGAAGATGTTGACTACCCCGCCTATCCTGGCGGCTCCGACTGATAAAGATCCCATGCTCCTCTACATCACCACCACCAGTCGGGTGGTCAGTACAGTCATAGTGGTGGAGCGCAAGGAGGAGGGCAGAGCATTGCCGGTCCAGAGGCCGGTGTATTACTTAAGTGAAGTGGTGTCCGCCTCCAAGCAAAACTACCCCCACTATCAGAAGATGTGCTATGGTGTGCACTTTGCCGCCAAGAAGCTGAAGCCTTACTTTCAAGAGCACCCAATTACTGTTGTCTGCACTGCTCCGCTTGCTGAGATCATTGGAAGCCGAGATGCCTCAGACCGAGTGGCCATATGGGCCATTGATCTGGCCCCCTACACCATCTACTACCAGCCTCGCACCGCCATCAAGTCACAAGCGCTGGCCGACTTCCTCGTTGACTGGGCCGAGACCCAGTACCTGCCACCAGCGCCAGACTCTACCCATTGGCAGATGCACTTTGATGGTTCAAAGATGCGCACCAGTCTGGGAGCCGACATCGTCCTCACCTCTCCCAAAGGCGATGATACGTCTCCGTCGTATCTACTTTTCCAAACACTTTTGCCCTTGTTTTGGACTCTAACTTGTATGATTTGAATGGAACTAACCCAGACTGACGTTGTTTTCATCAGAATTGCCATGATGTTGTTTTATGTGCGGAAAATAGAAGTTCTCGGAATGACCTAAAACTCCACGGAACATCTTAGAATAAATAATACAAAATCCTCGCCAAAGATGAAGACCAGGGGCCCCACACCCTGTCCATGAGGGTGGGGGGCGCGCCCCCCTCCTGGGCGTGCCCCCCTACCTCGTGGGCCCCCTGGAGAGCCTCCGACGCCAACTCCAACTCCATATATTGGCTTTCGGGGAGAAAAAAATCAGAGAGAAGAAATCATCGTGTTTTATGATACGGAGCCGCCGCCAAGCCCTAATCTCTCTCGGGAGGGCTGATCTGGAGTCCGTTCGGGGCTCCGGAGAGGGGGATTCGTCGCCGTCGTCATCATCAACCATCCTCCATCACCAATTTCATGATGCTCACCGCCGTGTGTGAGTAATTCCATCGTAGGCTTGCTGGATGGTGATGGGTTGGATGAGATTTATCATGTAATCAAGTTAGTTTTGTTAGGGTTTGATCCCTAGTATCCACTATGTTCTGAGATTGATGTTGCTATGACTTTGCTATGCTTAATGCTTGTCATTAGGGCCCGAGTGCCATGATTTCAGATCTGAACCTATTATGTTTTCATGAATATATGTGAGGTCTAGATCCTATCTTGCAATTCTATAGTCACCTAATATGTGTTATGATCCGGCAACCCCGAAGTGACAATAATCGGGACCACTCCCGGTGATGACCATAGTTTGAGGAGTTCATGTATTCACTATGTGCTAATGCTTTGTTCCGGTTCTCTATTAAAAGGAGGCCTTAATATCCCTTAGTTTCCAATAGGACCCCGCTGCCACAGGAGGGTAGGACAAAAGATGTCATGCAAGTTCTTTTCCATAAGCATGTATGACCATATTCGGAATACATGCCTACATTACATTGATGAATTGGAGCTAGTTCTGTGTCACCCTATGTTATGACTGTTACATGACGAACCGCATCCGGCATAGTTATCCATCGCTAATCCGGTGCCTATGAGCTTTCCATATACTGGTTCTCGCTTATTTACTCTTCCGTTTCTACTGTTACAATCACTACAAAATACCAAAAACATTACTTTTGCTGTCTTTACTTTTGTTACCGTTACCACCACTATCATATTATTTTGCTACTAAACACTTTGCTGCAGATACTAAGTTTTCGGGTGTGGTTGAATTGACAACTCAGCTGCTAATACTTGAGAATATTCTTTGGCTCCCCTTGTGTCGAATCAATAAATTTGGGTTGAATACTCTACCCTCGAAAACTGTTGCGATCCCCTATACTTGTGGGTTATCAAGACCTTTTTCTGGCGCCGTTGCCGGGGAGCATAGCTCTATTCCTTGAGTTACTTAGGATTTATATCTGCTGGACACTATGAAGAACTTGAAAGACGCTAAGACAAAAATTTATCCCTCAACTACGAGGGGAGGTAAGGAACTGACATCTAGCTCTGCACTTGATTCACCTTCTGTTATGAGTAAGCTAGCGACACCTAAGCCTGCTTCTGCTATTCGTTCTGATATGTCGCATGTTATTGATGATGCCACTTCTGCTATGCATGATACTTATGATGAAACTACTTCTATGCTTGATACTACTGTTCCCCTTAGTGAATTTCTTAATGAACAAATTGCTAGATCTAGAGAAAGAGAAATTATTGAATCTGAATACGATGATGAGAGTGATGATGAAAATATGCCTGCTATTCCTGAAGGTTATCTTTTTTATGCTGAATCTTCTGCAGCTATTTTTGCCTGCCAAGATAGATATGAACTTAAGAGGCTACTAGTTAAATGGAGTAAAGAATCTCTTAGAGACAGAATGAGACCTGATCCTGCTTTTGCTACTTCACCTATTTGTGTTCCAGATAAGGATTATTATGAACTCTCTGTTGGTCCTGATATAATTACTTTGGTTGAATCTGATCCTTTTTATGGCTATGAATCTGAAACTGTTGTGGCACATCTTACTAAGTAAAATGATATAGCCACCCTGTTTACTAATGGTGAGAGATCGCGCTATCTTTATATACTCAAAATATTTCCGTTCTCATTAAAGGGTGATGCTAAGATATGGTTTAATTCTCTTGATCCTGGTTGTGTGCGTAGTCCCCAGGATATGATTTATTACTTTACTGCTAAATATTTCCCTGCTCATAAGAAACAAGCTGCTTTGAGGGAAATATACAACTTCGTGCAAATTAAAGAAGAGAGTCTCCCACAAGCTTGGGGGAGGCTTCTCAAGTTACTTAATGCTTTGCCTGATCATCCTCTTAAGAAACCTGAAATACTTGATATCTTTTATAATGGACTAACCGATGTTTCCAGAGATTACCTGGATAGTTGTGCTGGTTCTCTTTTCAGGGAAAGAACACCGGATGAAGCTGAAATTCTATTGAATAAAATGTTGACAAATGAAAATAATTGAGCACCTCCCGAGCCAGCTCCTGAGCCAATTACTGAGCCTATTCCTAAACCAACTCCGAAGAAGAGAGGTGTTCTATTTCTCAGTCCTGAAGATATGCAAGAGGCAAAGAAATCTATGAAAGAAAAAGGTATTAAAGCTGAAGATGTTAAGAATTTACCTCCTATTGAAGAAATACATGGTCTTAATTTACTGCCTGTTGAAGAAGTGTATGATCTCAATCCGTTATTCACTGAAGAACCTCCTGATCCCGATATCCCGACACAGGTAGCAAAGGTAAATTCTCTCTATAGATATGTTAAAGCTGAAGTCCCTCCTACTAAAATTGCTAGTCAGTGCTTGGATGAGTTTGATAACTTTATGTTTAAGCAAGATGACTTTAATGCTTATTTTGGTAGACAATTAAAACAAGATGCTTATATGATTAAACGCTTGGGGTGATTATATGGCTAATATTAGAGGTGAACTTAAACTTGTTAGCAAACATGCTTCTATGGTTACCACTCAAGTAGAACAAGTACTTAAAGCTCGAAAAGAAGTGCTTGATGAAATGAATAGTAAGAAAGATGATTATGCTGTTAGAGTGGCTACTAGAACTGGTAGAATGACTCAGGAACCTTTGTATCCTGAAGGCCACCCTAAAAGAATCGAGCAAGATTCTCAGAGAAATAATATTGATGTACCTAGTTTTTCTAAAAGGAAGAAAAAGAAAAATGATAGGACTTTGCAAACTTCTAGTGAACCTATTGCTGAACCACCTGAGAATCCAAATGATATCTCTATGTCTGATGCTGAAACACAATCTGGTAATGTACATGAACCTAGTGAAAATGTTAATGATGATGTTCATGATGATGGTCAACCTAGTAATGATAATGATGTAGAAGTTGAACCTGCTGTTGATCTTGATAACCCACAATCAAAGAATCAACGTTATGATAAGAGAGATTTTGTTGCTAGGAAACATGGTAAAGAATGGGAACCATGGGTTCAGAAACCCATGCCTTTTCCTCCGAAACCATCCAAGAAAAAGGATGATGAGGATTTTGAGCGCTTTGCTGAAATGATTAGGCCCATCTTTTTGCGTATGCGATTGACTGATGTGCTCAAAACAAATCCTTATGCTAAGTATATGAAAGATATTATTACAAATAAAAGAAAGATACCGGAAGCTGAAATTTCCATCGTGCTTGCTAATTATACTTTTAAGGGTGGAATATCAAAGAAACTTGGAGATCCAGGAGTACCTACTATAACATGCTCCATTAAGAGAAATTATGTTAAAACTGCTTTATGTGATCTTGGAGCCGGTGTTAGTGTTATGCCTCTCTCTTTATATCTTAGACTTGACTTGAATAAGTTGACACCTACTGAAATATCTTTGCAAATGGCTGATAAATCAACCGCTATACCTGTCGGTATTTGTGAGGATGTGCCTGTTGTGGTTGCAAACGTTACTATTTTAACGGACTTTGTTATTCTTGATATTCCCGAGGATGATAGTATGTCTATTATTCTTGGAAGACCTTTTCTTAATACCGCAGGGGCTGTTATTGATTGCAACAAAGGCAATTTCACTTTTTATGTTAATGGTAATGAGCATACGGTACACTTTCCGAGGAAACAACCTCAAGTTTATAGTATCAATTCTATTGGAAAAATTCCATCGATTATACTTGGAGGTTTTGAATTTCCTCTCCCTACTGTCAAGAAGAAATATGATATACTTATTATTGGGGATGTCCATATCCCCGTTGAGGTAACCTAGTGTTATTCGAAATTTCTCCGGTTCCATGTTAATCGGAATGAGTTTGTTAACAAGACCTGATCAACCTTGTTAGTGGATTCTTTTTGATGAGCATGAGATGGATGAAACTAGAAGCACAATCTTCTGTATCCTCTTTACATTTTCTGTTATTTAGTAGAAATAAAGTAAAATAGTATTTTTCTGTCCGTCTCCTGATTTATCCGTGCAACATAAAAATTTCTCGAAAATGAAAGTCCTCAGAATGCCATGCCAATTTAATATGATTTTTTCAGGAATATTTGAGGATTTACTGTGCAAAAATTACCGCGGGGGAGCTGCCACGTGGCCACGAGGGTGGAGGGCGCGCCCTACCCCCCGGGCGCGCCCCCCTGCCTCGTGGGCCCACGGTGGCCCTCCTCCACTTATCCCTGCACCCGTCTTCTTCCTCTGCCTCACACAAACCCGAAAAACCAACTCAAGCACGAGTTCCAGCCACTTTTGATGTGATTTTCGATCTCCTTGCTCAAAGCACCTCTCGCAAAACTGCTTGGGGAGATTGTTCCTTGGTATGTGACTCCTCCATTGGTCTAATTAGTTTTTGTTCTAGTGCTTTATTCTTTGCAAATTTGTGCTGCAGAGGTGACCATGTTCTTGAGCTTGCATCTCAAATTTATATGGTTCCAAGTAGTTCTAATGCTTGATATAGGCTCTAGGCACTTGTAGGAGTAGTTGCTATAAATTTTATTGAAGTTGGTTCACTTTTGTATGAAGTTACTAAAAATTTTAGATTATTTCAGAAAATAATGAAGATACTTTTGAGGGGCTCGTCGAGCCGAAGCTCGAAGGAAAAACAAAAGGAAGAAGAGCAGAAGCCCAAATTTAATTTGCCCCGTACCGCGAAGGTTCGGCCGTGTGAATGGCCTTCCGATGACTTCTTGAGGAGAGCCGGGATTAATGAGGATTTCTATCTATTAATTGAGAACGCCGGCCTCACCGACTTCCTCCGCGACCAACGTCATCAGTATCTCTTACTCACAGATACTTTTGTGCAAAACTTCTACTTTTTCCCTAAGAAATCACATCCATCAGTAGAGTTTCATTTATATGACATTGTTAAGAAGATGCCATTAGCTGAATTCTGCAAGATTTGCAAAATACCCTTTGAGGGTACTTTGGATGAACCACACCGTAATGAAGTAGAAGCTTTTATTAACACTATCACTGTGGGAGAAACCATGAAGGTTTCTGATGCAAGAATTACTAGCATACATTTTCCTGTTTTACGTTTCTTTGCATTATTTGCTAGTCATTGCTTGATTGGTCGCGGGAACTGTGGAAACCTTAGTGTTCCTGATATTATCATTTTGTTCCATGGTTTATACCGCAATAACTCTGTTAGTATGGGTGGAATTGTTGCTAGACGGTTAAGTCTGAACCGTACTAAGGGCCCCATCTTTGGAGGCATTTATGCTTCTCGCCTAGCTGAATATTTTGAAATACCTATTAGGCATGAGGAGAAAGAAGAAACAGCGTTGCCCCGTGCTTATTTAGATTATAAGAGTATGCTAGCGCATGATTTTCTTGTTAAGAGTCATGAAGGGGAGCTCAAATATAAATTGTACTTTGATAAACATCACCCTGAGACTATTACTTTTCCTGCTCCCTCTTTGTTTAACTTGTCTGTAGGTACTTACATTGTTCCGTGGGCGGCCGTTCAAGCCTATCGGAATCCTGCACCAGCCCCGGAACCGGAACCACAAAATGAGCCTCCACGATAGTCTGTTTATTCTTGGGATCCTGAGGCGGTTGCCAGCCAGTGGCAGTCCGATTCCTCTTCATCACAGTATGATCCCAACTATTCTTCATCGCAGTACGACCCCAGCTACACCTACGGGTATCCGCCAGGCTATCCCTGGCAATAGACCAACTTAGGCCAAAATCCTAAGCTTGGGGGAGTACGTATTTACCACCGATATTACATTTATGTTCACACACACTCATTGCTAGATGTCGGTGCTCATACTCTTTCACTGTAATATCCATGCTATTTTATTTTCTTTTTCTTGCTTTCTTCTTGTGTGTCTGTTAAACCTTAAGAAAAACAAAAAAAATTAGTAGTAGTTTATTTCTTTGCTGTAGTAATTAAAAAGAAAACCCAAAAATATTTCCCGTTCTTCTTTTGCTTGTTGGGAGCTTTCCCGTGTAAATAGTTTTTATTTATTTTCTTTTCTTTGGGGGCCAGTAGGAGAAGACCATGATTAAATTGTTGAAGTTGCTCTTACATGCATCATTTTTGATTTAACCAAGAGCCCATATTGCCTTGTCTTCTCCTGTTTATTGAATGCTCGCAGATTCCAGCTTAGTCCAATGCACGTGCACTCTTATTATTATTCACACCGTTCGGTCGTGCAAGTGAAAGGCAATTATGATGATATATGATGGACTGACTGAGATGGGAAAAGCTGGTATGAACTCGACCTCTCTTGTCTTTGTAAATATGATGAGTTCATCGTTCTTGATTCAGCTTATTATGAATAAACATGTTTGCAATGACAATTAGAGATCATAGTTGCTCGTGCCATGCTTGAGTTATAATGGTTTACCTTGCGTGCCAACATGCTATTAAAATGGTTGTGATGTGGTATGATGGGGTGGTATCCTCCTTCGAATGATTTAAGTGACTTGACATGGCACATGTTCACGCATGTAGTTGAAACAAATCAACATAGCCTTCACGATATTTATGTTCATGGTGGATTATATTGACTGTTGTCGCTCTCTAGTTGGTCGCTTCCTAGTCTTTTGCTAGCCTTCACTTGTACTAAGAGGGACTACTGCTTGTGCATCCAATCCCTTAAACCCCAAAGTTATTCCATATGAGTCCACCATACCTTCCTATATGCGGTATCTACCTGCCGTTCCAAGTAAATTTGTATGTGCCAAACTCTAAACCTTCAAATAATCATTCTGTTTTGCATGCTCGAATAGCTCATATATCAACTGGGGCTGCCCTTATCTTCCGTGTTAGGCAGGTTATTCTCAAGAGGAGTGGACTCCGCTCCTCACTCACGAGAAAATGGCTGGTCACCGGGATGCCCAGTCCCATGCTTTATGCAAACTAAATCAAAATAATTGCAAACAAAATTCCCCCTGGGACCCGTTGAATGTTGGAGGCACTCGTTGTTTCGAGCAAGCCATGGATTGATGCTTGTGGAGGAGGGGGAGTATAAACTTTACCATTCTGTTTGGGAACCGCCTATAATTTGTTTAGCATGGAAGATATCGTCATCTCTTAATTGTTATGTTGACAATGAAAGTATGCCACTCAAAATATAATTTATCTCTATTTCAAAACCGAGCTCGGGCACCTCTACAAATCCCTGCTTCCCTCTGCGAAGGGCCTATCCATTTACTTTTATGTTGAGTCATCACCCTCTTATTAAAAGCACTAGCCGGAGAGCACAGTTGTCATTTGCAATCATTACTATTAATTTATATCGGGTATGACTATGATTGGATCTCTTTTACCATGAATTACAATGTCTAGTCAGTCCTTGATCTTTGAAGGTTCTCTGCATTTATGTTTTGCAGTCTCAGAAAGGGCTAGCAAGATACCATCTTTTTATATCATATTATGATTATTTTGAGAAAGTGTTGTCATCCGAGGTTTATTATTATGGCTTGCTAGCTGATTATGTTATTGATATGAGTAAACTTGAGACCTGAGAATTATTACAAATATGGTTAGTTATGATCATTGCTGAAAACCTGAATGCTGGCTTGACATCGATACAACAACAAGAGCAAACAGAGTTTGTAAAAGTTTTTCTTTTTCTCTTTCAGTTTGTCAACTGAATTGCTTGAGGACAAGCAAGGGTTTAAGCTTGGGGGAGTTGATACGTCTCCATCGTATCTACTTTTCCAAACACTTTTGCCCTTGTTTTGGACTCTAACTTGTATGATTTGAATGGAACTAACCCAGACTGACGCTGTTTTCAGCAGAATTGCCATGATGTTGTTTTATGTGCAGAAAATAAAAGTTCTCGGAATGACCTGAAACTCCACGGAACATCTTAGAATAAATAATAAAAATCCTCGCCAAAGATGAAGACCAGGGGGCCCACACCCTGTCCACGAGGGTGGGGGGCGCGCCCCCCTCCTGGGCGCGCCCCCCTACCTCGTGGGCCCCGAGGGAGTCCTGGATTAGGGGTTATCCGGACAGCCGGACTGTGTACAACGTCCGGACTATTGAAGCGTGAAGATACAAGACTCAAGACTTCGGCCCGTGTTCGGATGGGACATTCTTGGCGTGGAAGGCAAGCTTGGCGATCCGGATATTATATTTCCTTCCTTGTAACCGACTCCATGTAGACCCTAGCCCTCTCCAGTGCCTATATAAACCGGAGAGGTTGGTCCTTAGAAGGCCGATCACAATTACATTCATACCATCATAGGCTAGCTCTTAGGGTTTAGCCTCTACGATCTCGTGGTAGATCTACTCTTGTACTACCCATATCATCAATATTAATCAAGCAGGAAGTAGGGTTTTACCTCCATCGAGAGGGCCCGAACCTGGGTAAACACCCGTGTCCCTTGCTTCTTGTTACCATCAGCCTTGACGCACAGATCGGGACCCCCTACCCGAGATCCGCCAGTTTTGACACCGACATTGGTGCTTTCATTGAGAGTTCCTCTGTGTCGTCGCCATTGGGCTCGATGGCTCCTTCAACCACCGTCAATAACACGATACCAGACAGTCACGACGAGCACGGCTTAGACCTGCTGTCGGGCAAAGCTCGGGGTATCACCCCCGCAGTAGCCTCGGACCTAAATCCGAAGCAGGCTGCATCGCTTGAGGACGGAGGGTTGGACCCCGCCATGCAGGTTGCGCACTCATCGGCGTTGGAGCCAAACACAGGCCTTACCTCTGTGGTGGCCTATGACTCCGGACCCCCGGATTCGTATTCGGATGTTGAGTCCGGTCCGCGCACTCCCGGACCAGTCGAGCCAGATTGGGCTCCGGTAATGGAATTCACCGCCGCGGACATTTTTCGGCACTCGCCCTTTGGCGACATGCTGAATTCGTTTAAAATTCTCTCTTTGACAGAAATTTCTGGGCCAAACTACGTTCGGTTCGAGTGGGAAGCAGACGACAAAGAAATTCATTGCCCACCCACCACCCACATCATAGCCACGGTCGATGATTTAACCGACGTGCCTGACTTCGACTTCGAAGACATCGATGGTATGGACGACGATGCAGGAGAGGATGTAGAGTTTATGGGGCGCCGGACTTCCCCCTCGTCACACGACGTATACATGGTGGATACGCCCAAAGAGAACAAAGGCGACAGTCCGTATGATAAAACCCCCGGACAAAAGCCAAAGCGACGGCGCAGACGCCGTTCTAAGTCGTGCAACAGTAAAAATAGCGACAAGAGCGCCAGAAGGATTGATAATACAATCAACCCCAAAGGCAACAACGACCATACGGACCCAGCGATGGAGCAGGACGAACCAGGTCGCCCTGAACATTGTTCGGAGCAGACGCCCGAGGACAATGATCCCGACGGACGAGGTCATCAAGACGAACCAGCACAAGAAAACGGTCCGGACAACGATTCAACCCCGGCAAAACACGTGGAACGAGATAAACTCCACAGAAAGCTTATGGCCACCGCAAGAAGCCTAAAGAAGCAGAAGCAACGGCTCAAGGCCGCACAGGAAATGCTCAACCGTAGATGGAATAAAGTACTAGACACTGAAGAAAGATACGGCGATGATCGCCATACAAAGAGCTATCCAAAACGCAAGCTACTGCCAGAATTCGACGACGAAGCTGTACCACTTCATAACCGCAACAAAGCGGTTACCGATCCACATGAACACCTGAATAAGAAAGCTGGCGCAGCCAGGTCCATTTATGGATCCAAAGGACGCACCCCGGCGAAGGACTATGGTCGCCAAAACGATTACGCCAATCGAATACCAATCCGGAATAAAGACCGGACACAACAACATCCGACGACATGCCACAACACATACAGATACAAAGGGACTGCTCACCGCCTGTGCTTTACCGATGAAGTACTGGACCACGAATTCCCACAGGGCTTTAAACCTGTGAACATAGAGGCATACGATGGAACGACAGACCCAGGGGTCTGGATCGAGGACTTTATCCTACACATACATATGGCTCGTGGGGATGACCTTCACGCCATCAAATACCTCCCCCTCAAGCTGAAGGGACCAGCTCGGCACTGGTTGAAAAGCCTCCCCGAAAATTAAATTGGGAGCTGGGAGGAACTCGAGGACGCTTTCAGGGCCAGCTTTCAAGGGACCTATGTCCGGCCTACGGACGCTGACGACTTAAGTCACATAGTCCAACAGCCCAGAGAATCCGCGTGCAAGTTTTGGAACAGATTCCTCACTAAGAAGAATCAAATTGTAGACTATCCGGATGCCGAAGCCTTAGCAGCATTCAAACACAGCATCCGTGACGAGTGGCTCGCCAGACACCTCGGCCAAGGAAAGCCAAGGACAATGGCAGCCCAAACAAGTCTTATGACCCGCTTTTGCGCGGGAGAAGATAGCTGGCTAGCCCGTAAAGGCACTAGCGACCCTAGCACATCCGAAATAAGGGATGGCAACGGGAAGCCACGACGTCATAAAAACAAACGCCAAAACAAGGAAGAGAGCCCGGATAACACGACGGTTAATGCCGGATTCAGGGGCTCTCGACCTAATCAGCAAAACAAGCCATCTAAAGGCAGCAAAGAGGGACCGTCCGGTCTGAATAGAGTCCTAGACAGACTATGCAAAATTCATGGCACCCCTGACAAACCTGCAAACCGCACGCACAGAGAGTGCTGAGTCTTCAAGCAGGCCGACAAATTAAACGCCGAACACAAGGTGTCGTGGAATTGTCACGGCAGATGTCCTAGTGTAAGGACTTAGTCGCGAGGCCAACGCATCTATGTGGTAGCTTGAGAGGGGTTGATCGGGGCGAGAGACGCAACACGCAAGACAAGGATTTAGACAGCTTCAGGCCCCGGGAAACATCATCCGATAATAACCCTACAAGCTGTTTGTGGCTAGGTCTCATTATGATCATGAGAGAGTCGCCGGTAAGCCGGCTCTTTGTGTCTAGCCCTAGAGATTGTTCTTGTGGCCTGTCCCTCTTTGGGGAGCCCCGCCCCTCTTTATATAAGTTAGAGGGGCGGGTTACATGCGGAGTCCTAGTAGGACTAGGGCTAGCCTATCTTCTACTACAAGCCAGATACAAGTTCGGGTCTTGATTCCTTGTAAGGGAAATATTCCTTACACCTTTCTTCTTAAGTCGGCACACCATCAGATGAACCGGCCTACTGGGCCTTGGGCCTTGTCGTCCGTTTGACCCGCCCGCCAGGTCTCCAGTGAGTCACAATGTCCAGGCGGGTTATATGTAAACCGCCATGTCCAGGCAGATCGCCAGTGAGTCGCCTAGCGTCAGCCGGGTCTTCTGGTGAATCGCCAAGCCCGGCCGGGTCATACCACGGGGTATATCCCCGACATTAGCCCCCAGTTTAATTTGGTTTTATCCATGTTAAACTGATCCTGCAAAATAAACACCAGAACAACTTTGACAGGTTGTGCTCCGGGTTAAAAATTCTTGTAAGCCGGCACCTGATCATCCTTAATTCCTTGCGCTTTGGGTTAAATATTCTCCTGAGGCAGGGCCTAATTATCCTTAAGTCCAATTGTCATTTCCTTCATCTAGAAAAATCCGGGTCAAATAAGCTAGCTTCATACTCAATTTGCTGATGTTGGCTTCTCACCGAAAAATATTGTGAAGAATAATCCACTTGAGTTGGCTTCCAAGGCGTCGGGTTAAATAATTTTGGTCTTCAAATACTCATCTGATATTCAGCCGACTTGAAGATGTAAAACTTGCCGGTTTATCATTACCAAAAACTGCCTGATTATAAAACAGACGATGCCGAGTCATAATTGTTGTTGACACCGGTTTATGTAATTGATCCTCCTGATTTGCTCAAAACTGATAATTTGAAGATTTTTCTCCCTTATATCCATATTACCTGTAGCCCCCCAAGTCTTGAACAGAACAAAGTGATGATTTGAGACTTGTTTCCATATAATTACTGCCACTTTGAAGAAATCCATGTCCATCTCAGTCACTAGTAAAAACTGAATACTCCATATATGTAGCCCCCAAGTGCCGGGTTGTCATGCTTGCAGCAACCTGGGACTTGAAATTGCCTTATGCTCATAAAAACTTCAACCAGTGTAGCCCCCAAGGGCCGGCTTAGTAAGATAATACTGAGCTGGGACTTTGTATATAATTGATAATAACATCATATAATATAGTCTCCACCATGGGGCTTGAACCCACGTCCACAAGGTTAAGAGCTTTGTACTCCACCAGCTAAATAGTGGACCGTTCAATATAATGGATTAATGCTTGTGTACCTTGAATTTCTGACAGGAGCAATTGGTAGCCCCCAAGGGCCGGCTCATTACAATGGGATAAGTCGGGTCTTCAGTAAGTTGATCAAAAAATGACCTTACATTAGCCCCCAAGTGCCATGGTGCATGCTGGCAGTGACATGGGACTTGCATATTTGATATAATCCCAATCTGAATAATATAGCCCCCAAGTGCCGGGTCGTAAGCCTGCAGCGACTCGGGACTATTCCTTCCATCGTAGAACAAATCATATCCATTGATAAAAATAATAGCCGTTGCGCTAAATCGACTTTGAAAACCTCAATCATAGCACTGGTTATTGATAATCACAATAGAAATCCAGCCATGTTGGCTATTCGAGATTTGAATAATATAATCCAGTATGAAAACCTCAATCATTCAATATCATCATGAAAATCCAGTCATGTTTTGGCTATTAAAGATTTGAATACCTCATCGGTTGACAAGTAAATCCGGAGCGGCTCTTGGCCGATGGCGATTTAATCCGGAATTTTTATAACCCGACGGCTTATAGCCATTTGAGAAAAATCCAGAACGGATCATCATTTTGAAGCATCAACTTCGGTAATGAGCTTGAACTTAATCATTTATATGTCATATTTCTGCAAATCCTGCAAAGAGTTTAAAAACATATGCCCTGACGACTTATCGTCAAAAACCAGGGCGGGTAACCACCCAAATGTAGTCTTATCCTGCACACAAGTAGATCACAAGAACCCTTGGCGGTTTACCGCATGGCGGGTCATAATACCTCACATATAACCACTGTGATATTGAATTTGTACTGCCGGTTTACATGACCTGTGTAGTAAGGGTGATAACCCAATCCTTAGAAGCCAATGCTTCCATATAAATGATGGTTGTCATAAGCTGGCGACTTATAGTCAAAAGTCAAGCCGGGTTAATCATAAAACACTTATATACATTTGAGATATAATCCCCAAAAGGTCTCAAGTTAAGTAATTGTGGCTACAATAAACTTTACCAGAGATAGAATAAAACTTTTTGAGGCTTCTGATTCGGATACGATCAGTAAACCATTCCAAAGGGGTTAAGCTAAGATTCGAATACGATCATATAGCCCCCAGTGGCTTTGGCGATGCCGATCAAGTGGGTATCGACAGCTATGTTCTCTTTGGTTCGAATACGACCTATGTTTGAACAGGAAGCCCCCAAGTGACCATAAGAGTTGTTTAATGACGCTGGTTCGAATACGACCCACGTCAGACCCAAAGGGGTTAAGCTATGATTCAAATATGATCAAGAAGCCCCCTAGTGGGTTTGGCAGTATGCCGACCAAGAGGGTATCGACAGCTATGTTCTCTTTGGTTCGAATACGACCTATGTTTGAACAGGAAGCCCCCAAGTGACCATATAAGTTTTGGCATTGCGCCGATCAAGAGGTACTAATAGCTATGCTTGATGAGCAGGAAGCCCCCAAGTGACCATAATAAGATAAGCCGTAAGGCAGGATACCCAAGTTTGAACCGCACATCATGGCATCAAGTTCTTTTTGGCAACCTTTAATTTTTCTAAGAACTCGGACTTGCGAGAGATTAATTCTTGAACCGGAAATTCCTAAACTGGATATTGAGAGTTTCAAAGCCTTGTGAGAGACAAATTTACCTTGAACCGGATTTTAACCCGGGATTCTTCTTTTTAAGTCGGACATTTTTCCGACGGTCTTTAAATTTTCATCGATAGAGCAGTAATCTCCGGGACCGGGTTATTTTTCCCTCCAATGACCCGAAGTTTTTGAATGCATTGAAACCATCCAATTCTGCCAAGTCATACCATGGAAGCCCCCGAGTCTCAAGACGACTCAAGGTGTTGGCTTGAGATTCTCCATATTTGACCATAGCAGAAGGTGTATATCATTGGCATTGATAGCGCGATGTGAATCCACAGAAGGTTGAGGTGACTGCGGTGGGTTTATAAATGATCCCGTATGAGCCGTGTCAGCAACTCGGCCAATGGTTCCTTCCAACTGGCTGTTTGAAGTTTAACCAAACTATAGTGACGGCGACTTGTGCACCTGCCCATTGAGCCATCCAGTGCAAACGGCGGCTGATAATATATGATAATTTGCCTCCAATTTGTTGGAAGAAAACCGGGTTTCCCAAGCAGTGACTTGCTCATACTCAATAAACAACTCATGTAGACAGGTGCGGCCCGATGTGTTGATGTAGACCAGGCCACGAGAAACGGACGGTAAAGACGACCGCAACATCTGAGGCGGCACAGATAGATAAACCGGCCGTGACGTTGTAAGCCGGTGCAGACGGGCAAGTTGTCCTCCTTGTTGTAAGCCGGCGTGGTCGCGAGAGACAGCCACGACGTTGTAAGCCGGTGCGGGAATTTGTCGAGTAACGACGACCACCTGTGCCAAAAGATGTTGGCGTGCCTCCATATCCGCGGTATAATATCACTTTTTGTCATAAATAATTGCTCTGCATAAACAATATTGCAGACCAAGGCAAAGATAAATTGTTCTTTGACAAAAACATGTGCAAATAAGACAAACTTGGATAGATATCACCTGATTTGTTTGGACGACGGATGATAGACAGAGTCGTATATTCCATTCGTAGATTACTTCCAGTAATTTCAACAATGAGTTAAACACTCTTTCTGGCGGAAACAAGGCAAAAAAGGCCCGTGAACCGGCCTGTAACAGAGACTCCGGTGGGCTGCGGCTCTCAGTGGCAGCGACCAGCCCGGACCAGAGAACGGACGAAGATGACTCGTCTGCAAAAACAGCGCGCCGGCGGCTTAAATGGAGGTGTGTGAGTCGGGGCGACTCTACACGCGACAGCGTGGCTCAACGCAACTGCAGCACGCAGCCACGAGCAGTGATCCGTCCGGATGGCTCCACATACGGCAGCTCAGGACGACGACTTAGCAGGGTCGGCGGCTCAGAGCGGCCACGGCAGAAACAGGGCCGGCGATTCAGGCAGGCCGGGAGGGCAGCAAGGCGACCCGGCAGAGGTGTGCTGTGGTAGTACTACTCGGGTTCCATTGATTTCACGTATGACCATCTGGTAGGCCTAGTGTTTGTCAAATCTTGAGACTTGTGCAAATAAACAATGTGCTGGAGCTCTTTTGTCTTTTTTGTCTTCCATGTATGCGCCTGAACGATGAAAGCAAAGAAAGGTGGACCAAGCTATGTTCAAGCTGAAGAACAAGTACAGAGGCTGGCGTTTTGGACTTGGGGTTGTGCCCTGTGAATTCTCAGCAGCAGATGATCACGATGCAGTTAGTGCCGTCGCGGCTGCAGATGCAGACCAATGCGACAGCCGCCTCTTTTTTTATAGACATCAGCAGCTGGTTAATTTGTCTCTTCCTCCTAGAATTCTGCTCCCTTGGTTGGTGTACCCAAAAGAAAATCCGATTTGATGGTTTACACAATGCGCAACGACAGTAGCAGAAGTAGCAGTCTTGGAGCTTTGAGGTGACTCTGTGTACATCGGCTGCAATCAATGCAATTTCCTTCACGTGAGGTATAACAAGCCCTTAGGAATCGTGATGTCATGCACTACAACTAGTAGTAATATGCCACTACTAGGGAAAAGCCTAGCAGCAGCGCGGGTTTTGGGCCTATTAGTAGCGCGGGGGTCGGCGCTACAGCTAACGTATAGCAGTAGCGCGGGTGCCACCCGCGCTACTACTATGTCCTTTAGTAGTAGCGTGGTAAAAACCCGCGCTACTACTACCAGCGCGGGTTTTTTTTTAATTTTTTTCGAAAAAATATTTCGGTTTTTTCCCTAATTTTCAAATTTCTGAATTATTTTAACCTCAAATCTCTAATCACCCCTCATCGCTCCTCAATTTAATCTCTAATCACCCCTCATCATTCCAAATCATCTAACTTCCCGGACGGTCACCCATCCTCTCACTACTCCAGCCTGAGCACGCTTAACTTCCGGGTTCTATTCTCCCTCGTTTCCAAGTCTGCACTTGTTGTTTTCCTGACAATAGTAAGATGTCAATCCTATTAACCTCAGGAATTTAGCTTGAGCATGAAGTCACACATTTCACTATTTGAGTTTGAAACTATTGTTCTAAAAAATTAGTAACACTAATATTTCTTGAATAATTAGTTTGACCATAGTTTGACCACAGTTTGACCATAGTTTGGCCATAGTTTGACCAGATTTGACCAAAATTCAAAAAAACTAAAATAATTATTTAGTAACACTAATATTCTAGAATAA
The DNA here is from genome assembly GCA_904067115.1 of Aegilops sharonensis. Classification (NCBI taxonomy): domain Eukaryota; kingdom Viridiplantae; phylum Streptophyta; class Magnoliopsida; order Poales; family Poaceae; genus Aegilops; species Aegilops sharonensis. Next base: position 10,295,438 of record LR880970.1, on the reverse strand, counting down.
TTAGTTTGACCATTGTTTGACCACAGTTTGACCACACAGTTTGAAATTTTCTCGATTTTTTCCACTCTAGATCTTAAAAGCCCCGTAACTTTTTCCTGTTAGGTTTTTGAGGATTTTGAATGTAACTTTTCGAGTAGATGATTTTTCATATAAAAAACTTTTTCATCCGAGTTAGTATGCAAAAGTTATGCCCATTTTTACAAATTCTCGAGAGATTTTGCAAATAAAGTCGAAATTCATATTTGCAAATTTTCCCAACAACTAGACCACATGTCACATGGGAAACTTATTTTCTTTTATTTTTTTGACATTTTCATCATTTTATTTTATTTTTTAAAACTGAAAAGGCGATCCACTTGGGGGGGGGGGGGTAGAGTTTGAAAATGGAACCTTTAGTAGTAGCGCGGTTTTTTACCCCCTCACTACTACTATGGCACCACTTAGTAGTAGCGAGGGCTAAAAACCAACGCTACTGCTATCAAACTTAGTAGTAGCGAGGTTTTAAAAACCCGCGCTACTACTATGGCATGTCCCTGGGGGCACGGTAGAGACCGCTTAATAGTAGCGAGGGTTAAAAACCCGCGCTACTGCTATCAGCTTAGTAGTAGCGAGGTTTAAAAACCTGCGCTACTGGTAAGTAGCAGTAGCGAGGGTTTTTAACCCTCGCTACTAGTAACTTTCTGTGTATAGGCTTTTCCCTAGTAGTGTGCTTTTGCTTTTCCAGCGGGTGAGCTACAGCGGCACATGGCCAGACCCGGCCGAGCGTAGCGGCAGGCGGCTCACGGTGCGGAGCGGTTTGCCGGGGCATCTCGGGCGGCCACTTGGCCGGCAGACAGGCAGAGGCTGGATCATCGTAGTCCAGGGCCGAATCCGTGTCCACGTCCCTGTCTTCCTCCGGGTCGTGGCCAGTTCTGTTGACTCAGTCTGTGTCCTCCTCAAAGCAGGGTTCTTCTTTCCTCTTCTTGTATTGACCTTACCGTGAGTATGACTTTGTAGTTGCCCTTGTCCTCTTCCGACTAGTACTAGTACTCAAGTAGTAATTAAGGAAAGACACACCTGATCTAGTAGTACTCAAGTAGTACTAGCTCTTCTCCCAGGAAAGAATACCTGATGTTGGTTTTCACGTGGCAGAGTGCTAGTTTGGATAGTACTAGTCTAGGAGTACTTTTGCTTTGGTCTTGTGCACTTGTCCGTAGATGGTACGACATGGCCGTGTTTCCTTGACCGACCACGCGCGGCTGCAGCTAATTCTGCCTCCAATCCAGAAAACGAGACGCCTTTGGTGGATTTCTGCAACTGTGTAAGGGAATCTTCCTGTTGGTCTCGGTGACTTTTGTAGAACACCGCAGCGGAAATCAATCCAGACGGGTCACTTTGTCGTATTGGTGATTTGACTGGCTTCGTGGATCGCTAGACGCCGCGCACAACAGTTGCCTCGAAAATTTGATCACGTCCCTCTGATTGCTCAATGACGCGAGGACTAAATTCCTATTGGCCTGTTGCATATCGGCAGATTGCTCGACGATGGCGACAGACAAGTTGTAACCCTAATTTTCTTGAACCTTAAATCTCATAGATCTAAAATCTGGACTAATCCACTTGAAGTTGATGCAAACCCTTCCAAACCGGTTCATCTGAAAAAATTGCAAACTTCTCGGTCCCTGGAAAGATCCCTCCAAGAACTCAACACCACAGTGCGCGAGCCTCACGGTGGGCGCCAACTGTCGTGGAATTGTCACGGGAGATGTCCTAGTGTAAGGACTTTGTCGCGAGGCCAACGCATCTATGTGGTAGCTTGAGAGGGGTTGATCGGGACGAGAGACGCAACACGCAAGACAAGGCTAGGTCTCATTATGATCATGAGAGATTCGCCGGTAAGCCGGCTCTTTGTGTCTAGCCCTAGAGATTGTTCTTGTTGCATGTCCCTCTTTGGGGAGCCCCGCCCCTCTTTATATAAGTTAGAGGGGCGGGTTACATGTGGAGTCCTAGTAGGACTAGGACTAGCCTATCTTCTACTACAAGCCAGATACAAGTTCGGGTCTTCATTCCTTGTAAGGGAAATATTCCTTACACCTTTCTTCTTAAGTCGGCACACCATCACATGAACCGGCCTACTGGGCCTTGGGCCTTGTCGTCGGTTTGACCCGCCCGCCGGGTCTCCAGTGAGTCACAATGTCCAGGCGGATTATATGTAAACCGCCATGTCCAGGCAGATCGCCGGTTAGTCGCCTAGTGTCAGCCGGGTCTTCTGGTGAATCGCCAAGCCCGGCCGGGTCATACCACGGGGTATATCCCCGACACAAGGAGAGGGAAACACCAAGTGAAGACGAGGATGAACCTCGCCAGCCGAACACTGAAGGACAGAAAAAATTCCCGCCAGAGGTTAAAACAGTGAACATGATCCACGCGACTCACACATCCATGAGAAGGCACGAGCATGTGCATGGAGACGCGCTCGATATAGAGCCCATCGTACTCACGCCTAACCGCTGGACGCCTTATCCGATCACTTTCGATAACTTGGATGACCCAACTAGCATTCGGCGCGGAGGATCAAAGGCCTTGGTGCTTGACCCAATAATCGATGGATACCGTCTCACCCGCGTCCTTATGGACGGCGGCAGCAGTCTCAATTTAATATATGAAGACACTGTCCGTAGGATGGGGATAGACCCATCCAGAATTAACCAAAGCAACACCACCTTTGAAGGGGTTATACCAGGCGTTGAAGCCCATAGCAGAGGCTCCGTCACATTGGAGGTAATATTCGGCTCCCCAGGCAACTCCTGAAGCGAAGAACTACTCTTCACCATCGCACCCTTCCAAAGCGACTATCACGCAGTGCTCGGAAGAACGGCCTTCGCTCGCTTCAACGCATTGCCGCACTATGGCTACCTTACACTTAAGATGCCCGGTCCACGTGGCGTCTTCACCGTTAGCAGACTAACAGAGCGCCCGTCACGCGCAGAGGAACACGCGACGGCCCTCGTGGCCGGACTATAAGCGGCCTCCAACATCAGAAAACATGACTGGTCCTTAAAGACCACAGACTCGGCTAGACGAGTCCGGTCGCCCGGATAAAATTGAACCAGGGCACCACATATGTAATCCCATAGTAGACACCAGGGGCTATAAATACTTAACATAGTCCCACAGTTGGCTCAACCTTATGGGCAGGCCAACATCTCACACTTTTATTATCCATCGCATACTTACGTTGCACTCTTCTACGAGTTTTCCTTTTTTCCACAGACAACGTTCGCGCGATACCCTTCCAGGATACGGCACAACGGAGACAAAGGCGTAGACGTGCAGCAGGGCCCCGTTCAACAAGTTTCTTTTTAGATTAAGCCCCTGTGTAAACCTTTTTAATTGCCTCTTGTTGTTTAACCATCCCATGGGTTCCATACCCACAGAGGATACTGCCGTTTTTGGCATCTCGCCACGGCAGATTAACGCACGTACCTGGAAAAACAGGGTTTATAACGAATGGGCATTCTTGAGCCCATCGACTATTATAAAGTCCGAATACCCTCGGGAGTGTTCGGCGTCACGAGTTTGGCCTTATATGCAGCAGCTCCGAATCATGTCTTTGGTCAAATGTTGGGTTTGCCCGGCTCCTGGGTTTGCCGCCTTACGTTTCGTTACTATCGGCTAAGGTGGCCAAAGGAGAACTACTGCGATTGTGCCCTGGTTATTCCGGACGAGCACCTCAGTAGAGAAAGCCGAAAACTGACTGTCATGATACAGCGAGAGACTGTTCAACCACTCGAAGACTTATCAGAATCTTTAGGATCCCTCCGCATTAACGAAGGACCGTTTCCCGGTCATGTACACACGCGCCCGTATTTGGATGCACGCGAAGGTACCAGGGGCTACATAGTAGCCCCAACATTAGACTCCCATGGCTAAGCGAAAGTGTTACAGCTATATAGTCCGGTTGCCTAGTTCGACGTGCGATCACCTCCTT
>LR880970.1:10240391-10253318 GCA_904067115.1 Aegilops sharonensis | reverse complement strand
ATTAGTGTATTAACATCTATAATATTGGAGTTTAAATTTGAAATATCGCACATTGAACAAATGCTAAGTTATAGATATTGATAAGAAAATAATTGATATCCCTTCAACCGATGTTTATTAACAGGTTTATGTTCATATATGGTTTTGAATGCACCACAATGTATGCATATTTTTTTCTACTTGCCTTGCAATTAGGTGATTTTACATGTAATATTAATGACCTTGTTAGCGGTGATATATGTGATCCACTGGGGATATTACAGTATGTGGGATGGGAATTTATGTTTCCAACATTAATAGGCTAATTTTCCTCAACGAAAGGCTAGGACTCCTTATTTGTACGTTTATATTTTCTTACTTCAAGCTGACAGGTACATAGTTTATGTTTTCATGCGAATTGGGATGTGTAATCCTTTTTTATATGGAAATTCAGAATGTATCTATCTAGAATGAAATCAAACGGTATAGTATCTCATAAAACTTGGGGATTTTTTAGCTCAGTTTAACTGGGTCTGGTTGTGAAGTGTCACTATTTGAAATACTGGATGTTCTGCTTTTCCAACCAAAAACATTGATATTCCAACCCCTAGAAAAAAAGCAATGGTGTTTCTTTAATTATTTTTAATATCTTGATTAATTTTATATATATTACATGCCACAATTTATGCATATTTCCTTCTTATTTAAGGATTAGCTGATTTCGCATATTAAATCAATGACATTTCTACCGATAATATCTGGGAGGCACATGGAGCGATTTATGTATGTTTGTGTTTAATTTATTTTATTTTGACTGGATCCAGTTTTTGTGTGTGGGTACTGAAATTTCTTTCAATTATTAGGCATAATCGTTTTCGTAATTTCTGGACTCCTTATTTGTACGTGTCCTTTTTTATTTCTTCAAGAGTACACGGACGTGTTTTTGTTTTGCTAGGAATTAGGATATACGCACATTTTTGTAGTGTGAGCAGAATATTTTTTATTTTGTACATATTTTTTTCTTTTTTCAGAAAGGAGAAGGCACGTGTTTTTTTGAAGTTGGACTATATCTCCTTTTTTTCCCACGTGACATCACCCTTTTATAATTAGAAGTGTCTCATCTGTGTACGTGTGGGTTCAAATGACATTTTTTTATCACGGTGGCTCTATTTGATAGCGTGAGGACTCCTTTTTTCCACGTGATGTCTTATTTTTTTAATAGGAAGTGTCTCTTATCTTTGCATGTGTGTGCTTTTTATAAGGAAAAGTTTTCTAATAGATCTTGACCATTAAATTTTCAATCTAATGGATAAATTAATCTTGATGATGTGGATTAACGTGGAAGCTCGTATGGTGCCTCCAATTAGTGTATTAACATCTATAATATTGGAGTTTAAATTTGAAATATCGCACATTGAACAAATGCTAAGTTATAGATATTGATAAGAAAATAATTGATATCCCTTCAACCGATGTTTATTAACAGGTTTATGTTCATATATGGTTTTGAATGCACCACAATGTATGCATATTTTTTTCTACTTGCCTTGCAATTAGGTGATTTTACATATAATATTAATGACCTTGTTAGCGGTGATATATGTGATCCACTGGGGATATTACAGTATGTGGGATGGGAATTTATGTTTCCAACATTAATAGGCTAATTTTCCTCAACGAAAGGCTAGGACTCCTTATTTGTACGTTTATATTTTCTTACTTCAAGCTGACAGGTACATAGTTTATGTTTTCATGCGAATTGGGATGTGTAATCCTTTTTTATATGGAAATTCAGAATGTATCTATCTAGAATGAAATCAAACGATATAGTATCTCATAAAACTTGGGGATTTTTTAGCTCAGTTTAACTGGGTCTGGTTGTGAAGTGTCACTATTTGAAATACTGGATGTTCTGCTTTTCCAACCAAAAACATTGATATTCCAACCCCTAGAAAAAAAGCAATGGTGTTTCTTTAATTATTTTTAATATCTTGATTAATTTTATATATATTACATGCCACAATTTATGCATATTTCCTTCTTATTTAAGGATTAGCTGATTTCGCATATTAAATCAATGACATTTCTACCGATAATATCTGGGAGGCACATGGAGCGATTTATGTATGTTTGTGTTTAATTTATTTTATTTTGACTGGATCCAGTTTTTGTGTGTGGGTACTGAAATTTCTTTCAATTATTAGGCATAATCGTTTTCGTAATTTCTGGACTCCTTATTTGTACGTGTCCTTTTTTATTTCTTCAAGAGTACACGGACGTGTTTTTGTTTTGCTAGGAATTAGGATATACGCACATTTTTGTAGTGTGAGCAGAATATTTTTTATTTTGTACATATTTTTTTCTTTTTTCAGAAAGGAGAAGGCACGTGTTTTTTTGAAGTTGGACTATATCTCCTTTTTTTCCCACGTGACATCACCCTTTTATAATTAGAAGTGTCTCATCTGTGTACGTGTGGGTTCAAATGACATTTTTTTATCACGGTGGCTCTATTTGATAGCGTGAGGACTCCTTTTTTCCACGTGATGTCTTATTTTTTTAATAGGAAGTGTCTCTTATCTTTGCATGTGTGTGCTTTTTATAAGGAAAAGTTTTCTAATAGATCTTGACCATTAAATTTTCAATCTAATGGATAAATTAATCTTGATGATGTGGATTAACGTGGAAGCTCGTATGGTGCCTCCAATTAGTGTATTAACATCTATAATATTGGAGTTTAAATTTGAAATATCGCACATTGAACAAATGCTAAGTTATAGATATTGATAAGAAAATAATTGATATCCCTTCAACCGATGTTTATTAACAGGTTTATGTTCATATATGGTTTTGAATGCACCACAATGTATGCATATTTTTTTCTACTTGCCTTGCAATTAGGTGATTTTACATATAATATTAATGACCTTGTTAGCGGTGATATATGTGATCCACTGGGGATATTACAGTATGTGGGATGGGAATTTATGTTTCCAACATTAATAGGCTAATTTTCCTCAACGAAAGGCTAGGACTCCTTATTTGTACGTTTATATTTTCTTACTTCAAGCTGACAGGTACATAGTTTATGTTTTCATGCGAATTGGGATGTGTAATCCTTTTTTATATGGAAATTCAGAATGTATCTATCTAGAATGAAATCAAACGATATAGTATCTCATAAAACTTGGGGATTTTTTAGCTCAGTTTAACTGGGTCTGGTTGTGAAGTGTCACTATTTGAAATACTGGATGTTCTGCTTTTCCAACCAAAAACATTGATATTCCAACCCCTAGAAAAAAAGCAATGGTGTTTCTTTAATTATTTTTAATATCTTGATTAATTTTATATATATTACATGCCACAATTTATGCATATTTCCTTCTTATTTAAGGATTAGCTGATTTCGCATATTAAATCAATGACATTTCTACCGATAATATCTGGGAGGCACATGGAGCGATTTATGTATGTTTGTGTTTAATTTATTTTATTTTGACTGGATCCAGTTTTTGTGTGTGGGTACTGAAATTTCTTTCAATTATTAGGCATAATCGTTTTCGTAATTTCTGGACTCCTTATTTGTACGTGTCCTTTTTTATTTCTTCAAGAGTACACGGACGTGTTTTTGTTTTGCTAGGAATTAGGATATACGCACATTTTTGTAGTGTGAGCAGAATATTTTTTATTTTGTACATATTTTTTTCTTTTTTCAGAAAGGAGAAGGCACGTGTTTTTTTGAAGTTGGACTATATCTCCTTTTTTTCCCACGTGACATCACCCTTTTATAATTAGAAGTGTCTCATCTGTGTACGTGTGGGTTCAAATGACATTTTTTTATCACGGTGGCTCTATTTGATAGCGTGAGGACTCCTTTTTTCCACGTGATGTCTTATTTTTTTAATAGGAAGTGTCTCTTATCTTTGCATGTGTGTGCTTTTTATAAGGAAAAGTTTTCTAATAGATCTTGACCATTAAATTTTCAATCTAATGGATAAATTAATCTTGATGATGTGGATTAACGTGGAAGCTCGTATGGTGCCTCCAATTAGTGTATTAACATCTATAATATTGGAGTTTAAATTTGAAATATCGCACATTGAACAAATGCTAAGTTATAGATATTGATAAGAAAATAATTGATATCCCTTCAACCGATGTTTATTAACAGGTTTATGTTCATATATGGTTTTGAATGCACCACAATGTATGCATATTTTTTTCTACTTGCCTTGCAATTAGGTGATTTTACATATAATATTAATGACCTTGTTAGCGGTGATATATGTGATCCACTGGGGATATTACAGTATGTGGGATGGGAATTTATGTTTCCAACATTAATAGGCTAATTTTCCTCAACGAAAGGCTAGGACTCCTTATTTGTACGTTTATATTTTCTTACTTCAAGCTGACAGGTACATAGTTTATGTTTTCATGCGAATTGGGATGTGTAATCCTTTTTTATATGGAAATTCAGAATGTATCTATCTAGAATGAAATCAAACGATATAGTATCTCATAAAACTTGGGGATTTTTTAGCTCAGTTTAACTGGGTCTGGTTGTGAAGTGTCACTATTTGAAATACTGGATGTTCTGCTTTTCCAACCAAAAACATTGATATTCCAACCCCTAGAAAAAAAGCAATGGTGTTTCTTTAATTATTTTTAATATCTTGATTAATTTTATATATATTACATGCCACAATTTATGCATATTTCCTTCTTATTTAAGGATTAGCTGATTTCGCATATTAAATCAATGACATTTCTACCGATAATATCTGGGAGGCACATGGAGCGATTTATGTATGTTTGTGTTTAATTTATTTTATTTTGACTGGATCCAGTTTTTGTGTGTGGGTACTGAAATTTCTTTCAATTATTAGGCATAATCGTTTTCGTAATTTCTGGACTCCTTATTTGTACGTGTCCTTTTTTATTTCTTCAAGAGTACACGGACGTGTTTTTGTTTTGCTAGGAATTAGGATATACGCACATTTTTGTAGTGTGAGCAGAATATTTTTTATTTTGTACATATTTTTTTCTTTTTTCAGAAAGGAGAAGGCACGTGTTTTTTTGAAGTTGGACTATATCTCCTTTTTTTCCCACGTGACATCACCCTTTTATAATTAGAAGTGTCTCATCTGTGTACGTGTGGGTTCAAATGACATTTTTTTATCACGGTGGCTCTATTTGATAGCGTGAGGACTCCTTTTTTCCACGTGATGTCTTATTTTTTTAATAGGAAGTGTCTCTTATCTTTGCATGTGTGTGCTTTTTATAAGGAAAAGTTTTCTAATAGATCTTGACCATTAAATTTTCAATCTAATGGATAAATTAATCTTGATGATGTGGATTAACGTGGAAGCTCGTATGGTGCCTCCAATTAGTGTATTAACATCTATAATATTGGAGTTTAAATTTGAAATATCGCACATTGAACAAATGCTAAGTTATAGATATTGATAAGAAAATAATTGATATCCCTTCAACCGATGTTTATTAACAGGTTTATGTTCATATATGGTTTTGAATGCACCACAATGTATGCATATTTTTTTCTACTTGCCTTGCAATTAGGTGATTTTACATATAATATTAATGACCTTGTTAGCGGTGATATATGTGATCCACTGGGGATATTACAGTATGTGGGATGGGAATTTATGTTTCCAACATTAATAGGCTAATTTTCCTCAACGAAAGGCTAGGACTCCTTATTTGTACGTTTATATTTTCTTACTTCAAGCTGACAGGTACATAGTTTATGTTTTCATGCGAATTGGGATGTGTAATCCTTTTTTATATGGAAATTCAGAATGTATCTATCTAGAATGAAATCAAACGATATAGTATCTCATAAAACTTGGGGATTTTTTAGCTCAGTTTAACTGGGTCTGGTTGTGAAGTGTCACTATTTGAAATACTGGATGTTCTGCTTTTCCAACCAAAAACATTGATATTCCAACCCCTAGAAAAAAAGCAATGGTGTTTCTTTAATTATTTTTAATATCTTGATTAATTTTATATATATTACATGCCACAATTTATGCATATTTCCTTCTTATTTAAGGATTAGCTGATTTCGCATATTAAATCAATGACATTTCTACCGATAATATCTGGGAGGCACATGGAGCGATTTATGTATGTTTGTGTTTAATTTATTTTATTTTGACTGGATCCAGTTTTTGTGTGTGGGTACTGAAATTTCTTTCAATTATTAGGCATAATCGTTTTCGTAATTTCTGGACTCCTTATTTGTACGTGTCCTTTTTTATTTCTTCAAGAGTACACGGACGTGTTTTTGTTTTGCTAGGAATTAGGATATACGCACATTTTTGTAGTGTGAGCAGAATATTTTTTATTTTGTACATATTTTTTTCTTTTTTCAGAAAGGAGAAGGCACGTGTTTTTTTGAAGTTGGACTATATCTCCTTTTTTTTCCACGTGACATCACCCTTTTATAATTAGAAGTGTCTCATCTGTGTACGTGTGGGTTCAAATGACATTTTTTTATCACGGTGGCTCTATTTGATAGCGTGAGGACTCCTTTTTTCCACGTGATGTCTTATTTTTTTAAAAGGAAGTGTCTCTTATCTTTGCATGTGTGTGCTTTTTATAAGGAAAAGTTTTCTAATAGATCTTGACCATTAAATTTTCAATCTAATGGATAAATTAATCTTGATGATGTGGATTAACGTGGAAGCTCATATGGTGCCTCCAATTAGTAAATATAAGATATAAGATAGTCCCACCTCGCTCCCTTAGACCTAATTTTCCTAATTTATATACGTCTTGATTTTCTTTTGGATATCGAGGAGCCATCTCCGGAATCATTACAGAGGAAATCAGACGTCTCATAATAAGAAAGGAAACAGGCATTGAGAAAATATAAGGAAAGAAATAGGGATTTAAAACCAAACAAGGAATGAGAATAAGGAAGGAAAGAGGCATTGAGAGAATTTAAGGAAAGAAAGAGGAATTGAGAAAATAAGGAAAGAATAAGGGATTTCAGATGTGATTAAAAACCAAACAAGGAATGAGGAATTAAATCACGAATGGGGATGAGAGAAGGAAGCGAAACCATATTTCGAACAAAAAGCATATATGCCACACTCCATTATGAGTCAGAAATATATAAAAAAACATGCGTACAAATTTTTTATGGAACATGCAAGTTGAGACTTGAGCACATACAAAAGAAACATGAGCATATACAAAATTAGATGTATTTCCACTAGAGAAAAACTTAGATCGTGGCCAATCATGATTTTGAGTTATTCAAAAAAATATTTTTTGCGGGGGGAGTTATTCAAAAAATTAATGTGATGTGCGAACGCATGGCTTACACAACATCACCCACGGCGGACATGATAGGACTATGCAATCGGATCATCATCACATGTGCGACCGCTCTACCAGATCAGATGATCTGGTGCAAAAATATCATAATTTACCTACATGGTCGAGGCCGATGAATTTCTTCTTTTGTGTCTAAATTTGTTGAACCGCTTCGTTTGTAACTGAATTGGTAGGAGTTTTGTTTAGGTGCATATGCCACAGTTGAACCACTTCTTTATATCAGAACTGTTGACGTCAAGAACTAAGATATGACGTTGTAATACTAATATTTGACGTACCGAAATTTTTTAACTCAAGAGAAAAATATTGCGTATAACACATGCAAAAAAGTCTAAATCACAATAAAAAGGTGTTCATTTTTTGTTGGTCATGTGCTATACTTTTCTGAGAACACAAAACATCTTTACTCTTATTTTTCTGATCAACTCACTAGCACCCGTCACCAAAGTACAAGGAATCAGACTCGGAGTCCCTACTGTGTGCGACTCAAACTCCGCCCTTTTCTCTGTTATATCATAGAAAGATGTGTGATATTTGTAAAACACTCCTCATATTATGTTGTTTCTCATGTGACAATGTGGAGGATTTCAAAGAGTTTGCTGATATCATCATGTCTCATGATGTGAGCCATTGCATTAGTAAAGTGGGGTTTTTTGGCTCCCGTTGCAACGCACGGGCATTTGTGCTAGTTCAATCAAAAAGGGGCTGCGGCCTCACAGGTCAAGAGGCAACCGCGCGTACGACGCCTCGAACGGTGGCTGATGATGCAGCTGACGCGATGCTATTGAACAAATAGCAATGTCTTCTGCACGAACAATATGTAATTAACACCACTTGCTTGCGAATAAAAAACGGTTGGCTGAATTTATACCAAATTCAAATAGTGGCAACTTCTTTCTGGGTGCTTAGAAGTCTTCGGTCGTTGACAAATTCCTTTATGTTGCAGCCAAATAGTTGTTTCGTTCTATTGAAAAGACAACTTGTTAATCAAGTATCACAAACCATGTACTAGTAAACTATCATACGAAAACTCAAAATAGAAGCAAACAGCAAGCGACAGAGAACCACCCCGCAGACAAAAAAAAGCAAGCGAGAGAGAGAGAACAGATCATGCTCGCCGACTTTCTAGAGTGCAACCAACTCATGGAAGAATTGAGATAAGGACTCCTCCCCTACCCTCCCTTCTTTTTTGGAGACCACCCACAAAGATTGTCTATACACAATGCTCAAGGAGACCTGCGATGTTGTGGCGATGCATAGATGGAGCCCTATCTACGGCCACAAAACAGTTTATTGATCAAATGTCCTCAAAAGAATGACAACAAACTAAAAATCTAGGATGATGGTGTTGTGGACGAGACCATTCAGGATTAACCCTTAGAGGCATATTTTTAACCTTTAAGCACTAGTCGCCAGCCAAGGCTCGAACACAGGCTACACTCCTTACGGGCCTAGCCAATAGGGTGACACCCCGTTCTCACCGTTCACTCCAACCAAGCATGGATGCATGCTTGCAAATCGTGCTTCATGCATGACCGTCCAAGCGAAAACAATGGCCACCCTAACTATGTAGAAGCAATCTTCAAACCCTTTTTCTTGTTTTTTACATGCCATTTTATTTTTGCGAGTGCCCTTTTCTAGATAACTAAAAGGGACACAATGTCTCATCTTCTCGATGTCACCATAATATGAGAAATGAATGGCACAATTAGGATTTCTATAATGAACCAACACAACATAGGCAGCTCAAGAACACATGCATTTGTAAACAAAACCAAAAAAAATCATGCATACATATACCATCACAATTTTATCTATGTTTCAAATCTCTCGAAATATATGCAATTCCCATTTCCAATAAATTCTTATAATTTTTTGTAATTCGGATGGGGATATAAATTTCTCTTTCCTGGAATGGTCAAGACTCACGACTATATAACAGTTCATTCTTGTGTTGTTGCCAGCAGAGAGAATCAAAGAAAAGGCTTAATAGTATTTCATTCCTTACTTTTCTGTCAGGGTACCACAAATACAAAGATTGCAAGCCATTAATACTACGATAATGGATCTTCCACACAGGTAGATGGATCATCACCTGCAAGCACGATGAATAATATAACTATGTTGGCAATGAACTAAGAGATCGACATCCATCCATGGATATGATGCGTCAATGGATAGTTTAACTCGAACAGACTCGGACCCTCACTCTCGGACTCGCACTCGTACTCAGAACTCGATATGGATCTTGTATTCTTCTCCTCAGTATGGGAATCATATGTTCGTACCGGTTTCCTGCTGCACCATCTCTGTCCCAGTGGCTATCCCCATGGGTGGCTGCATCTCCATATTAGCATGGAACTCCGGCGGCGGCATCGCCATAGTCACCTACTGCTTCTCCGTCCCGGCGGCGAATTCTGGTTGCGGCGACATCACCATGACCATATGTTGCATCTCCATCCCAGCACCAAACCCGGACGGTGGAGGGATCGACATAAGACTCTGCTGCATATTCATGCCGTAGGCCAAGCCCGACGGAGGCATCGCCATTGGCATATGGTGCTTATCCATCCCTACGGTGAATCCTTGAGTTGGAGGCATCGCCATATGCATCTGCTGCATCTCCATCCCAGTGTTGGTGCTGGTGCTACCAAACTTAAAGGTACTTCCACCGAAGAGCTGTTGCGGTAGTGGCACCCCAGGCGCCTGGAGCGCGCGAAGGATGTTCTCCATCCCCAGGTTCAGGAGTACCTGGTTTGCGAATTCAGAGATGGCGACCCGCACCGGCATCAGCTTGGCGGCAAAGGCCATCATCTCCTCCTCCCCCATGTCACCTAGTTCGGGGTTAAGCCATACCGCAATTTGGTCCCCCACGGCGCGCTTCTTTGCCATGGCCTCCTCCATGCACTCTTTCTGCATCTTCACCTCCTTCAGCTGCGTGCGCAGCTCGCCGTGCTGCAGGTGCAACTTCTTCAGCTTGTTATTGTCGGTGGCGGTCTGGACTCCCGTCCCGTCGCCCGCTAGGAAGCGGTCTATGACGGCCTCAGCGGAGGGGTGGCCGAAGGAGAAAGCATTGCCAGCGGGTGAGTAGGCAATGGCGGCTACCTCGGCGCCGCACATCACCGCCAGCTCGTTGGCTTTGTTAAACAGACCTTGCCGGCGCTTGGTGAAGCATACCTGCCGGGCGCCCTCCTTCTCGACCCGCCACATGATGGTCTTCTGCCGCCCATTGCCACCCTTCCGCTTCGGTGCCATCGCTCGCTCAGAGAAAGGAAGAGGAGAGCAGGTATAGATTTGTGTTTGTCTACGTCTCAGGTCGTACGTGCTTATATAGAAGCCGAGAGAAGATGATGAGGATTGAGGAATCGCTGGGCTGGGCTAGCCCGGGCGTTAAAACAATAGGCAACTCATGATTAGCAAAGAGGTATTGTTCAGTATTCTCTGTATGCGACCTGTCACGCATATAAGCATAACTCGACCAGTACGATCCAATATTTCAAATAAGGTATTTTATTGCTTCCTCCGTCTCATTGCTTGTTTTTATTAGGTAAGGATTAAGAATGAGCGCCATGAGATCTTTCCTATCATTTGTCTATTTTAGTAGGAAACGAATCGATCTTGGCCAAGAAAAAGAATGACGCGTGTGACACGCTGGCACGTTCATTACGCCTATGATCTCTGGGAGGTGAAGACCTTGACTCTCTCCGACGGTGCCCCCTCCTCCACCCTGAGACCACACGTTTGGTTCTCTTCAGCAACCCTGGATATACAATGGACACTTGATTCCATCGTGAGGACTAGTCTGTGGAGGACGGTGATGAGTACAAATTATGTGATGATTTTGATGGTTATTTTGTGCCTACATGGTAGGCTACGTGGAATTTTATCGTGTTCACGCACTACTTTTTGTTTGTATTCCACGATAATGCCTTTTGGACCACTACCAGGAGGGCGCGTTTTCCCAAATGCATCACTCAACTGGTTTGTCCATAACAAAGGTCTATGTGGTAGCCTACATGGGCTACCACCTTGTTACTTGTCACCGGGATATCACAAGAAAAAAGCTGCTTAATTTGATGCTAGCTTTTATTCTTCCAATAAGCTCTATTATTCTTCTTACAACAATTGGCATTATAATGTGTATTCACAATAAGAGAAAAACTCAAGCAACTGCAATTACTGAAGCAAGAGACATATTCTCTGTATGGAATTTTGATGGAAAACTAGCATTAGAGGATATAATCAGGGCAGAAAACTTTGATGAGAAGCACATTATTGGACTAAGGGGGTATGGCAAGGACTACAAAGCACATCTCGAAGATGGACAACTAGTAGCTGTCAAGAAGCTTCACCAAATCGATGAAGTGGCCGATGAAAAAGGATTTCTGAGTGAAATTGAAGTGTCAACAAAGATAAGACAACGAAGCACAGTACAAGTTCCTTGTCTATGACTACGGGGAGGCCTCCAAATGACCCTAGAAGATGAGGGGCTAGCTAAGGAGTTGGATTGGAAAAGAGCCACTCTTGCAAATGATGTGGCTCAAACTATATCATACTTGCATCATGATTGCAATCCACCTATAATCCATTGAGATATCACAAGCAACAACATCTTACTTGACACAACCTTTATGGCTTATTTCTCTGATTTTTGGACAACAAGGTTTTTAAAGCCCGATTCATCAAACTGGAGTGAGCAGGGACATACGGCTACATTGCTCCTGGTACATATATGCTTCCTTTTCACAGTACAACTATTTATCTCTATCCATTTTTCACTACTTATGGTTATGTACTACTAGTACACTTTGTTCTGATAGAAATAATATTTATATCCATCAACTGACTTCTAAGGATTGTTCTTCTTTTTGTGTAGAGTTGTCCTACACATCTGTTGTGATGGAGAAATGTGATTGATACGTCCATTTTGCATCATGCTTTTATATCGATATTTATTGCATTAAAGGCTGTTATTTCACATTATGTCACAATACTTATGCCTTTTCTCTCTTATTTTACAAGGTTTACATGAAGAGGGAGAATGCCGACAGCTGGAATTCTGGGCTGGAAAAGGAGCAAATATTACAGACCTATTCTGCACAACTTCAAAAGTCCTGAAACTTCACGGAGGCACATTTTGGAATTAATAAAAAATACTGGCGAAAGAATCAACCAGAGGGGGCCCACTCCCTGGCCACGAGGGTGTGGTGTGTGCCTAACCCTCTGGGTGCGCCCCCTACCTCGTGGGCCACCTGGCAGGCCTTCGATGCCCATCTTCTACTATATGAAGTCTTTCGTCCTAGGAAAAATCAGAAGGAAGGTTTCGGGATGAAGCGCCGCCGTCTCGAGGCGGAACCTTGGCGGAACCAATCTAGGGCTCCGGCGGAGCTGTTCTGCAGGGGAAACATCCCTTCGGGAGGGGGAAATCGTCACCATCGTCATAACCATCGATCCTCTCATCGGTAGGGGGTCAATCTCCATCAACATCTTCACCAGCACCATCTCCTCTCAAATCCTAGTTCATCTCTTGTATCCGATCTTTGTCTCAAAGCCTCAGATTGGTACCTGTGGGTTGCTAGTAGT
>LR880970.1:10225094-10235331 GCA_904067115.1 Aegilops sharonensis | reverse complement strand
AAAGGTATAAGAAGTTTCTTTGGTCATGCCGGTTTTTATAGGAGGTTCATTAAAGACTTCTCAAAAATTTCTAGGCCTCTGACTAATCTCTTACAAAAGTATATTCCTTTTGTCTTTGATGATGATTGTGTAGAATCATTTGAAATACTTACGAAATCTTTGATTTCTGCACTTATTGTTCAGCCACCTGATTGGAATTTACCCTTTGAAATTATGTGTGATGCTAGTGATTATGCTGTAGGTGCTGTTCTAGGACAAAGAGTTTATAAGAAATTAAATGTTATCCAATATGCTAGCAAAACTCTAGACAGTTCCGAGAGAAATTATGCTACTACTGAAAAAGAATTTTTAGCAGTTGTATTTGCTTGTGATAAGTTCAGACCTTACATTGTTGACTCTAAAGTAACTGTTCGCACTGATCATGCTGCTATTAAATATCTTATGGAAAAGAAAGATGCTAAACCTAGACTCATTACATGGGTTCTCCTATTACAAGAATTTGATTTGCATATTATTGATAGAAAGGGAGTTGGGAACCCCGTTGCAGACAACTTGTCTAGGTTAGAGAATGTTCTTGATGACCCACTACCTATTGATGATAGCTTTCATGATGAACAATTAGCTGTTAGGACAACGAAAATCTACTCAGACATCATAGGATGGCAACACATCATCGGAAAATAATATGAAGCATAAAGCACCATGTTCAACTAGAGGGTACAGCGGGTTGCGGGAGAGTGGACCGCTGAATATAGAAGGGGGAAGGTGATGGAGATGTTGGTGAAGATGACGGTGGTGTTGGTGAAGATCGCGGTGATGACGATGGCCCCCGGCGGCGTTCCGGCGCCACCGGAAGCAAGGGGGAGAGAGCCCCCCTTCTTCTTCTTCTTCTTCTTCCTTGATCTCCTCCCTAGATGGGAGGAGGGTTTCCCCTCTGTTCCTTGGCTCCCATGGCTTGGGAGGGGCGAGAGCCCCTCCGAGATTGGATCTATCTCTCTGTTTCTGCGTTCTGTTCTGGCTCTGTTTCACCGTTTCGCGTATATATGGAGATCCGTAACTCCGATTGGCCTGAAACCTTCGCCGTGATTTTTTTCCCGAATATTAGCTTTCTTGTGGCAAAAGAAGAGCATCAACCGCCTTACGGTGGGCTCACAAGGGTAGGGGCGCGCCCAGGGGGGCAGGCGCGCCCCCCTGTCTCGTGACCACCTCGGGCACTGGTTCGCGTTGATTTTCCTTCCAAATTTTTCATATTTTCCAAAAATAAGCTCCGTCCGTTTTTATCCCGTTTGGACTCCGTTTGATATGGATACTCTGTGAAACCAAAAACATGCAACAGATAGGAACTGGCACTGGGCACTGGATCAAAATGTTAGTCCCAAAAATAATATAAAAAGTTGCCAAAAAGTGTATGGAAGTGAATAATATTGGCATGGAACAATCAAAAATTATAGATACGACGGAGACGTATCAGCATCCCCAAGCTTAATTCCTGCTCGTCCTCGAGTAGGTAAATGATAAAAAGGAATAATTTTTTATGTGGAATGCTACCTAGCATAATCTTGATCATATGTCTAATCATGGCATGAATATTAAGACACGAGTGATTCAAAGCAATAATCTATCCTTTGACATAAAAAAATAATACTTCAAGCATACCAACCAAGCAATTATGTCTTATTGAAATAACATAGCCAAAGAAAGCTTATCCCTACAAAATCATATAGTCTGGCTATGCTCCATCTTCACCACACAAAGCATTCACATCATGCACAACCCCGATGACAAGCCAAGCAATTGTTTCATACTTTTGACGTTCTCAAACCTTTTCAACTTTCACGCAATACATGAGTGTGAGCCATGGACATAGCACTATAGGTGGAATAGAATATGATGATGGGGGT
Source organism: Aegilops sharonensis (assembly GCA_904067115.1). Lineage (NCBI taxonomy): Eukaryota > Viridiplantae > Streptophyta > Magnoliopsida > Poales > Poaceae > Aegilops > Aegilops sharonensis. Next base: position 10,233,430 of record LR880970.1, on the reverse strand, counting down.
TATGTGGAGAAGACAAAAAAGGAGAAAGTCTCACATCAACTAGGCGTATCAACGGGCTATGGAGATGCCCATCAATAGATATCAATGTGAGGAGTAGGGATTGCCATTCAACGGATGCACTAAGAGCTATAAGTGTATGAAAGCTCAACAAAAGAAACTAAGTGGGTGTGCATCCAACTTGCTTGCTCATGAAGACCTAGGGCATTTGAGGAAGCCCATCGTTGGAATATACAAGCCAAGTTCTATAATGAAAATTCCCACTAGTATATGAAAGTGACAACATAGGAGACAATCTATATGAAGAACATGGTGCTACTTTGAAGCACAAGATATGAGACTCACTTCATGAAGAACATGGTGCTACTTTGAAGCACAAGTGTGGAAAAAGGATAGTAACATTGCCCCTTTTTATTTATTTTCTTTTTTTTTTATTTTTTTATGCGGGCTTCTTTGGCCTCTCCTTTTTTTTGATGAGGCAATGCTCTAATAATGATGATCATCACACTTTTATTTACTTACAACTCAATATTACAACTCGATATCTAGAACAAAGGTATGACTCTATATGAATGCCTCTGGCGGTGTACCGGGATGTGCAATGATCTAGCATAACAATGACATCAAAAAAACGGACAAGCCATGAAAACATCATGCTAGCTATCTTACGATCATGCAAAGCAATATGACAATGAATGCTCAAGTCATGTATATGATGATGACGGAAGTTGCATGGCAATATATCTCGGAATGGCTATGGAAATGCCATGATAGGTAGGTATGGTGGCTGTTTTGAGGAAGATATAATGAGGCTTATGTGTGACAGAGCGTATCGTATCACGGGGTTTGGATGCACGGGCGAAGTTTGCACCAACTCTCGAGGTGAGAAAGGGCAATGCACGGTACCGAAGAGGCTAGCAATGATGGAAGGGTGAGAGTGCGTATAATCCATGGACTCAACATTAGTCATAAAGAACTCACATACTTATTGCAGAAATCTATTAGTCATCGAAACAAAGTACTACGCGCATGCTCCTAGGGGGATAGATTGTTAGGAAAATACCATCGCTCGTCCCCGACCGCCACTCATAAGGAAGGCAATCAATAAACACCTCATGCTCCGACTTCGTTACATAACGGTTCACCATACGTGCATGCTACGGGACTTGCAAACCTCAACACAAGTATTTCTCAATTTCATAATTAATCAACTAGCACGACTCTAATATCACCATCTTTATATCGCAAAACTATTGCAAGGAATCAAACATATCATATTCAGCGATCTACAAGTTTATGTAGGATTTTATGACTAACCATATGAATGACCAGTTCCTGTCATCTCTCTAAATAGATATAAGTGAAGCAAGAGAGTTTAATTCTTTCTACAAAATATGTGCCCAAGCTCTAACAAATATAAGTGAAGCAAAAGAGCATTCTACAAATGGCGGTTGTCTATGTAAAGAAATAGGCAATCCAAACTTCAAATGATATAAGTGAAGCACATGAAGCATTCTATAAAGCCATACTCAAAAGATATAAGTGAACTGCAAAGAGAATTCTATAAGTCAACCAAGGACTATCTCATACCAACATGGTGCATAAAATAAAAATAAAAACCTAATTGCAAAAGACGCTCCAAGACTTGCACATAATGCATGAACGAAACGAATCCGAAACATACCGATACTTGTTGAAGAAAGAGGGGATGCCTCCCCAGCATCCCCAAGCTTAGACGCTTGAGTCTTCTTGAATATTCACTTGGGGTGCCTCGGGCATCCCCAAGCTTGAGACCTTGCCTCTATTCCTTCTTCTCACATCGAAACATCCTCGATTAGACACTACATCCACACAAAACTTCAACAGAAAACTCGGTAAGATCCGTTAGTATAATAAAGCAAATCACCACTCTAAGTACTGTTGCAAACCAATTCATATTTTTTTTGCATTGTGTCTACTTTAATAGAACTTTTTTATGGTGTAATCCACTGATATAAATTGATAGATTCATCAAAACAAGCAAACTATGCATCAAAAACAGAATCTGTCAAAAACACAACAGTCTGTAGCAATATGAACATTAACCATACTTCTGTTACCCCAAAAATTCTTCCAAAATTAGGAAAAATAAAAAAGTTGTACAGAAATACAGTGCAAAAAGAATCAGAACCATTTGACGTTCCAGTAAAAAATTAAAATTCACGTACTACAGCCAAAGTTTCTGTCCTGCACCGTACAAACCAACAAGCATTGTAAACATCCTAAAGGAAACCCTTGGCACATTATTTTTATAATACAATGGAATTGTACAAGGGGATAATTATTTTTTTTGAAAAGTTTTTGTAATCAAGATTCATGAACAAAGTTCAAGGAGCTCTCCCACTTCAACAATGCTTGTCTTTCTCACTTTCGCTTCTTTTTGAAGAAGTTTTGGGTTCCCCTCTTTATTTTTGTTGTTTTTAAACTATATGAAAGCACTCAACAGAAATAAATGACTCTTAATTTCCGGGTTGACTCCCCGGCAACGGCGCCAGAAAAAGGTCTTGATAACCCACAAGTATAGGGGATCGCAACAGTTTTCGATAAGTAAGAGTGTCGAACCCAACGAGGAGCTAAAGGTAGAACAAATATTCCCTAAAGTTCTATCGACCACCGATACAACTCTACGCACGCTTGACGTTTGCTTTACCTAGAACACGTATGAAACTAGAAGTACTTTGTAGGTGTTTTCGGATAAGCTTGCAGGAAAGTAAAGAGCACGAAAATAAAACTAGGGGCTGTTTAGATAAAGAAACAATAAACTAAATATAGCGAGTGTCGAAAAGTGGTGGTAGGAGTTGTGGAATTGTCCCTAGGCAACTGACTATGTTACTAGACCGGTAATGACTATTGAAATTCTATTTGAGGGAGAGGCATAAGCTAACATACTTTCTCTACTTGGATCATATGCACTTATGATTGGAATTCTAGCAAGCATCCGCAACTACTAATGATTCATTAAGGTAAAACCCAACCATAGCATTAAAGCATCAAGTCCCCTTTATCCCATACGCAAACAACCTACTTACTCGGGTCTGTGCTTCTGTCACTCACGCCACCCACCATAAGCAAATCATAAACATATTGCAAACCCTACAGCGGGAATCCCTCACGCTTGCGCGACACGGAGGGCACAATAGGACAGCACCAATAATAAAATATGCAATTCAAATCAATCATAGCAATTCATCAATCACCGATAGGAGAACGAAAATCTACTCAAACATCAAAGGATGGCAACACATCATCGGAAAATAATATGAAGAATAAAGCACCATGTTCAAGTAGAGGGTACAGCGGGTTGTGGGAGAGTGGACCGCTGAATATAGAAGGGGGAAGGTGACGGAGATGTTGGTGAAGATGACGGTGGTGTTGTTGAAGATCGCGGTGATGATGATGGCCCCCGGCGGCGTTCCGGCGCCACCGGAAGCAAGGGGGAGAGAGCCCCCCTTCTTCTTCTTCTTCTTCTTCTTCTTCCTTGATCTCCTCCCTAGATAGGAGGAGGGTTTCCCCTCTGTTCCTTGGCTCCCATGGCTTGGGAGGGGCGAGAGCCCCTCCGAGATTGGATCTATCTCTCTGTTTCTGCATTCTGTGCTGGCTCTGTTTCATCGTTTCGCGTATATATGGAGATCCGTAACTCCGATTGGCCTGATACGCCATGATTTTCTTCCTAATATTAGCTTTCTTGCGGCAAAAGAAGAGCATCAACCGCCTTACGGTGGGCTCACGAGGGTAGGGGGCGCGCCCAGGGGGGCAGGCACGCCCCCCTGTCTCGTGACCACCTCGGGCACTGGTTCGCGTTGATTTTCCTTCCAAATTTTCCATATTTTCCAAAAATAAGCTCCGTCCGTTTTTATCCCGTTTGGAATCCGTTTGATATGGATACTCTGCGAAACCAAAAACATGCAACAGACAGGAACTGGCACTGGGCACTGGATCAATATGTTAGTCCCAAAAATAATATAAAAAGTTGCCAAAAAGTGTATGAAAGTGAATAATATTGGCATGGAACAATCAAAAATTATAGATACGACGGAGACGTATCACTATGCCGCTGTCATTTTTGTTCGTAAACTTGCAAAATACGTGTAACTCGTGCCGTTACTTGTCTAACCGCGCAAAGTGTTTGTTCAAAAAAACCATCCTACACTGAAATATCGGAACAACACACGGGGGTCCCACTTGTCATTAATCAAATTTGGACCTAAAACTAACAAATCTGAAAGACGAGATTCGAACTGGCAACCTGGACTACAAAGCATAAGTCGATAGCCTGAAAAAACGAACGGTTGTTGGCTTTGTCCCATAACTTGATTTTATACAGTACTTGCGTTGAGTAGAGTAGAGGGAGTGCCTCGTCAACACGTGCATGACCGTTGTCTCACTTACGGGTGGTCCCAGGTCTGCGATCTCAATCTCTCTTCTCTCCAACGTCTAACCTTTGCACGGGCACACACGAAGAGCGGCGCTAGCTTGCCGTGGTGTTATTACAACTAAAAAAAGCTTGGAAAATAGAAGAATCGCCTAGAACAAGACGTTGCGGCTGGTCGAGACGGAGCTAACCGTGCCACGTTTGCATGATGAAGTTGTGTGGCTAGTGGGGTGTTTTCGACCGACTGGCTGGGTCCCGAGGTCGAACCATAGGTACTACGTCTGATATAGTATATTTTTACACGCACATTTTTCCTCCGTGCCGAGACGTGGCACACCATACCGCGTGGTTTCGGTGTCCTCCCGGGTGGTGCACGCATATATTCTTCCTGACGTGGGACGCCCTACCGCGCGTTTTCTGGGTCCTCCTCGGTCGTAGCGCCGAAGCAAGTAAATGAGTCGTCAAATCACGAAAGACCACCTTTCCCGCCGAGTACATCAGTGAAGCACGGTAGCTAGCTAGTTGGGCTAGTTCGACCAATTAGCTAGTCCGCCGCCACATTTCTTTTTTCACCCCTTTTTTATCTACTTGCCGGCAGGTAAATTTAAATATCCACCGCGGCGTTGCTCTGGTGTTTGGGTGCGGCAGGATTTTAAATTTTTTGATTGACGGGAGCAGGCGCGGCAGGATTTTTAATTTTTTGATTGACGGGAGCAGGCGCGGTAGAAATTAGTCACGATGACTCCGCCTGTAAAAGCCCACTGCTCCCTGATGTGAGAAGTCGTCGACTGGTGTTTTACCGTGGTGAAAACCAAAAGATTCCCCGCTCCTCGGCTGGCTCCCTCCGCCTTCCCATAGATTGCATTGCCTTTCAGCCGTTTCGCCCCCTTTGCTTCCTCTCCCCATTGCTTCTACCTGGTGCCATGGCGGCGCAGCAGATCACGGAGTCCTAGGTGAGGCGTCTGATACAGGAGCTCCATGCCAAGGATGCGGAGCTCAGGGCCAAGGACGTGGAGCTCCCTGAGCTCAAGGAGGAGAGGAGTGCCATGCTCCTCCGTTATGTGCGGGAGTTCATGGAGCTTCAAAAGCGGCAGGCGTCCACCACAAAGATGCTCGAGGCGTCGGCGGCGTTGCTGCAGAAAGCAGGACATACGGTAGGCCGTCAGGGGAGCCGGCTGGAGCGCGAGCGGGCTGATCGTGACGAGGTCCAGGACCGCCTCAGCCACTTGGTGAACCAAGTTGCCACGCACGTGTTGCGGTTGCGTGATGCCTACCGTCGTGCCAGCGCGACGATGCCGGCCGTCGGGCTAAACCCGTTCGACCACCCGGTCGACTTCAACGAGCTGCGGCTTCCTGACCTGGTCTCCTTCTTCACCTATATCTCCGAGGAGCTGAGCCGTCTCTGTGCGATGGTGGGGGCTGAGCTGGACAAGGAGGGGTTGCGCGCTGCCGTCGCCGTTTCCGGGATCCTTTCAGGGCTCCGTCACCAGAATCCATTCGTGCCATTGGACGCCGTTTTTGACGAGCTGGCTCCCGTCGACCTGGAGCGGGCTCTGCGGGCGGTTGCACCCTGCATCACCAACGTCGTGCGCCTCGAGAAGCAGAGGGACTTCGGTGGTGTTTAGGCGCCCTCTGCATGGGCATGTCCATGTCTCGGCGCAACATGACCGTTGGATCAAACTCAGACGGTGCAGATCCGTCACTGTAGCACAAAGCTTGTGGGTGTGTTTGGTTGCATTCTCATCTCAATATAGTTGTTTCCTCTTCGTGTATTTTTGTCAACCTACTAGTGTTGACTCATGCACCCTTCATGCACTCTGCCAAACACCCAAAAGTGGGCCGAGAAGGGAACTTTTGCTCCCATCCCGTGCACCCTTCATACACCCTGTCTAACACTATAGGATGTGCTACATATGGTTCATGTTTCGTGGAGTACTGTAGCACCGTAATGTCCGTGCGCTGTGGAGCTAGTTCTGTTAACATTGATCTCACCGTTCATTCTCGACCGGACAGTCGAAAAAGCGGTACTATGTTACATATAGGAGTAGTTAACATGCGAACAACACAGCAACAAGATTGTGTAGTACTGATGTATGAACCACTGCACATGCCTAGTAGTAGGAGCACTGTGTATGTTCAAGTGGCTACCGTGTTCCGAACTCCTCCGTCGTAAGAGTGGAAACGCTTGCTGTAATCATTTTTTTTCTTCAGAATGAAAAACAGTGGACACGCTCTACCGTGCGGATCCTCCTCCAACCATGCACTAAATTACTCACTTTCACCGACGTGTGGGACAGCCAGCACCTGGGTCCACCAGCCATGCACTAAATTACTCCGTAGTAGAGTGACGGTAGACTACCCCGTTCGAACCGCCGCAGTAATGCCCAATGAGCCGTCAAATCACAAAGCTCCCTCCTTTCCAGCAGTAAGTTGGACGGACGAAGCAACCATCATTTCACTCTTCTCTCTCAGCTTCCTCTCTTGAAGAAAACCCCCACTCGCTTCGCTTCTCCCTCATCTCGTTCCTCCTTTCACTCTTCTCTCTCAGCTTCCTCTCTTGGATGGATGCCAGAGCATCGGTCGACGTGATGTCTATGGCTCTGGCCAAAACCGTCGAGGCTCATGGTACGAAGAAGCGCAAGCACCCCGCCGAGACTACCGCACACAAGCTCAAAGCCATCGCCCTGTCCAAGCCCCCCTCTCCGGGATCCCTCATTAAGCAAATCCAGGTAATGTCTCTTGTTGACGATCTTTTTCTCGATCTTGATCGTGTTTTTTCATCTAACATGCAGTACTAGTACTGGTAGTACAACATTCTGGGTGATCTTGCATGTGATTTTAGTGTGCCAAATGACGGTTCTAAATTCCTCTTTTGACCAAAACATGCGAGAGGTTGACACTGATTTCTTATAGATTACTTTCAACTACTCCCTCTGTCCCAAATTTCTTGTCTTAGATTTGTATAGATACGGATGTATCTAATACTAAAATGTGACTTGATACATCCGTATCTAGACAAATCTAAGACAAGAATTTTGGGACGGAGGGAGTACTTTATGAACATCAATGCTACCTTTTAAGAGGGTATATTTGCCTCAGTAACTTGTGTTATGGATATTGCATGTAATCCCTCTGCTCTCATGCCTTTGAAGACATGTTCTAGTGTCTTTGTTCACTCATTTATGTGCGTATATGTAGTCATATATGGAGTATTATATCGAAAATCATCTTATATTTCTGAACGGAGGTAGTAATGAAATATGGTTTCTGTTTGAATTAGAACCAGGTCCGCGGTGGAGATGAAGTTCTCAAAGTCATGTCCTGTGAACTGGAAGACCTGATGATGAGTTCTACTGCTGAACTATCCAGCTGCTGTGTCCTTGTCGCCACGTGTCCTGAACTAGTGTTTTCCTGCCGCTTTTGGTGTGTGGTCAGTCCTGAGAACGGTCTATGTTAATGTCTGTCCACTCAATTCAGTCTGTACATTTTGAAGTATCCAGATCATATTTTTTGTGAGGACGGTTTATCAATTATGGTTACACTCCAATATCTGTATGCATTACAGGGTTTATCGCACCCACCAGGATTTCCAGTTCCATGGATGTTCGGTCCATAGATTTGTCACGACCCTTGGACTGTGCTGCTTGTGGGAGTAGGCAGGGCCCCTGCATGCCACGCGTAGTTGGACGATCAATCTTCTGTTTAGTACTTCAACATAGTGATTTCCTGGTAAGGATTCACTCGTGTCACATCAAGTAAATCTTATTGATTTACTGTCTAAATCTTATTGATTTAATGTCATGTTTTCTTTCTTTTCCTGCAATTTTATGATGCAGGTTTTGCCATGTGACATTCATCACAGAATAAACCGTTTGGTTTGCTCTACGATGGCTATTTTTGCAGGTTTCACTTCTTATGTCGTGTCAGT
>LR880970.1:10210155-10224630 GCA_904067115.1 Aegilops sharonensis | reverse complement strand
GTTTTCTTTCTTTTCCTGCAATTTTATGATGCAGGTTTTGCCATGTGACATTCATCACAGAATAAACCGTTTGGTTTGCTCTACGATGGCTATTTTTGCAGGTTTCACTTCTTATGTCGTGTCAGTAACGAAGGCACTGTCCATCACTTATATTACTGGAAAAAATTGGATCAGTCTGTTGTCTGAGTACAAGCTGAATCCCTATGATGAACTGCAGTTTGGTTTAACAAAAACGCCACAATTAGTCCTTCTCGCGTTTAAAAGAAATGAAGAAAAAAAACTAGATCACGGTCACGGATCCTAGTCAACTTAGAAAGCTGATCATACCAGACCAGACACGATCGCCGCTATCTTGCACAGATCGAGCACCGGCAGTTGCTCTAGCACTGACAGTGGCAGCAGCTCAGTCTGATCCAGCTGAGGATTGGGCACCGACCGCGTCAGCGGATCAGTCTGATCTACCGGACGATCGGGCATCGACACCGGCACCAGCTCTACAAGGAGCACCATCTCCGGCAGCAGCGGCGGCTTCGGCACCTGCACCAACACTTGCACTTGCATTTGGTCCGGCCCGTGCAGTTGCACCGGCAACAGACTGGGCTGCAGTTCGCACTTGATACGTCCATTTTGCATCATGCTTTTATGTCAATATTTATTGCATTATGGGCTGTTATATCACGTTATTTCACAATACTTATGGCTATTCTCTCTTATTTTACAAGGTTTACATGAAGAGGGAGAATGCCGGCAGCTGGAATTCTGGGCTGGAAAAGGAGCAAATATTGAAGGACTATTCTGCGCAACTCCAAAAGTCCTGAAACTCCACAGAATACCTTAGAATAAATAAAGAAAAATCATCGCCAAAGATGAAGGCCAGGGGGCCCACACCCTGCTCACGAGGGTGGGGGGCGCCCCCCCCCCCCTTGGGCGCGCCCCCTACCTCGTGGGTCCCCTGGTGGCTCTCCGACGTCCATCTTCTCCCATATGAAGTCTTTCGATGAGAAACAAATAGAAGAGAACCTTTCGGGACTAGACTCCGCGGCCACGAGGCGGAACCTTGGCGGAACCAATCTAGGGCTCCGGCAGAGCTTATCTGCCGGGGACACTTCCCTCCGGGAGGGGGAAATCATCACCATCGTCATCACCAACGCTCCTCTCATCGGGAGAGGGCAATCTCCATCAACATCTTCATCAGCACCATCTCATCTCCAAACCCTAGTTCATCTCTTCTATCCAATTCTTGTCCCCAAGTCCAGGATTGGTGCTAGTAGGTTGCTAGTAGTGTTGATTACTCCTTGTAGTTGATGCTAGTTGGTTTATTTGGTGGAAGATCATATGTTCAGATCCTTAATGCATATTATTACCCCTCTGATTATGAACATGAATATGCTTTGTGAGTAGTTATGTTTGTTCCTGAGGACAAGGGAGAAGTCTTGCTATTAGTAGTCATGTGAATTTTGTATTCGTTTGATATTTTGATAAAATGTATGTTGTCTAACCTCTAGTGGTGTTATGTGAACGTCGACTACATAACACTTCACCATTATTTGGGCCTAGAGGAAGGCATTGGGAAGTAATAAGTAGATGATGGGTTGCTAGAGTGACAGAAGCTTAAACCCTAGTTTATGCGTTGCTTCGTAAGGGTCTGATTTGGATCCACCTGTTTCATGCTATGGTTAGGTTTACCTTAATACTTTGTTGTAGTTGCGGATGCTTGCAATAGAGGTTAATCATAAGTGGGATGCTTGTCCAAGTAAGGGCAGTACCCAAGCACCGGTCCACCCACATATCAAATTATCAAAGTACCGAACGCAAATCATATGAGCGTGATGAAAACTAGCTTGACGATATTCCCATGTGTCCTCGGGAGCGCCTTTCCTATTATAAGAGTTTGTTCCGGCTTGTCCTTTGCTACAAAAAGGATTGGGCCACCTTGCTGAACTTTATTTACTTTTGTTACTTGTTGCTCGTTACAATTTACCTTATCACAAAACTATATGTTACCACTTATTTTAGTACTTGCAGAGAATACCTTGCTGAAAACCGCTTATCATTTCCTTTTGCTCCTCGTTGGGTTCGACACTCTTACTTATCGAAAGGACTATGATAGATCCCCTATACTTGTGGGTCATCAAGACTCTTTTCTGGCGCCGTTGCCAGGGAGTGAAGCGCCTTTGGTAGGTGGAATTTGGTAAGGAAAAATTTATTTAGTGTGCTGAAATTTTCTGTCACTTGTTACTATGGAAAGTAATTGTTTGAGGGGCTTGTTCGGGGTATCTTCACCCCGTCCGGTTGAGCCAAGGGTTGCTCCTCAACCTACTGAACCTACTGAACCTATTGAAAATGAAACTCCTTTTGGAATTCCTTCGGGTATGATGGAAAAACTGCTAGCTAACACTTTCGCAGGAGATGGAACACAGCATCCTGACGAACATCTATGCTTTGTGGATGATATTTGTGGACTATTTAAGCTTGCAGGTATACCCGATGATGTTGTTAAGAAGAAGTGAGGGAGTCCTGGACTAGGGGGTGTCCGGATAGCCGAACTATCATCTTTGGCCGGACTCCTGGACTATGAAGATACAAGATTGAAGACTTCGTCCCGTGTCCGGATGGGACTTTACTTGGCGTGGAAGGCAAGCTTGGCGATACGGATATGTAGATCTCCTACCGATGTAACCGACTCTGTGTAACCCTAACCCTATCCGATGCCTATATAAACCGGAGGGTTTTAGTCCGTAGGACGAACAACAATCATACCGTAGGCTAGCTTCTAGGGTTTAGCCTCTCTGATCTCGTGGTAGATCTACTCTTGTACTACCCATATCATCAATATTAATCAAGCAGGAGTAGGGTTTTACCTCCACCGAGAGGGCCCGAACTTGGGTAAAAACATCGTGCCCCTTGTCTCCTGTTACCATCCGCCTAGACGCACAGTTCGGGACCCCCTACCCGAGATCCGCCGGTTTTGACACCGACATTGGTGCTTTCATTGAGAGTTCCTCTGTGTCGTCACCTATCGGCCCGATGGCTCCTTCGATCATCAACAACGACGTGGTCTAGGGTGAGACTTTTCTCCCCGGATAGATCTTCGTATTCGGCGGCTTTGCACTGCGGGCCAATTCGCTTGGCCATCTGGAGCAGATCGAAAGCTACGCCCCTGGCCATCAGGTCAGATTTGGAAGTTTGAACTACACGGCTGACATCCGCGGAGACTTGATCTTCGACGCATTCGAGCCACAGCCAAGCGCGCCGCACTGTCTCGATGGGTATGATCTAGCTCTGCCGCCGAATAGTGTCCTGGAGGCCGCACCAGCGTCCGCTCCGACCCTTAGTTCGGAGCCGATTTCGCTGATCGAGGACGAGTGGCTGGACACTGCCTCGGGGGCTACGATATCTACGGCGATTGAGCCGAACACCATCCCTGTCCTTTGTAGAGCCCGTGACTCCGAGGTGCCGGACTCCTCTCCAGACTCCGAACCTCCCGCGCCCCTGCCAGTCAAATCCGACTGGGCGCCGGTTATGGAGTTCACCACCGCAGACATCTTTTAGCACTCGCCCTTTGGCGATATCCTGAACTCACTAAAGTCTCTCTCTTTGTCAGGGGAGCCCTGGCCGAACTACGGTCAGGAAGGTTGGGATTCGGACGACGAAGAAATTCAACGCCCACCCACCACCCACTTTGTAGCCACTGTCGATGATTTAACCGACATGCTCGACTTCGACTCCGAAGACATCGACGGTATGGACGACGGTGCTGGAGACGATCAAGAGCCAGCGCCCACGGGGCACTGGAAGGCCACCTCGTCATATGACATATACATGGTGGACATCCCAAAAGATGGGAATGGCGATGGCACAGCGGAGGATGACCCCTCCAAGAAACAACCCAAGCGTCGACGTCAGCGGCGCCGCTCCAAATCCCGCCACAGCAAAAACGGCGATTCCGGCACGGGACATAATAACACCCCGGACAGTGCCGAAGACAACCCCCTCCAGCAAGATTCAGCACAGGAGGAGGGAGAAGCCAGCCCTCATGATAGAGCGGCGGACAGAGAGGTAGAGGACGATAATTATATGCCTTCCTCCGAAGATGAGGCAAGCCTCGACGACGACGAATTTGTCGTGCCTGAGGATCCCGCCGAACAGGAGCGTTTCAAACGTAGGCTTATGGCCACGGCGAGCAGCCTCAAGAAAAAGCAGCAGCACCTTAGAGTTGGCCAAGACTTGCTAGCTGACAGATGGACCGAAGTCCTTGCAGCCAAAGAGTATGAACTCGAATGCCCCTCCAAAAGCTACCCCAAACGCAGGCCGTTGCCTCGATCAGAGGAGGAAGCACCCGCATCACCAGCGCACGACATGGCAGACCGGCCACCCCGAGGCCGCGACAGAGAGGCCTCTCAGCCCTCCGCTCAAGCCACGCCCCAACGCCGCTCAAAAAGTACCAAGGCACGGGAGAACGCGCCGGACTTGCGAGATATACTTGAGGATAAGGCAAAGCAAACAAGATCGATCTACAGATCGCATGGGCGCCCAAAGACTCGGGATGATTACCGTCACGCCGGATACAACAACCCCGGCCGGGCCGAACACAGTAGACAAAGCTCATATGAGCTACATCATGATATAGCCCAATACAGAGGCACCGCACACCCACTATGCTTCACAGATGAAGTAATGGATCATCAAATCCCTGATGGTTTCAAACCCGTAAACATCGAATCATACGATGGTACCACAGATCTTGCGGTCTGGATCGAGGACTATCTCCTCCATATCCACATGGCTCGCGGTGATGATCTACACGCCATCAAATACCTCCCACTCAAGCTTAAAGGACCAGCTCGGCATTGGCTCAACAGCTTGCCAGCAGAATCAATTGGTTGTTGGGAAGACCTGGAAGCCGCATTCCTCGATAACTTCCAGGGCACATATGTGCGACCACCAGACGCCGATGACCTTAGCCATATAATTTAGCAGCCAGATGAATCGGCCAGACAATTCTGGACACGGTTCTTAACCAAGAAAAATCAAATCGTTGACTGTCCGGATGCAGAGACCCTTGCAGCCTTCAAACATAACATCCGCGACGAGTGGCTTGCCCGGCACCTAGGACGGGAAAAGCCGAAATCCATGGCAGCCCTCACATCACTCATGACCCGCTTCTGCGCGGGAGAGGACAGCTGGCTAGCTCGAAGCAACAACTTGGAAAAACACCCTGGTAGTTCGGATACCAAGGACAGCAATGGCAGGTCGCGTCGCAACAAGAATAAACGCCACATTAAGGGTGACAATTCTGAAGATACGACAGTAAATGCCGGATTCAAAGGCTCTAAACCCGGTCAGCGGAAGAAGCCATTCAAAAGAAATACCAAGGGCCCGTCCAACTTGGACCGAATACTCGATCGCTTGTGCCAGATACATGGCACCCCCGAAAAACCTGCCAACCACACCAACAGAGATTGTTGGGTGTTCAAGCAGGCAGGAAAGTTAAATGCCGAACTCAATGACAAGGGGCTGCATAGCAATGACGAGGAGGAGCCCCGGCCGCCGAACAATAGAGGACAGAAGCGCTTTCCCCCACAAGTGCGGACGGTGAACATGATATACGCAACCCACATACCCAAAAGGGAGCGGAAGCGTGCACTAAGGGACGTATATGTGATGGAGCCAGTCGCCCCAAAGTTCAACCCGTGGTCCTCCTACCCGATCACTTTTGATAGAAGGGACCACCCCACTAGCATCTGACACAGCGGATTCGCCGCATTGGTTCCTGACCCAATCATTGACGGATTCCACCTCACTAGAGTCCTGATGGACGGCGGCAGCAGCCTGAACCTGCTTTACCAGGATACAGTGCGCAAAATGGGCATAGACCCCTCAAGGATTAAACCCACAAAGACGACCTTTAAAGGCGTCATTCCAGGTGTAGAGGCCAACTGTACAGGCTTCGTTACACTTGAAGTGGTCTTCGGATCCCCGGATAACTTCCGAAGCGAAGAGTTAATCTTCGACATAGTCCCGTTCCGCAGCGGCTATCATGCACTGCTGGGACGAACCGCATTTGCAAAGTTCGATGCGGTGCCGCACTACGCATATCTCAAGCTCAAGATGCCAGGCCCTCGAGGAGTAATTACGGTCAATGGAAACACCGAACGCTCTCTCCGAACGGAGGAGCATACGGCGGCCCTAGCGGCGGAAGTGCAAAGCAGCCTCTTAAGGCAATTCTCGAGTCCGACCATTAAACGTCCTGACACCGTCAAGCGCGCCCGGATAACCTACAGCAAGACCGCCTGGCACGATCCGAGCAAGCGTAGCAATGCGGCCCCAACCCCAGCCCTCGCGAAATCGCGAAGCCAATACTACGTGTACATAACTACGCTCTGGAGATACCATGGGCATAAGGGGAGGGGCACGACCATGGCACGCCCAGAGTGCGGCTCAACCGCACCAGGGGCTCCCGATTGTGTCATTCTTTTTTTTTCTTACTTTCAGGACTCCGTCTTCCAGAAGCCCTGTCCGGCACTAGAATCGCCGAACTCACGATGCAACAGCCAGGGAAGCAGAAAGCTACGTCGAGTGTCCAGGTGGTCTCTACTACGAGCATTATACCTGTTTTACATACCACCCCGCAGCTTACCCCTGGAGGGGGGCATGTTAAATAGTCCCATCCCTTGCTTACCGCACTATTTGTATCGTCCTGCTTTCATTGCAGTATCTTTTTGAATAAAACAATACATAGCTTCTGCTTATTATTGCATTCCCTTTTTTCCATATATGTTCATCTATGACATGTTGGACCCGTACACTTTGGTACGGCCAATACACCAGGGGCTTGAGTACCCCACAGAATGGTGTGATAAGTCCGAACACTTTCACAAGTGCGGCACCCCGAACTTATAGCATTATATGCATCGGCTCCGAATCATGTCTTGGGTCAATAGTTGGGTTTGCCCGGCTCCCATGTTTTGGTACCTTACGTTCCATTATATCGGCTAAGGTAGCACTGGGAGAACCACTGCGATTGTGCCCCGGTTGAGCTGGGTTGAGCACCTCGGTGGAGAAAGCTAAAACTGACCGTCATGATAAGGCGAGAGCTGGTCGCTGTTCAAGAGGTTTTTTCGGGTCCCTAAAGACTTATGCCGCTTAGAGCGAGGAGCCGGCTCTGTCCGGCCAAGGCGTGGATAGCGCCCCGAACTCGGTCTTCCGAATACTAGGGGCTTCGCCAAAATTTAAAATTATAGAATTCTATGGCTAAGTGAGAGTGTTCAAGCACTATAAGTTCGGTTGCCTAGTTCGTTGCGTTGAGCGCCTCCCTCGTAGGACCCAAGAATGGGAACAAGAGCGCTCAAGTTTATCCCGAACACCCCAACACTCGTGGCATGGGGGCTGAAGCGAACGACTTGCCATCTCTCAGATTTGATAAACGGCCGCACAGAAGGTAATATTTTAGATTCACAAGCGTTGCTTAGCGCATATGAACAAGTTTTCAGCGTACAGGATAACAAATGCGAGTCTATTCAAAAATTACATCTTTGGAGCATTCACCCGCTATCAGGTGGGCACCCTCCAGGACGCCCTCATAATACATTTCGGGCTTGCGATGCTCCTTGCCCACTGGTGGTCCGTCCTTCACAAGCTTCTCACCGTCCAGCTTGCCCCAGTGCACCTTAGCACGGGCAAGGGCCCTACGGGCACCTTCGATGCAGACAGAGCGCTTGATTACTTCAATCCATGGACAGGCGTCCACCAGCCGCCGTACTAGCCCGAAGTAGCTCCCAGGCATGGCCTCATTTGGCCACAGCCGAGCTATAAGGCCCTTCATGGCCTGTTCGGCGACCTTGTGGAGCTCGACCAATTGCTTCAGTCGGTCGCTCAAGGGCACCGGATGTTCGGCCTCAGCATACTAAGACCAAAACACCTTCTCCGTCGAGCTCCCCTCTTCGGCTCGGTAGAAAGCGGCGGCGTCGGATACACTGCGGGGCAGATCTGCGAAGGCTCCTGGAGAGCTCCAGATTCGGGTAAGTAATAGATAATTGACTTTTACATTCTTGCTTTGCATAAAGAATGCCTTACCCGTCGCTATCTTCTTCATCGCCTCAATTTGCTGGAGGGCTTTTTGGGCTTCGGCCTTAGCGGCTTTGGCACTCTCAAGAGCCGAGGCAAGCTCGGACTCTCGGGTCTTCGAGTCATGCTCCAAACCCTCGTGTTTTTTCACGAGAGCCTGGAGCTCTTGCCATACCTCCGCCAGCTGCGCCTCCCCCTTCTCTCGCTCGGTGCGCTCCGCGGCCGCTTTGTTTTCGGCCGCGGTCACCGCTTCCTTTAGGGTCGCCACCTCGTTCGTAGCCCCTACAATATCCATGTTATTCCTGTCTTTTTTGCAACCAACTCCTTTCTATATGGCATTACTTTAATAAGGTATTACTTACCTTCCTTGTCCTCAAGCTGCTTCTTGGCTTGGCCGAGCTCGTTCTCGGACCGCTCGAGGCTCTCCTTTAATACATTGACCTCCGCAGTCAGTGCGGCAGAGGTCAGCAGGGCAGCCTGCATTCCCATATTGACATAATTATGTTAGACTCCTGCGTATATCTTTTTAGATCCTTAGTCCGGCTTTTCTTTCCGAACACCGAACTAAGCATCAGGGGCTACTGTCTATGCGGTAATCTTCTTGCATATATTGAAAACTTACCTCAAAGCCTGTTAGAAGGCTGTTGCAGGCTTCAGTCAGCCCGCTCTTGGCGGACTGAACTTTCTGGATCACCGCACTCATAACAGAGCGGTGCTCCTCCTCGATGGAGGCGCTGTTAAGCGCCTCCAGTAAGCTGTCAGGTGCCTCCGGTTGAACGAAGGACACCGGCGTCTTACCCTTCTTACGAAGGGCCCGCTTGCCGGACTTCGGAACCGCTGAAGGTTCCGGTGTGGAGTCCGGACAAGGGTCGGGCTTAGAGCCCCTGGGGGTCTTGCTCCCCTCGTGCCTGGAGTCCGGGAGGCTGCCTTGTGGTGCCTCCTGCGCCGCCTCCTCTTGACCAGGACCCCCTTGGGGCCCCACCTCGGCGTCGTCGGCGGCGCGAGGCGAGGAGGCGGCCGGAAGAGAAGTGCTCTCCACTTCGGATGAATTCAGGGACCCGCTTGACGAAGCGGCAAGCTCGCCCTTGGGCGGGCTGCATGATTGTTCGGCATTAGAGAACACTATGCAGTGAATAAGAAAAAACCATGGGTATCCGGACACTTACGATCTCGCCAGGGGTTTGGCCCTCGAAGGCCACTCCTCCTCGCCGTCGTCGGCGTTGGTAGAGACGTCCGGAGGAAGGGTTCTTCCCTTCTTGGACCCTCCGGCCTCCCCAGTCGGGGCGGCCTTCCTCTTCTTCCCTTCCCCCGCTGGGGTAGAGACTTCTTTTTCCTCCTCCTCAGGAGAGGATTCTGTTTTAGAATCTGACACCACCTGGTGCCGGGAGCTCCTTCGAGTTCCCGTGGCCTCCTTCTTGGCCTTCTTCTCCGACACCACGTGAGGTGCCGGAACCAGCAGCCCCGTCAAGCGGGCGTCCGCTGGGTCTTCTGGCAAAGGAGCCGGACAGTTAATCTGTCCGGACGTCTTCAGCCAGTCCTGTCAAAGGTTAGGGAGTTTTAGATCCCGCATAGAGTCAAACTATGAAAAAAGAGTCCCATAAAGGGCAAAATAACTTACCTCACTGGCTTGACGCTGCGAGCGCAATCCGCGATCTTCGGTAGCGGATGCAGGAGCTTCGGCGCCCTTGGACAGCACCTTCCAGGCATCTTCTTACGTAGTGTCGAAGAGCCGGCTCAAGGTCCGGTGCTGTGCCGGATCGAACTCCCACAAATTGAAGGCCCGTTGCTGGCATGGGAGAATCCGGCGGATGAGCATAACCTGGACGACATTGACAAGCTTGAGGTTCTTGTCCACCAGGTTCCGGACACAGGTTTGGAGTCCGGCCAGCTCTTCCGAATCACCCCACGTCAGGCCCATCTCTTTCCATGATGTGAGCCGCGTGGGGGAGCCAGATCTGAATTCGGGGGCCGCCGCCCATTTGGAGTCGCGCGGCTCGGTGATGTAGAACCACCCCGATTGCCACCCCTTTATGGTCTCCACAAAGGAGCCCTCGAGCCATGTGACGTTGGGCATCCTGCCTGCCATGGCGCCTCCGCACTCCGCTTGTCGGCCGCCCACTATCTTCGGCTTGACGCTAAAGGTCTTCAACCATAAGCCGAAGTGGGGCTGGATGCAGAGAAAGGCCTCGCACATGACGATAAACGTCGAGATATTGAGGATGAAGTTTGGGGCCAGATCGTGGAAATCCAGGCCGTAGTAGAACATGAGCCCCCGGACAAATGGGTGAAGTGGAAAACCTAGTCCGCGGAGGAAGTGGGTGAGGAACACCACCCTCTCATGGGGCCTGGGGGTGGGGATGAGCTGCCCCTTGGTGGGGAGCCGACACGCGATGTCGCCGGACAAGTATCCGGCCTCCCGCAGCCTTGTGATGTGCCCCTCTGTGACGGAGGAGGCCATCCACTTTCCTCCCGCTCCGGACATGGCTGGAGAAGGTTGAGGAGAGATGTGCGGACTTGGGCGCTGGAGCTCGAGTGCACGGAAATGGATGAGCAAAGGAGGAAGAAGGCGTAGGTGAAAAGGTGGATCCTTATCCCCTTATATGGACGGACGCAACTAAGCGCCCCAACCAGCCTGGTAAAACTCTCTTACATTCCAAGCGTCGTAATCAATGGCGCGGTTGGGTTACCCACGTCCGTATTGATGAGAATCCCGGAATAAGGGGACACAATCTCTGCTTTGACAAGACATGCCAAGGAAACCGCCTCGCTAAACGCGCTGAGGCGGTACAGTAAAAATGATTCGAACGAAGACTTGGCCGTGGCGTGATGGCACGCCGCGGAATACGTCAGCAGATTGATTTTGTGTAAATATTATTCTCTCTACGGTGTTATGTGGAAATTATTTTGCAGAGCCAGACACCGTCCTTGTGTTCAAAATCTTCTGTGAAGTATTCGGAGGAGGAACCCGCCTTGCAATGCCGAAGACAATATGTGCGCCGGACTCGTCGTCATAGAAGCCTGGTTCAGGGGCTACTGAGGGAGTCCTGGACTAGGGGGTGTCCGGATAGCCGAACTATCATCTTTGGCCGGACTCTTGGACTATGAAGATACAAGATTGAAGACTCCGTCCCGTGTCCGGATGGGACTTTACTTGGTGTGGAAGGCAAGCTTGGCGATACGGATATGTAGATCTCCTACCGATGTAACCGACTCTGTGTAACCCTAACCCTATCCGGTGCCTATATCAACCGGAGGGTTTTAGTCCGTAGGACGAACAACAATCATACCATAGGCTAGCTTCTAGGGTTTAGCCTCTCTGGTCTCGTGGTAGATCTATTCTTGTACTACCCATATCATCAATATTAATCAAGCAGGAGTAGGGTTTTACCTCCACCGAGAGGGCCCGAACCTGGGTAAAAACATCGTGTCCCTTGTCTCATGTTACCATCCGCCTAGATGCACAGTTCGGGACCCCCTACCCGAGATCCGCCGGTTTTGACACCGACAATAAGGCTTTCCCTTTATCTTTGGAGGGAGACGCATTGACATGGTATAGGCTATGTGATGATACGAGATCATGGAACTATAAAAGAGTGAAATTGGAATTTCATCAAAAGTATTACCCTATGCATCTTGTTCATCGTGATCGCAGTTATATATATAATTTTTGGCCTCACGAAGGAGAAAGCATCGCTCAAGCTTGGGGGAGGCTTAAATCAATGTTATATTCATGCCCCAATCATGAGCTCTCAAAATTGACAATTCTCCAGAATTTTTATGCTCGGCTTTCTGATAACAATCGCACCATGCTCGATACTTCTTGTGCTGGCTCTTTTATGATGAAGCCTATTGAATTTGGATGGAATTTATTGGATAGAATTAAACGCAACTCTGAAGATTGGGACCTCGATGAAGGTAAGGAGTCAGGTATGACACCTAAGTTTGATTGTGTTAAATATTTTATGGATACCGATATTTTCCGTAAGTTTAGCAGTAAATATGGACTTGACTCTGATATAGTAGCTTCTTTCTGTGAATCTTTTGCTACTTATGTTGATCTTCCCAAGGAGAAGTGGTTTAAATATCATCCTTCCATAGAAGTAAAAGTAGCTGCACCTATCAAAGTTGAAGAAAAGATTGTCACTTATAATTATCCTATTGTTCCTACTTCTTATGTTGAGAAACCTCCTTTCCCTGTTAGAATGAAGGATCATGCTAAAGCTTCAACTGTTGTTCGTAAAAGCAATATTAGGACTTATACACCTCCTGAACAAGTCAAAGTAGAACCTAATATTGCCATTGTTAAAGATCTCTTGTCTGATAATATCGATGGGCATGTTATTCAATTCCAGGGTGAAACTGCTAGAATTGCTAAACCTTGTGTTAAATATAAACATAGACCTGTGGTAGGCGTGCCTGTTATTTCTGTTAAAATAGGAGATCATTGTTATCATGGCTTATGTGATATGGGTGCTAGTGCTAGTGTTATACCCATTGACTTATATAAAGAAATTATGCATGATATCGCACCTGCTGAGTTAGAAGATATTGATGTTACAATTAAACTTGCCAATAGAGATATTATATCTGCAATGGGAATTGTTAGAGATGTTGAAGTCTTGTGTGGGAAAACCAAATATCCCGCTGATTTCCTTGTTCTTGGTTCTCCATAAGATAGCTTTTGTCCCATTATTTTTGGTAGACCCTTCTTGAATACTGTTAATGCTACGATAGACTGCAAAAAGAATGTTGTTACTGTTGGCTTGGATGATATGGTTCATGAGTTTAATTTCTCTAAATTTAGTAAACAACATCGTGAGGAAGAATTGCCTAGTAAGGATGAAATTATTGGTCTTGCTTCTATTGCCGTACCTCCTAGTGATCCTTTGGAACACTATTTGCTAGACCATGAAAATGAGATATTCATGAATGAAAGAAGGGAAATAGATCAAGTATTATTTAAACAGGAACCTATTCTGCAACATAATTTGCCTGTTGAAATCCTAGGGGATCCTCCTCCACCCAAGGGTGATCCCGTGTTTGAGCTTAAATCGTTGCCTGATAATCTTAAATATGCTTATCTTGATGAAAAGAAAATATATCCTGTTATTATTAGTGCTAACCTTTCAGAGCATGAAGAGGAAAGATTATTGAAAACTCTGAAGAAGCACTGTGCTGCTATTGGATATACTCTCGATGATCTTAAGGGCATTAGTCCCACTCTATGTCAACATAAAATAAATTTGGAAGCGGATGCCAAACCAGTTTGTGATCCTCAACGACATTTGAATCCTAAAATGAAAGAAGTTGTAAGAAAAGAAATACTCAAGCTCCTGGAGGCAGGTATAATTTATCCCGTTGCTGATAGTCAGTGGGTAAGTCCTGTCCATTGTGTCCCTAAGAAGGGAGGTATTACTGTTGTCCCTAATGATAAAGATGAATTGATTCCGCAAAGAATTATCACAGGTTATAGGATGGTAATTGATTTCCGCAAATTAAATAAAGCTACTAAGAAAGATCATTACCCTTTACCTTTTATTGATCAAATGCTAGAAAGACTATGCAAACATACACATTATTGCTTTTTGGATGGTTATTCTGGTTTCTCTCAAATACCTGTGTCGGCTAAAGATCAATCAAAGACTACTTTTACATGCCCTTTTGGTACTTTTGCTTATAGACGTATGCCTTTTGGTTTATGTAATGCACCTGCTACCTTTCAAAGATGCATGATGGCTATATTCTCTGACTTCTGCGAAAAGATTTGTGAGGTTTTCATGGACGACTTTTCTGTCTATGGTTCCTCTTTTGATGATTGCTTAAGAAATCTTGATCGAGTTTTGCAGAGATGTGAAGAAACTAATCTTGTCTTGAATTGGGAAAAGTGCCACTTTATGGTTAACGAAGGTATTGTCTTGGGGCACAAAGTTTCTGAAAGAGGTATTGAAGTGGATAAAGCCAAGGTTGATGCTATTGAAAAGATGCCATGTCCAAAGGACATCAAAGGTATAAGAAGTTTCCTTGGTCACGCCGGATTTTATAGGAGGTTCATTAAGGACTTCTCAAAAATCTCTCGACCTCTGACTAATTTATTACAAAAAGATGTACCGTTTTTCTTTGATGATGATTGTGTAGAAGCATTTGAAATACTTAAGAACGCACTAGTCTCTGCACCTGTTGTTCAGCCACCTGATTGGAATTTACCCTTTGAAATTATGTGTGATGCTAGTGATTATGCTGTAGGTGCTGTTCTAGGGCAGAGAGTTGATAAGAAATTAAATGTTATCCATTATGCTAGTAAGACTCTAGATAGTGCTCAAAGAAATTATGCTACTACCGAAAAGGAATTTTTAGCAGTGGTGTTTGCTTGTGATAAGTTTAGACCTTATATTGTTGATTCCAAAGTTA
>LR880970.1:10192901-10208688 GCA_904067115.1 Aegilops sharonensis | reverse complement strand
GAGATAGAACTGCACATAAGGTATTGCAATCCCGTTTTTATTGGCCTACTCTCTTCAAGGATGCCCGTAAGTTTGTTTTTTCTTGCGATGAATGTCAAAGAATTGGTAATATTAGTAGACGTCAAGAAATGCCTATGAATTATTCACTTGTTATTGAGCCATTTGATGTTTGGGGCTTTGATTATATGAGACCTTTTCCTGCCTCTAATGGTTACACTCATATTCTAGTTGTTGTTGATTACGTTACTAAGTGGGTGGAAGCTATTCCAACTAGTAGTGCTGATCATGACACTTCTATTAAAATGCTTAAGGAAGTTATTTTTCCGAGGTTTGGAGTCCCTAGATACTTAATGACTGATGGTGGTTCACACTTTATTCATGGTGCTTTCCGTAAGATGCTTGCTAAATACGACGTTAATCATAGAATTGCATCTCCTTATCACCCGCAGTCTAGTGGTCAAGTAGAATTGAGCAATAGGGAGCTCAAATTAATTTTACAAAAGACTATCAATAGGTCTAGAAAGAATTGGTCCAAGAAACTTGATGATGCATTATGGGCCTATAGAACTGCTTATAAAAATCCTATGGGTATGTCTCCTTACAAAATAGTCTATGGAAAAGCTTGTCACTTACCTCTCGAACTAGAACATAAGGCGTATTGGGCTATTAAAGAGCTCAACTATGATTTCAAACTTGCTGGTGAGAAGAGGTTATTTGATATTAGCTCACTTGATGAATGGAGAGCCCAAGCTTATGAAAATGCCAAGTTGTTTAAAGAAAAAGTTAAAAGATGGCATGACAAAAGGATACAAAAGCATGAGTTTAATGTCGGTGATTATGTATTTCTATACAACTCTCGTTTAAGATTTTTTGCAGGAAAACTTCTCTCTAAATGGGAAGGTCCCTACGTTATCGAGGAGGTCTATCATTCCGGTGCCATAAAAATTAACAACTTCGCAGGCACAAATCCGAAGGTGGTAAACGGTCAAAGAATCAAACACTATATCTCAGGTAATCCTATAAATGTTGAAACTAATATTATTGAAACCGTGACCCCGGAGGAGTACATAAAGGACACTTTCCAGATCGTTCCATACTCCGAAAAGGAATAGGTATGTGGTACGGTAAGTAAACCGACTCCAAAACAATTTTTAAGGCAATATTTCTCCGTTTTGGAATATTTAGAAAAATAGAAAAATAAGTAGCAGTCCGGGGAGGACACGAGACCTCCACGAGGGTGGAGGGCGCGCCCTACCCCCCTGGGCGCGCCCCCCTACCTCATGAGCACCTCGTGAGCCCTCCGGACTCCGTTTCCTTGCACGATACGTATTTTGGTCGGTAAAAAATCATTATATATACTTCCGAAGGTTTTGACTCCCGTATCACGCAAATATCCCCTGTTCTTGTTTCGAGCTGTTTTTCTGATAGGTCTAGATCATCATGACGACCTCAAGTGCTTCCAAGGACAAGTTCTTCGAGAAGGTGATCAACCCTTACCTCGCGGAGGTGTTGCGACACCCTCAAACCATTGAGATGCGTGATGGGTTGCTGCACATCCACGATGCTGAGGGACCAAAGGGAACCGGAAGCGCGGAGTCGAGGCTCGAAGCAATGGAGCAACAAGTTTTCAAGTGCCAGGGGATGGTGGAGCGTGGAATCAATGCTACCGACAAGATGCTCGCAGAGTTCACCAATAACTATGAGCCGGATGCCAAGAGGACCGAGGAGGCCATCTTCAAGCTACATGAGAAGATCGAGCACCTCCAAGCCCAAATCTATGATCTGCAAAACCAAAATTGTGAGTATGAATATAGATTCAAAAGGATGAGTTTGGCTGCAGATTTGAGGATCCCGGAGACTCGATCATCCTTCTACGATGGTGAGCCTATGCCCTGGAAGGTGGAGACGCTTGCGTCATCATCAACAACACCTCCACCGCCAACAACAAAGAAGGAGACGTAATCACATGGGTATGGGCACTCCCCTTGGCAACTGCCAAGCTTGGGGGAGGTGCCCTGGTATCGTATCAGCATCACAACTCCTATCTTTACAGTTTTTCTTAGTTCGATCCTATTAGTAGTATCTTGATTTAGTAGAATAAAGTCGTGGCATGATCTAGTTTTGAGTTTTGCTTTATGATCTTTCTTTGTAATCGAGTCCGTGACCTATATAATAAAGATTAGTGTTGAGTCAAGGGCTTGAGTATTCTGCCATGATCTTGGGTGATTAGAGGAAAAAGAATAAAAAGAATAAAAGAGTTCATATTGATCTTAGTGAAAGTGATGACTCCACATAGAAAGAGTATGATGATTAAAAATTGTTGGGAGTTGGCAAATATAGCTTTGGTCATCGTTGCAATTAATAGGAAGTAATAAGGAGAGAGAGGTTTCACATATAGATATATTATCATTGACATCTTTTATGATTGGGAGCACTCATTAAAATATGACATGCTAAAGAGTTGATGTTGGACAAGGAAGACAACGTAATGATTTATGTTTTCTTGTATCTGAGATAAAGTATGTTGTCATGGATCCTCTAACATGTTGAGCTTGCCTTTCCCCCTCATGCTAGCCAAATTCTCAGCACCAAGTAGAGATACTACTTGTGCTTCCAAATACCCTTAAACCAGTTTAGCCATGAGAGTCCACCATATCTACCTATGGATTGAGTAAGATCCTTTAAGTAAGTTGTCATCGGTGCAAGCAATAAAAATTTCTCTCTAAATATGCATGACTTATTAGTGCAGAGAAATAAGCTTTGTACGAACTTGTTGTGGACACAATAAAAGCGACGGACTGCATAATAAATGTTCACATACAACGGGCAATATAAAGTGACGTTCTTTTGCATTAAGATTTTGTGCATCCAACCATAAAAGCGCATGGCAACCTCTGGTTCCCTCTGCAAAGGGCCTATCTTTTATTATTATCCTCTACCTATTGCAAGAGTCACGGTGATCTTCACCCTTCCTTTTCGTTTTATCCTTTGGCAAGCTCAGCATGTTGGAAAGAGTATGACATACATATCTAATTGGATGTGGGGGAGCATGAATTGTTATTGTTGACATTACCCTTGAGGTAAAATGTTGTGGGGCAAAACTATAAGCCCCTATCTTTCTCTGTGTCCGATTAAAACTCTGTGGCCACAAGTATCGCGTGAGTGCTAGCAATTACGAAGGACTAAATGATAGTTGAGTATGTGGTTTTGCTTTTAGGCTCTGACATAGACTCTTTCCGATGTTATGACAAATTGCAATTGCTTCAATGACTGAGATTATAATTGTTAGTGCCCAATAATGTTTCTGATTCATGCTTTGGCTTTGTGAATGGGTCATTACTTGAACATGAGTAATTATATGACAAAATCTATTTATGTTGCTGTTATGAAATAATCATGATGCCTTCATGTCCGTATTTTTTTTATCGACGCCTCTACCTCTAAACATGAGGACATATTTATTGTTATCGGCTTTTCGCTTGAGGACAAGCGAGGTCTAAGCTTGGGGGAGTTGATACGTCCATTTTGCATCATGCTTTTATGTCAATATTTATTGCATTATGGGCTGTTATTTCACGTTATTTCACAATACTTATGGCTATTCTCTCTTATTTTACAAGGTTTACATGAAGAGGGAGAATGCCGGCAGCTGGAATTCTGGGTTGGAAAAGGAGCAAATATTGAAGGACTATTCTGCGCAACTCCAAAAGTCCTGAAACTCCATGGAATACCTTAGAATAAATAAAGAAAAATCATCGCCAAAGATGAAGGCCAGGGGGCCCACACCCTGCTCACGAGGGTGCCCCCCCCCCCCCCCCCCGCCCCCCCCCCCCCCCCCGCGCCCCCCCCCCCCCCCGCCCCCCGCCCCCCCGCCCCCCCCCCCCCCCCCGCGCCCCCCCCCCCCCCCGCCCCCCGCCCCCCCGCCCCCCCCCCCCCCCCCGCGCCCCCCCCCCCCCCCGCCCCCCGCCCCCCCGCCCCCCCCCCCCCCCCCGCGCCCCCCCCCCCCCCCGCCCCCCGCCCCCCCGCCCCCCCCCCCCCCCCCGCGCCCCCCCCCCCCCCCGCCCCCCGCCCCCCCGCCCCCCCCCCCCCCCCCGCGCCCCCCCCCCCCCCCGCCCCCCGCCCCCCCGCCCCCCCCCCCCCCCCCGCGCCCCCCCCCCCCCCCGCCCCCCGCCCCCCCGCCCCCCCCCCCCCCCCCGCGCCCCCCCCCCCCCCCGCCCCCCGCCCCCCCGCCCCCCCCCCCCCCCCCGCGCCCCCCCCCCCCCCCGCCCCCCGCCCCCCCGCCCCCCCCCCCCCCCCCGCGCCCCCCCCCCCCCCCGCCCCCCGCCCCCCCGCCCCCCCCCCCCCCCCCGCGCCCCCCCCCCCCCCCGCCCCCCGCCCCCCCGCCCCCCCCCCCCCCCCCGCGGCGCCCCCCCCCCGGGGGGGCCCCCCCCCCCCCCCCGGGCGCGCCCCCCTACCTCGTGGGCCCCCTGGTGGCTCTCCGACGTCCATCTTCTCCTATATGAAGTCTTTCGATGAGAAAAAATAGAAGAGAACCTTTCGGGACGAGACTCCGCAGCCACGAGGCGGAACCTTGGCGGAACCAATCTAGGGCTCCGGCAGAGCTTATCTGCCAGGGACACTTCCCTCCGGGAGGGGGAAATCATCACCATCGTCATCACCAACGCTCCTCTCATCGGGAGAGGGCAATCTCCATCAACATCTTCATCAGCACCATCTCATTTCCAAACCCTAGTTCATCTGTTGTATCCAATTCTTGTCCCCAAGTCCGGGATTGGTGCTAGTAGGTTGCTAGTAGTGTTGATTACTCCTTGTAGTTGATGCTAGTTGGTTTATTTGGTGGAAGATCATATGTTCAGATCCTTAATGCATATTATTACCCCTCTGATTATGAACATGAATATGCTTTATGAGTAGTTACGTTTGTTCCTGAGGACAAGGGAGAAGTCTTGCCATTAGTAGTCATGTGAATTTGGTATTCGTTCGATATTTTGATAAGATGTATGTTGTCTAACCTCTAGTGGTGTTATGTGAACGTCGACTACATAACACTTCACCATTATTTGGGCCTAGAGGAAGGCATTGGGAAGTAATAAGTAGATGATGGGTTGCTAGAGTAACGGAAGCTTAAACCCTAGTTTATGCGTTGCTTCGTAAGGAGCTGATTTGGATCCACCTGTTTCATGCTATGGTTAGGTTTACCTTAATACTTTTGTTGCAGTTGCGGATGCTTGCAATAGAGGTTAATCATAAGTGGGATGCTGTCCAACTAAGGGCAGTACCCAAGCACCGGTCCACCCACATATCAAATTATCAAAGTACCGAACGCGAATCATATGAGCGTGATGAAAACTAGCTTGACGATATTCCCATGTGTCCTCAGGAGCGCCTTTCCTATTATAAGAGTTTGTTCCGGCTTGTCCTTTTCTACAAAAAGGATTGGGCCACCTTGCTGAACCTTATTTACTTTTGTTACTTGTTGCTCGTTACAATTTACCTTATCACAAAACTTCTGTTACCACTTATTTCAGTACTTGCAGAGAATACCTTGCTGAAAACCGCTTATCATTTCCTTCTGCTCCTCGTTGGGTTCGACACTCTTACTTATCGAAAGGACTACGATAGATCCCCTATACTTGTGGGTCATCAGCACTTCATATACCAAAGTCCTTACAAAAACTGACATGTCCACCTTCTTGGTAAGCATTGGCCGCCCAAGTGCTTCGTTCTTTTTTCTTTCCATGTTGTTTCACATGATTCACTGTGTTGATCTAACTGTTTGGGTATGTCTTCTTGTTTCCAAACAGAGAATTCCTAGAGAAACGAGGGAGTCGTTCAACAATCCGGGCGACCGCGGCCAAGTTTCTCTTACCATGCGCAGCATTGGTGTGAATGAACCTGCTCAATATATCGTAAGTACAAAGGATGGTCGCATGATGATTGATGCTAAAGGATGGTCAAGGTTCAAATCTAAATCATATCTTGCGGTAGGGGATGATGTCAAAATCGAACTTTCTCGGCAAGGAGAGCTAGTCCAAATCAACTTTGAAATTCTCCAGTAGCAGCACGCAACTGCCGAATTGATCTATCCTCCGAGAGATTTTGATGTAATAATCTGGCATGGTGAAACAAGTGTCCTGTGTGTATAAGTAGTACGACGGTATTATTTATCACATGGTATATCGTTGATAGAATTGCAACTCTGATTGCTGGTTAGGAACTGTCGTTCGATTTCATTCCAACAGCTGCCGTGCTTTATTCAATTTTGTGTATTCGCCTTGCGACAGCATCTAAAACCAGCACAGTACCGATCGCTTGCAATATGAAAAGCGCTGAGGTAGAACACATGGGCCCCCGAACATGCAGGGTCGGCCTGCGGCCCAAAGTCCAGAACCGTGAGCCTATCTGAGTATTATATTCTCAGCTGAACCCCCATAAAAAAAAGCTGAACCCCCATAATGCCCGTGCGTTGCAGAGGGAGTATATTTCTCGGCAAGGTGAGCCTGTGATATAAAAGATTTGTATATTTCTTTACAGAGGGAGTATCTCTCTGTCAAAAAATATATTTATGTGTAACTAGTTACTCCTGTCTTTCTACTTCTTTTCGCTGGTATGTGGGGCAACCGGCAACGGGGTCCACGTGCCATATGCACAAATTAGAGTGCACAACTTCACGGTAGACACACCCGGTCGTAGCGCCGCAGTAATGCCCAATGAGCCGTCAAATCACAACCCCCCCCCCCCCTTTCCAGCTTTAGCAGTAAGCTGGACGGACGAAGCGGCAATATTTCACTCGGCCTGAATCCCCTTCTCCCTCGTCTGCTTGTTCAGAGAAAACCCCCGCTCGGCGATTGCATAGGGTTTTCTCATGGAGAACCAGGTACGAATTCTTCATCCGTCCCCGATAAATCCAAGTCCCTTGGTCGCAGGTAATCCTAGGATGGCAGCCGCCGCCGTTGATGCATTTTTCTTTGTATTGAATCTAGTGTGTTTCAGTTGCAGTGCCCAAAGTGCGAGTACCCTACAGATTTCTGCGCCCACGGCGAGACGCCACACTTGTTCCTTGTCATCCTACCACAGCATTTTGAAACGCGCACAGTATGTTCCTAGAATCCTCTTCTCTATCCGGGAGGGTGGGGTTTTTTTGAACATGCTGTGTTCTCGTATTATTTTTCCTGCAGTGTATTATTTGCTCTGCCAGAACACATGTACTCAAGATGCTCAGCCTTGCCATAACTGAATACACTAGTTTAATGGTCACAGTGAAGACTATCCATGGATATTGCTTCCGAGTTGGGTTCATGAACCAAGAAGATCGCTGCTTTTTTTATGGCCGAACTTGGATAAACTTTCTCAAGTGTTACAGACTGAAAGTTGGCGCACAAATGTTGATGGAAATAGCAGAACCTGGTCTCATCTTCACTATGATCTTCCACCCCGATGTCGTTCCAATTGTTCATCCATGTTAGTTTTGTATCTGGTTCTTGCTTGTTGCCTCGATTACTTCTTAATCCACCTATTCTGTCTAACTAATCACAATTTAACTTTAGAAGTAGCAACGAATCTCTCACGAAGATGCTACTTCTAACTAATATTGTCTTATAATTGGTGGCACGTGTAGGTTTTTTCAGAGTTAAGCAGTCTGCTCGTTTGTTACTCTGTAATAACTCGGCTGTTACTAATGGCACTGAAGTTGACTGGATCGACATCCACATGTTCCTACACTTTATTGATCGTCTTGAGGTCCTTGTGGGGCGTTTCAATGGTGGAAGGCCACGTGGGATATGTGTGCCACTGCTGCACTCGTTGAACAGGTCCAACTGTGTCAAGAAACTTATGGTACGAGCTGTTTTCTGTTATATATGTTGTTCATAAACTATTGCTTATACACATTTTTACAGCTGTGATCTTCTTGAAACAGGAACTGCCGAGTTCTATTGTTCCTATACAGATGCCTGACCATGGTCGGGTCAGACTTGCGCTTGGTCACAACATGATGTTTATGTCGACCTACTCAATTCCCCTTGGAGGCGAAAAGATACTTATTCGTGGGTGGTCTCAGATAATGAAGGCCCGTCCATCTTCGAGAATAGGACAGAAGATTATGTTCATGCTTTTCCATGGCTCTAAAGCGAATATCTTGTTTATTGACCACGTTGCGAGATGAAGCCGCTTTCAGAAGGTTGTGGATGCGCGGGGTGGCGCCTGGGCCTTGTCCTGGGGCTTGGCGGCCTCACCCTTAGTTAACTGTAGCCTGTAGGCAAAGTACCACTGTTCGAGGCGTGCTTTGTACGGTTGAACTTGTATAAATACTCATACTACTTTCAGCTTTGGTTGTTAAGTGCCCCTGCTGGTTTCAGTTAAGGTTGTTAAGTACTCCTGCTGCTTTTACAGTCTGTCGTGTTTCTTCAGTCCTGTCTTCCTCCAGCCGCCAAAACCAAACCAGCGCCGGCGGGGCCGCCTGCTTCCGCCTCCCACGGCTGGCTGCGCCTCAGCGCACGCATCGCCGCCCCACCGTCTCCTAGATCATTAACGACGACGTCCTCCGCGTGCTTTGGTGCGCTCGCCGCAGCGCCGCCCTCTCGCGTTGTCAACATGGTCAACAAACAACAGGAATCGGCAGAAGTACGTGGAGAGGATGACAGTAGGGGCCCACCACGTCAGCATATGGAAAAATAAAATGCTTCCTCCTAGTGTTTTCCTGACATCTGGGACCCACGACATTGTGAGCGTATATAGTCAATAGATAAGAGAACAACACAAGATCGGCTGACACCTGGGACGTAGCTACTCGAGCAGTATTTTTTTTGTTTGGTATTGTTGAGACGGAGCAGGGTTTGAACTGGGCTGTGGCCCGTCTAGCCAGGCTTATATTTTATGTTCACCATGTGATCAGCCCAGCTATTTTTTCTTTGTGCAAATGAGCCCAGTTTATTTTTTCTGAAGAATACCCAATCCAGGCCTACTTATTTTTCTACGCCTTGAAAGTAATATGAGATGGGTTGTAAATATAAAATCAGATGACAAATTGGCAATTACTTTATAATTTCTGATTCTTTTTCACATTTTCAGATTCCTATTTCACTGGGCATTAACCTAATTCAAATATATCTTCAAAGTACTTTAAATCTGGCTCGACATTTCGGTATTAAAAATAGTTTGGAACCCACAGAAATATGCGAAATTGGCCCTGGCCAACCAAAAAAACGACTGCAATAAATTGCATAAGAAGTTGCCATGAGCTATATATAAATTATTAAAAAAAAGAGGGAGTGGTCTGACTTGTGGGCCTGTTTAGTTGACGCGTATGCAAGATTTTTTTAGTTATTATATACTACGTCAACAAACGATTCTAGCAGATGTAACCGTTGGATGTCAATCCAACGGCCGTCGTGTTTCTTCAATCTCTGATCTTCTTGCTGTAGCCGCCAAAGCAGCGCCGGCGGGACCGCCTGCTCCTGCCTCCCGTGGCCGGCTGTACTGCCGCGCAGGCCTCAGCGCCCCCTACTACTCCCACCGCTGGCCAGGGCATCTCTCTACTCACCCACACCCCCTGTTATTCTGCGGCGACGGCAGCCTCACACCGCAGCTGAACCGGTGAACCCTCGTACTCCTCTCCGCGCGGGCTTCCACTGCCGTGTCTTCCCCGGCTCCGCGTCGTCCCCTTCCTAGGCCTCGCCGTCGTCCACCGCCGTGGTGCTCTCGGCGCGGCGTGGTCAATGTGGTCAACGACTGACTTCCATCGGAAGAGTACTGTACGTGGAGAGGCCGACAGCTGGGTCCACGGCAGCCGCAAGAAAGTGCCTCCTTACTACGCCGAAAATAATTATTCCTCCACCTGACATCTGGGACCCACTGGACGGGCCACCAGTATTTCGCGAAAAAAACATTTCCCCCTGACTGCTGGGACCCACAGGTCGGGCCACCGTATTTCGCGAAAAAAACGTTCCCCCCGCTGTCAGCTCGGACCCACCGGAAGTGCCTCCTTATTATGCACAAAAAAATGAATACCCCCTGCTAGCTGGGACCAACCTTGGTGGGAGGCTGACTTGTGGGCCTACTAAGTTGACCGGGACGGAGGCCTTTGTCAACTTTAGTCAATATATGAACGATTCTAGCTCCAGTGACCGTACGATGTCCATCCAACGGCCGTAGTGCTTCTTCAACCTCTGGTCTTCTTGCTCCAGCCGCCCAAAGCAGCGCCGGTCGTTCCGCCTGCTCCTGCCGCCCGTGGCCGGCTGTGATGCCGCGGAGGCCTCACCGCCCCCTACTACTCCCACCGCTGCCAGGCCATCCCTCTACGCACCCACACCCCCTGTTATTCTGCGGCGACGGCAGCCTCACACTGCAGCCGAACGAGTAAACCCTCATACTCCTCTACGCGTGGGCATCCACTGCCACGTCTTCCCCGGCTCCGCGTCGTCCCCTTCCTAGGCCTCGCCGTCGTCCACCGCCCTGGTGCTCTCGGCGCGGCGTGGTCAACATGGTCAAGGAATGGCTTCCATCGGACGTGGACTGTACGTGGAGAGGCTGACAGCTGGGTCCACGGCCGCAGCAAGGAAGTGCCTCCTTATTACGCGCAAAATAATTATTCCTCCACCTGAGAGCGGGGACCCACCGGACGGGCCACCGTATTTCGCGAAAAAAACGTTTCCCCCTGTCTGCTGGGACCCACCAGCTACATCTTCGCACGCAAGGAAGTGCGTACAAAAAAAAAGATTCGCCCCCCTGACTGCTGGGACCCACTAGCTACATCTTCGCACGCAAGGAAGTGCCTGACAGTCGAGACCCACCTGGTCGAAGCGTACGTAGTGTTGTCATTCTGGTCGCGAACGTGTACGTACATACTGGTCGATGTAGAGGCGCGCACGTGTCGTAGGTGTAGAGGCGCGCATGTGTCGTAGTAGAGGCGCGCACGTAGCATGTACACGTACGTACAGCGGCGAGGGTGCAAGAAAGAAAATACGGCCACGTACGTACATACGGGTAGGGTCTCTAACGCCTATCGCGCATACGTACATGGCTGGGTCGGAATGGAGAAACAGCGTTGTCGTCGTGTTCATGGGGAGCCAACCGGCTGGGTCGGAACGGAATGCGTGGTCGTGTTCATCGGGAGGGCTTGGACAGAACAGGCGATGGAAACGAGGCATGGCATACCGCACAACGGAGGAAACGACCTTGTCTTCGACCGGCCACATTCAAAACGGGGTCCTGTTGATCGGGAGGGGCCTGCGTACCGCAAAACGGAGGAAACGGACCTCCTACGATCGAAACGGGGGTCCTGTTGATCGGGAGGGGTGTGGCGTACCATAAAACGGAGGAAACGGACCTCCTACGGTCAAAACGGGGGTCCTGTTGATCGGGAGGGGTGTGGCGTACCGCAAAACGGATGAAACGGACCTCCTACGGTCGAAACGGGGGTCCTGTTCATCAGGAGGGGTGTGGCGTACCGCAAAACGGGACTCCACGGGATACTGTTCATCTCCACCGTCGACCTCCTCCAGCCTCCACGGGCTACCGTCAACCTCCTCCAGCCTCCACGGGCTCCTGTTCATCCAGCCTCTACCGCGCGCTACTCCACCGGCTACTGTTCAACCACCCCTCCACGGGCACCCCTCCACCGTCTACTGTTCATCCATCCCTCCACACCACGGGGTCATGTTCAACCACCCCTCCGCGGCCACACCCCTCCACCGTCTACTGTTCATCCAGCCCTCCACACCACGGGTTCCTGTTCATCCAGAGGCAACGCCACCGCTCGCTGTTCATCCCCACCCACCACCGCCCCCCCCCCCCGCCCCCCCCCCCCCCCCGGGTTCCTGTTCATCCAGAGGCAACGCCACCGCTCGCTGTTCATCCCCACCCACCACCGCCCCCCCCCCCCGCCCCCCCCCCCCCCCCGGGTTCCTGTTCATCCAGAGGCAACGCCACCGCTCGCTGTTCATCCCCACCCACCACCGCCCCCCCCCCCCGCCCCCCCCCCCCCCCCGGGTTCCTGTTCATCCAGAGGCAACGCCACCGCTCGCTGTTCATCCCCACCCACCACCGCCCCCCCCCCCCGCCCCCCCCCCCCCCCCGGGTTCCTGTTCATCCAGAGGCAACGCCACCGCTCGCTGTTCATCCCCACCCACCACCGCCCCCCCCCCCCGCCCCCCCCCCCCCCCCGGGTTCCTGTTCATCCAGAGGCAACGCCACCGCTCGCTGTTCATCCCCACCCACCACCGCCCCCCCCCCCCGCCCCCCCCCCCCCCCCGGGTTCCTGTTCATCCAGAGGCAACGCCACCGCTCGCTGTTCATCCCCACCCACCACCGCCCCCCCCCCCCGCCCCCCCCCCCCCCCCGGGTTCCTGTTCATCCAGAGGCAACGCCACCGCTCGCTGTTCATCCCCACCCACCACCGCCCCCCCCCCCCGCCCCCCCCCCCCCCCCGGGTTCCTGTTCATCCAGAGGCAACGCCACCGCTCGCTGTTCATCCCCACCCACCACCGCCCCCCCCCCCCGCCCCCCCCCCCCCCCCGGGTTCCTGTTCATCCAGAGGCAACGCCACCGCTCGCTGTTCATCCCCACCCACCACCGCCCCCCCCCCCCGCCCCCCCCCCCCCCCCGGGTTCCTGTTCATCCAGAGGCAACGCCACCGCTCGCTGTTCATCCCCACCCACCACCGCCCCCCCCCCCCGCCCCCCCCCCCCCCCCCTCCCTTCCCCCCCCCCCCCCCGCAACGCTCACTGTTCATCCCAGAGGCAGCATCGATCGGCTTCAGTTAGCAGCAGTAGCGAAGGAATCGCTCCATCGGGTTCAATTAACAGCCATCGATCGATCGCTCGGGTTCAGTAACGCGTAGCCTGCAGTGCAACCGCTCGGGTTCAGTTAGAGCCCAACGCCTCGCTTGGCTTCAGTTAGAGCCAACGCCTCGCACACACTCGCGTACGTACGAGAGAAACGCGCATCGCTCTCCCACCGTAACCGGCAACTCCCCGAAATTTTCCTCCCCCTCGCTTCTACCACGGTTTTTTCCGTCATGGACGGCCCAAAGAATGTCATGCAGCTGCGTCTCCGGCCCGCCCAGGACGAAAAGCCCATTTTATGTCATGATTTTTTGTCATAGAAGTAGGAGCTCACCACATCTATGATGATATCTGGTTTTGTCACAATTATCGTCATAGAAGTGTCATATGTATGACAGTAAAAAAATTCGCTCGGCCCAAAATGTCACGGATGTGTCTTTTTTTTGTAGTGCTCCCGGCAAGGCTCTTGTAAACACCCTTCTCTATAATTCCCTTCAATAAGCTATTTTCTTGCTCAAGTGTAACTTGGCTAAGAGAATCAATAGTGGAATCAAGAGAACTACTAGAAGCAACAACATTGGATTTAGCATGATTATTGTTACTACTAGAGGAAGAATCCTTCTTGTTCTTGTTACTAGACTTGACTTGAGGCATGTAAGTAGATAAGAGTAAATGCTTGGCAATGTAAGAAGAACTTTTCTCGCGAAGATCATCATTGATTGCCTTTAAGAACTCATGCTCTTGCTCAAGGTTGAGCTTTTCAAAGCGTAACTTCTCATGAGTCCTTAAAAGTTCTCGATGATCTCCTAAGATAGTTTCATGAGCTAACTTAAGAGCGTTTAGTTCTTTAGTTAGAAGCTCAATCTTCTCCTTATCATTGTCATTCGTTTTATCTTGATTAGCATGATTAATTGACGTTTCATCATAGTATTCATCACTAGAGTTGTCAACAAGTAAATCATCATCACCTAACAAGTCATCTTCATCACTATTGAAATCAACATACTCGGGGTGTGTTACCTTTGGACCTTTGGCCATGAAGCATCTTCCAATTCCTTCATTTGGTGAATCAAATATGTAGTAGGAGTTGGTTGACACAAGTTCTAGACCAGCAACACCTTCATCTTGAGTATATTCGGAGTCGGAGTGGTAGCTTCTCTCGGAGTGATTGTCGGATTCGGAGCCAGATACCCATTCACCAACATGAGCTTGATGTCTTCGTTTTGTGTAGCTCCTTGATGACTTGTCCTTCCTTTCCGAATCCTTGCTTCTCCGTGAGGGTCTTCGTTCATAACGATCATCTCTACTCCTTCTCTCTCTTGGTGGTGATTCTTCTCTTCTACTTCTTCTTTTTGGAGAATCTTCTCTTCTTTTTTAGGTTGTCGTACACTCATTGGAATAGTGTCCGGGTCTTCCACAATTGTAGCAATTACGCTCTCGACTAGAAGATCTTTTGTCATTGTAGGACCTTGACTTGGAGCTTCTCTCTTTGCTTCTACTCTTGTAGAATTTGTTGAAGTTCTTCACCTTTAAGCTCTATTCTTCATTGAAGGTTTGTTTCTCACTTGATGGTGTGGGGGCTTCACATGAGGCTTTGTAAGCACCACTTGATTTGTTGTGAAGTTCCTCCTTATCCTTGAGTGACATCTCATGAGCAACAATTCTTCCAGTGACTTCCATTGGCTTGAGATCTTTGTAATCGGGCATCATTTGGATCAATGTGCACACGGTATCATATTTTCCATCCAAGGCTCTTAGGATCTTCTTGATGATGAATCTGTCGGTCATCTCTTCACTTCCTAAGCCGGCAATCTCATTTGTGATAAGAGCAAGCCTAGAGTACATTTCAGCGACACCTTCACCACCTTCATGTTGAACTTGTCAAGTTGACTTTGACGCACATCCAACTTGGATTCCTTGACTGAGCCGGTACCTTCATGCATATCAATCAAAGTATCCCAAATTTCCTTTGCATTCTCAAGGCGGCTGATTTTGTTGAATTCTTCGGGGCACAATCCGTTGAAGAGGATATCACAAGCTTGAGTGTTGTATTGCAGCATCTTCAACTCTTCCACGGTAGCTTCACGGTTCGGTTCTCTCCCATCAAAAATTCACCTTGCAAGCCAATACGCACAATAGCCCAAACGGCGGGGTTATGTCCAAGAATATGCATTTTCATCTTATGCTTCCAACTAGCAAAATTAGTACCATCAAAGTAAGGACCTCTACGGTAATAATTTCCCTCGCTAGACGCCATACTCTCCAGGTTGTGAAACCAAGGCTATGACCACCAAAAGCTATGGAAATCAAAGCAAATGGAGACCAAGCTCTGATACTACTTGTAGGATCGAAAGTATGTCTAGAGGGGGGGTGATTAGACTACTTGACCAAATAAAAACTTATCCTTTTCCCAATTTTAGTCTTTGGTAGATTTTAGCTATCTTAGCACAAGTCAAGCAATCTTAACTCAATTCAAGCAAGCATGCAAAGAGTATATGAGCAGCGGAAAGTAAAGCATGCAACTTGCAAGAATATAAAAGGAAGGGTTTGGAGAAATCAAACGCAATTGGAGACACGGATGTTTTTGTCGTGGTTCCGATAGGTGGTGCTATCGTACATCCACGTTGATGGAGACTTCATCCCACGAAGGGTAACGGTTGCGCGAGTCCACGGAGGGCTCCACCCACGAAGGGTCCACGAAGAAGCAACCTTGTCTATCCCACCATGGCCGTCACCCATGAAGGACTTGCCTCACTAGCGGTAGATCCTCACGAAGTAGGCGATCTCCTTGCCCTTACAAACTCCTTGGTTCAACTCCACAATCTTGTCGGAGGCTCCCAAGTGACACCTAGCCAATCTAGGAGACACCACTCTCCAAGAAGTAACAAATGGTGTGTTGATGATGAACTCCTTGCTCTTGTGCTTCAAATGATAGTCTCCCCAACACTCAACTCTCTCTCACAGGATTTGGATTTGGTGGAAAGAAGATTTGAGTGGAAAGCAAC
>LR880970.1:10137444-10149409 GCA_904067115.1 Aegilops sharonensis | reverse complement strand
TGTTTTTGACAGATTTTGTTTTCAATGCATAGTTTGCTTGCTTTCTAGTTTCTATGGCTTATATTGCTCAATATAAATTGTGGAAATGATATGCTACAGTAGGAATTGTGTGGAAACAATTATGAATCTTGTCTTTGACAGTACCAAAGTGAAATGGTTTGCTCTTTATCATACTAACCTATCTCACGAAGTTCCGTTAAGTTTTGTGTGACTGAAGTTTTCAAGTTTTGGGTGAGATATCAATATGAGGAGAATAAGGAGTGACAAGACCCTAAGCTTGGGGATGCACAAGGCACCCCAAGGTAATATTCAAGGAATATCCAAGCAACTAAGCTTGGGGATGCCCCGGAAGGCATCCCCTCTTTCGTCTCCAACATTATCGGTAATCTTACTTGAGGCTATATTTTTATTCGTCACATGATATGAGTTTTGCTTGGAGCGTCATTTTATTTTGTTAGGATTTTATTTCTTTTATTTAGAATAATGTTTTGCATCTTTCTTTTCAATAAAAATGTCAAGGATAGCCTTTACCATGCTTATTTTGCAAGTATATGAGTTGCTGTTTGAAAATAGAAAGTTTATCGATGTTGCAAAAATTCCCTAGAAAAGTCGGAATGTGATAAAATGTTGAAACTTTTTGCATAATAAGATATGATAAGTTTTCTACAGTGTGGTAAATTTTCAGAATTTTTGGAGTCAGGGAAGTATTGATACTCTTGCATTCTTTACAGGCTGTACTGTTTTGGCAAATTGTTGTTATGTTTGCAATGTTTGCATATGTTTGCTTGTTTAATGATTCTATTTGAGTATAGGAGTATTAAATATGCAGAGGCATTTAGTATGCAATGTTGAATAATAATTTTAGTGATTTGCTACAGTATAGAATGATAAGGTTTTTGCATTGGTTTATACTAACGTATCTCACGAGTTCTTGTTGAGTTTTGTGT
Organism: Aegilops sharonensis; assembly: GCA_904067115.1. Lineage (NCBI taxonomy): Eukaryota > Viridiplantae > Streptophyta > Magnoliopsida > Poales > Poaceae > Aegilops > Aegilops sharonensis. The sequence continues at coordinate 10,148,462 of LR880970.1, read as the reverse complement.
GGATGAAGTTTTAAAGATTTAGGGAAACCGTGATATGAAAGGAATTAAGGAGACACAAAAGCTCAAGCTTGTGGATGCCCAAGGCATCCCAAGTTAATGTTTCAAGAAGTCTCAAGCATCTAAGCTTGGGGATGCCCCGGTAGGCATCCCACCTTTCTTCTTCAACAATTATCGGTTAATATCAGTTGAGCCTAAGTTTTTGCTTCTCCACATGAATTGTGCTATTATTAGAATGTCATTTTATTTTGTTTTTTCTTTCTGTTTTAATAAAATGCTTAGATCTGACAGTTTTTAAATAAAATAGAGGCCTCAAATAGTTGCCAGGGAGGCTAGGTAAGCGGCACTTACATCCCGTCAATGAAGCTCTTTTCTATGGAATTGCTCTGGTGCTTCACTTATATCTTTTTGAGCACGGTGTGCTTTAGTATTTTTGAAGAAATTTTCTCTTGCTTCACTTAAATTAATTTGAGAGAAAGAAATATTATGCTCATGATCTTCACTTATATTTGTTTGATCTTATCAAAAGCAACACATGAAAATTAGTCCCAAAGTGATAGATATCCAAGAAGGATATAATAAATACTTTCATGAAGATTATTGGACAAAATAAACTTGATTCCTTGTAATATTTTTGAGATATGATGATGTGATATGTGCGTCATGTTGATGAGTAATTATGCTTTAATAAGAATATTGGTGTAAAGGTTTGTGATTCCCTGTGCAAGCACGAAAGTCGATAGTCATGCAATGAAATTACATCCTACTTGTGGTGCATTATTCGGTGTTAGTTATGCTCAATGCTCGCTTATGAGATTATTTGTTTCTTGGTTGGTAGCTTCTCAATATTTTGCTAGCCTTCATTTTGCATTAAGTATGATCACTACTTGTGCATCCAAAATCCTTTAAACCAGTTTTGCCACATGAGTCCACTATACCTACCTATATGCGGTATTCTTTTGCCGTTCTAAGCAAATTTGTATGTGCCATCTCTAATTTTCAAAATAAAATTCTCTTTTGTGTGCTCGTACCGCTCGCGAGGTGGTGAGAGGTGGCCAATATTTTCCATGCTAGATGTGTTATTCTCACGATGAGTGTTTATTCACTTGTCATTGCACGAGAGTAAGGCAAAGGTATTAGGGATGCCCAATCCTGAAATGAAAAATTAATTTACTTTATGTTGTCAAATAATAAATTCCTTGGAAAGTGTTGGTATGGAGGGCAACCGTGGATTCGGCTAGCCATGGAAAGTGAAAGTATGGTGGAAAAAGGAATAAACTTTATTTTTTGTTTGGGAACCGCCTATGATATATCTAGCATGGAAAGTTTTGGGAGATCTAAGTCGTTTTCATTGGTGGGAAAAGTATGCCTCTCAAAATGTTTTTATCTCTATATTTTTCGCTTTGAGCTCTGGCACCTCTACAAATCCCTACTTCCCTCTGCGAAGGGCCCTTTCTTTTACTTTATGCAATTTTTATTTTCAATTTGAGTCTCCATCTTCTCTTATAAAGCACCAACTAGAAGGCACTATGATCGTACTTGAGCACTGGGTGTAGCTAATATGCGAGTGTGTTTCATGAATGGATTCAATGATTGAGCATGATGGGCTAGGGATAACATATTTTAGCGTTGATATTTTGAAAGACATGGTTGCTTGTTGATATGCTTGAGTATTTAAGTCTCATGTCAAAACTAGACTATTGCTTTGAACCATATAAAAGTCCAAATGTCCATGCTATAAATAAAAGAATTTGAGGTGACATGTTAGGCAACATTCCACATCAAAAATTCTGTTTTTATCATTTACCTACTCGAGGACGAGCAGGAATTAAGCTTGGGGACGCTGATACGTCTCCAACGTATCTATAATTTTTTATTGTTCCATGTTGTTATACTATCATTCTTGGATGTTTTACAATCATTTATATCATTTTTGGGGACTAAACTATTGACATAGTGCCAAGTGCCAGTTGCTGTGTTTTGCATGTTTTTTACATCGTAGGAAATCAATATCAAACGGAGTCCAAACACCGCGAAACTTTTTAGAGAATTTTTATGGACCAGAACACCCAGGATGGGCCAGGGCAGCACCTGGGGGGTGCCCCGACGGGGGCACAACCCACCAGGGCGCGCCTGGGCCCCCAGGCGCACCCAGGTGGGTTGTGCCCACCTCGGTGGCCTCCCGCACCCCCTCTTCGCCCTATAAATTCACAAATATTCCAAAACCCCTCGGGGTAGCCCTAGATCAGAAGTTCCTCCGCTGCAAGGCTCTGTAGCCACTGAAACCAATCTAGACCCCGTTTCGACACCCTGCTGGAGGGGGTATCATCTCCGGTGGCCATCTTCATCATCCCGGCGGCCACCACGATGAGGAGGGAGTAGTCCACCCTCGGGGCTGAGGGTTTGTACCAGTAACTATGTGTTTAATCTCTCTCTCTCTCTCCCTCATGTTCTTGAGATGTCATGATCTTGATGTATCACGGGCTTTTTAATATAGTCGGATCATATGGTGTTTTCCCCTCTCTATCTTGTTGTGATGAATTGAGTTTTCCCTTTGAGATTTCGTTGTTACCGGATTGAATACTTTTATGGGTTTGAGAACACTTGATATATGTCTTGCAATTGAATACTCGTGGTGACAATGGAGTATCGTATTGATTCACTTGATATATGTTTTGGCATTCAACTCGCGGATCCCCGAGGTGACATTGGGGTAATCTATGCATAGGGGTTGATGCACGTTCTTGTCTTTGTTTCTCCGGTAGAAATCTTGGGGCACTCTTTGAAGTTCTTTGTGTTGGATTGAGTATTATGAATATGTTGCTTTGGTGTTATTTTAGTACGAACTCTAGGATAGATCGAACGGAAAGAATAGCTTTGTGTTATTTTAGTACAAACTCTTGAATAGATCAAACGGAAAGAATAGCTTTGAGGTGGTTTTGTACCTTACAAACAATTTATTCTTATGTTCTCCGCTACATAGGAACTTTGGAGTGATTCTTCATCGCACTTTGAGGGATGGTTATATGATCCAATTATATTAGCATTGTTGAGAGATTGCACTAGCGGAAGTACGGGCCCTAGGCCTTGTTTCTAAGCATTGAAATACCATTTTTGTGTCCGTTTACTATTTGCTACCTTGCTGTTTTTATTTATTCAGATTATAAAAATATATTTCTACCATCAATATTACACTTTTTCACCATCTCTTCGCCGAACTCTAGTGCACCTATACAATTTGCCATTGTATTGGGTGTGTTGGGGTCACAAGAGATTTCCTGTATTTGGTTGCAAGGTAGTTTGAGAGAGACCATCTTCATCCTACACCTCCCACGAATTGATAAACCTTAGGTCATCCACTTGAGGGAAAATTGCTACTGTCCTACGAAACTCTGCGCTTGGAGGCCCAACACGAGTCTACAAGAATAAAGTTGCGTAGTAGACATCATTATTCACTGTGATGTTTGGACCTCTCCGGTGCCTAGCAATTCGGGTTTATCATATTATCTCGTGATTTTAGATGATTTCTCTCATTTCACTTGGGCTTTTCTGTTACGCCGCAAATCAAATGTAGCTTCGACTCTTCATTCTTTTATGCTTATGTTGCTACACACTTGCATCACACCATTGCTCACCTCCAAACGGACAACGGAAAAGAATTTGATAATCTCGCCATTCGCAACCTTTTATCCACCCACGGCACTATTTTTCGTCTCACCTGTCCTTCACAGCAAAACGGTCGTGCCGAACGTGTTCTTCGCACACTTAATGAGATTGTTCGTGCTTTGCTTTTCCATGCACACATGCCTGCACGATTTTGGCCAGATGCTCTCGCTACTGCCACACTTCTTCCCAATATTCGGCCGTGCAAACCGCGGTGGAACTATACACCTCATCACCTCCTCTTTTGGTCTCCTCCATCCTATGACGATCTTCATGTCTTCGGATGCTTGTGTTATCCCAATATCACCGCCACCGTGCCACATAAACTCGCGCCTCGATCTCTTGCCTGTGTTTTCCTTGGGTATCAACCTAGCACCAAAGGTTTTCGCTGCTAAGACCCGGTGTCCCATCGTGTGTTCGTCTCGCGGCACGTTTAATTTGATGAGGTTCACTTTCCCTTTCAGCAGGCATCTTCGATTGCGTCGCCGTCTATGGATGCACCCTCTCGACGACCTCATGGTGCCGTTGAGCTCCACCCCGCCGCTTCTGCATGCGGCCCACCCGGCTGCTCGCTCGGCCTCGCCGTCCTCGGTAGGGACCCCGCCGCCGGTGCCCTCCCATGTCTCCTAGCCGGCCCAGGAGGAGCCGGCCTCATCTTCATCGGCTCAAGAGGCGCCGGCCTCGCCTTCATCATCTCAGGAGGCGTCGGCCTCCTCTTCGCTGGCTCAGGAGGAGCTGGCCTCTGCCGGTCTCTCGACACCCTCGTCGCCCCACTCGGCCGCCTCGATGGGCCACTCGACTGGGCCCTCGTCGCCCCACCCGGCTGCCTCGGTGGGTGATACGTCTCCGTCGTATCTACTTTCCAAACACTTTTTCCCTTGTTTTGGACTCTAACTCACATGATTTAAATGGAACTAACCCGGACTGACGTTGTTTTCAGCAGAATTGTCATGGTGTTATTTATGTGCAGAAACAAAAGTTCTCAGAATGACCTGAAACTCCACGAAACTTATTTTTGGAAAATATAAAAAGTATTGGCAAAAGAATCAAGGCCAGGGGGCCCACCACCTGTCCACGAGGGTGGGGGCGCGCCTGCCCCCCTGGGCGCGTCCCCTGCCTCGTGGGCCCCCTGGTGCTCCACCGACCTCAACTCCAACTCCATATATTCGTGTTCGGGGAGAAAAAAAATCAGAGAGAAGGATTCATCGCGTTTTACGATACGGAGCCGCCGCCAAGCCCTAAACTCTCTCGGGAGGGCTGATCTGGAGTCCGTTCGGGGCTCCGGAGAGGGGAATCCGTCGACGTCGTCATCATCAACCATCCTCCATCACCAATTTCATGATGCTCACCGTCGTGCGTGAGTAATTCCATCGTAGGCTTGCTGGACGGTGATGGGTTGGATGAGATTTATCATGTAATCGAGTTAGTTTTGTTAGGGTTTGATCCCTAGTATCCACTATGTTCTGAGATTGATGTTGCTATGACTTTGCTATGCTTAATGCTTGTCACTAGGGCCCGAGTGCCATGATTTCAAATATGAACATATTATGTTTTCATGAATATATGTGAGTTCTTGATCCTATCTTGCAAGTCTATAGTCACCTACTATGTGTTATGATCCGGCAACCCCGAAGTGACAATAATCGGGACCACTCCCGGTGATGACCATAGTTTGAGGAGTTCATGTATTCACTATGTGTTAATGCTTTGGTCCGGTACTCTATTAAAAGCACGCCTTAATATCCCTTCGTTTCCATTAGGACCCCGCTGCCACGGGAGGGTAGGACAAAAGATGCCATGCAAGTTCTTTTCCATAACACGTATGACTATATTTGGAATACATGCCTACATTACATTGATGAATTGGAGCTAGTTCTGTGTCACCTATGTTATGACTGTTACATGATGAACCGCATCCGGCATAATTCTCCATCACCGATCCAATGCCTACGAGCTTTTCACATATTGTTCTCCGCTTATTTACTTTTCCGTTGCTATTGTTACAATCACTACAAAACCCAAAAATATTACTTTTGCTATCGTTACCGTTACTTCCATATTACTTTGCTACTAAATACTTTGCCGCAGATATTGAGTTTTCCAGGTGTGGTTGAATTGACAACTCAATTGCTAATACTTGAGAATATTCTTTGGCTCCCCTTGTGTCGAATCAATAAATTTGGGTTGAATACTCTACCCTCGAAAACTGTTGCGATCCCCTATACTTGTGGATTATCAAGATATTTTCTGGCGCTGTTGCCGGGGAGCATAGCTCCATTCTTTGAGTCACTTGGGATTTATATCTGCTGGTCACTATGAGGAACTTGAAAGACGAGAAAACAAAAATGTATCCCTCAACTACGAGGGGAGGTAAGGAACTGCCATCTAGCTCTGCACTTGATTCACTTTCTGTTTTGAGTAAGCTTGCGACACCTAAACCTGCTTCTGCTATTAATTCTGGTATGTCGCATGTTATTGATGATGCCACTTCTACTATGCATGATACTTATGATGAAACTACTTTTATGCTTGATACTACTGTGCCACTTGGTGAATTTCTTGATGAACAACTTGCTAGGGCTAGAGAGAATGAAATTATTGAAACTGATAATATTGATCACAGTGATGATGAAGACTCTCCCCCTAATAAATATGAATTACCTGTTGCGCCTGAGGGCTATGTTATGGATGAAGAAACTAAAAGAGACTTTCTTGCTTGCAATGATAGAAGTGATCTTAAGAAATTATTAGCTAAGCTTAAACAAAAAAACTCTGAATGCTAGAATGAAATATGATCCTGCTTATGCTACTTCATCTATCTTTGTTACTGATAAGGATTATGAATTCTTTATTGATCCTGATATAATTACTTTGGTTGAATCTGATCCTTTCTATGGCTATGAATCAGAAATTGTAGTGGCACATCTTACTAAATTAAATAATATAGCCACCCAGTTCACTAATGATGAGAGAACTCGCTACTTTTATATCCTTAAAATATTCCGTTCTCATTAAAGGGTGATGCTAAGATATGGTTTAATTCTCTTGATCCCGGTTGTGTGCGTAGTCCCCAGGATATGATTTATTACTTCTCTGCTAAATATTTCCCTGCTCATAAGAAACAAGCTGCTTTAAGGGATATATATAATTTTGTGCAAATTGAAGAAGAGAGTCTCCCACGAGCTTGGGGGAGGCTTCTCCAATTACTTAATGCTTTGCCTGATTATCCTCTCAAGAAAAATGAAATACTTGATATCTTTTATAATGGACTAACCGATGCTTCCAGAGATTACCTGGATAGTTGTGCTGGTTCTGTTTCAGGGAAAGAACACTGGATGAAGCTGAAATTCTATTGAATAATATGTTGACCAATGAAAATAATTGGACACTTCCTGAGCCAACTCCTGAGCCTATTCCTAAACCAACTCTGAAGAAGTGGGGTGTTCTATTTCTCAGTCCTGAAGATATGCAAGAGGCAAAGAAATCTATGAAAGAAAAGGGTATTAAAGCTGAAGATGTTAAGAATTTACCTCCTATTGAAGAAATACATGGTCTTAATTTACCGCCTGTTGAAGAAATATATGATCTTAATCCATTACCTATTGAAGAAACTCATGGTCTTGATAACCCAACACAGGTAGTAAAGGTAAATTATCTCTATAGATACGACAAAGTTGAAATCCCTCCTACTAAGTTTGCTAGCCAATGTTTGGATGAATTTGATAACTTTATGGTTAAGCAAGAAGATTTTAATGCTTATTTTGGTAGACAATTAAAACAAAATGCTTATATGATTGAACACTTGAGTGATTATATGTCTAGAGTCAAAGGTGAACTTAAACTCATTAGTAAACATGCTTGTATGGTCACCACTCAAGTAGAACAAGTACTTAAAGCTCAGAATGATTTGCTCAATGAATTGAATAGTAAGATTAATGACTATGCTGTTAGAGTGGCTACTAGAACCGGTAAAATGACTCAGGAACCTTTGTATCCTGAAGGCCATCCTAAGAGAATTGAGCAGGACTCTCAGAGAAATAATTTAGATGCACCTAGTCCTTCTAAAAAGAAGAAAAAAATGATAGGACTTTGCATGCTTCTAGTGAACCTGTTGTAGACACACCTGAGAATCCCAATGACATTTCTATTTCTGATGCTGAAACACAATCTGGTAATGAACATGAACCTAGTGATAATATTAATGATGATGTTCATGATGATGCTCAACCTAGCAAAGACAATGATGTAGAAATTGAACCTGCTGTTGATCTTGATAACCCACAATCAAAGAATCAACGTTATGATAAAAGAGACTTTGTTGCTAGGAAACACGGTAAAGAAAGGGAACCATGGGTTCAGAAACCCATGCATTTTCCTCCCAAGCCATCCAAGAAAAAGGATGATGAGGATTTTGAGCGCTTTGCTGAAACGATTAGACCTATCTTTTTGCGTATGCATTTGACTGATATGCTCAAAATGAATCCTTATGCTAAGTATATGAAAGAAATTGTTACTAATAAAAGAAAGATACCGGAAGCTGAGATTTCCACCATGCTTGCTAATTACACTTTTAAGGGTGGAATACCAAAGAAACTAGGAGATCCAGGAGTACCCACTATACCATGCTCCATTAAAAGAAATTATGTTAGAACTGCTTTATGTGATCTTGGAGCCGGTGTTAGTGTTATGCCTATCTCTTTATATCGTAGAGTTGATTTGAATAAGTTGACACACACTGAAATATCTTTGCAAATGGCTGATAAATCAACTGCTATACCTGTCGGTATTTGTGAGGATGTGCCTGTTGTGGTTGCAAACGTTACTATTTTAACGGACTTTTTTATTCTTGTTATTCCCGAGGACGATAGTATGTCTATTATTCTTGGAAGACCCTTTTTGAATACTGCAGGGGCTGTTATTGATTTCAACAGAGGCAATGTCACTTTTCATGTTAATGGTAATGAGCACACGATACACTTTCCGAGGAAACAACCTCAAGTTCATAGTATCAATTCTATTGGAAAAATTCAATCGATTATTTTTGGAGGTTTTGAATTTCCTCTTCCTACTGTCAAGAAGAAATATGATATTCTTATTATTGGGGATGTGCATATCCCCATTGAGTTAACATAGTGTTATTCAAAAAGTTTCTGGTTCCATGTTATTCGGAATGAGTTTGTTAACAAGACTTGATCAACCTTGTTAGTGGATTCCTTTTGATGATCATGAGATGGATGAAGTTAGAAGCACAACCTTCTGTACCCTCTCTCTACTTTCTGTTATTTAGTCGAAATAAAGTAAAAATATTATTTTTTTGTCTGTTTGCTGAATTAACCGTGCAATATAAAAATACCCGGAAAATAAAAGTTCTCCAATGCCCTGCCAATTTAATATGATTTTTTTCTGGAATTCACCTGGCCACGAGGGTCCAGGGCGCGCCCCCCTGCCTCATGGGCCCATGGTGGCTCCCCTCCACTTATTCCTGCACCCACACACTTCTTCTTCCTCCCAAAAAAATCACCATCCAGCTCAAGCACGAGTTCTAGCTCATTTTGCTGCGATTTTCGATCTCCTTGCTCAAAGCACCTCTCACAAAACTGCTTTGGGGGATTGTTCCTTGGTATGTGACTCCTCCATTAGTCCAATTAGTTTTTGTTCTAGTGCTTTATTCATTGCGAATTTGTGCTGCCTAGGTGACCATGTTCTTGAGCTTGCATGTCAAATTTATATGGTTCCAAGTAGTTCTAATGCATGATATAGTCTCTAGACACTTGTAGGAGTAGTTGCTATCAATTTTGTTAAGCTTGGTTCACTTTTATTTGAAGTTACTAAAAATTTCAGAAATGTTGCAGAGGAAGAAATATGTTTAGGAAAATGTACCAAGGTGGTTCTTCAAGGAAGCAAGGATCCAGGCTTGCAATGCGTGATGCTGATGATGAGCCACCAAGGAACGCTCCAGTGCGGCCTTGTGAATGGCCTTCAGAGGACTTCATGGATCGAGCAGGAATCAAGGAAGAATTTAACGCATATTTGCGTAACGCCGATCTTGTGAGCTTCGAGGCAGAAAAGTGCCGCCAGTACCACTATCTCACTAGTTCCTTTGTGAGGAGGTTTGAATTTTCATCTTCACGCAATTCTCAAACTTTCCTGTTTGATCTTTATGAAAAATCTTATACTATGGACTTAGAGGATTTTACCACTGCTTGCAAACTTCCACAATGGGGTAGTGCTAGTGAACCTTGCAAATCTGAATTTAGAGATTTTCTTGCTGGTATAACTGTGGGGGAATCTAGAGATATAGCCCAAGCTACCAAAGGGAGCATTCATTTTCCTGCTATACATTATTTTGCTCTCTTCATAGATAGGTGCATAAATGGTAAAGATGAAGCATGTCATATGTGTGTCCCTGACCTCAGTGTTCTCAGGAGTGTTGTGTTAGGAGATAAATCTTATAATTTGGGAGCCATTGTTGCACGTAGGTTGCATCATAATAGATTTAATGGAGATTTCTTTGGTGGAATTTATGCCACCCGCTTAGCAGATTTTCTTGGTGTAACCATACGTGATGATGATATTGAATTGCCTCCTACTTATCAATACTTTAATGCTATGGTTCACCATCAGTTTGTTGATAGGAATGAACCGCCTCTCCAGTACCGACTAACCTTTGACAGGCGTCACGCCGTCATATTGTTCTCCCTGCTCCTGCTCTCTTTGACTTTTAGGCAAAAGGGAGACATTTTATAACCAGAGAGGAGGCAAATGAGTACGAAAGGAGGACGAGGGCAGCTCACCTCCAAGCTGCAGCCCACGATGCAATAGCCGCTGCATCTCAGTACGACCCCAACTACAACTTTGGATATCCGCCAGGCCATCTGTGGCAATAGACCAACTTAGGCCAAAAGCCTAAGCTTCGGGGAGTATGTATTTCCCACCGACAGTACATTTATGTTTACACACTCATTGCTAGATGTCGGTGCTCATACTTTTTCACTGTACTATCCATGCTAGTTTATTTTCTTTTTATGCTTTCTTCTTGTGTGTTTGAAAAACCTTAAGAAAAACAAAAAAAAATTAGTAATAGCTTTAGATAGTTTACCTTTCTTGTTGTAGTAGTAATAATTAAAAAGAAAACCCAAAAATATTTCCCGTTCTTCTTTTGCTTGTTGGGAACTTTTCCATGTAAATAGTTTTTATTTCTTTACTTTTCTTTAGGGGTCGTTAGGAGAAGACCATAATTAAATTGTTTAAGTGGCTTTTATATGCATTATTGTTGATTTAACCAAGAGCCCATATTGCCTTGTCTTCTCCTGTTTATTGAATGCTCGCAGATTTCAGCTTAGTCCAATGCACGTGCA
>LR880970.1:10113290-10137150 GCA_904067115.1 Aegilops sharonensis | reverse complement strand
CGACAGTACATTTATGTTTACACACTCATTGCTAGATGTCGGTGCTCATACTTTTTCACTGTACTATCCATGCTAGTTTATTTTCTTTTTATGCTTTCTTCTTGTGTGTTTGAAAAACCTTAAGAAAAACAAAAAAAAATTAGTAATAGCTTTAGATAGTTTACCTTTCTTGTTGTAGTAGTAATAATTAAAAAGAAAACCCAAAAATATTTCCCGTTCTTCTTTTGCTTGTTGGGAACTTTTCCATGTAAATAGTTTTTATTTCTTTACTTTTCTTTAGGGGTCGTTAGGAGAAGACCATAATTAAATTGTTTAAGTGGCTTTTATATGCATTATTGTTGATTTAACCAAGAGCCCATATTGCCTTGTCTTCTCCTGTTTATTGAATGCTCGCAGATTTCAGCTTAGTCCAATGCACGTGCATTATTATTATTATTATTATTCACATCGTTCGGTCGTGCAAGTGAAAGACAATTATGACGATATATGATGGACTGATTGAAATGGGAGAAGCTGGTATGAACTCGACCTCTCTTGTTTTTGTAAATATGATTAGTTCATCGTTCCTGATTCAACATATTATGAATAAACATGTTTGCAATGACAATTAGAGATTATAGTTACTTATGCCATGCTTAATTAGCTAGGAGCTTATAATGGTTTACCTTGCGTGCCAACATGTTATTAAAATGGTTGTGATGTGGTATGATAGGGTGGTATCCTCCTTTGAATGATTCGAGTGACTTGACTTGGCACATTTCCACGCATGTAGTTGAAACAAATCAACATAGCCTCCACGATATTTATGTTCATGGTGGATTATATCCTACTCATGCTTGCACTCAATGTTCATTAATTTTAATGCATGTTCATGACTGTTGTCGCTCTCTAGTTGGTCGCTTCCCAGTCTTTTGCTAGCCTTCAATTGTACTAAGTGGGAATACTGCTTGTGCATCCAATCCCTTAAACCCCAAAGTTATTCCATATGAGTCCACCATACCTTCCTATATGCGGTATCTACCTGCCGTTCCAAGTAAATTTGTATGTGCCAAACTCTAAACCTTCAAATGAAATTCTGTTTTGTATGCTCGAATAGCTCATGTATCAACTAGGGCTGTCCATATCTTCCATGTTATGCGGGTTATTCTCAAGAGGAGTGGACTCCGCTCCTCACTCACGAGAAAGTGGTTGGTCACCGGGATGCCCAGTCCCATGCTTTATGCAAATTAAATCAAAATAATTGCAAACAAAACTCCCCCTGGGACTGTTGTTAGTTGGAGGCAAGCTTCAAAATATCGGATATCGGGTTCGTATCGGTTTGCCTTTAACATATCAGATGTCAGATATCGGGTGATATATCGGACGATATGTAGACATATCAGTGAAAATATGTGTAGTTGTTTTTCGTTATTCTTGTTCAAACCATTTATTTTTAGTAAAACAAAATGTATGATGCCAAAAATTTAACATAACACTTTAAGATTATTAGTTTATTAACTTGTCGATTAAGAAACTATTAAGGAAAGTTGCACAAAATGCTTACTCTATGATTGAAAATAGTACGATATATATTCATTTGTACGAAACATTTTGCATGTCTTTCATAATATATAATGAAGTCGTAAATGCATAATCTAATTTCACTGCTATCTAATAAATAATTGTTGTTGTCTACATATCGTCCTATATCAGTGGACATATCGGGCCAGATATCGGCCATATCGGTCAATATTTCGGTCCATATCGGATGATATGTTGGAAAATGATATTTGCAAAATGATATGTTATGTTTATATCGGTGGAGGCTCAAAAGTGATATATCGGCCTATATATCGGTCATATCGGCCTAGATTTAAAAGCTTGGTTGGAGGCACTCGTTGTTTCGAGCAAGCCATGGATTGATGCTTGTTGGTGGAGGGGGAGTATAAACTTTACCATTCTATGTTGGGAACCGCCTATAATGTGTGTAGCATGGAAGATATCGCCATCTCTTGGTTGTTATGTTGACAATGAAAGTATGCCGCTCAAAATATTATTTATCTCTGTTTCAAAAATCGAGCTCTGGCACCTCTACAAATCCCTGCTTCCCTCTACGAAGGGCCTACCTATTTACTTTCATGTTGAGTCATCACCCTCTTATTAAAAAGCACCAGCTGGAGAGCACCGCTGTCATTTGCATCCATTACTATTAGTTTATATTGGGTATGACTATGACTTGATCTCTTTTACCATGAATTACAATGTCTAGTCAATCCTTGATCTTTAAAGGTGCTCTGCATTTATGTTTTGCGGTCTTAGAAAGGGCTAGCGAGATACCATCTTGTTATATCATATTATGATTATTTTGAGAAAGTGTTGTCATCCGAGATTTATTATTATTGCTCGCTAGTTGATTATGCCATTGATATGAGTAAACATGAGACCTAAGAGTTATTGTGAATGTGGTTAGTTCATAATCTTCGCTGAAAACTTGAATGCTGGCTTTACATATTTACAACAACAAGAGCAAACAGAGTTTGTAAAAGTTTTTCTTTATCACTTTCAGTTTATCAACTGAATTGCTTGAGGACAAGCAAAGGTTTAAGCTTGTGGGAGTTGATATGTCTCCGTCGTATCTACTTTTCCAAACACTTTTGCCCTTGTTTTGGACTCTAACTTGCATGATTTGAATGGAACTAACCCGGACTGACGCTGTTTTCAGCAGAATTGCCATGGTGTTATTTATGTGCAGAAACAAAAGTTCTCGGAATGACCTGAAACTCCACGGAACTTATTTTTGGAAAATATTAAAAATATTGGCGAAATAAACAAGGCCAGGGGGCCCACCACCTGTCCACGAGGGTGGGGGCGCGCCTGCCCCCCTGGGCGCGTCCCCTGCCTCGTGGGCCCCCTGGTGCTCCACCGACCTCAACTCCAACTCCATATATTCGTGTTCGGGGAGAAAAAAATCAGAGAGAAGGATTCATCGCGTTTTACGATACGGAGCCGCCGCCAAGCCCTAAACTCTCTCGGGAGGGCTGATCTGGAGTCCGTTCGGGGCTCCGGAGAGGGGAATCCGTCGATGTCATCATCATCAACCATCCTCCATCACCAATTTCATGATGCTCACCGCCGTGCGTGAGTAATTCCATCGTAGGCTTGGTGGACGGTGATGGGTTCGATGAGATTTATCATGTAATCGAGTTAGTTTTGTTAGGGTTTGATCCCTAGTATCCACTATGTTCTGAGATTGATGTTGCTATGACTTTGCTATGCTTAATGCTTGTCACCAGGGCCCGAGTGCCATGATTTCAGATCTGAACCTATTATCTTTTTCATGAATATATGTGAGTTCTTGACCCTATCTTGCAAGTCTATAGTCACCTACTATGTGTTATGATCCGGCAACCCCGAAGTGACAATAATCGGGACCACTCCCGGTGATGACCATAGTTTGAGGAGTTTATGTATTCACTATGTGTTAATGCTTTGGTCCGGTACTCTATTAAAAGGAGGCCTTAATATCCCTTAGTTTCCATTAGGACCCCACGCCACGGGAGGGTAGGACAAAAGATGTCATGCAAGTTCTTTTCCATAAGCACGTATGACTATATTCGGAATACATGCCTACGTTACATTGATGAATTGGAGCTAGTCCTGTGTCACCCTATGTTATGACTGTTACATGATGAACCGCATCCGGCATAATTCTCCATCACCGATCCAATGCCTACGAGCTTTTCACATATTGTTCTCCGCTTATTTACTTTTTCGTTGCTACTGTTACAATCACTACAAAATCCAAAAATATTACTTTTGCTATTGTTACTGTTACTTCCATATTACTTTGCTACTAAATACTTTGCTGTAGATATTGAGTTATCCAGGTGTGGTTGAATTAACAACTCAACTACTAATACTTGAGAATATTCTTTGGCTCCCCTTGTGTCGAATCAATAAATTTGGGTTGAATACTCTACCCTCGAAAACTGTTGCGATCCCCTATACTTGTGGGTTATCAGTGGCCCGCTCGGCCGGGTCCTCGGCTCCTTTAGTCGGGCCTTCGGCCTCCTCTTTGGCCGAGTCCTTGGATGGCTCTTCGGAGGCTTCTTCGACCGGCCCTGCGGTTTCTCCATGGCCTCCTCCTGCGGCCTCGCCCGAGTCGTCGCCCTCGCCGGTTGCGCCCGATGTCGAGGTTCCTCGCCGTCGTGGTCCTCGTCCGCCTCCTCCGCCGCCTCATCATTCTATGGTGACGCATGCCAAGGATGGGATCCGACAGCCGGACCCGCGCTACCACAACCTCTGCGTCACGACGATCTCTCCAGTACCGCGCTCGGTGCGCTCTACGTTGAGTAATCCGCACTGGCTCGCTGCCATGCGTGTTGAGTATGATGCCCTTGTCACCAACCGGACTTGGACTTTGGTCCCTCGTCCTCCTGGCGCCAACGTCATCTCCGGCAAGTGGGTTTTTCGGCATAAACTCCTCCCGGATGGCTCCCTCGACAGGTACAAGGCTCGTTGGGTCGTTCGCGGATTTGCTCACCGTGCCGGTGTTGACTTCTCGGAGACCTTTTCTCCTGTCGTTAAATCCGCCACGATCCGCGTCGTCCTCCAGCTGGCTGCTTCTCGACGATGGTCTGTACATCAGCTCAACATCAACAACGCTGTTTTGTACGGACATCTCCAGGAGCGTGTTCTCTGTCAGCAGCCCGCCGGCTTTGTCGACCCACAACGACCGGATGACGTCTGCCTGTTATCCCAGTCTCTCTACGGCCTGAAACAGGCCCCTCGTGCATGGTACCAACACATCACAGCGTTCCTCACCGCTCTCGGTTTTCGCACCACATCCGACACGTCGTTATTCGTGCTACATCGAGCCGATCATGTCGCCATGCTCCTTCTGTATGTTGATGATATTGTCATCACTGCATCACGAGAGGACATGCTTTGCGACATCATTGGTCATCTTGGCTCCGAGTTTCGCCTGAAGGACATGGGTGTGTTGCACTTCTTCCTCGGTATTAATGTGCGACGTGATGTTTCCGGGTTCTTCCTTCATCAAGGGCAGTATGCTCTTGACCTGTTGGATCGTGCTGGCATGACCGACTGCAAGCCGGCTGCTACACCCGCCAAGGCCAAGCCGAAGCTTTCTGCCATAGTTGGACAGCCTGCCACCAATGCCGCTCTCTACCGCAGTATCATTGGCGCACTTCAGTACCTTACGCTCACCAGACCAGACAATCAGTTTGTGGTGCATCAAGTTTGCTTGCATATGCACTCACCCCGTGATGTTCAATGGTCGCTGGTTAAGCGTATTCCTCGATACATCCGTGGCACGCCGACTTATGGTCTTCGTTTGCGTGCTTCCGCCTCCGCCGAGCTTTTCGCCTATACGGATGCAGACTGGGCTTGCTGTCCAGACACTTGACGATCCACGTCGGGCTGCTGTGTCTTCTTTGGCGACTCGCTTGTCTCATGGTCCTCTAAGCGGCAGCCCACCGTCTCCCGCTCGAGTGCCGAGGCTGAGTATCGCGCTGTTGCCAATGTCGTCGCTGAGACTTGTTGGCTGCATCACCTACTTGGTGAACTTCGGGTTCCTATCCCAAAGGCTACGGTGGTTCTTTGTGATAATGTTTCGGCCACGTATCTCGCTGCCAATCCGGTGCTGCATAAGCGCACCAAACACATCGAACTAGATGTGCACTTCGTCCGCGAGAAGGTCCAGTTGGGTCAANGTGGATCCCGGCCCTTGCCGGCGGGAGGGCTCTGTTTTTAGATGTTTCTTCAACTTTTGCTAGGGTTTGTATCTTGCTCAGGAAGACGAGACGACGGTGGCTCCCTTAAGATGGAATAAGGTTCTCCCCGCCTAGCCCCAGTTCTGATGGTGTATCTAGCATCATCGATGAGCGTGTGGAGGTGTGTCTCCAGCGGATCTGTCCTTGGTGGATTTTCTTGGATCTGGTCGTAGTTCGTCTGCGTTTGTGTTTCTTCAGGTTGGATCCTTCAAATCTATGCTACTCTTCATCGGTGACGGTTGCTGTTCTACTGCGCTGGTCCTATGGGGCCTTAGCACGATGACTTCCCGACTGTCTGCTACAACAAGTTTTGAACGACTCCTATCTCGCGGCCAATCCGGTGCAGCATAAGCGCACCAAACACATAGAACTCGATGTGCACTTCGTCCGCGAGAAGGTCCAGTTGGGTCAGCTATGTGTCCTTCACGTCCCGACTACCCAATAGTTTGCCGACATTATGACCAAAGGGTTGCCAACCACTACATTCCAGAAGTTTCGTTCCAATCTTTGCATCGCCGATAGTGATGCTTTGACTGCAGGGGTATGTTGAACGTGACATATCTGTAATTATCTCCAATTGATCTTCCTATGATCTCTAGCCTTGTATAGCTTGACTCCTAGAGATATGGTAGGGTTAGTTGGCTTGTCACGCAAGACATCACCTGTATATATATTGTAACTAACTCCGATGAATACAATTGAGTTGCATCCAATACCTTTCTACTCCCTCAATAGTTATAATCCTGAGTGGAAGAATTAGAACTTTGGTTCTAATCAGAACTTGTGGTAGTCTAGTCCTTGTTGCTGGAAGTTAAAACCTGTCGTCCTCAGACCATGATCCCAATACATCTACCAGGAGCAAGGCACACCTTGAGTCACTTGCATGCTCATCTGATGAGCCTAACCTGGAAGGAATGACTGGTTCAAGCCCCCCCTAGAGCTAGAGTAAGGAGGGTGCTTAAGAAGGATGCGATTCTAGACGGGGTTTGGGCAAGTTGGGTGGGGGAGGGTGTTGAAACCCCTAACTACATCTAGTGGGCATTTTCATGGTTGGTACAAACATCCAAACATGCTTGTGGGCTTCACCCGAACTTCGAAATACAACGTCTCATGATTATGTACTTCATGTCACGTGCTCGAAAAATCCAACAACTGTTTTTAGCAAGTGGTAACGTACAACAGTTTGTATCATGATCCGTTTAGAGGCGAGGGATGAGGGTTATGCCGTGCAATCGCACAAGGGCATGCGCATATAGATCGACCTCAACCGATGACCCACAGGTGATGTGTCCGCGACTCATTAAAGGCTGAATATTTGTTCAACCGGAGGTGATGTTTCCGTCGATAGCGAGATGCCTTAGGTGTTTTCGACAAGCTAAGATCTACCGACTCAGTCTCTTGGAGGGCCTCAGGCCGGGCCTCTTCCTTAAACTACGAATATGACAAGCCCGAGCCCGGCCCGGCCCAGATATCGGGCTTAAAATATAGGCCAGGCCCGGCCCGTGGGCAAGGTCCGGGTCGGGCTGCCCATGACCAGAGTATAGTGCGAGCGCACCCACTCCCCTCCCTTTTCCCGCCCTTTTTATTCCCCACCTCCTCTCCCCGACTCCAGAAGCTTCCTCCGACTCCCTGCTCCTTGCCACGCACCGCCACCGCCACCGCCGGCGAAGAGGAGAAGGGCGAGGGGGGGAGGATGGGGACCCGACATATACCGCTGCCTTGCCTGTACGAGCTCCTCCTCGGCAAAGGTGACTTGGCCCCCTAACCTGACCGACCGCCGCCGGTTGTACGGCTCCCCCCTCCGGCCGTCTCATCATTTCACTCGCTTGTTTTGCAGAGCGCGACCGTTGGTCGCCGGAGGCCAGGTTCATCGAAGCCGCCCACAACGGCGACGTCGGCAAGATCAAGAGTAAGTGCCGCCTTTCACCAGATCCCCACGCCCCTCCCTCTCCCTCCCTGGCGTCCCGCGTCAGTGAGCTCGCTAGATCTGGCCAGGGGCTAGGGTTTAGCTGCTCTTCCTTCTCGATCTGGCTGTGGATTACGGCTCCGGGATGCCAATTTCGGTCGTGATTTATAGGTTTCACTGCTCGGATTTGGGGGCAAATCGGGGGTTTCGGACCGAATTCTTGGCCCCCTTCCTAAGAATCAGTGGCGATTTCTTTCTGATTCAGATTACAGTACACAGATACTACGTCCTTGCCATGATTCCTGACTAAAAGTGCCCCCTTTTTTTGTCTCAACTGCAGAGATTGCAAAGGAGCTGGACGTCCACGGGCACGGGATCCCGGTGACGGTGGCCAACACCACCTACATGGGCATGAACGCCCTCCACGCCGCTGCCGGCTGCGGCAGCTTCTCGGTCTTCCAGTATCTCGTGGAGGAGGTCAAGATGGATGTCGACTTGCCTGACACCACTCAGCGTACATTCAGGCCTTTCTGATCCTAATATAAGCACATTTAGTTTTATGACTTTATCATCAACTTCAGCTGAGCTGTGAGTTTCTTAATGCTAGAGTTTACACCCGTGGCGCATGCCGTCACCAATGGCAACCTTCCCGCCGTGAAGTACCTCATTGATCATGGCGCTGATCTGCATCAGCAACGTGCAAAGGGAAACATCACTCTTCTTCATGCAGCCGCAGTTCATGGTATGAAAAGGAACTTCACTTGATTGTTAGTACTTACTTTAGCATCCCTTGTTTTCTGCTGGACCCACCATGGTGATAAAAATGGATTTACTTTACCAGGAGCTAGACTAAGCTAGCCTAATAATTTTTTTTCCTGTTGCCATACATTAAGAGTAGCCTCCTGATCTTATTTGCTTCTCATGTTCATCGGTGTCTGAATAGTGATCGATCTTATGAGTTAGCCTTCTCATAGGAGTGATAACTGGCTTTCACAGCATTTCTTCATATGTATTGAAATAAGAGTGCTCTAGGTTGGAGAAATAAAAAGTGCAGCTTCTAGGGACTCTAAAGCGCTTCCATGAGACAGATGGACTTCTAGGTGTTGGCTGATTCCTAATTCCCCGCTCTCAGATATGTATGTAAAGATTCCACATGTCATCGTATTGCTACCAATCTTGTTAGTCTAGCCATTGGAACTAGTTTCCTGAGAAATGTTCATCTACTTTACCGCCTTCTTATGTTGACTGATTATGGTCATTCTTTCTGTATGCCTATTTAGAGAAATGTGAACCAACAAAAATCCTTCCCCCATTAGTTATTTAAACTTCGCCGAGCAAAAATGTTTTGTTCATGTCATGTATCAGTAATAGTATTATGACCCTTTTCTTCTTTTCTTCAGGGTACTCTGAAATAGTAAAGTTTCTTCTTGCAAGGGGAGCTGATGTCAATGCAGTATCAGATCTTGGGACAGCCCTCACGGATGCTGCTATTAGAGGATTTCCTAGTATTGTCAAGACCCATTTGGAGCACAATGCAGATGTACTATCCAAATTATTTGTTGATATGCTCTCTTTTAACTCCAATTCCCCCTTTTGCTTGGTTTTTGCTACTTTCTCCAATTGTTCCTACCTGTAGCTGATGGCTTTTTTTGGTTGGTGACTAACTATGCCATGCCAAAAGTTAGGCAAGCTGGTTACTCGTTCAGTTCACAGCCACACTTGTGCCAAGATTCCTTTTCTACAAGTTGGGTCCCATGTGTCACTGACTAAAAAAGGTGTGGTAGGATTCACTTAGGCTTGGCAAAGTATGACACTTATTTTATCATCTTATCTTAGACATGTTTTGCAAAATAATGTGGCAAATATCATCAACCTTCGCAAACCAACCAAACAGGCCCTGCTATTGCTGTCAATGTGTGAGCCAGAGTAGGCATGGTGGGACCAGTCTGAAAAATTAATGGGAGCAAGCGGACATAAGACTATATTGATATATTATATTCCCTCCATCCCATATTATTACAACCAATATGTGAGTATATGGTTGTAATGAAATCTTATATTATGGGACAGAGGGAGTATATTCTTATGAAAGAAGTATCCTCTCAGCTCTTTTTCCCCAAACAATTTCCATCTTTTTGTTGGAACTGTCATATTTTGGCACGAAAATGAAGTTCTTTATTTTTTTTCCAGCCCAACAAGGCTAGTTGTCAGTTTGGACTTTTAAGCATGGCATTACAAAATCTTCTGTATCCTGTGTGAAGTTATTGATTCAGGTATAGTATCCTCTGCTTATAATGCAGCAGGAATGCTGGATTTCTATAGACTGATGTTTGATTTAGCTATCTTTGTATTACCTACTTGAAAACCATATGATTGGCATGTCTTTTATACTTGGATCTGATAGGGTGGAGCTAATGTCAGTGGTGATAGTCCTCGGGATAATCTTTTGGTAAAGGCTGCAGAGAAGGGCTTAACTGAAGCTATCAAGTGCTTGTTGGAAGCTGGTGCAAACCCAAATGTTCCTAACACAGTAAGAATGCTCTTTTTGTCAAATTCTTGTGTCTATCTTGGCTTTGTAATTTCAGTAGACTTGTCCTATACAGATATGCTACAACGGTATGAGTTATGATGTCAGTACAACTAGATGATGCTATCCGTAAAATTAAAATAAAAGGCTGTTCTAAGTTACCTTTTTTTTGCATACGCTTGCTACTGTTTCACCTTGTCCCCTTCGTTCCATGTCTTTAATTTGGTCAGATATACATAGATGTGCCGCACTAGCACTACGTCGACCTATTATGATGGTAGTGAATCAATATGGACATATGGTTTGCATATCATGTCTAGAATATAGCTTATTTCTTCATGTTGAGTATTGCCTTTCTAAAGCTTTCGTTGTTCCTCAACAGTTTGGTAGACTGCCAATAGAGTTGGCTGCTGAGTATGGTACACGGGAAGATGTTGAGATTCTCTTTCCGTTCACCTCGCCCATTTCAACTGTGGCAAATTGGAGCGTTGATGGAATCATTAGTCATGTGAAGATGGAAATCAAGCAACTAGAGGTATGCCACTGCAATTTTTCTTGCATACCCTTGGCAATTTTGGTGCACGTTAACTCTCTTGAGTGTGTTGGCGTTAAGTCCATGTTTAACTAACACTCGTAGATCTGGAACTGCCAAAGTTTAGCCTCCTACTCGAGACTCGTCAAATGCGCATGTGTTTCCTTGCACCTGCTTTGCTGCCTAAGCTCTGTTCCTGAAAATCATTTTATTTAGATGATGTTAAAAATAACAGGTAGTTAATCGAAAGTGCTCAACTGAGCTCGAGCACATAGCAGCTCGTTATCTCTCCTGTTGCTTCTGTGCAAGATTCGAACAGGCCAGTGTATAAGCGGTTGTATTCCAAGTAGTAGTATTTGTCTCATTAATGTGATGCGTGGCCCATTATGGCTCAGCATTTATTAAGCCTGTTGCCATCACGTAGAGTCGGGACAGATGGATATCTAACGAGCTGGGCCATTTTCTTCCGATTCTGAGCCTTCTACCACCCGTCCCTCGCCGCCAACTGTTCCTTGTCTCAGAATCAAAACAGGGCACGTATTTGATCCTAAACAATTTCTGTCTACAGCACACATGAGTGACACTGGTTACACTGCCACGTACGAATAGGACATGAAGTGTTAGATGCACATCAACCCTCATTTCAGTCCAAAATACACGCACCAAATCAGTCCCATTGAGCCATAAAGATCAAATTCCAGCATCAAATTATCTGTCCACACAGTAAATAGAGGATCATCACACCACAAATAACAATTGCGGCACAGATCCCACCACAATATAGGAATCCTGCAGATAACGAGCTCATATATGCTCGTGACCAGAAACTTTGCGTCCGTAGCCAATTCATTTTTAATAGCTCTCTTTGTTTCCCGTCTGCGTAGCATGCGAGAACTGGGATTTTCAAATCTCGCATTCATTCAAACAGTTTCTTGTATCCATCTTCACCTTAACATCTTCGCTAGAGTACCGTTTCCCCCTCACACGCATCAGACCTCTAATATATACCTGATTCAAGTTATTATGAGTTAACCAGGATGACAATTTTGTGCAAGAGAGGGTGTCTGGCCTGAAACGACAAGCAGATGAGGCATTCAAAAAGCAGGATTATCTAAATGCATCAGTGCTCTATACATAGGTACATTGCCGGACTGTTTATTCTTTGTAGGCTGGTGATAAAGCCATGAAACATTTTCCTCCATTACAATTTAGTTGATTTATCATTGACATTGATTGATCTGGGCAATGCGTAAAAGTGATCTGTTACTTTGGCATGCACATCTTGTTGCATATGCGGAGTGTTAGCCAAGATTGGAGAAGTTTCATACCTATGGCTATTGGTAACAAAAATAACAGAGACATCATGTTAGAAAGTAAAATAAGATCTGAAACACATTAATCTTGGTCTTCCATTCCATTGCATGGAGTTTGAGGTGGTTTGTTGCTCTTTTCTCACAGTTTCGTGTTTCAGTCCTTGTATGTGTGGAACAAATGACAAATTTGCGTCCTAAACCAAGCAGCGTTTCTAGAATGTGGCAATGGCACTGCAATTTTTAACTGTTTTTTTTTTGAGGGAAACAGCAGGACTCTGCTGCGTATTTTTATTGATTTTCAAATAAATGATACAAAAGGTCTTTGCAAAAGAAAATAAGCTATACAGAAAAAGCACAACCTAGGAAAACAAAGACACAATACAACAGCAGCAACAACAGGAGTATCATTTCATACAGGGTAGGAGTATCAACCAGTTAACTCAAACAAAAGCCTTCACCCAGTTTTCTAATCCATGGTATTCTTACCGCTTTGCTCTGAATGTTAGCCACTTGATTTCCTCTTTGAATTTTCTTCTGCATGCATATAGGCTGGGTGTAATGTATTTGAAGATGTAATCGTTGCGGGTGGTCCAGATTGCCCAAGTCACCAGAATTATGATTTCCAGGGAAAATGGCAGATTTAGCAATTGCTTCAGTTGATTAATTTCTTCTTGAATGCCTTGTCCAGCAGGGGTCCAAGTTGGGCAGATGTAGTTCCAACATAATTTTGCAAAAGGGCATGTGAAGAAGAGGTGTGTCCTTGTTTCAAGGATCTGCATGCTGCACAAGACGCAAGTATAATCCTGTATAAAGAAGTTTTTACGTAGGAGTAGTGCGAGTGTTTAACCTGTCATTCACCAATAGCCAGAAGTGAATCTTGTGTTTGAGTTGGCAGCATGTGCTCCATAGCCATCTCAAAACTGGAAGAGTGTCGGTTGCAGGCATTAGGATTTTATAAACCTTTGAGACTGTATAATGCTGCGCTCCAGCTGGTAATTGCCAATGGTCTGGGCCATCGTTGAGCTCAAGTCTGTGACAAAGTTCTTCGAGGGCTTGAAACTGTGTAAAGGCCTCCTCTGACAGTGGTAGATGAAAGAGATCTGGAAGTTCCTCTGTATGATACATGTCAGCGACAGAAATATTTTGCTTCCAAGCAAAAGAGTGCAAGTGGGGCCAGAGTTCAGTCTTGGGGGTACCATCCCAAGTGTCATTCCAAAAGTCTAGTGTTTGGCCATTGTTCATGTTGACAGAAACGTGCTGCTTATAGATTGGGAAGAGCTTCATGCAGTCTCTCCACCAAAATGAACATTGTTGCAGCTGATTTGTATGGAAGCCTTGCTGATAGTATACTTCCCACACTAGATTCACCCAGGGTATGTTATGATGATTAATGAACTTATGAACCATCTTCGATAGCAGGCATGTATTTTGTGTGGACATGTTCAAAATTCCGAGGCCTCCTCTATCCTTTGGACGACATATCATATCCCAGGAAGCTAGAGGAGGATTTTTCTTTTCCAAATCTTTCCCTCTCCAGAAAATATGCCTCCTGTATTTGTCTATTTGCTCAATAATCCCTTTGTAAAGGAGCAGGCAACTCATTATGAAGGTGGGTAGGGAGGAGAAGACAGCATTGACCATGAGGAGTCTGCCATCATAACTCAAGAATTGGGAGCAACCACTGAGTCTGTTCTGTATTCTTTCAATCAGGTACATGAAAAATTCCATCCTTGGTTTGGTGAAACTGAGAGGTGTGCCCAGGTAAGAGAAAGGAAAAGTTCCAATAGTACAGCCTAACAAGGTTGAGAGGTGTTGCATTGTGTCCTCGGGTACATTCAGAGGTAGCATACTGGATTTGTGGTAATTTACCTTGAGACCAGAAGCTTGGGAGAATAGATGCACCAAGTGTTGCATTTGTTCAAGTTGTTGAGGACATGCTGGCATAATGATCAAAGTATCATCTGCATATTGCAGAATGGGGAAGTCAGGGCAGGAAGCAAACTGAAGTGGAGGCTGTAGCAGACCTTTCTGCATTGCATCATTTATGATTGTTTGTAAAAAAATCAGCTGCAAGCACAAAGAGAAGTGGGGATAGAGGATCCCCTTGTCTGACCCCTCTTCTACACTTGAAGTAGTTCCCAGGGACCCCATTTAGGAGGATAGCAGATGTACCAGTGCTCATAATTTGCTGAATCCATGAACACCATTTGTTACCAAAACCCCTCTTTCTCATAATATCCATGATCATGCCATGTTCCATTTTGTCAAAGGCCTTTTCAAAGTCTAATTTAAGTACCACAGTAGGTTTTTTGCTCTTGTGGCATTGGAATAAATACTCATAAGCCCATGCTATGCAATCCTGAATAGATCTGGATTTGAGAAATCCATATTGGTTGACATGTACTAGTTCCAGAATTATGGATTGTAGTCTATTGGCAAGTAACTTAGTAATTAACTTGATGGTGCAGCTGAGCAAGGAGATTGGTCTAAAATCATTAACAGAGGAAGCATCGGGTTTCTTGGGGATGAGAGTGACGTAGGAATTGTTGATACTTTGCAAGCATAGGTCCCCTTTATGAAATTGGTGACAAAGATCATAGAAATCCTGTTTAATGATTGGCCAGCATTTCTTGATAAAATCTGTGTTAAAACCATCCGGACCTGGTGATTTGTTTGAGGGCATGTCTTTGATAACAGCATCAATTTCCTCTGGGGAGAATTCCTTTTCCAGGAAAGAAAGGTCATTATGGGGAGTGAGGAGGTTAAGTAGATCTGGAGGTATATTATAATGTTCTGATGTCCCCAATCTTTCTTTGAAGGCCTCATGTAAAAGGGTAGCTTTAGCCCCATGGCTAGTCACCTCAGTACCATCTTGTCCAATTAAAGAAGGAATAGAATTGTTTCTGTGCTGTATTGTGGCCATAGCATGGAAAATTTTGGAATTTTCACTGCCAAGGGTAACCCACTTAATTTTCCCTCTCTGCTGCCAGTAAGCTTTCTGTTGCTGTAGTAATTTGTCTAGCTGAGCTTTATCTGCTGCAGACACTGAAGATGGATAACTTTGACGCTAAGTTGTTTTTCTAGAACAGGAGCCTTTGCTGGCTTCGCATGGGTGATGGACAAAGGGCTTTTGATGATGCAACTAAATGCAAAAGGCTGCGTCCAAAGTGGGCAAAGGCACACTATCGGCAAGGAGAGCTCTAATGTTCATGAAGGTGCACTAGGAGACCGGGTTCAAACTGATGATTTCATTGCTCTTTTATATCTGCTATTTGATTCTGACGTGCGCTTGCGTTCCTTAGAAGTATGCTGCTGCGTATTCCGCACTCTCACGCGATTTAGAGTTGGACCCGCAAAGCGAAGAGACCGAGAAATTATTCTGGTATGAAATCCATATTTCATCTCATTTTCTCCTGGAGTGATATTAGATTAACATTGTCAGCAGCTACAGATTCTAGGTGTTTCCATAATTAGTTAGTTGATTCGGTTGCTTCTTTTGACAATTTTGTGATGAACTTGTCAGTTAGTAGAATTTGATCCTTCTTTGTAACAAACTAAGAATGCAGCAAACCTTGTTACTGGCTACTTATTTTAAGTTGGTTTTGTGAAACTCAGGTCCTTTTTTTTTTCTGTATGGAAGTGTGGCAGCAGATCATGATACTATGCATTATCAATTCCCATATGTTTGCTGATAAATGAGATAGCTGCCACCATGAATTTGCAAATCTTTGACCAGATTGCTACTTTACTCTGAAAATCATTGGCACTGTCTATGCCCTTTCCTATTTTTTTTGCTAGGACTTTGTTCATGGGTAATATGCTCATTACAGTTACCTGTGGAGCGCCTCTGAAATCACAGTTGTATCACCTCAACTTTGCTAGGATCCAGCCGTCTTCACTCTTCCCCGTCCCTGGCCGCCGGCCGCCCGCCGCCCTGCCCCCAACCCCTCCGCCATCCGGTCTGCTTCCTTGCTCTGCTCTTCCATCCGGTCACGGTCTCGGTGTCATCCTCCCCAACGCCCACGCCCACGCCCCTCCATCCAATCCGCCCCTCCACAAGGAGGAAGAGCAGGGAGGGAGGGAGGGAGCAGCAGGCCGCCGCTTGCGCTTGCCAGGTGAGGCCGCAAATTTCTTCTCCAGCACACACCGACGTACCTACCTCTAGTTGTAGATTTGGTATCTGATCTGTGTGCAGTGAAGGTGCTACTAGATCAGAGGAGCATGCGATTTCTCTATATGGACACTAGTCGTCTTGCTTTATTTATTTATTATAAGCAGAAACAAGAACACTAGGGATCCTGGATTGCAACATAAATAAAACACCGTAACATAAATACTACTCACGCATTGCTAAATTGGACCTGAAATTATTATACTCTTCATGATATACAATTGCTATTTATTTTAGTGTGTGTGTGTGTGGCCAAATGGGAAGTATTCTACGGGATGACCTACAACACACATTGCATGAGATGTACTTCAGCCTACTTAATTGGTCTGATTTCATTTTCGTTGTTTAGCACAAACATCCGGCAATTGCTCTGTCCTGTTTTGGAGATAGTTGTTGCCTGGTAGCGTCATAAGTAGCTAAGATTTACCTCATTAGTTTGCGGATTAAATTCTTCAGAGATGTTCTGTAGATGTGATCTTCACAGCTGAAAGGAAGACATGCTTAGCGTCACCACTGTAGCAGCATCTGTATCTGAACTGATTTTGCCATTCCGATTCGACAGTCCTAATAAGTCTGCTTATGTTGTACTCCTTGGTATTTGTTTTTTTTTTGACGGTGCTAGGGCGGGCTTAGGCCGGCCTGAACCATACTCCTAGGTATTTGTCTGATCATCCTGGTTGCATAGGAAATGATTACACATGGTCAATTCTGAAATACAAGGTGTTCATGTCTTACCGCTGGAGGTGTTGCGTAAATCTTTAGCTGATACAACATTTCCTGCTCCTTTATTCAGTTGATAGGTAGCACCTCTATATTGTGCAAATTAGATAAGACTATTTTGTCATGATGATGTAGAGGCATATTAGACAACCATGCCTAATATAAATATCTTCCGTTATTCTCCACACAGCTACTCCCTCCGTTCCTAAATATAAGTCTTTTTAGAGATTTCAATATGGACTACATACGGAGCAAAATAAGTGAATCTACACTCTAAACTACGTCTATATACATCCGTATGTAGTCCATATTGAAATCTCTAGAAAGACTTATATTTAGGAACGGAGGGAGTACATGCTTATTCCCTCACTGGCCTATCAAACTACTCTACCTTACGTATTATTTCTATCTATCTATCGAATTGACATGTTCTGCCCCTTTGCCATACCTAAAAAATACAGGTATAGTAATGAACTAATGATAGATGATGCACATTTTGCAGAACTCAAGAAATGCCAGAGAAAGCTCCAAGCAGAGCAATTCTGGCCTCGGTGCTCTATGCCCGTGCAAAATCCTTACAAGACCAGTTCCCCTCTCTGATCACGGCCAAAGAGAAGGACCAGTCATATGATGAAAACAACTTTCCAGCCTCAGACCAAATGACTGATGAGGCAAGCCCTACTCAGCTAGAAGTTCCTCAACCAGTGGCAACTGATACGATAGCAGGACACATGGTTTATCTAGAGGTAAGCTCAAACATGTGATCGTCACCGATTCCCCTTGGAGAACATGATGTTACGAATTGTCTTAGACACACAGCAGTTTCTCGCCCTATAACTTGTGGGTTGCAACGACTCAAGTTTGAGCTTAATCACTTGTGAGTGTACAATTTTGTTTTATTGTAGAAAAACGTTTACATGCTTATATCTGTGCCCATACATGCATGATTAGTTACCTATACATATATTGTTTAGGCCTTGTTTGCTTTGAATTTTGTTATCCATTCCGCTTTGCTTACTGCATCCGCGGGCGTGCTATGTGGCTGCAGCGTGTTGTGGCAGATAGGTCTATCGCCACTCAAATGTATGCTCATTGATCTGTGTAATAAATTAACTTCTCATCCATCTCAAATATATACAGTAATAATAACTGATAAACAGTACTACATTATTAGTCCTTTTATTCCTTGCCTTTATTCTTGTGCTCATGTCGAAATAAACTTACACATAGTAGGTTTAGGGAATCTGAGGAACAAGCTGAAGCTTCTCCTTTCGGCGAAGCGTTAACCCGAACGACTCAGCCATATCAACCCCTGCGCCAGTACCCACCATATTTGGAACATCCCAATCAAAATGGTACATGAGATTTGCTAACATAACCTCCATGGTGGCGAACCCGAAATTCATCCCTGGACAAATCCTTCGCCCGAACCCAAATGGCAGGAACCTAAGATCCTTACCCCTCATCTGGGTGTCCACATCGCCGGCTTGATCCTGCAGAAACCTCTCAGGACAGAAATCGTCTGGTCTCTCCCAAGACGATGGATCCCTCCCTAGGGCCCAGGCATTCACAAGGACGCGTGTGTTGGAGGGTACCAAGTATCCGTCGATCTTGCAATCAGCGGTGGAGAAGTGCGGGAGGAGGAAGGGCGCTGGTGGGTGCATGCGCAGCGTCTCCTTGATGGTTGCCCTTAGGTAGGCCATGCTGCTAAGGTCCTCCTCTGTTATCATGCCTAACTTTTTGCCTTGGGATCTTACCTCCTCCTGTAATTTTTTCAAAATGTGTCTGTTGTTCATGAGCTCAGCCATGCCGTATTCCAACGTCAGGTAGGATGTTTCTATGCCTGCCTCAAACATGTCCTGTTAAGATCAAAGGATCCAACTTAGTGTGTGTTGATAACATCACCACATAAAAGGTACTAACTATGTATGCAACATGCCAACTCTTAATATACTACTTATATACTCCCTCCAGCTCCAAATATTGTAGTAGTAGTAATGACAACAGTGTAGGACATGGACAATTATTTGAAATGGGAAAACTGTGAATGTAATTACTTACCACCAAGATGGCCTTGATGTTATCTGTAGTGAGACCGTACTCTTCCTTGAGAGAGAGCAGAAGATCTATGAAATCTGCTGCTTGCTGCTCGCCAGATGATGGTTTGCTGGGGTGTAGGTGTTCCTCGATGATCTCGTTGAACAAGTCGTCCCACCTCTTGTTGAGTCGCCGAGCCTTGACGGAAACCAGCCTCAAGAGCACATCCGCCATCACCATGTTTGGGGGGATGTAATTCTCGAGGCTGAACCCGCCAAGAAGGGAGACGTTGATCTCTGTGAGCTCGCTGAAAAGCCTGTTCCGGCCTTCCTTGCGGTGGGATTCTCCGAGGACTGCACGGCATACAACGTCGTTGGTGTAGCCGGACAGGAGCTCGCTCATGTCCACCGCCGTGCCTCTGGTGGCCGCCTCACGGATCTTGTTGATAACGAGGCGCACCTGCACGCAGCAGTCGATCGAAGATCGAGTCGGATGATGAGTGACGGACTAACTAATGGTTGATGTTCGTTTCTGCACAGGAGGAAAAGTTCTTACCTCTTCTTGACGACCATGGCGGAAGGAGTGCACCACCTTGGCGCTGAGCATATGCGTGGTTAAGAGCTTCCTGGCCTGGCGCCAGTACTCACCATAGGGTGCAAACGCGATGTCTGTGGGGCCGTAGCGAATGATGTCAGCGGCCATGGACGGCGGCCGCGACGCAAAGATTTGGTCGTGGGTGCGCAGGACGGCCTCGGCGGCGCTCGGCGAGGACACGAACAAGGTGGGTACGGCACCGATGCGGAGGAGCAAGAGGCCATTGCGGCCATGCTTGGCATCGAGGTCCCGGATGGATATGTGTGTCTGGGAGCCGAGGAGGTGGAGGTGGCCGATGATGGGCAGCTTGCCTGGGGGTGAAGGCGGGAGCTGTTGCTGCTTACCGAATCTTGTTGACGCAGTTGTGGTCCTCACCCATGCTAGTCGAATGATGAGTAGCAGGAGAATGGTGAGCAGTACTGCCGGCGTGGATGTGCCATGGACACCGGCGAGCTGCAGGTAGTGGTATGCTGCTTCAAGAGCCATTTGGTCCACACAACTGATCTGGAAGCCTACAATGGCTGGGCTGGGTTGGGTTCCTACTTCCTACTCATCTCTATCTATATAAGCACAGCCTCAAGCTCTCCATCAATTATGTCAATACTAATCAGAATAGCACTGCTCGTGCAGTTCTCTACCACTGGCTGAGCTTTCAACGGCTGTAACGTGTATTCACTCCAGCCACAGAACATCTCTAGAAAAAAAAATACCTATTTGCACTTTCCTTGCTTTTCCGTACGTGTATTGCAAAGCCAAAGAAGTTATTGACCATCC
Source organism: Aegilops sharonensis (assembly GCA_904067115.1). Classification (NCBI taxonomy): domain Eukaryota; kingdom Viridiplantae; phylum Streptophyta; class Magnoliopsida; order Poales; family Poaceae; genus Aegilops; species Aegilops sharonensis. Next base: position 10,116,802 of record LR880970.1, on the reverse strand, counting down.
AATAAACCGTATAATATTTCTTATTGGGAAGATGGCACTTCCAATTATAATACTCTCTGCATGTTTCACGTTACTATTAGAGTATATACGCACCCGTGCCAATGCACGGGACCACGACTACTTCACATTGAGTTGTGAATGACATTCCAACAATTTCACATTTACCATGTTAATTAATTGGTTACTTGTTTGCTTTTTAATTGATTACTTCTTTACTTTTTACAATGTTAATTAATTTGTTACTTCTTTACTTTTTACCATGTTAATTAATTGGTTACTTCTTTGCTGTTTAATTGGTTACTTCTTTGCTTTTTACCATGTTCATTAATTGAGTTCCTACTCATCTCTCTCTATAAACACGGCATGAATATTGATTGGGTATCAAGCATTCTTTTTCTGAGAAGTATTTCCTTTTTTTTTGCTTTGCATTTGTATGTGGAACTCGCTTGAGGGTTGCGTGAAGCATATATCATCCAACGTAATGCTTTTCCTCTTGACTTGCTTGCTTACACGGTTTGACCTGATGAAAGATCAGTTATCTATTAGAATGTTTTCAGTCTTTTGATATTACTTGCTGGAGGAGGATTTTCATCACAAATAAATGAGGATAAAAAGATATAATCTTCCTTTTGTCAACAGTCACCAAGTTAACTCTGGAGTATATCTACTGATAATGTTATGCTCATGAGTCTTTTCTTTTAATAACATGCGATTGATGATGATTCCAACCAAACAGGACAATGCTAACTGGATTGCTTCAGTGGCCACAATGCGTCAGCCACTCAGCATGATTGACCAAAAAAGATAAGCTGCCAAAAATATGCCATCACTGATATCAAGCATGCACCATGTCCCATAGGGGCAGACAAGACCTGCGCCGCGCCCCATTTGTCTTTTAGCCTTTCTATATAATTTGCATCCATGCATGCTGCGTTCATTATTGGGCCTTGCCGTTGGATCTTGGCGCATGTGCACACCTTACTCCATGCCCTTTCTGGTGGAATTTGGGGTATATGTGGCGTCAGGGCAATCATGCTGCTGGATACATCCGCCTTTGCTGGGTTGGATTTGGATAGATCTAACAATTTAATTTTGGGGTACTGTACTGTTTGGATGTTTTACACCAGGGATTGACTACAGTGCATAGTGGCCCATGTGATTTTTTTGTCTTAAATCATAATATAAATTAATTTTCCGCTCTTCTTTATTTTTGGCGCATGAATTTTACTCTTAAATCTTATAAATTAATTTTCTGCTCTTTATTTTGCGGTGCATGCATTTTAGTCTTAAATCATGTACATTAATTTTCTGCTCTTCCTTATTTTGTTGGTCCATGGATTTTAGTGTTAAATCATACTCCCTCCGTATAAGTTAATTTTCTTCTTTTCTTTATTTTTTGGTGCACGCACTAACAATGGGTTGGTGTGCCTCGCTACTTGAGAAACATTTTAAAAGCCCGTATATGCAAACCGTTAGAAGGGACGATTTTTCTACGGGGCCATGACCTCTTCACATTGAATTGCCAATGACCTGCTTACAATTTCACACTTACCATGTTAATTAATCAATCACCTCTTTTCTTTTCAATTGATGCCCTTTATGGAGTATTCAACTTGATGAATAATTCTTTAATATTGTTAATGATTGAAATTTAGATCTGCCATCCTCGAGATTCATGCCCATGATTAAGATATTTGTGCCCGGCGCTAACCAGATGTGTTTTTGTGAGTCACCAAATTAACTTTGGAGTATATGTGCTGATATTTTTATGTGCGTGAGTCTTTTCTTTTAATAACAGGCAATTGATGATGATTGCAACCAAACAGGACAAATGCTAGCTGTATTGCTTCAGCGGCCACATTGAAGCTTTGCCTCCAAGGTACCCTTTTCCCCTAGTCTTTTGATTACCTGTTAATGTGACCTAAAACGTGATAATGAAAACGGCTCTAGCCGTTGTATATGCTCCTTTAAATCTTACTATGTGCTGCTATCTAACTTATTATCTTCGATATTATTCACAATAACATATCCAAATGCTAGCAACTTGGGCTTCAGTTTGGACAAATAATTGTTTTATTGTCCAATTTGTCTTAGATTGTAGGAATAATTTTTTTAGTTCCTGGAATTAATAGCTCTTGGAATGGAAGATATATAAGGCCAGTCCCAGTGGGAGTTTCTTTCCCATTTGATGAGGTGACACATCAGCAATATGGGCATAAAAGTTATGAGGGGAGAGCAGTGGCGAACCCAGAAGTAAAATGGAGGGTGTGCACACTTCTTAAAAAAATAGGTTTATTTTGATTGGGGTAGATGGGCCTTGAGAAACAGCTAATTATTACATGGTAAAAAAACATTTTCCAAAATTCTGGGTGTGCCATGGCACACCCGGCACACCTGCTAGATACGCCACTGGGGGAGAGAGGAGGTAAGTTTTGCATAATAGTTGAAACTCCTGCACACCATTCTAAAGCATTAGAAACTGGGTGAAAGTCCATTGTGTGCATTGCGTTTAACAATTCCGCAGAAGACTTAAATGCTATGGTAATCCTATCAAACCGCGAACTGAAATTGTGCACAAGATGCCTTTTTCTTCCGTTTCATCCCACACACCTCTTTGACTGGTGTGGCGCTCATGGAAACAGTTAAAACCAACTGGCAAAAATCACTTGTGATACATAATTATGTTACATATAAAACCGTAGTTTCTAGTACATCATTTTATCTCACTACAAGGTCACTATTACATGCTTTCTATTGGTTCTGAAATCATTTGCTATAAATTAGCCCTTGCCAGCACACAGATTGACATCTTTGGTGGGCACTGTGCTGTGCCGTGCAATGTCAGGATTAATTGGCCTTACAATCCATTGGACCTGATTCCACGTGCAAACAGTGGTGCCAAAAGTAGGCTGCAAATATGGTGCCAAAAGTCTGCACAAAGATAATGTCTGCTCCGAGATCCAAAGAGGTCCATAATCGACATGAAAATTATAAAGCCTAAAAGGACAATGTAGCAAAGTACCAAAAAAGTTAGGATTCCATGTGCTTAGATTTGCCAACAGTGGTGCCTGCGAATATATATGGTGCCAAAAATATGCCATCACTGTTATCAATCATGCACCATGTTCGATAGAGACAGACAAGATCACTGATTGTCTTTTAGCCTTTATATTTCATCCATGTGTTTATTATCTGGGCTTGTCCTTGGATCTTGGTGCATGTGCACACCTTTCTCTTTAATTTTCTGCATGAATTTTGAGTATGTGTGGTGGCAGGGCAATCATGCAATATACTCCCTCCATTCACAAATATAAGATGTTTTGAATATTTCAATATTGACTATGTCTAACGTACGGACTGAAATGAGTGCACTAGTAGAAAAAGGGCCTATAGTCCCGGTTCATAAGGGCCTTTAGTCCCGGTTCATGAACCGGGACTAAAGGGTCGGTACTAATACCCTCGCCCTTTAGTCCCGGTTCTATCCAGAACCGGGACAGATGGCCCTCCACGTG
>LR880970.1:10079701-10097925 GCA_904067115.1 Aegilops sharonensis | reverse complement strand
TGTGGCTCGGGCATTCCATCGAACACCTTGTGTGCATAGGAGGTGAGCTAGAGCACCACAAAGCCCCCCCTCGCCGGCAAGAGAAAAACAGAGCACTGGAGTGCTCTGCTCGCGAGCGAGGGGCTATATATAGGCAGCACCATTAGTCCCGGTTGGTGGCATGAGCCGGGACTAAAGGGAAGCCTTTGGTCCCGGTTCATGCCACCAACCGGGACCAATAGTGGTGGGCCAGGAGCCAGGACCATTGGTCCCGGTTCGTCCCACCAACCGGGACCAAAAGGTCCGGACGAACCGGGACCAATGGCCCACGTGGCCCGGCCGGCCCCCTGGGCTCACGAACCGGGATAAATGCTCACATTAGTCCCGGTTCTGGATTGAACCGGGACTAATGGGCAAAACAGGCCTCAACGATAGCCCCTTTTTCTACTAGTGGTGAACAAACACACTAAAACGTGTCTATATACATCCGATTCGCAAAAAGTTGAACATCTTATATTTGTGAACAGAGCGAGTACTATATAGCTGGATACTGGGGATTAACTGAGTTGGATAGATCTAACAAGTTGATTTTAGGGTGTTGTATGTATGTTTTACACTAGGGATTGACAGCATAGTGGCTCGTAGTCTTATACCTTAGTATAAATTAATTTCCTGCTCTTCTTTATTATGCATTTTAGTCTTAAATCATATAAATTAAATTTCTGCTCTTCCTTATTTTTGGCCCATGAATTTAGTCTTACATCATATAAACTGATTTTCTGCTCTTCTTTATTTCTTTGTGCATGAATTTAGTCTTAAATCGGATAAATTAGTTTCTGCTCTTCTTTATTTTCTGGTGCATGCACTAACAATGGGTTGATGTGCCTCGCCACTTGAGAAACATTTCAAAAGCCCGTATATGCACTCCATTAGAAGAGACGATTTTATAATAATAGCATTCTGCAATAACCAAACGAGACTGGTTTTTCAACTCCCAGTACATAAAAAAAATAGAAAACAAAATAAAAAATTCTGAAACCTTGCGATATCAAATATGCTCAAACTTTGTAGGTGATTGCAAGTTTTCATGCAGAAAAAAATATTCGAGGAGCTCTAAACAAGAAAAAGATTTTAGTGCTCAAAATTTTGAGCACTTTTAGCACTGAAATCAGAAACTCATGTGTACACCTTTCTCTACTTGATGTTTTGTTATGAAAATCTGCAAAAACCAAAAACGTTTGATCATCTTTGATGTCGCAAAGTTTCAGAATTTTTAGATTTCTTTTCTATTTTTTGAATTTACTGTTCATAGAGGGTGTCCCTACACCCGGGAGCTATAACACCTTTCTCCAAACGAGGTGACATCACAGAAGGTTTCATACATACAACAAAGTCTCTGTGATGAGGTTGGACCTCAGACTACAAAAAATGGTCTCTACTTAGCCATGTAGCACTAGGTATGAACATACTCTCCTTTTTTTTACGGGAAGTAAGAACATACTGTGTGGATGTACCATACCAGGCCGCTTCGATGTATTATTGTAATCTGTGGTATTATTTAATATACATATGCAACCCATGCCAATGCATGGGACCATGAGTACTTCACATTGAATTGTGAATGACCTGCTGACAATTTCACATTTACCATGTTAATTAATTAATCACTTCTTTGCTTTTTAATTGACTCCAACTTGGTGCATAATCCTTTAATATTTTAATACTGTTAATGATTGAAATTTAGATCTGGCATCCTCGAGATTCATGCCCATGTTTAAGGATATTTGTGCCTTGTGCTAACCTCTTGTGTTTTTGTGAGCCACCAAATTTACTTTGGAGAATATCTGCTGATAATTTTATGTTCCTGAGTCTTTGGTTTTAATAACAGGCGATTTTTGATGATTGCAACCAAATAGGACAAATGCCAGCCGGCATGCTTCAGCTACCACATTGAACATTTGCCTCCCAAGGTACCATTTTTCCTACTCTTTTGATTAGCTGGTAATGTCACCTTGTGTGAGCTTGCTGTACTTTTTTATTACTTTTGGAGACCTTTGGAACCATGTTGGTACTCCTTTATTTGGTTAATAAGATGGCCGTATGCATCTTTCTGATGCAGAGGCCGGGGAATCCCCCCTTTTCGAAAAAAAGCTGGTAATGTCACCTAAAAATATGATCATGTAAGGGGATCAAGAAGTTGCATATGCCCCTTTAAATGTGCTGCTATTCAACTTATTATATTCGATATTATTCAAAATGACCTATCCTAGTGCTAGCAACTTGCAGTTCAGTTTGGACAACTAATTCTTGTACAGTGCCAAATTTATCTTAGATTGTAGAAGAATTATTTTACTTCTGATTAATGGTTCTTTGAATGAAGGAAAAATAAGGCCAGTCCCGGTGGGAGTTTCATTCCCATTTGATGAGGTGACACATCAGCAGCAGAAATGGTAACATCGCATGTGAATTATGAGAGACAGAGAGAGAGGGAGGGAGGGAGGAGAGATAAGTTTCATCTAGTTGAATCCAATTGAAACTGCACTCAAAGCGTTATGTTTCGTCCCCACGCGTTTGAAACCGAGTGAAACTCCACAGTGCCACCTAGTAACAATTAAATGCCCTAGTAAGCCTATAAAAACCGCAAAATGAAATTGTGCATTATGGGCCTTTTTGTTTCACTTAATCCCACACACCAAGCTCTTTTACTGATGTGGCACTCATGGAAACAGTGAGACCAAACTGGCCACTTGCTTTTATTGATTCTAGAATTATTAACTTTGGTGAGCCCTGTGCTGTACACAAAGACAACTTCTGCCCCAAGATCCAATGACAAGTTCCATAATTGATGTGAAAATTACAAAGGCTAAAGGACAGTGTAGCGAAGTCCGAAAAAGGATATGATTCCATATGCATGTGCTTAGATTTGCCAACAGTGGCGCCTGACAAATATGGTGCCAAAAATATGCCATTAGTGGTACTATCAATCATGCACCAAGTTCCATACAAACAATATCTGTGCCGCAGCCCCATTGTCTTTTAGCCTCTTATGATTTTCACCCATGCGTTCATTATTGGGCCTTGTCGTTGGATCTTGGCGTGCGTGCCCACGTGGATGGACGCCTTTCCCTTTAATTTTCTGTAGGAATTTTGAGAATGTGTGGTGTCAGGGTAATCGTGCAGCTAGATGCATAGACAATTCCTGAGTTTAGGGCACTGTATGTTTTAGACTAGACTAGGGATTGACTGCAATGCACAGTGGCCCTCAGTCTTTAAATCAAAGAGTAGATAAATTAATTTCCCGCCCTCTTCTTTACTTTGTGGTGCACACACAAAGTGCCGGTGATGAGGTTGGCCCATGTCAACAAAAAAATGGCCTCTAATTTACTAGTCATATGTAAGAGCATACAGTGTGGTTTGTACCATATCATATAGGCGGCTTAGAGATATTAGATTAGACAAAGGCCCATATGGAGCGAGTACCGAGGAGTTGCATCACTGTATGATTTTGGCATTCCATAATGCGTGAACGTCCTCCTCCTACTAACTTGTGAAACAAACGGCAATAATGGAGTGGATGATTTCTTTTAACACGCGGCATGTTACATCTTTGTTTGGTGAATATTTGTGTATTCACAGAGGGGTGCAGTGCCCACTTATAATTAGGGGGTGCTTGCCATGATCGGGTGGGTACCTATTCTAATTCAATTTGTGCTAACTGGCTTCAGTTAGTTAGTCTCTATTGCTGAGCACAATTTCTTTCTTCATCGGCTACGTTAGTCATAGCTGTATGATTTGTAACATTATGCCGAAAACACCGTTGGAAAAAAATGTTGGTAAAAACTAGCTCATTTGGGCAATGATGAGGAAATTAATATATGCTTAGAATATGCCATGGACAGTACTTCAACAAACCATGATGGGAAATAATATGCCATGCCGCCATTGACGTATCCTAGCAAGTCCCTGCCTAGCTCACAGGTGTTCAATTAATCATGCCACCGATTACTGATGCATGTGTGTGGATGGGCAATGGCTGGCGGTTTGCTAGGATTTGTCACTGCTTGGGAAGGTGATATTACAGAATAATATGGGCGTGCACCGCGTGGGAGTCTCTGTGTACTACTGGATCGCATCGAACATGTTGACTGATGACCATGCATGCATGTGAGTAGGGCACTACTCACATGGTTTCAACTGTGATTTGTTACATATATGATGCATGGATTAATTGGTAACAGGATTTGCACGTGGATGGGTAAGATAATAGTACAACAACTGTGTGATTTGGACATGTATAATGCATGTGTGTGTGGACGGACCAGGCAAGATTGTTGCTTGCACCTTTCTCTTTAATTTTGGAGTGTGTGGTGTCAGGGTAATCATCATCCAGTATATAGGAGGATGCATCGACCATTGCTGAGCTGGGTAGATCTCGCGTGTTACAAGTTAATTTTACGCTCTTATTTATTCAATTCATGACACATGAAATTAACATCTGCACTGATAATGGGTTCATGCGTCTTGTACTTATAAAATATTTTTTGTGTCCATATATGTGGTTGCATGTATTTATGCAAAGGTGTCAAGATATTCAGTATTCCATTTAAATATGGAAAATATGACTCACCTTAAACATTACCACACAAAGGGATATCTGTGGAAGTAGTCAAAATAGATATTGCCACATGCATTTTTTAACAATAGCATTGTGTGACAACCACAAAAAATTTCATGCAACAAATCGTCCGTTAGAACTTGTCACCTTAGGGAAGGTCTCAGTTTGAATGGCACCGGAGGTTATCTGATTGTTTCTGAAATTTTATGGTCTTTGTGTGCTTGTATCAATGAAAAAAATATCATGATCCATAAATGTCATTATAGACGAGGGTGATAATCAAGTTGTATTATGGCAACTCTACGTTATTTATGTTGTGCATATTCTAGTCACGTGAGTACTCCACAGAAGATTCATGTTACCGGTACCAAGTATTAAAGAGTATGGATCGACCGATCACAGAAATATTTAAAACCATACACGGGCAAATACAAATGTACAACACTTTGTATAGACCAGAAGGTTATGATTGTAATTACAGAAGGACATGCAAAACGTGCATAAGAAATTAAAAAAAATAAATAAGCGTTACAGATTTATGATTGCATGTACTAATACAATAGTGGGACTGCTCAATATTTTATAAAACTTGACCCATGCAAAATGTGGGTAGATTTGTTATATCATTACATATGTAATTAATTGTTGCATGTGAAGTGTATGTTTTCTCCTAATTATCAGTTTATTTTTGTTATTAGATTAAATTTGAGATTTTTGAGTACCGATGGTAGCTAGTTGCAATAATAGAAAACAACTTATTTTAAGTGCTAGCATGACCAGGCCATAATTTGCCTCGAAAAAACTTAGACACAGTATGTTTTTATTTGTTAGTTATTGTACACCTCATACTTTATCAGACTCTAGTGTCTACATAATACGTCGACCATTGTGAAATAAACACTCTTTCAAGTATTTTGATTGCATTGCAGTTGTCTAGTGCCCCAACAACTATGTATAGATATTTTGTAAGTCAGGTTCTAAGTCCTCATCAATGGCGAGGGCTTGAGTTTGGTGAACTTCAACTCCATTTCTACCTACCCCTAATAGTCGCAAAGGTGGGCAAGGGATGACAACGAGATAGAGCGAGAGGGCTCACAGTGATGAAGGCGAATAGGATACGGCCATGGAGCTCGAGGAGATGGCTTTTTGTGGGAAACTGAAGAGCTGAATCGAGGGAACAAGTGAGAAACCTAGAGAACCCTCGTGATTTATGAAGAAGATTGTGAACCTTGGGCTAACAGACGGTCCACTCGATGAAGAAACTTATGAATGGGCAAAAGTCATTGATCAAATGTGACTGTTACCCATTGACAGCTAACTAGAATAACAAGAAAATTGCAATCTATATGTAAGGCTAAGCGACTATGCATAATGCCTTAGTGACAGATGGTTCAGTCACAACATCCACCTTCTTCTGCTCTAGCTCGTCCCTATGCACACCATTGTCTGGCAGTTACTTGACTTACAACACCAATTGTAACTTACAACACCAATTGTAACTTACAACACCAATTGCATACTTCCTATAATTAGAAGCCTGCTCACAAATTTCTCACTAAGGTAATGGGTCACCTTTGATGCCTTCTGTAGAAGTGAGACAATTTTATACGAAAATCATAGCTCACAATGAGATCTACAATATTTTATTTGAAGTCATGAAAGGGTCCAATATCTCTTAAACTCTTTACGTTCGTAAGGGTAAAGAGATTGCACATATACTCTCTTGTAGCGCCCATGATGATGAGGACCAATATGAAGTTTCACAAGAATACTGAATTGTGCATTATTGCTACTAGTTGATGTAACTAAAATAGTAGAGCTCTAACCCTTTCTTGAAAATAGTGTGAAATAAGGTAAGAGAGATGGAAAATTAGCTACACGGGTGCACACATGCATACATGCATTTTCGCTTCAAAATCCATTTCACGTGTGACTTTTCACGCATAAAGTATCAGGACTGATGTTATCGGAAAGATGTGGTGGCTCCCGGGAGTCCCGGCACCCTCTTATCTGGCCGCCCAGTCCAGCTGAGATTCGTGTTGGGCCTGACTAGTACGAGACCATTTGCAGCTTTGTCAGCTTATTTAATTCTTCTAATGCGGTAGCTGTAGGCACCTGTTTCCACAGTGATTCCTGACATAGGTTGCAGCTCACTGTAGCGTTGACAGGCCCGAGGTAGGATCCTGTTCTACTAGCTGCTAGTAGATGATAAAACAACGGCACAGATAACTAAAATGTACAGCACCTTTTTCCTTTCTCTCAGTGGCGGAGCCACCGCCCAGCGACCCTGGGCAATTGCCCGGGCTCGCTGGTCTACGACAAGAGCGATCGACCGAATTAGTGAAGGGCTAAATACGTACCGTAGCTTGCTTTACCCGGGCAAAAAAACTTTTGGGCCTTCTTTTCTCACAGGTGCGCGCTGTTCACGACCCAACAACAGCCTGCAGCCGAGCTGCCCAGGCCGAAACAATTTCTGTATCATGAATTCGATCGATCGCACGAACTCCCTGACTCCCTCGTTTCTCCCAGGCGGCAAGCGCAGGGACTGGCGGCTGGCCTAACAGGCTAACCCTAGACGGCGAGGCGCACGGCCGGCGGCGAGCGGACGCCATCACGCCAGGCGCCCAGCCAGCCAGGCAGTCTACTTGAGTACACGTCCCTCAACACCTCCTTCCTCTCATTCGGCTTGGGCCATCCTCCGGTAGGAAACTAAGAATCCTCCACCGAAATTACGGTTAGCCGGCTAGCCGGCTAGGGAATAGTGGGTCTGGGCTAGGGAATGAATTATTCTTTCAGAATTAATTGGAAGGCAACTCACATCACTGACCATGTGTCCAATCTTGAAGAAGAGAAGAGAAAACAGATTACTTTGTGTTGATCACTAACCGGGGCATGTCCTCAGAAAGTTTTTGAACCTCATATGATTTTTCTCATTTATAAGTATTTATTTTCAGGACGATTAATCTATAGGAGAACTAGCATATTCATCTTGCAGCACATGGTATTCATGCAATATTTTTTATACCTTCTGGTTTCTTCATACTCATAGAATGCATTTTTTTCTTGATGTGTTGTTTGTGGTCTTTCTGCTGGTAAAGAGAAAGAATTATTTCACTATTTTCGTTTGGTTAACCACAAACTAAATATTGCCGGTGTCAACGGCATCTGGTGGGAGAGCTTTTGCAACAATGAATATTATTAAGAATAAACTACTTAGCAAGATCAATAATGAATGGTTTAATGACTTGATGATATGTTACACTAAGCGGGAGTCATTCAAGCCAGTTGATGATAAGGATAATATTTGAACATTTACTGCAATGTAGTCTTGGAAAGGGCATTTGCCTCGTGATTTTTCTATAGCGCATTGTCGATATATTCCATTTGACCATCTATTTTCTTGCAAGCTTTCTATTTCGAATATATTCACATCTCACAACTAAATTTATTTTAATTACATATCCATTTTTTATCTTGTAGTGCCTTCTAGAACTTTGTCAACATGACGAGTTTGCCTCTATGCAAGGCTGGTTATATGTCTTTCTTTTGGCAAAAATGAACAAGTGAGAGATGATTTCTACTGTGGTGGAAGAAATTGCACAATAACATCTGGTATGAATAGCTTTACTTTTGTTGGTGACATAGCGAGTTTGCCTATATGCAAGGCTTGCTATATATCTTTTGTTGTCAAGTCTTAACTTTGTTTAGTCTATGAAATGGATATTGATATATTATATATTAGTTCACTTTAAAATTACATTTTGTGTGACTATTATATTTATACATTCCCTTCACTATTAATGTGGATTTCTGGTTCGAAAGTTTAGTGCTATATTGTATGGATACCCGATTTTTTATTTTTAGATTATACACTTCAAGTCCGGAAAACAACCTCTTGCAGAAATGTAGGAAAATACAACGTACAAAAGACTCAAAGTGACAGGACTCTACATGCACCGGGCTGCCCTTTTACACTTAGGCTCAACTTGCCCAGGCTCCACAAAAGTTCTGGCTCCGCCACTGCTTTCTCTCTTGTATCTCTGACAGAATACCTCTCTCCCTTCTCTCTCATAGCACCTCTCTAATTAAAAAGCCCTCTCACAACGTGAAAGAGACTGCTTGTGGCAGTGGAAAAAGAAATGCTCTCTCTCTCCTCTCTTTTCTTCGTCTCTTAAGACTGCTTGTCACGTGAGAACAAGCTTCACACCTCACGGGAGATGACACTGATGGGATGGGTCCATGTGCATGCATACAGTGGCCCTGCCCCGTGCACGTCAGTTGGCAAACACAAGGAATCGCAGCACTGCAAATCACAATGCCATGGCAGACCGGGGCTTCAGATCACGAGGCAAGACAACCATAGAGAACGGTCAAGATAAGAGGGTGTCCCGACCCCCGGGAGCTGAAAAGCCAATCTCCTGATGTTATTAGTTACATGATCAAATTATAACAATGGTTAAGTTGCTCCATGGTGAAGCCTCCAAAGGCAAGTACAGTGGAATGTTCAGTAATTGTTATACTTTTCCTCATTTTGTAGTGAGATATTATTAAATTCATTATTCTTTATTTCTCACTGTTGGAATGCTGATTTTTCAACAAGTTATGTCTTCTGGTTCCAGCCATGAACATGGGGATAATATTAACTCCCGTAGAAAAATACTGTGAGAGGACGATCAGAGTATTATCCCTAATGCATGAAATTCCAGGAAGAGGAGGTTTTCGAACCATGGGACACGAGTGTTTATATGGCTGCACATCGCCACATTGGCATTCCAAATAGCAGAGTAAGGTTATTAGTTGAGAACCCATGATCTTTGATCTACCATACAACCATACTTTTTATTCATTATTCGCTGTTACATTTGTAGAGGATCCCACAGGTTCCTCTCGTGTGCAACAAACTCCCGAAGCATGCAACACGACTACATTAAGGTGGGATAGTAATAGGCAGCTAACATAACGGACAATGGCTAGCTGACCTATCAGCCGATACAAATAGCACAAAGCTACGATGGTGATACTTATTTGTAAATTTTAGGAACAAGGTGAAGCCTCTCCGTTCGGCGAAGCGTCATCCCAAACTGATCGGACATATCAACCTTTGCGCCAATGGCCTCCATCTCACTCGGAAGCTCCCAGTCGAAATGGTATATGAGGTTCGCCAGCATTACCTCAACAGTAGCGATCGCGAAAGTAGCACCTGCGCAGATCCTCCGCCCGGCACCAAACGGCACAAAGCGGATATCTTTACCATACATGTCGACCTCTGCATCACGGCCTTCTTGGAGAAACCTCTCCGGGTAGAACTCCTCCGCTCTCTCCCAGTGCGACGGGTCTCTGGCAAGAGCCCAAGCATTCACAATGACGCGTGTTCCCGCGGGAATGGTGTATCCGTTGACCTCGCAGTCGTTGGTGGAGAAGTGCGGGAGCAGGAAGGGTGCCGGCGGGTGTATGCGCATCGCCTCTTTGATGGTCGCCTTGAGGTACGGCATGCGGCTGAGGTCCTCCTCCATTATCAGGTCCAGCTTTTCGCCGCCGGGTGTGGACTCCCTTACCTCCTTCTGCACTTTGGCCATGACGTGCCTGTTGTTGATGAGCTCGGCCATGGAGTATTCCAGCACCAGGAACGATGTTTCTATAGCTGCCTCAAACATGTTCTGTTACAAGGTCACACAAATCTTAGTATTGATTATCGATTACTTACCTACTTAATTGTTGTGCAACATGCATGGAAACTTCAAATCAAATGATAAGTTGAGTCAATTACCACCAAGATGGCCTTGACGTTATCCGTGGAGAGGCCGTACTCTTTCTTCAGAGAAAGCAAAAGATGTACGAAGTCCTCGGCGTTATCTTCCTTGCCGTGTTCGTATTCGGCGATGAGCTCGTTAAACAGGTTGTCCCACCTCTTGCTGACTCCCATTGCCTTGGAGCAAACCACCCTGAGGAACACATCCAGGTTTGCCAACCTCGGGAAGTAGTCCTCCAGGTTGAATCCCCCCAGCAGGGAGGCGCTGATCTCGGTGAGCTCGCGGAAAAGCTCGTTCCGGCCATGCTTCCTGTGGGACTCTCCGAGGACCGCACGGCACACAAAGTCGCTGGCGTACCCGCCCAGGAGCTCCGTCATGTCCAACGCCTTGCCTGGAGCGGCCATGGCCAACTCACGGATCTTGGCGACCACGAGCCGCACCTACAGTGATCAGTGAGTCAGTGTGAGCATCTGTGTTTGTACTGTGTTTCTATTAAAGAAGAGTAATATGCATCTTTAGTTAGGTACCTCTTCTTCGCGGTCATGGCGCTTGGAGTAGACCATCTTGACGCTGAGCAGATGCGTGTTGACGACCTTCCTAGCCCTACGCCAGTAGTCGCCGTAGGGCGCGAATGCGATGTCTGTGGAGTTGTAGCGGATGATGTCGGCGACGGGGTTACGTGGCCTGGACGCGAACACGTGGTCGTGCGTGCGCAGGACGGCCTCGGCGGCCTGGGGCGTGGACACGACGACGGTGGGCACGGCACCGACATGGACGAGCATGAGGCCGTCGCGGCCATGCTTCGCACCGAGGTCGCGGAAGGAGACGTGGGGGTGGGAACCGATGAGGTGGAGGTGGCCGATGATGGGCAGCTTGCCTGGCGGCGTAGGCGGGAGCTGCTGCTTGCATTTTGTTGATGCGGTGGTGGTGGCGAAGGCTCTTACCCATGCTAGTCGGATGATGAGTAGCAGGAGAACGGTGAGTAGTAGTGCTTCTGTGGATGTGCCATGGCCGACGGCGCGCTGCAGGTAGTGGTACGCTGCTTCAAGAGCCATGGCGTCCAGATAGCTGATAGGAATGGCTGGGCTCCTACTCATCACACGCTCTCTATATAAGCACAGCCATAACGTTTATTCACTCCAACCACACGTGGGACTTGTCTAGAAAATTGGCAATACTTTATGTTGACAACAAAAATCATATACTCTCAATAAAATCCAAAAACAAGTGCCATATGTTACCAGCGCGACAGTAAACATAAGGTATTTTTGTCCATATGAAACATTGATCACAATCAAACATATATAATCAGAGAGAACTTGTGGTTGGATAGTTAGGAGGACAGTGGTATCCCCTACCCACGAGAGTTCAAGTCCCAAACTTGACATTGGTGCTTACATTTTCTTAAATTTATTCCAGGCCTTTCGGCGATGTGTGTTCAGTGAAAGGAGATGTTCATGTCGACTATAAAGGCGTCTGTGGCGACTTTGTCAACCTCAAGATAATGTGCCGATTCTGTCTCTTGAAGGTGTTCATAGGGATAAGGTATACGCGCGTATGTTGATAGAGGAGGTGAGTGTATGCTCATCTATATGAGCGACTTCGATTGTACTGTGTTAAAAAAAGATGTAAAGAAACAGATATAACCAGAAAAGTATCTTCCATATATAGGGGCAGTTAAGCTTGCGAATTGTCCCTATAACGCGGATCACTTGGAGTCACCAAATGTCCGCCCTTGTCCAGTCTCATTTCTTTGACTAACTTTAACTAGATCTATAGCAATTCAAACATACATTTATATACTTACAAACAGATGCAACTACTACCAAAAGCAACGGATGCTCGTCAAGTGTTATACATCCATCGATCTTAAAAGCACCTAGTATGGTTGTCCGTGTCAAAGACCTCGTGTTAGCACGGAAACCTGAACAAACCTCGCAGCTTTTGTGTTTGTGTATGCGCCGCAATACTTGTTGACCCATGTTCAATGGTGTATCATTGATGGGCTAGCGACTTTGCATTGCGATCATGGATCACTTCTTTGTCAAAACCGATCCCCTTTTCTCGGTGCCATGCATCGGATCAACACTTGTTCCCAACCATGCATCGCACAACAATTCATCCTTTTTCATTGGGTACGACGAACCTCTTGTCTTCTTGCCGTCTGGATTGGGCGCGTCCGACTCTGACTGCTTGGTGTCTGCATCAAGCGCTTCTTGCTCCGGCTATGGCAAGTAGTCGCCCTCAACTTATCTGTCCTTGTGGTCGCCGTCGTCGTGGATCATTGTCAACATCGCTCATTGGTGGCCACCGTCGAGCTTGGGCGAGGCATCTATCTATTATATACTTAAAACAGAAGTAAAACAAGCCATCACGTTTGTCCACATATGTTAAATTATATTGATTGTTAATTTTATAGATTAATGATTCAGATTTAAAGATGCAGCGTTACATACAAATATAGTCATCTACAAATAATTTGGCACATCACGTAAGAATAGTATGACACGTCTTTCATCTAGGACAATCAGAGATGAACGTACGTTGCCATCGGCAAGTACGGCTGCCAACAGCTGAAAAAAAACACGGCCGCTAACCACTAATTAAGAAGGAAAGTACTGCTCCCTCAAAAAATAAAAGGAATACACGGCTGCCAAGGAGTCNGTAGGAGTGAGTAAGGACCACATACGGATCCATGCGGTAGCTCTGAAGATGAGGATGAACGTCGTTGTTGTTTGGTTCAAAAGACCGAAAAGTCTATCAATTGCTCCCACGGAGAAATATTTACTTTGGTGCTGTTTCAGCTCTGAATAGTTTTAGTTATACATTATAGTGCTTTCAAGTTGCAAATGCTAATGGAAAGCAGAATCTTCTATCTATTATATACTTAAAACAGAAGTAAAACAAGCCATCACGTTTGTCCACATATGTTAAATTATATTGATTGTTAATTTTATAGATTAATGGTTCAGATTTAAAGATGCAGCGTTACATACAAATATAGTCATCTACAAATAATTTGGCACATCACGTAAGAATAGTATGACACGTCTTTCATCTAGGACAATCAGAGATGAACGTACGTTGCCATCGGCAAGTACGGCTGCCAACAGCTGAAAAAAAACACGGCCGCTAACCACTAATTAAGAAGGAAAGTACTGCTCCCTCAAAAAATAAAAGGAATACACGGCTGCCAAGGAGTCTAGGTCCAGCGCTGCTAAAAAGGACGAGTCCGATCACAACACCACATGTATGATGATGACATCTCTGATTTTAGGAAAAAATATTAGCGTATTATTCCAGGAAATTGATAATTTGATAATATTTTTTACTTTAAGGGAAATCAATCTAGGCTACTCCATTGATTCTTCACGTTGAGATAACAAACATTTTTTACGCATGGGCAAAAAAAATTCTCATTTTTTGGGAATTTTTTTCTCTGCCGAGATACAAGAAGTAGATGTGTACGTACATGGAATATAGTGTGGGTGCAAACAAATATAAAAACAAAATCATGTTGAGATAACAGACATTTTTTACGCATGGGCAAAAAAAACTTTCTCTTTTTTAGGGAAGAAAAATCTTTCTATGCCGAGATAAAAAAAAAGTAGATGTGCACGTACATGGAATATAGTGTGGGTGCAAACAAATATAAAAACACTTTTGTTTAATAATAAAGTACTATAAGATGTTAGCAACTCATACTAAAAATACGTTTACATCTAAGTGCCAAAAAATTATATTTATATTCTTGCATTCTTTTTACAAATGAATTATGACGTGTGTTCTAATTACATGGTTAATAGTATAAACTATCAATTTTTTCACAAAAGATACTCATGAGAAGGACAACGTGTAGTACATGTCCATATCTGATACTTGGAACAGGGTTGGAGAGTCCCGGCAGCAATGCATGCGCTAATGTCATCATGACATCAACAAAGACAGGGTCACGTAAAGGGTAATACATGTCCATATTGGACATCTGCGGTACGGACGGAGAGTCCTGGCAAGAATGCATGCCTAATGTCAAGATTACATCACGAAACAAGAAAATTAGTGCTTCAAGATCTACTCTACAATTGGGATGTCTACCTAACGACCCTAACTGCGTAGGGATAGGTAAAAGCATAAACTGTTGGACCAAATACAGTTTTCGATTTTGTTGACTTATATTCCCTCAAAAAAAAGTCATAGGCATGCATGACTTCTCCAAAAATGGTAATCGAGAAGTGGTAGATTGAGATGAATCGAAGAGAATATACACGTATAAGTACCACGCGCTAGACATGTATGATGTCTCTAGAATAATAAGTACATAGTAGGAGAGAATACTAATTTGAAGGAGAAAGACAGGCTTAGGCATGGACAGTGGGTAGTCGAACAATCTAAGCTAAGGATCTGGAGCCTACATACATGTATAAGGACCACATAGACATGCATGGCATTGAATAAGAGAAAGTGGATAATTGACAACATGCTACTATCCAAGTGACCATATGCGTACCATAGGAGAAAATAATGTTTTGAGATGGAAACCTTAAAACAACATGGTCACGATGAAAAACAATAGGCTACAAGATCAGTAAGTGAGAGAGAATGAGCGACATAACAATTGACTACAACATATGAGTCACTATTTTAGAAACCGGGCAAAGTATGATGCCACTTCTAAAAATGCTAGAGAGGAAGCCATTCGATCAATTAGGGGAACCTTATATTGTTGGGATTATGGTGTGATACAGTGATTCTCGAGAAGAAACTGACTCAGGGCAAGAAGAACATGTAACACACCACAATTACTAACTTGTTATGTAGTGGGGACTATCAATAAGATGTGTCGTTCGAGGACGATAGCTAAAGACATGTGGCTAAAGAGCCATTAAAAATCAAATGATTGATTTATTGACACAAAACAATGTGTAATATGTGAGAGTATGAAAATAACGCCATCATGCTTTGTGGACTTTCCACAACATGTCTAATAGTCGTGAACCGAGGAATGAAGTTGATGCAAAGGGACAAATGATAGAAATTTAATAATTCAATGTGACATATAAACAAAACATTAAATAGATTATAAGTGGTTGAATTTTAAAATTAAAATATGTAATAATAATAACTAAAAAGCAACATAGCCACTATAATGTGTGGGACACATGACAAGCAATTTAGTTCTATATGAAGTAAAAACCCATTTATTGATAAAAATATGAAATTTGAATATACAATGAAACAAAATTAGCTATTTAGAATTACATCAATATAAAACCTATAGGTGATATGTAGTTGTGGATTAGAATAATTTTTTAAAAGATTTCTATCGTTGACATGCAATATGTAGTGATGGAAGAAAAAAAAAGACAAAGTAACATTCAATATAAGTATCAAATGCATGTAAATATTACCAAAAATATTTCAGTATGTAAATATTACCACCAATGCATGTTTACTAGGATCATATCAACCAAAAATTGTGTGGAAAATAATTGGCTAAGAAACAATGCCAAGTAACTTGGGTACAGGGTTTTAATCATGTATGCACTAGCATATCGGTATACCCTGTAGCATAAATGTAGAAATCTAGCCGCGCAAATGCGTGGGTCACTCCGCTAGTTCTACCGAAGTGACTGGGCATCACCGGATGAGGGCTCCTTTGACGGAAACAACGACCGACGAGCTGCAGGACTGCGTTTCCGTTTACATGTAGTTCGTGTCAAGGTCGACAATGTACTGTGGAAGGCGGCTGGAGGCGGAGGTGAATGAGGCGGTGGAGTGTTATGGCGACTACGTCTCTCGGGCTGACTATCTAGATGGCCGACATAGTAGTACAGTGGCATGAACTGGGGGAACAGTGTAGGGCTATTGTTGCCCGGGCACCGTGGTCCGCTGTGGAGGAGGAGCTGCGACCCAGGCGGCTGCGACCTTATTGGTGGCCCTCCCCCTCACATGCTGCACTTGACATTCTATGGACCTGATCACACATACATCCTTGCCGAGGTTCTGCGGGACGACGGGCAGTGTGTGAAGGGCTTCGGCTGATCCATCACGGCGGTGGTGGATGGTAGAGCAAACAAAGACGATCGGGCATGGAGTGCATGGCTTGGCGCAAAAAGAGTGTCACGACTGTGAGAAACATGTGGGCTCTGGGTGGGGTTTTGGGTGGGACATCACTGTCGCAGTCCCACATGGAGGATGTTTCAACTCCCGCAAAGCTCCCCTTGATTCACGACACCACAACACTGATGCAATGGTATGTAAACTGCCGGGAGAAAGCACTTGAAATGGCAGGCTATCTGCTGGGACAATATTTCTCCTGGCAGATAGAACCGCCACGAGAATGGCTACCGAGGATTACTTGTCTCGGCAGATACAATATTCCCGGTAGTTCATCTGCCCTAGCGTACTTATTTTCCGGCAGTCTACTTTCTCCCGGCAGATTAGTCTGGACACATGAAACTTCAATCACCGGCGGTGGTCAGAAGCGGCTGCGAGCGCCGGTGGTGGGAAGGTTTGGGGCGGTGGCGGCTGTATGGTGGAGGGCACAGGTGGATTGGACGTGATTTGGGGGCGGCGTTGCGGTCTGGAGGAGCGGGACGACCAACGCGTCTATTTCTTTCCGGGCCAAAATTTTGCCAAGTCGCGTGCTTTTTTTTTCCTCGCTGGCGTGTTCTTAAGGCCGATATTATTTGGGTCTGGCGTGAAGGACCGTCTCCGGTAGACTATGGGCTGAGATTTAATTCTCCCGGCAGAGTATGGGCCGTTATGTACGGGCAGTTTCGGTGGACAAGTTTTTCTCCCGGCAGTTGAATTCCCCCAATCAAGTGTTGTGGTGTAGTGATTTGGGCTGGGTTGTGAGATTTCTGACGTCAAGGACTAATCTGGCTCAATTTGGTCACTTGTGTTGGAGGCCTAAAGTGTCCGGACCGCCCGGTCGGACATTTCCCCGTGTTTTGGTGATCCACATTGGAAATGCCCTTAGCCAAGAAGGATCGTTTCTCGACTCCTATGTCGCTCATGTGCGAGTGACCTACGAGGAACCATAGTCGCCACCCCTAGCATCCCTCCCGTGGGTGCCTTTTCTCTCTGTAGTTGCCGCTAGCGCGTGCCATGACCGCGGCGACTCACCCCAAATTGGGTTGGCGGTTCCTCTACCGCTTGGTGTTTCCTCGCAGCGGCTCGACAACGGCTCTAGGCTTAGCAATCTCGAACCCGGTGGTCCTTGCCTATGCGGGTTCAGCTCTTAGGTGAGAGGCTACACACCATCCATGATGCTGATCCTGTCACATGACCAAGGCCAATGCAACTATAGATCCAGGGTGTAGAGATCTACCGCGGCGAGCCTCACAATGGCACTCACTACGTTCATGTGGCAATTGACACTGGACCTAATGGGCGGTGCGACGCTTTCTTGGTCAGGCGGTGTCCGCTCTGACTGTCGCTTCCTCTAGCCCTTGTTGTGATGGTTGCGTGCCCCGAGCTCCTATGATGGCGGGGTCCTTACCGTCGTCTGCTCATGGTGGTGTGATGCGAAATAAGAGCAGTCGCTTGAGACAAGTGAAGATTGTGTAGCAGAAACCACACTGGAGATAGCGATCCCACGATCCTCTAGTTCACGTACGACAATCATGGTCCTCTTCTCGGACAGGCCATTGCCGCCGTGGTTCTACACTGCTGGAAGCAACGGGGAACAAGTGGTCGCATGTACTGGCATCGTCTCATGCATATCCTTCTCAGATTGCTACTTGTGAGGATGGTGCGGGGCTGCCAGAGCATCCAGAATCAGGATATTGGCAATGCCAGTGACATTCCTCCCTCACCAATGACTTCCCGTGTGTGTGAACTACTAGGATCGTGGAAAGTGGATGCAACAACACAAG
>LR880970.1:10043058-10062357 GCA_904067115.1 Aegilops sharonensis | reverse complement strand
CCCCGTGTCCGGATGGGACTTTCCTTGGCGTGGAAGGCAAGCTTGGCGATACGGATATGTAGATCTCCTACTATTGTAACCGACTCTATGTAACCCTAGGCCTCTCCGGTGTCTATATAAACCGGATGGCTTTAGTCCGTAGGACTAGAATCACAACAACCCTTACAATCATACCATAGGCTAGCTTCTAGGGTTTAGCCTCCTTGATCTCGTGGTAGATCCACTCTTGTAAACATCCACAATATCAATATCAATCAAGCAGGACGTAGGGTTTTACCTCCATCAAGAGGGCCCGAACCTAGGTAAAACATCGTCTCCCTTGTCTCCTGTTACCATCCGCCTAGACGCATAGTTCGGGACCCCCTACCCGAGATCCGCCGGTTTTGACACCGACACCAGGTATCGCCAGTGTAGCAGGCCTGGCAACAAACATGTTTGAGAGGTTGGCCACTAAAGTCGAGGAGATCAACATAGATGGCACCAAGTACTCCACCTACGACTTGGCGTAGTGGATACCGGAGTTTGATGTGTGTAGAGTGTGGAGGCTGTCTCGATGATTTGTGATCTGCCAGCAGTTTGATCGGATGGTCAGGTCAGAGGTCTACTTCACCATGGTGTAGCTACTAGTTTCACCTTTACAAGTTTTTCAATGGCGAACCAATGCAGAATTTTGCCACATTCTCCTCCAACGCATGCAAAGTTTATTTGATAACACAAGGAAATACTGAATACTACTAATTCTTATAAGACGAAGTTTTCATTTTGAATAATACTACATGAATGTATGTAGATGACAAGAAGAAGGAGAAGAAAAGAAGAAGATAATTTTGGGTGTGGTTGCCTCTATACTAGTGGTCATCCTGGCACTCCTCTCCTGGGTTATTTTGTGGAGGAAAACAAGGTCATCATAGAAGGATATTTAGGTAAGGGTGTCAACATAGCAACTTACTAGGAGAGGTCGAGCTATTTATTAGCTGAGGGGGCCAATGCCCCCATAGCTAAGGTGGTGACTTCTCCAGTATTGTTCGCGGGATAGACTATCGTGTTAGGAGAGGCTACCTATGCCATAGCACAGTGCCGAGACACCTCCAGATGCAGCACCTACATCGATGAAGCCATCCAGAAGGCACATGTTGCTTGTGTGCTGAGAAAGGAAGTAACGGTCATTTTCGATCTTTGCACACTTCAAATTTCTTGTGACATGATCAAGTAGACATCACAAGTCAGCACCGTATCAGTGGAACATGTTGATACTGCCACCGTGCAAAGCAAGGCATTTTACATGGGAATCAATGCACTTATTGCTAGTGTAGCAAGCCTGGCAACAAACATGTTTGAGATGTTGGCCACTACAGTAGAGGAGATAAACATAGAAGGCACCAAGTACTTCGCCTATGGCTTGGCGTGGTGTGTACCAGAGTTTGATGCCTGTAGAGTGTGGAGACTGTCTCGATGATTTGTGGTCTGCCAGCAGTTTGACCGGATGGTCACGTCATAGGTCTGCTTCGCCGTGGTGTAGCTACCAGTTTCAACTTTACAAGTTTTTCAATGGCGAGCTAATCCGGAATTTTGCCGCATTCTCCTCCAACGCATGCAAAGGTAAGTTGATAACACAAGGAAATACTGAATACTCCTAATTCTTATAAGCTAAAGTTTTCATTTTGAATAATATTGTATGAATGTATGTAGATGAAAAGAAGAAGGAGAAGAAAAGAAGAAGATTACTTGTGGTGTGGTTGCCGCTGTACTAGTGGTCATCCTGGCACTCCTCGCCTGGGTTATTTTGTGGAGGAAAACAAGGTCATCACAGAAGGGGTATTTAGGTAAGGGTCTCAACATATCAACTTACTAGGAGAGGTCGAGGTACTTATTAGCTGAGGGGGCCAATGCCCCCCCCCCCCCCATGTTTGAACCAATTATTGAAGAATTTATTTATGGGAGCACTTATATGGGGGGAAATTAGCCTTTGCCCCCACCCCTACAAATTTCTCTAGCTCCTCCACTACATACTAATATATAATTTATTAAAAGAATATATCAAGAAGTTTAATTTTACAACTCATATTCTATCTTCAACTCTACCCCGACATATTTCGCCTCAGTCCATTTGTAATCATTGCTTCAAGAATATTCTACCCTTCATCTTATTATTCTAATATCTTGGATGCCATATCATGGATTTCTTTTAAATGTGCAAGTGATGAACCAAGAACTGAGACTCACATCACTGGCATTGAAAAGTCCCTTGGTGCTCCAAGATCGACCCACACTACTCCTTCTTTGGGTACTGATGACCCACAAGTATAGGGGATCGCAACAGACTTCGAGGGTAGTATTTCATCCCAAATTTATTAGTTAGACACAAGGGGAGCCAAATAATATTTAGAAGTCTTAGCAGTTGAGTTGTCAATTCAACCACACTTAAGAAAAAACTTACTTGCAACAATTTATTATTAGCACAGTAATATGATAGCAGTAGTGATAGAGTAACAGTAACAATAGCAGAAATAGTAACAAGTTTGTAACGAGCAGATTAGTAGTGAATTTAACCGTGACAATAGCAGAAAAGTATAGGTATGGGGTAACTATGGGGTGTTCAGATGAGATTCAGTATGCAACGGTCATAACCTAGAGCGTTAACAAACTAACTCCAATTCATCAGTCATATGTGGACATGTATTTCGTATATAGTCATACGTGCCTGTGATAAGAACTTGCATAACATCTTTTGTCTTATCTTCCCGTGGCAGCAGGGTCCTAATGGAACTAAGAGTAATTAAGACGCTCCTTTTAATAGAGAACCGGAACAAAGCGTTATCATGGAGCGAATACATGTAATCCTCAAATTAATGTCATCCCCGTAGAGTATCCCAATTATTGTTAATTTGTGGTTTAGGGTTCGAATGATAACAGGTGCATACAACTTGCAGGTATGATCAAGAACACAAATATATTCATAAAAACATACTATGTCCAGATCTGAAATCATGGAGCTCGGGCCCTAGTGACAAGCATTAAGCATAGCAAAGTCATAGGCATTGCCTACTCGCAACTAACAACACTTGTGCTTCTTGCTTAGGAGAATTCCAAAGATGCCGAGTTCCTCAACACACCCATCCAGAACTACATGCGGATGCAACACATCTTCTCGTTCGGGCTGGCAACCGGCAAGCATGCCATGGGCTCCGGTGACCCTCTCGGTTCTCCCATGCTTTAGTTCCTAGGCACCCTGAATGTAGAGGCAGTCCTTGATGGCCCTGGAAAGCCATTTGAGCATGTCCCTATGCTCGATATAAGGAGGAAGAGGGGCGGCCTGATGAAAGAGGAGATCAGTGTCTTCGCCAGCATGACTGAGGTCGTGAAGGAGGTGGCAAGCGCCATAAGGGAGAGCAAGGCCGTCGACGTCCACCCTGACCTGTACAGCGCCATCATGGAGCAAGGTGGCTTCAGTGATGAAGCTCACATGGCAGCTCTCAGCCACCTACTGGACAACAAGGCCCAGGGTGTTGGATTTGTTGCCATGGCAGATGCACACAGGGTGCTCTTGCTCATGAGCTGGCTGGGCAAGCACTACTACTAGAGCTTGATGCTGGTTACCGCGTGTATGATCCTCGACGGCGATGGCGATGGCGATGGCGACAAGGACGACGATGACGGCGTATATTTTGTGTAGCTAGGGCTTGAAAACAATTTGATGGTCTGTATATTTTGGTGAGGTTGTATATACGCACGGTGATCCTTAGGGTGATCACGAACTTGCGGTGGTAGGACGATACGCTCTTTTGGATGTGGTGGTGGTAGGATGACATCATAGTAGTGCTAGGTTGAGCTTACTATACCATATGATCATACATGCTTACTAGTTCTCTACTGCTCCATTGCTTGCTGCTTGATTGCTCCATGGCTTGCTGCTTGAACTTTCACTCTTTCTGCACTGCTAGGACAAGTGGTATGCGTTGTTCGTTGGGAGGAAACCAGGGGTGTACAGTTCATGGGAAGCTTGCAACCAACAAGTTTCGGGGTACAGCGACGGCAGCCACAAAGGGTTTAAGGCTAGGCAGGCAGCAGAAGAAGAAGTTTACGCCAAGTTTGTGCGAAAGCAGGCATGCAAGGACAAGTTCGCAAGGTGGCGCCACAATTTGGGGTGAAGAGTTTGATCATCATCATGCAGTTCGTTGCCATTGCAGTGCTGTGGTGTTGGTGTGGTAGATGTGATCGTGTGAAAGGTAACCTCACTACATAGGGTACAAGGTTATCACACCTTGCACACCTTGCACCCTGTGTGCCACCAAACAACCTGCTTATGTGTGAGTTGAGACAATGCAGACAACTAAGCAACGTGTAGTAAGCTATCCCCAAGTGCAGGCAAGCAAGATGCAGGCAACCAAATAAGTTGCAGATGTTGGGTTTTAGGCTGTTTCTACTAAGTCAGGCCTCATTGAGTTAGGCCTCATTGAGTCAGGCTGGGTTGGAGCGGCAACCAAACACGCCCTAGGTGTAGGAATGTGGAGTATGTATGCTATGAGGGCTATCAGGACACTCTCAATGCATTGGCTCTTGCTCCCTCTCGGGTTTATTGCCCCCTCTTATTTTAGGCCAGACTTTGACCATCTACATAATTAATATATTTTAAGTATATTCTAAAAAGCTATATTCCAATTTATATATAAAAGAGGTTTCCCACTGTATAATTTTTATGATATATAATTTATATTTTATTAGTTAAATTTATAGGTCAAACTTCGATCCAAAATAAGATGAGACCTAATAGACCCATAGGGGAGTAACTCGTTATTCTAGGTGTTGATAAATTGTAGAGACAACCTCACCATTGCATTGTCTCTTAGGTGTCGTTTTCTAAGTGATGTTGCATTCAATTAATTTAAAGACCACGTGTGGTCTTATACTCCCTCCTTTCGGGTTTATTCAAATTTGAAATCTCATCAATCAAGGCATTTTGTGAGTGGAGGAATGTATCTCGTACTTTACAAAACTGCCCAACTTGAACTCATGCATTAATTTGGATTAATTACAGTGCATGCATGCTTGGCCACTAGATGAGTAGGAACAGTCATGCATTGGTGTGTTCCTTTTTAATTCTTGCACGCAAAGATTTAATGCGCCTTTGAAATTAAAAATGAGATGAAGATGAGCCATCTAAATTGGAAAAACAAAAAAGTTAAGATAAATCCTGTAAACCGGAAAAGGAGTAGTATGGTGGCCTAGTTGTAGAGAGAAGAAAATAATGAAAAAGTAGGGAAAGAAGCCACACTCGATCAGAGGATTAATTACATTGTGTAGAGAAACATGGTAAAGGCCGTATCCACGTTAGCATTTTTGGTACGAACTCCTGCTAACAGATTAGCATTGAGAGTGCCCTCGTGCAGCTGGATACATCTACCATTGCTGAGTTGGAAACATCTACAGTAACGAGTTAATTTTAGGGCACTGTGTTGATGTTACACTAGGGATTGACTGCATATATATAGTGGCCGGTTGTCTTAAAGCAGAGTGTAATTTATGTTCTGCTCTTCTTTTTTGTGGTGCATGAAATAGCTTCTTAATTCATACTGCCTCCATCAGGGTTTATTAGTCTCATTCGTATTTTGTGCTAAACTTTGACCTCAGATTTGGTTAGCAAAATAAACTTATATGGCATAAAAATTTATATTATTACGTTCATATTTCTCCATGGTATTATTTTTCCTACATATAATTAGTTAAATATACAATCAAACTTTAACCCAAAATACAACGAGGACAAATAAACCAGAACGGAGGTAGTATAAATTAATTTCTCACTCTTATTTATTTTGTGCTGCACCAATAATGTGCCTCGTGCCTAAGAAACATTTATAGAAATCAAAGTCATATGTGTATGTGTGTATTTATGCGCACGTAAATATTTATTTTTACTGTATATTGTACTTACGAAAACAAGTAAGGCATCTCCAACACCGTCCGCCAAAACACCATTAGCTATTTGGACCGCATGGTCCAGACACTTTATACAATCAAATGTCCTGCATCAAACGTCTGCAGACTAGTCTGCACATCTGAATTTCCGCAAGCCAAACCAGAAACAAAGCTGTGGAACGTTTGCAGACGTCCGAACAGCGGCGACGCAGGCGTCCGACACCCCGGACTCACAAAACTGAGGCGGAGCCCACACATTTGTACAGATTCACATGGTTTCCGTGTGAAATCCCGCCTTGCCCCCACTGGCTTCACTCTGACCATCACCGCCATCTTCCCCATTTTCTGGCACATTTGTTCGTTCACGGCCACAATGGAGCCGAAGGCGGTGCTAACAGAGATATTCTCGCCAGAGCCAAAGGACCCGTTGGTGGTGGCCGCCCATGAGATCAACACGACAACAAACACCGCCTGCCTTCGCAAATAGAGGAAGAGGGAGGAAACTTTGGCAGCATCCAGTGATGCAGTACCTCCTCTGGTGAAGCGTCTGAATCGGTTGGTGCCGGTCATGAAATTAACGGCTCCGGCGCAATGGCTAGTGCGGTTGCATCCGCCATACCGCTTCCTCGCCCCGCAGCTCAATCCACAGCAATAGTCCATGCCCACTGTCATAACCAGCCATGACGTCGTACAACATCGACCTCAGCACGGAGTACACCTTCACGGAGTCTTAGTCGTTGGCGCTTGTTCGTTCATGGCCGACTTCCACGCCCGATGGTGCACGATCTCTTTTTGTCAGAATATCTAAACTGGGCATGAGGAGGAGGAGGCACCAATGAACATGATCCACGACATCGACGGGCATGAAGAGGGGCAAGTGGACGACTCCCAGCCGGCGATGACCGACACCTAGCAGACGAACGCCCATATGCAGGACACCTAGCCGACACAGACCTAGCAGCTGGACGACGACCAACAGGATGGTGATCCAGCGGACATGTGGGCGCTGAGTGTCAACCCAAAGCAGACAAGGGGAGGAAATTTCAACTTGAAGGAGGATGAATTTTTGGTTGATTTGTGATTGGCCCCAAGCATTGATCTGATTTATGGCATAGATCAGAGGGGCAGTACTTTTGGAAAAATGTGCATGCTTGGTTCCATGGGTGCAAGTACTATGATCCGCATTGCACATGAGTGATCTATGAGCTCAACTCGAAGTTGTTCACGAGCAAGTATTGCAACTATTACAAGCAATTGCAAATCTGGTGGCCAAGTGGCATGACAATCCAAGAGGCCGTAAGTTTTTTGTCGCTCTATGTGGGTTGGTCATTTGGCTGGATATGCAATTTGTGTTGATCATTTGGCCGGATATGCAACTGGTTGATCTCTTTTTTTCTAGGCTAGACGTGCTGTCACACTGTTCTTGAAGGCGGAGAAGAAACACTTCTTCTTCATTCATTGTTAGTTGAAGTTGAATGCGCACCCCATGCCAATTCCTTCAAGAATGCCCGCCATGCCCGATGTAGGTGAAGATGGTGCCATCAAGAGGAGGCCTTGCTCCAACCAAAAGGATGGCTAAGAACCAAGGGAGGAAGTGGGAGAAGGAGAAGCGAGAAGGTGTGACAGACAATATGACGGAGATGTTTCAGGACATCATGGAGAAGGAGGAAACATGCGTCAAGTACAATGACGTGAAGGAGGAAAATAAGGCCAAGAAGTTAGAGAAGTTCATCGTGGTCCAAGAGAAGATGATCAAGCTTCAAGAGAAGAAGGTTTAGCTCGCGTACGCTTTGGAGGACACCAACATGTTGACCATGAAGATGTCATGCTTAGGTCCTGAAGCAACGAAGATCATGCAAGCCTACCATGATAGGATATTGAAGTGCTTGGCAGACGATTTGGAGGAGACAACCGCTGTGGAGGACCCAATCGCAGAGTGAAGAACATGGCATGGACAGCCGGTCTGGGAAGGGAAAAAAATGAGTTTATCTGCATGGACAGCTGGACTGGCAACTTTTGGGATCGACCACATGTAAAGAACTTAAGAAAATCCGACACTTTTTGGTTGATTGCATATGTTTGCACTTATTTACATGTGCTATAAATTGCTACTGATATATATATGCATGTTAGGATGAGCGGATCCAGGGCGGACATTTGGTGCATAGGAATGGATGGCCGCCCCCCTACCTGTTGTCTGCCGACACAATCGGACATGTCCATGGATATTTTGCGTGACGTTTTGATGGACGACATGGGAGATTCACTAATTACACTATGCAGTTTGTACCATACCACATGTTGCTTAGATGTACTCTCACCGTTCCAAAATAATTAAAGTTCTAGGTTTGTCCTAAGTAAAATTTGCTTAATTGTTTATCAACTCTATAGAAAAATATGCTAAGCACTACAAAAAAAATACACTTCCGTGATTATACGTGTTTGTCACAGTAGGTCGCTTTTTTGTCATGCATGTACATTCATGACAAATTTATGACAGAATCAAGATAGTCATACCTGTGCTGTCGTAGAAGTGTTCCATGACATTACCAAAATTATCATCACGGAAGTGTCCACTTCCATGACGATAAATCGCGCGTCACAGAAGTGCTTTCGTCAAGGGTGACCGACACGTGGCATCCACCGTAACGGAACGCCGTTAAGCTATCGGGTCGGGTTTTGGATCCGATAACCCGTTAACAGCCCCGACCAGTGGGGATTTTCCACGTGTAAAATCATCATTGGCTGGAGGAAACACGTGTCGACTCATCGTTGGGACAGATGTCATCCAATCATTGGACAGAAGGCGCCTATGATACGTCGACACGTGGCACGGCCCAACAGAGGCCCATTCCTGTGAAAAGGCCGGCCCGTTTGACTTTGTCAAAAGGTGGCGGGCCGGCCCATGGAAAGCCTGTTAACGACCTGTTCGCATATAGCCCATTTACAGCCCGCTAACCCAAGGCCCGTTATGCCCTATCCGAATTAGGCCCAGTAGCGTCATCTGGGCCATCCAATATGATTCCAGCCCGTATTCACTTCTAGCCCATGTATGGCCCATGGCGTCTTTCGGCCCATATGAGGCCCTATGTAACTCTTGGCCTATTAACGACCCGTGGTGAAACTGGCCCGCAATGAACAGTGTATCACTTTACACCCATTAACGGCCCGTGGTGAAACTGGCCCGTAATGAACAATATATCACTTTATACCCATTAAGGGCCCGTTATTCAGTTCGTCCGTTTCCAGCAAATGTTATCTTTCGGCCTTCTCAGAGCCCATTTATTCTTGGGCTCATTTCCAGCATTCGTTTACTTACGGCCCGTTATTGTCATTTTCTGCTTGTGGGCCAAATTCAGCCCGTGGCATCGGCCCTTTTGTGGTCCGTTAATACGTTGGGCCGTTTTCATAGCGTCATCAAATACGTCCTATTAACGATGGCCCGTTATGGTCATACGGCCCGTATAAGGTCCATTGATGATACGACCCGTAGAAGCCCCATTGTTTTTACGGCCCGTAGAAGGTCTACTGTTTCTACGGCCCGTAGAAGGCCCACTGTTTCTACGGCCCGTAGGAGGAGGCCCAGTGTCACCACAGTAAATATTAGCCCATGGTTATTGTGGCCTAGTTTTAAAAAGAACTGCACTTACAACAAGCAAACAAATAAACAAGACAACAAGGAAATAAATAAGCAAGTAACTTATGCTAGGCTATCACGGCTGTTACACATATTACATCCACTGGGCATCAAAGTTCGCCACCAGTGCAAATATAGGAAACAAAGCAGCATATCATATACAGTGGTTGTTAAAGTTGGCGACCAGCGCTAATAAACGCCGCAGCAAAACAAATCCAGAACTGAAACCACTTCAAAAGATCTCAACAAACAATATCCTGGGTACCCATAATGCTGGCAAGATGCTTAGCAAGCTTATTAACTTTCTCTTGTTTGGCGCTTAAATCCTCCAGCGCTTGCCGTTGCACCAGAAAATATGCATCTGAATTCTGCAGGGACTTCCTCAGTCCTTCAGCTTCCTGTCGTAGCACATCTGATAGATGTCTTTCAACTTGAAGTTGAGACTCAAGAAGACGAACTGATTCAGGCAGCGAGTTCGAAGAGCTTGTGCCAGCAGTAGTGGCCAGTAACTCAAACACTACATCAAGACAGGACTTTTGGGTTCCCTCACTGTCGTCAAGATAGTTTTTATCAGCTTTCTTGGAGACCAACAGGGACGTCTCACTATCTTGAACCTTATGTGCATTACTTCCTTCACCATTGGATAACGCGGTACTGTTCTCCAATATTTTGTCCGCATTCTAAAAAAGAAACAAGCAGACACATCTGTTGGGGAACGTAGCAGAAATTCAAAATTTTCCTACGAGTCACCAAGATCTATCTATGGAGAGACTAGCAACAAGGGGAAGGAGAGTGCATCTACATACCCTTGTAGATCGCTAAGCGGAAGCGTTCAAGAGAACGGGGTTGAAGGAGTCATACTCGTCGTGATCCAAATCACCGGAGATCCTAGTGCCGAACGGACGGCACCTCCGCGTTCAACACACGTCCAACCTGGTGACGTCTCCCATGCCTTGATCCAGCAAGGAAAGAGGGAGAGGTTGAGGAAGACTCCATCCAGCAGCAGCACAACGGCGTGGTGGTGATGGAGGAGCGTGGCAATCCTGCAGGGCTTCACCAAGCACCGCGGGAGAGGAGGAGTACTTGGGAGAAAGGGAGGGTTGCGCCAGAACTTGGGGTGCGGCTACCCTCCCACCCCTCCACTATTTATAGATGGGGGGGGGAGAGGGGGCCGGCCCCCCTAAATCTCATCTAGGGTTGGGGGCGGCGGCCAAGGGGGGAGGAGTGCCTCCCAAGTCAAGTGGAGGTCCTCCCCCTTAGGGTTTCCCCTCTCCCATGCGCATGGGCCTTGGGGGGGGGGGGCTGGTGCCCCTGGCCCATTAAGGCTAGGGCGCCCCCTTACAGCTCATGCTGATGTACTGGATGTGGTGGAACATCTTCCGGACCTCCGGACCCCTCCGGAATCCTCCGGAACCTTCCGGAAGCTTCCCGGTACAATACCGGAAAAACCCGAACTTTTCTTGGAACCTGAATAACAACTTTCCATATATAAATCTTTACCTCCGGACCATTCCGGAACTCCTCGTGACATCCGGGATCTCATCCGGGACTCCGAACAACATCCGGTAACCACATACAAACTTCATTTATAACCCTAGCGTCATCGAACCTTAAGTGTGTAGACCCTACGGGTACGGGAACCATGCAGACATGACCGAGACGTTATCCGGTCAATAACCAACTGCGGGATCTAGATACCCATGTTGGCTCCCACATGTTCCACGATGATCTCATCGGATGAACCACGATGTCGAGGATTCAATCAATCCCGTATACAATTCCCTTTGTCTAGCGGTATTGTACTTGCCCGAGATTCGATCGTCGGTATCCCGATACCTTGTTCAATCTCGTTACCGGCAAGTCTCTTTACTCGTTCCGTAACACATCATCCCGTGAACAAGGAAATATAATAATAACTAATTTATTATTGCCTCTAGGGCATATTTCTAACAGTCTCCCACTTGCACTAGAGTCAATAATCTAGTTCACATCGCCATGTGATTAACACTCACAGGTCACATCGCCATGTGACCAACATCCAAAGAGTTTACTAGAATCAATAATCTAGTTCACATCACTATGTGATGAACACTCAATGAGTTTTGGGTTTGATCATGTTATGCTTGTGAGAGTGGTTGTAGTCAACGGGTCTGCAATATTCAGATCCCTATGTATTTCGCAAAACTTTATGTCATATCGTAGATGCTGCTACCACGTTCCACTTGGAGCTATTCCAAATTGTTGCTCCATTATATGTATCCGGTATCTCTACTCAGAGCTGTCCGGATAGGTGTTAAGCTTGCATCAACGCAACTCTTTATGTCGAACTCTTTATCACCTCCATATCCGAGAAACATATCCTTATTTACTCCAAGGACAATTTTGACCGCTGTCCAATGATCCATTCCTGGATCATTCTTGTACCCCTTGACTGACTCATGGCAAGGCACACTTCCGGTGCGGTACACAGCATAGCATACTATAGAGCCTACGTCTGAAGCATAGGGGACGACCTTCGTCCTTTCTCTCTATTCTGCCGTGGTCGAGCTTTAAGTCTTAACTTCATACCCTACAACACAGGCAAGAACTCCTTCTTTGACTGATCCAACTTGAACACCTTCAAGATTATGTCAAGGTATGTGCTCATTTGAAAGTATTATTAAACATTTTGGTCTATCTTATAGATCTTGATGCTTATTGTTCAAGTAGCCTAATCCAGGTGTTCCATTGAAAAACACTTTTCAAACAACCCTATATGCTTTCTAGAAATTTTACATCATTTCTGATCAACAATATGTCAACAACATATACTCATCAGAAATTCCATAGTGCTCCCACTCACTTCTTTGGAAATACAAGTTTCTCATAAACTTTGTATAGACCCAAAATCTTTGATCATCTCATTAAAGCGTACATTCCAACTCCGAGATGCTTACTCCAGTCCTTAGAAGGATTGCTGGAGCTTTGCATACTTGTTAGCGTCTTTCAGGATTGTCAAAAACCTTCTGGTTGTATCACATACAACCTTTCCTCAAGAAAACTGTCAAGGAAACAATGTGTTGACATCCTATATGCAAGATTTCATAAATAATGCAGCAACTGCTAATCCAATTCCAACAGACTCTTAGCATTGCTACGAGTGAGAAAGCCTCACCGTAGTCAACTCCTTGAACTTGTCGAAAAACATCTTTAACGACAAGTCGAGCATTCTTAATGGTGATACTTACCATCATTGTCTGTCTTCCTTTTAAAATCCATCTTTACCCAACGTCCTTACGACCATCAAGTATTTCTTCCAAAGTCATGGATCCTCTCTCGGATGTTATGACCTCGAGCCATTCATCGGAATCCGGGCCCACCATCGCTTCTCCATAGCTCGTAGGTTCATTGTTGTCTAGCAACATGACCTCTAAGATAGGATTGCGTACCACTCTGAAGTAGTACGTGTCCTTGTCGACCTACGAGGTCCGGTAGTGACTTGATCCGAAGCATCATGATCATTATCATCAGCTTCCACTTCAATTGGTGTAGGTGCCACATGAACAACTTCCTGTGCCCTGCTACACACTGGTTGAAGTGATGGTTCAGTAACCTCATTAAGTCTCCACCATCCACCCACTCAATTCTTTCGAGAGAAACTTTTCCTCGAGAAAGGACCCGTTTCTAGAAACAATTACTTTTGCTTCCGGATCTGAGATAGGAGGTATACCCAACTGTTTTGGGTGTCCTATGAAGATGTATTTATCCGTTTTGGGTTCGAGCTTATCACGATGAAACTTTTCCACATAAGCGTCGCAGCCCCAAACTTTTAAGAAACGACAACTTAGGTTTCTCCAAACCATAGTTCAAACAGTGTCGTCTCATCGGAATTACGTGGTGCCCTATTAAAGTGAGTGCGGTTGTCTCTAATGCCTAACCCATGAACGATAGTGGTAATTCGATAAGAGACATCATGGTACGCACCATATCTAATAGGGTGCAATTATGATGTTCGGACACACCATCACACTATGGTGTTCCAGGCGGTACTAATTGTGAAACAATTTCCACAATGTCTTAATAGCGTGCCAAAGCTCGTAACTCAGATACTCATCTCTATGATCATATCATAGACATTTTATCCTCTTGTCACGATGATCTTTTAACTTCACTCTGAAATTACTTGAACCATTCAATAATTCAGACTTGTGTTTCATCAAGTAAATACACTCAGTATCTACTTGAATCATCCATGAAGTAAGAACATAACGATATTCACTGCATGCCTCATCACTCATTGGACTGCACACATCGAAATGTGTTACTTCCAACAAGTTGCTATCTTGTTCCATCTTACTGAAACCGAGGCTTTTCAGTGATCTTGCCCATGTGGTATGATCTGCATATCTCAAGTGATTCAAAATCAAGTGAGTCCAAATGATCCATCTGCATGGAGTTTCTTCATGCGTATACACCAATAGACATGGTTCGCATGTCTCAAACTTTTCAAAAACGAGTGAGTCCAAAGATCCATCAACATGGAGCTTCTTCATGCGTTCTACACCAATATGACTTACATGGCAGTGCCACAAGTAAGTGGTACTATCATTACTATCTTATATCTTTTGGCATGAAAATGTGTATCACTACGATCGAGATTCAATAAACTATTCCTTTTAGGCGCAAGACCATTGAAGGTATTATTCAAATAAACAGAGTAACCATTATTCTCCTTAAATGAATAACCGTATTGCAATAGACATAATCCAATCATGTCTATGCTCAACGCAAACACCAAATACCAATTATTTAGGTTTAACACCAATCTCAATGGTAGAGGGAGCATGCGATGCTTGATCACATCAACCTTGGAAACACTTCCAACACATATCGTCAGCTCACCTTTAGCTAGTCTTCGTTTATTCCGTAGCTTTTATTTCGAGTTGCTAACACTTAGCAACCAAACCAGTATCTAATACCCTGGTGCTACTAGGAGTACTAGTAAAGTACACATTAACATAATGTATATCCAATATACTTGTATCGACCTTGCCAGCCTTCTCATCTACCAAGTATCTAGGGTAATTCTGCTCTTAGTGGCTGTTCCCCTTGTTACAGAAGCACTTGGTCTCAGGTTTGGGTTTAACCTAGGGTTTCTTCACTTAGAGCAGCAGCTGATTTGCCGTTTCATGAAGTATCCCTTCTTGCCCTTGCCCTTCTTGAAACTAGTGGTTTCACCAACCATCAACAATTGATGATCCTTCTTGATTTCTACTTTCGCGGTGTCAAACATCGCGAATATCTCAAGGATCATCATGTCTATCCCTGATATGTTATAGTTCATCACGAAGCTCTAGCAGCTTGGTGGCAATGACTTTGGAGAAACATCACTATCTCTGGAAGATCAACTCCCACTCGATTCAAGTGATTGTTGCACTCAGACAATCTGAGCACAAGCTCAACGATTGAGCTTTTCTCCCTTAGTTTGCAGACTAAGAAAATCGTCGAAGGTCTTATACCTCTTGACGTGGGCACGAGCCTGAAATCCCAATTTCAGCCCTCGAAACATCTCATATGTTCCGCGACGTTTTGAAACGTCTTTGGTGCCTCAACTCTAAACCGTTTAACTGAACTATCACGTAGTTATCAAAATGTGTATGTCCGATGTTCGCAACAACCATGGACGACGTTTGGGGTTCTGCACACTGAGCGTTGCATTAAGGACATAAGCTTTCTACTGATCGCATAATCGCTACTGTCAACTTTCAACTATATTTTCTCTAGGAACATATCTAAAACAGTAGAACTATAGCGCGAGCTATGACATAATTTGCAAAGGGCTTTTGACTATGTTCAGTATAATTAAGTTCATCTAATGAACTCCCACTCAGATAGACATCCCTCTAGTCATCTAAGTGATTACATGATCCGAGTCAACTAGGCCATGTCCGATCATCACGTGAGACGGACTAGTCATCATCGGTGAACATCTTCATGTTGATCGTATCCTCCATACGACTTATGCTCGACCTTTCGGTCTCTTGTGTTCCGAGGCCATGTCTGTACATGCTAGGCTCGTCAAGTTAACCTAAGTGTTTCGCGTGTGTAAATCTGGCTTACACCCGTTGTATGTGAACGTAAGAATCTATCACACCCGATCATCACGTGGTGCTTCGAAACGACGAACTTTCGCAACGGTGCACAGTTAGGGGGAACACTTTCTTGAAATTTTAATGAGGGATCATCTTATTTACTACTGCCGTTCTGAGCAAATAAGATGCATAAACATGATAAACATCACATGCAATCAAATAGTGACATGATATGGCCAATATCATTTTGCTCCTTTTGATCTCCATCTTCGGGGCTCCATGATCATCATCATCACCGGCATGACACCATGATCTCCATCATCGTGTGTCCATGAAGTTGTCTCGCCAACTTATTACTTCTACTACTATGGCTACCGGTTAGCAATAAAGTAAATTAATTACATGTCATTTGTTCAATGACACGCAGGTCATACAATAAATTAAGACAACTCCTATGGCTCCTGCCGGTTGTCATACTCATCGACATGCAAGTCGTGATTCCTATTACAAGAACATGATCAATCTCATACATCACATATCATTCATCACATTCTTCTTGGCCATATCACATCACATAGCATACCCTGCAAAAACAAGTTAGACGTCCTCTAATTGTTGTTTGCATGTTTTACATGGCTGCTATGGGTTTCTAGCAAGAACGTTTCTTACCTACGCAAAACCACAACGTGATATGGCAATTGCTATTTACCCTTCATAAGGACCCTTTTCATCGAATCCGTTCCGAAAAAGTGGGAGAGACTGGCACCCGCTAGCCACATTATGCACCAAGTGCATGTCAGTCGGTGGAACTTGTCTCACGTAAGTGTACGTGTAAGGTCGGTCCGGGCCGCTTCATCCCACAATACCGTCGAAACAAGATTGGACTAGTAACGGTAAGCATATTGAACAAAATCAATGCCCACAACTACTTTGTGTTCTACTCGTGCAAAGAATCTACGCAATAGACCTAGCTCATGATGCCACTGTTGGGGAACGTAGCAGAAATTCAAAATTTTCCTACGAGTCACCAAGATCTATCTATGGAGAGACTAGCAACGAGGGGAAGGAGAGTGCATCTAAATACCCTTGTAGATCACTAAGCGGAAGCGTTCAAGAGAACGGGGTTGAAGGAGTCGTACTCGTCGTGATCCAAATCACCGGACATCCTAGTGCCGAACGGACGGCACCTTCGCGTTCAACACACGTACAGCCCGGTGACGTCTCCCATGCCTTGATCCAGCAAGGAGAGAGGGAGAGGTTGAGGAATACTCTATCCAGCAGCAGCACAACGGCGTGGTGGTGATGGAGGATCGTGGCAATCCTGCAGGGCTTCGCCAAGCACCGCGGGAGAGGAGCAGTACTTGGGAGAGGGGGAGGGCTGCGCCAGAACTTGGGGTGCGGCTGCCCTCCCACCCCTCCACTATTTATAGGTGGGGGGAGAGGGGGCCGGCCCCCCTAGATCTCATCTACGGTTGGGGGCGGCGGCCAAGGGGGGAGGAGTGCCTCCCAAGTCAAGTGGAGGCCCTCCCCCTTAGGGTTTCCCCTCTCCCATGCGCATGGGCCTTGGGGGGCTGGTGCCCCTGGCCCATTAAGGCTAGGGAGCCCCCTTACAGCCCATGCTGCTGTATTGGACGTGGTGGAACATCTTCCGGACCTTCGGACCCCTCCGGAATCCTCCGGAAGCTTCCCGGTACAATACCGGAAAAACCCGAACTTTTCCCGGAACCCGAATAACAACTTTCCATATATAAATATTTTCCTCCGGACCATTCCGGAACTCCTCCTGACGTCCGGGATCTCATCCGGGACTCTGAACAACATTCGGTAACCACATACAAACTTCCTTTATAACCCTAGCATCATCGAACCTTAAGTGTGTAGACCCTATGGGTTCGGGAACCATGCAGACATGACCGAGACGTTATCCGGTCAATAACCAACAGCGGGATCTGGATACCCATGTTGGCTCCCACATGTTCCACGATGATCTCATCGGATGAACCACGATGTCGAGGATTCAATCAATCCCGTATACAATTCCCTTTGTCTAGCGGTATTGTACTTGCCCGAGATTCGATCGTTGGTATCCCGATACCTTGTTCAATCTCGTTACCGGCAAGTCTCTTTACTCGTTCCGTAACACATCATCCCGTGATCAACCCCTTGGTCACATTGTGCACATTATGATGATGTCCTACCGAGTGGGCCCAGAGATACCTCTCCATCACACGGAGTGACAAATCCCAGTCTCGATTCGTGCCAACCCAACAGACACTTTCGGAGATACCTGTAGTGCACCTTTATAGCCACCCAGTTACGTTGTGACGTTTGGTACACCCAAAGCATTCTACGGTATCCGGGAGTTGCACAATCTCATGGTCTAAGGAAAAGATACTTGACATTAGAAAAGCTTTAGCATACGAACTACTATCTTTGTGCTAGGCTTAGGATTGGGTCTTGTCCATCACATCATTCTCCAAATGATGTGATCCCGTTATCAACGACATCCAATGTCCATGGTCAGGAAACCGTAACCATCTGTTGATCAACGAGCTAGTCAACTAGAGGCTTACTAGGGACATGGTGTTGTTTATGTATCCACACATGTATCTGAGTTTCCTATCAATACAATTATAGCATGGATAATAAACGATTATCATGAACAAGTAAATATAATAATAACTATTTTATTATTGCCTCTAGGGCATATTTCCAATAACATCACATGTTTACCATGTTGTATATGAAACTCATTTTGGTAAATGAGTTCAGTAGTAAAGTGGACAGGATAACAGCATGAAACAAACATATATCTATGTACCATGGTCACTTTATGGTCTATATCATTCTAGTTTTTGTTTCCAAATCAAGATAGAGACACAGTTCAAATAATATTTGTTCAAGACAAAGCAGAATAGACAGAATAGAAGTGTGGGTAACTATAGAGCAATAACAACACTTGTAATGTGCATGACATGAGAACATAAGTGTTTATTCAATTGAAACTGAAATCAACATAGAGCAGGTTACAACAGCAAACCAGTTAAAGAAACAGGTTTAAAACATACCTGTTGCGCCATTGGAGTTTCAATTCCATCCTTCAAATTTGAAAATAGTTGGTGTGAGTAAATACAGTAATGCAAGAGCAAAGGAGTATGAACCATAGCTACAGAACCTGACCTGAGAACAAATCTTCTTCTCCTTTAAGCGTTGAGTTGGGATTCGGAGTGGTGGTCCTCGTGCTTTGGGCACTGCAGTTCCCTTACTAACCGCTCGTGTTTGGGTGCTCTGTGGTGGAGACGGTGCTGTGTCAACTGGAACTGGGTTACTATATGCCGGGGTTGTGGTTAGAAGGGGTGTAGCTGGTTTTCTGTCTAACTGCGTAGGGGTACAATCTGTGAGAGTCTGGGTTATGTGTGGTGGATCTGGTCCTTGGGCAAGTACAACCGTGGCTCTATCTGCATCAACTGGTAGCACTATCTTTTCTGAAGACCGTGTTGTTACTCCCTTAGATACTGCCATCACGCTCTCCAATTCAAATGGCTGATAAACAAGAAAAGTAATTGAAAGTATAGACATTGTATGATAGACAGGTGCAATGGATAGTGGGGAATAAAAGAGGGCATGAAATAATTCATATTTATGTTGTCTAACCAAACAGGATAGCATGACACA